>CM061753.1:290745055-291423445 GCA_030979885.1 Lolium multiflorum
TCAGATCTCGTTGTTGATGTAGACGATCGTCCCCGGTGCTGCAATCCGGCAGCACTTCCGTACTCGGTCGCGCGTACGGTGTCGATGAAGCCCTTCCTCTCCCCGTTCCAGCGGGCAGCGGAGGTGTGGTAGATCTCCTCCAAGTTCCAGCAGCACGACGGCGTGGTGGTGGTGGTGGAGGAAGAAAAGCTGCAGGGCTTCGCCAAGCCGGAACAGCGTATGGTGGAGGAGAGAGGCGGCCAGAGGAGGGGGCAAATCAAGGGGATGGTGGCCGGCCACCCCCTCCCCTCTTTATATAGGTCTGGTGGGGTGGCCCCTTTTCCCATCTAGGGTTAGAGGGGGCGGCCAAGTGGGAGAAGAGATTTCTTCCCCCAAATTGATCCCTAGGGTTTTGGGGAAACCCTAGGGGTTGGCCGGCCTGGGCCTTGGGGGGCATGTGCCCCTGGCCCATTAGGCCAGGGAGCATCCCCTCGGCCCATGCTAGCCCTCCTAGGTCGTGGGCCCCATGGTGGACCCCTCCAAAACCTTCTAGAACCTTCCGGTCTTCCACCGGAAAAATCCCGAACTTTTCCGAAACCTAGAAATCAACTTCCCTTATATGAATCTTATTCTCCGGACTATTCCGGACCTCCTCGTGACATCCTGGATCACATCCGAGACTCCGAACAAACTTCGTCTCCATACCATATTCAAATCTACTTATGCGACATCGAACCTTAAGCGTGTCACCCTACGGTTCGCGAACTATGCAGACATGGTCGAGACTCCTCTCCGAGCAATAACCAATAGCAGGATCTGGAGATCCATAATGGCTCCCACATATTCAACGATGACTTAGTGATCGATTGAACCATTTACATACGATGCCGATTCCCTTTGTCTCGCGATATTTTACTTGTCCGAGGTTCGATCATCGGTATCTCCATACCTTGTTCAACCTCGTTACCGACAAGTACTCTTTACTCGTACCGTGGTATGTCATCTCTTATGATCCAATCATATGCTTGCAAGCTAATCAGACGACATTCCACCGAGAGGGCCCAGAGTATATCTATCCGTCATCGGGATGGACAAATCCCACTATTGATCCATATGCCTCAACTCACACTTTCCAAATACTTAATCCCATCTTTATAACCACCCATTTACGCAATGGCGTTTGATGTAATCAAAGTACCCTTCCGGTGTAAGTGATTTACATGATCTCATGGTCGAAGGACTTAGGCAACTATGTATCGAAAGCTTATAGCAAATTGAACTTAATGACTTGATCTTATGCTACGCTTATTTGGGTGTGTGTCCATTATATCATTCAACTAATGACATAACCTTGTTATTAATAACATCCAATGTTCATGATCACGAAACCATGATCATCCATTAATCAACAAACTAGTTATACAAGAGGCTTACTAGGGACTCCTTGTTGTTTACATAACACACATGTATCAATGTTTCGGTTAATACAATTATAGCATGGTATATAAACATTTATCATAAACACAAAGATATTATAATAACCACTTTATTATTGCCTCTTGGGCATATCTCCAACAAGGGCAGGCCCGCCTCCACAAGGACTACTTCCACCTCACCAATCCACTCTTCCTGGAAAAACTGTTCCGGCGCCGATACGAGATGTCAAGGGACCTGTTCTTGGTCATTCTACGGGGCGTCAGAAACTACGACCCCTACTTCCAATGCAGGCCCGATGCAACAGGTGCGCTAGGCTTCACCTCCTACCAAAAATGCTCCGCGGCTATTCGCATGCTCTCATATGGAATGGCTGCTGATATATTCGATGAGTATCTTCGAATGGGTGAGAGCACCTGCCTTGAGTCCATGTACAGGTTTTGCCGAGCCGTGATTGCCGTGTTCGGAGAGTATTACTGTAGGGAGCCAAATGTTGAGGATACAAGGCGGCTCCTGTCTATCAACGAGTCTAGAGGGTTCCCAGGAATGATTGGCAGCATAGATTGCAGCACTGGGAGTGGAAAAACTGTCCATTTGGATGGCAGGGTCAGTACAGCGGGCATGAGGAGGGACGGACTGTCATTCTTGAAGCTGTCATATCTCAAGATTTATGGATTTGGCATTCATTCTTTGGCATGGCCGGTTCCAACAATGACATCAATGTGTTGCACCGATCACCGGTTTTCGAAAGGCTCATGCAAGGCAAAGCTCCCCGGGTGAGCTATGAGATCAATGGAAATGCATATGACAAGCCATATTATCTTGCTGATGGCATCTACCCTGACTGGGCCACATTGGTGAAGACTGTCCGTAATCCAAACTCCGAGAAGACGAGGAGGTTTGCCAAGATGCAAGAGGCTTGCAGGAAAGATGTGGAGCGTGGATTTGGTGTGCTCCAAGCTCGGTGGGCAATTGTCCGTCACCCGGCAAGAACATGGTCGCTGAAGACCATGCATGAGGTGATGACATGCTGCGTGATCATGCACAACATGATCGTTGAGAACGAGCGTCCTGATGGCCGCAATGAGAACCACTGGGAATTCCAAGGTGAGCTGGTTGCGCCACTTCCTGGAGCTTTATCTTGGGCCGACTATCTACATATGAATGTAGAAGTCACAAACGATACCGTCTCCAAACAGCTGCAGACGGATCTGATTGAGCATCAGTGGACATTGGCTGGCCATGAAGATCATGCCTAGAGGAGTACTATCTTATTTTCATGTAGACTTTTTAAAATTTAAATGTAATAACTATGACTTCGTTGAATTCCTTATTTTGTTGTTTCGAAACTTCATATTTGATGCAAGCCGCGGAAATGTAAGTCGCGCCGGCAGAGCACCGAATGCAAGCGGACGCGGACAAAAGCGGTCACGTACCGATCCGCCCGGCGTGGCGTAATGACGACGGTTGCGTCGAATCGTCGAAGACTGAGAATTGCTAATAATTTTCAAAGATGATCTTATTTCGTTATCGGAATTGACCTACAAACAACAATAATAAGCGCCGTACAAGAGTTCTTCACACCAGGCCAAAAAATCATGCAACTAAGTAGTCTAAGCTACACATTGCCAAACAGAAAAATGAATCACCTTGGTTCAAAAAATGGATCCAATAACACCCCAGATAAACTTAGTAGAGGAACATAGACAAGGGAGCAAATGGTTTGCACTTGCTCGATATCGCAAGGATCAAGTAGGTGACCCTTGCCGACTTCTTGATTTCTGTTGTCTCTTGTTAGAATAGCATTATGCATCAATTTCCGTAGGATCTTTTATTTTATTTTAGAGGAAGTTTGGCTTTCTAGGGCCATTTATTATATATTAGCACCAGCAATATCACTCTCCAAAAAAGTATACACAAACCTGGTACTGAATTTTTTTAGGAGATAATGATCGTTGCACCTCATCAGGCTCCAAGGATATAGGTATATTTCTGGCGGCATTAACATGTAATCCCACTGATCCAGGAAAATACCCTAAATCTTTCTACAATAATTTAGCGAGGATTTCTTCTTCCATGCATGAACCTACACCCGACGTGCCACGACGGCGAAGAAAAATCTTTTCCCAGAATTTGATACGACAAAAACTATAATAAACAAATAAAGTTGCCCATGGCCGAGCTGGGCATGGCATGCATGCATGCATACAGATACAGCGTATGCGGTCTGCGCCCAATGAATCCGAGTAAATTATCCACAGTGGCGAGCACACCGGAGGACACGTCGGCATCAATGGAGGGTGACAGGCGGCCTCGCGGGAGCCGGCTGGGCTCTCAAGTGCATGTAGTACTGCTTGTGTGCGGGAGCCGGCTGGGCTCTCAAGAAAAATCCGATCTCGTCGAATCACCGCAGCAGCGGTACATACAACATTCAAAACCTGTCCATGCCTACAGTGATCATCACGTCCTTCCCAAAAACAGCCTGTCCAGGAGCAGCGGTGCCAGTCCAGCTGTGCATAACCGAACTGAAACCGAAAACCGAACCGAAAAAAACCTAACCGAAACCAAATTTCAGTTTTTATGGTTTTATGAGTTGGGTTTCAGTTAATAAACAAACCGAAAGAACTTCAGTTAATTCAGTTTTACAGAAAACCGTGGTTAAACTTGAGAAAACCGAACACAGGAGCAACATAAAATCTGCGTCGACCAGTTTCAAGCGTAGCCTTAATATAGCACCTAAGGCGAAAAATTCTACGTAAGGTGGTTTAAAATTGATCTTTGTTTATCCGTCGGTTAGTGCCGGTAACCGGGTTGCTAGTTGATCATGCCCATATCAAGGAGGGGATACTAACACCAAATTTTTCCATTTGAGGTTAACGAGGAGGAGGAAAAATCATATCCATGTCTAAAATAACGCTTACTGGAGTCCACGGAGCATGAGGCCAAGGAACAGTTGTCACGATTATTTCAAGTCCCATCTTTGCCAAGGGAACCTAGGCTATCTGCGACTTCGAGTAGGATGAGCTTGATTTTGAGAACCCGGACCTTACACCCATAGGCGACCCTTCCACGAAGGAGGTCAAACGGGCTATTTTTCAAATGCCGGTGACAAGGCGCCGAACCCGGATAACTACGGGCGTTCTTCAAAGATGTTGGGATATCATCAAGGGGGGACGTCATGGAGGTGAATGTTTTTGGGAACCTACATGCACTCAAAACTTCCATTGGTTGAACTCGACCAATATCTTCTTACTACCCAAGAAGGATGGGCGAGGAGGATCCACTGGACTACCGACCCGTAGCTTGATCCATGCCATCGCAAGGATCTCAGCAAGATCCTAGCTCTTAGAGCACCCCTCTTATGGACGATCTTGTCTCTGCGCCCAAGCGCGTTCATCCAAAAGGCGAAGCATTCATGACAACTTCCTTTATGTCAAAAACTATGCAACAAAGCTTCACAAAGCAGACCCGGCTCTTCTCTTCAAGCTCGACATCAAAAAGGCGTTTGATTCCGTTAGATGGGAGTACATTGTGGACCTCATGCATAGGAGGTTTCCTAGTAGATTTAGGAATTGGGTGGTAGCACTTCTTGTGACGACGGCCGTCGCGAGGTTCTCTTGAATGGGGTGCGAGGCCGAGCCCATCCCGCTGTGGCCGGGGGCTACGGCGGGGGACCCCCTCTCCCCCTTGCTCTTTGTTCTCGCCATCGACCCCTCTACCGCAGCTCCTAGGAGTGGCCTGCCGACCATGGGCTTCTCCCACGGACTCCATGGCCGCGACACCGATGGTGCGGACCTCGCTCTCGCCCCGACGGCGCGGTTTTGTGGCACCCATCAAGGAAGATATCATGAACTTGGCTTCATCCTCAAAACTTTGGCGAGGTCACGAGTCTCGCACAGGCACAAAAAAGCTCGGTGGATTCAGATCGGATGGAGCCATATCAACCTCAATGAGGTGCTTGAGGGTATCTGGAAGCTCACGTGCTTCTTTCCCTCTCAAGTATCTTGTTTCCACATACACTTCGGTGTGGTGCTTGAGAAGGAGGTTTCAAACATCTCGAGGATAAGTGTGTGAACAAGCTACCGTGAGCAGGCTTTATCACCACGGCCGGCCGCGCCTCCCTTGTGAAATCATGATCACCTCCCAGCTATCTACCACCTCACACCACTCTCCATCCCCGGGAACCAAAGTTCATCAACTTAAATTCCAACGTGCCTTCCTTTGGTCCGCTAAGGACTCCACCACCGGGGGCAAATGCAAGGAGTTAATTGGAAGTTGTTTGCGACGAAGAAACTTGGCGGAGCTTGAAGTTCTTCATCTAGAGAAATTCGCACGGCCCATCGCTTCGATGGCCTTGGCTAGAGTGGAAAGACCCTCAAGATTTGGGTTGCTTGAAATCCATGCTCAGAAACGACATGGAGATCTTCTATGCGGCAACCACGATTACCTTGGGTAATGGAAGAAGACCTGGCTTTTGGCAAGCCTTGGCTTCATGGTAGAAAGCCGATCGCGTCGCCCCTCTCATTTATACGGTGTCAAGAAAGAGGTGGAAGGGTCGCATGCTATGAATGGCGGCGTGGATTAGCAGGAAATCACTTTGGGCCTTCTTTCTCCTTAGACCACTTCTCTGATTTGTCGATCTTTGGTCCCTTATCTCCACCATCAGCCTCACCCCAGGGTGGAGACGACGTCACTTGGAAGGCTTACCCGAGCGGAACTACGGCAAAGTCGGCTTATGAACTACAACTTCTTGGGTCAACCGCCTCGCCCATGAACAAGGCGATATGGAAGGCACAGGCGCCCAGGATTAAATTCTTTGCACTTATTGCCAACCAAGGTAAATTTGGACGCCAGGCCGCTTAGCCAAACGAGGTTGGCCTAATTGTGGCCCTTTGCCCCTTGCAAACAATACGGAATCCACCTGAGCATCTTTTTGTCCATTGCCTTCACCATCCGCCTTTGGGGTCTCGTCCAAAGATTGGTTGGACTGCATACTCAATGCCACACAATGGAGCGGAGCTTGGATACGCAAGGTTGGTGGAATTTCATGCAGCGGCAGGCGGCGGGATGCCACACCTCAAGGCAATGGCAACCATCACCCTGTTGGTATCATGGGAGGTTTGGAACGAGGAAAGTACTGGGAACTTCCCGCTCTAGGTCTTGGCAGAGCACAAGTAGTCTTCGATAAGATTAGGGGCGAGGCCAGTCTTGGGTGTTAGCGAGGCTAAGCACTTAGGTAACTTGATGCCGCGAGTAGTCCTTTGTAATAAGATCCGGTCCGTTTTGTAACCATGCTCTTGTCTAAACCCTCTTCTTAATTAATAGATTGAGGCAAAGCTTTTGCCCGTTTAAAAAAGAAATAGATGGCCTATTTTTATTTATTTTCTTTCTCTCTTTGGCAAAACCTTTAGAATGCGGGGCCATACAAAATGCATCCATATTTTGGTTTGTTCGAGATTTTCTTTCTTCTTTGTTTTGCTCTCTTACCAATCTTTAGTACGATCCTTACAAATCTGAGAAAATGAAATATGGCCATAAAAGTTACTTTTCAATCAAAATTCGGCGTCAATTTTGGTTAGTTTAGTTATTACGAAACCCGAACGGTGTGGTTATTCTGAAGCCGAATCGTATTTTTTTATCGTAACTGTATTAACGAAGTATTGAAACCATATTTACCCGTGTAACCAAATAAACCCGGTCGAATTAACCATAATGGCAGGCAGCGGCCGGTGCCAGCCAGGCCATGCCGACCGACGTCCGGGGTAGGGAGCAGCTGCCGCAATTGGATGAGGAGGAACGAGACCGGACCGGGTGGGCCGTACTGCGTGCGTGATGGTGACCAGCTCGTCCATGGCGCGTATGCTTGTTCCGTCCGCCCCGTCCAGGGTCTGCCGGCACCGACGACCGCTGCCGAACTGGCTATACGCGGTGGTCAGAGGACGGCGACACGCTAGTCAGGAGAACCGCCCAACCCAACTTAGCCAGCGTCATTCATGAACTGAAAGAACCAACACAACTCCTGCTCGTAGTGCCTCGGAGCACGTGAGTGCAAGCTCGGTCGACTCAGGTTCCATCACCATTACAGCCATCCCAACGAAACACTCTCTGGCGGCTTAACATGAGTCAAGTGCAAAAATACACGTTTCTGATGCCTCGCATTTCTACCACGCTTCGCACCTGTGTTACTGCTCGTATCACTAGATGTTTCATTCTCCCCTCCTGTCAATACTTCTTTGGATCTGTAGCCGTGATCAAGATCTGTTCTTCTGGCGTTTTTCATCTCTCGAGACCGATATATATTTATGTTGGGCAACAAAGTAAGTACTTGGAGCAGCTGCGTCTACTTTGTCAGCGAAAGTGGAAAAAGAAGCGCTCTCGGGTCGCTCCAGTGAGCGGCTCCGGGGGCGACAAACCCCCTAACCCCCAAAATCTGAGTCCTCCTCCCTCTCCCTCGCCGCCGCCGCCGCGGAACGCCGGGCAAAGCCCGGGCGGTGCCGGCGGCGGTGGCTCTTCCTCTACCGCGCGGGACCTCCCCGAGGGCGGGTGCGCGTCGGCGGCGGCGGACCTCACCCGCGGCGGCGGTCTTTGCGTAGCGGGCGGCCGGCGGGCGGCGGGTGATGCGCGGTGTGGCGCGTCGTCATCGCGGCAGCGCGCGAGGCGGCGGGCGTCGCGGTGCGGTGGCGGCCGGCTTCCGCTGGCCCAGATCCGGAACCCTGCGGGTGTCTGAACTGTTGGGCCCCAGGTGCTCTCGCCCGCGCGTCGTCTCTCCCCCAGTGCGGATGTGGATGCCGCGGTGGTGCTGCGGTGCGGTGGCGGGCCTGGCGCGCGGCGCTCGAGGCTCGGGCGGTGCGGCAAGGCGGGCCGGCTCGGGATCGCCCGGGTCGTGCGCCTCGGCCGTGGGTGCGGGCGGCGTTGCTGCCCTGGCAGGGAGGGCGCGGTGGCCGGATGGCGGGCGGCGTCCCCTGAGGTGTTGGAGCTCATGTCTGCCGGTGTCGGCGTTCGTCCTCGACTCCCGTGTTTGGTGTTGGTCGCACCCCTCTATGTGGCGTTCCGCGGCGCCACGGTGCTCTCGCGGTACTGTTTGCTACGAGCTGTGCGGCACGGCGGCGACTCGAGTTGAAGATGAGCGTTTGGCGGGCGGGGCATGCAGCGGCTCCGGGGGTGACGATACGGCGGATGCGAGGTGGTGGTCTGTGCCGGTCCTTGTTGGCGGGCGCGAGGTCTTGGGACTCTTCGCTGGGCGAAAGCTCTGTCTTGGCGGCCGGCCGGGACCGACGACGGTGACGCCCGTGGGTGTCTCTTGATCTCCGCCCGGGCTCTCCGGGGGAAACCCTAGATCCCTCGCGGGATCGGGCGTGGGCGGCGCTCTTGTGTCGCTTTGCCTCTTGGGGCCTCGCTTTGGACGTCCACCGGACGAGAGGGACTTGTGGGTGTTTGGTGGTTCGGCGGAGGCGGGTTCGTCTTCGGCCAGGCGGGGCGCGGCCTCGGGGCCGGCGTGGTAGTTGGAGCGGTGGCTCCGGTCTTTCGCCTCCGCCTGTTGCGTTGAGGTGTGGTGTCGACCTGGTTGGTCGTCGACCCGTGTGGAGCGCAGCCTCGGGGCTGGCGTGTGGTGTCGTGTTGTAACGGTTTTTCGGCCAGTTTTCCTCATAAACGGGCCAACTCTTTTCTCCTATATCAATGAAAGGCAAAGCTTTTGCCTCGTTTCAAAAAAAAAAGTACTTGAAGTATGCTACCTCATTATTCAGGACATTACTTACTACTTCACCATATTTCAAAGTATGCCTAGGGCTTAGTTGCACCTATTTATGTAAAAAATCACCATGTACTAGCTTGGATGGTTGAATATACGCCCATGTTAACTCCATTTTTTTTCAACATCAACCCCCTTTCCATTAACGGAGATCTTGCAAGCACGACACAAGGAAAGAGAACAGATTGGAGAAGCTGGAGCATCAATGGAAAACCCACTGTTAGCACTTGACATCGAAGCACCCACACCATGGGGCAAAACCAATTGCCATTACATTTACAGAATTCAACATAAAAAAAATAGAGACAGGATTACAAGTTTCAACCAACAAAAGAGCTCAACACCGAGACCACTCACAGGAATCTCTAGCAACGGCAATCTCAGCTTCCAGTGATCCTCATAGTTTCCCATGTCCTCATCACGGCACCAGAGTCCTTGTTTTTTTTTCTCTCGAAATGGGAGCATAGGCCATTTAAAAGATGCACACATCTTTTATTTATTAGATTATTCGCACACAAAAGGACAACTCGCTATACCTATAGGAGTGATGAAGGGAGTGATAATGAATAGGGCCATTAGAGCATGTCTAGCAAGCCCCTCAAAACGTGCGCACCCCGTATAATTCCGGCGGGATAGGGGGTGAGGGTATTTAGGACCGTATAGCAGGCCCCGTATTTGGGCCGGCCCGTATCGGCGGAATCTGGGGCCCATCAAACTCACCCATGGCCCCTACAAATACGGGGGTGTGAGTGCGAGTGGGGGTCCAACACCTCACTCGCAACCCTAGCCCCGCCGTGCGCCGCCGCCTCCTGACACGCGTGAAGCACACGTCCGTTGAGAACCCCAAGTGGAAGGTGTGATGCGTATAGAAACAAGTTTCCTCGTGAAACCAGATTACATCGGGCCCGGTAGGGAGTCAAGAAACACGTGAAGGTTGTTGGTGGAGGAGTGTAGTGCGGCGCAACACAATAAAACGGCGCCAACGTGGAACTGCACAACACAATCAAGATACTTTGCCCCAACGTGACAGTGAGGTTGCCAATCTCACCGGCTTGCTGAAAACAAAGGATTAAACGTATTGTGTGGAAGATGATGTTTGTTTGCAAAGAACAGTAGAGAACAATGATTGCAGTAGATTGTATTCAGATGTAAAAGAATGGACCGGGGTCCACAGTTCACTAGTGGTGTCTCTCCAATAAGATAAATAACATGCTGGGTGAACAAATTACAGGTGGGCAATTGATAAATAAAGATTCAATACATATCATGATGATCACTATGAGATTTAATCAGGGCATTATGAAAAAGTACATAGACCGCTATCCAGCATGCATCTATGCCTAAATAATCCCACCTTCGGGTTAGCATCCGCACCCCCTCCAGTATTAAGTTGCAAACAGCACACAATTGCATTAAGTATGGTGTGTAATGTAATCAACACAAATATCCTTAGACAAAGCCTTGATGTTTTATCCCTAGTAGCAACCAACTTGCTCACAACAGAACTTTACATCTGTCCCAGATTCAATGGAGGCATGAACACACTATCGAGCATAAATACCCCCTCTTGGAGTTACAAGTATCAACTTGTCAGAGCCTCTACTAGCAACCGAGAGCATGCAAGAACATAAACAACACATATATGATAGATTGATAATCCAACTTGACATAATATTCTATATTCATCGGATCCGCCAAACACAACATGTAGCATTACAAATAGATGATCTTGATCATGTTAGCCAGCTCACAAGATCTAAACACTGATAGCACAAGCGGAGAAGACAACCAACTTACTGCTATGGACTCATAGTCCAAGGATGAACTACTCACGCATCAGGTCGGAGGCAGGCATGATGAGGCCTCCGGTGATGATTCCCACTCTCCGGCCGGGGTGCGGAGCGTCTCTGAATCCCAAAGAGATGGGATTGGCGGCGGCAGCGTCTCTGAAGGTTTTCCGTATCGTGGCTCTCGGTACGGGGGGTTCGCGACGAAGGATTTAAGTAGGCAGAAGGGTAGGTCAGGGCGGCGCGGGGGCCCACCCCTAGGCCGCGCGGCCCCATGGTGGCGGCGCCTCATTCAGCCCCTTCTTTTATCCTTCGGTCTTAGGAAGCTTCGTGGAAAAATAAGACCATGGGCGTTGATTTCGTCCAATTCACGAGAATATTTCCTTTGTAGGATTTCTGAAACCAAAAACAGCAGAAAACAACAACTGGCACTTCGGCATCTCATTAATAGGTTAGTGCCGAAAAATGCATAATAATGATGTAAAGTATGTATAAAACATGTAGGTATTATCATAAAAGTAGCATGGAACATAGCAAGGTATAGATACGTTTTGAGACGTATCAAAGCATCTAAACTTAGTTCCTACTATCGCCCTCGAGGTACATTATTGTAAAGCATATAAGATGAATGGAGTGATCTGAACAAAAGATTGCTAACAAAGATAATGACTAAACAAATGAATCATATAGCAAAACTTTTCATGAATAGTACTTTCAAGACAAGTATCAACAAGACTTGCATAAGAGCTAACTCATAAAGCAATAGATTCAAAGTAGAATGCATTGAAGCAACACAAAGGATGATTAAGTTTCAGAGCGGTTGCTTTCAACTTGTAACATGTATATCTCATGGATATTTGTCAACATAGAGTAATATAACAAGTGAAATAGTAAACATGTAAGAATCAATGCACAGTTAACACAAGTGTTTGCTTCACAAAGATAGAAAGAGAGTCGGTAAACTGACTCAAGCATAAAATAAAAAAATGGCCCTTGTGAGGGAAGCATGGATTACTATTTTTGTGCTAGAACTTTTGTTTTGAAAACATAGAAACAATTTTGTCAAACAGTAGTAATAATTCATATGTGTTATGCATAATACTTCCTACAAATTGCAAGCCTCATGCATAGAATACCAATAGTGCCCGCACCTTGTCTAATTAGCTTGGATTACATGGATTATCATTGCATAGCCATTTTTCAACCAAGTGTCACAAAGAGGTACCTCTATGCCGCCTGTACAAAGGTCCAAGGAGATCAATTGCATTTGATTTCTCGTTTTTAATAGATCTCAACTTAAGACATCCATACCGGGACAACATAGACAACAGATAATGGACTCCTCTTTTAATGCTTAAGCATTCAACAACAGATAATATTCTCATAAGAGATTGAGGATGTATGTCCAAACTGAAAACTTCCACCATGATACATGGCTTTGGTTAGCGGCCCAATGCTCTTCTCTAACATATGCATACTCAAACCATTTGATCATGACATCACCCTTACTTCAGACAAGACGAACATGCATAGCATCTCACATGATATCCAACAAAGGTAAAAAGTTGATGGCGTCCCCAGAAACATGGTTACCGCTCAACAAGCAACTTATAAGAAATAAGACACATAACTACATATTCATCACCACAATAGTTTTTTAAGCTATTTTTCCCATGAGCTATATATTGCAAAGATAAAGGAATAAATTTTAAAAAGGTAGCACTCAAGTAATTTACTTTGGAATGGTAGAAAAATACCACATAGTAGTGGATATGGTGGACACAAATGGCATGAGTTTTGGCTCAAGGTGTTTGGATGCCGAGAAGCATTTCCTCTCGAGTACAAGGCTTTGGGCTATGAGGTTATTTGAAGCAAACACCAAGTATGAACAGGTACGACAAAATTTACACAGAACATATTGCAAGCATTATAAGACTCTACCCTGTCTTCCTTGTTGTTCAAACACTATACCAGAAAATATCTAGACTTAGAGAGACCAATCATGCAAACCAAATTTTAACAAGCTCTACGGTAGTTCTCCACTAATAGATTAAACTACATGATGCAAGAGCTTAAACATGATCTATGAGAGCTCAAAACAATTGCCAAGTTTCAAGTTATTCCAAACCATATGAAGCATTTTCTGATTCCAACCAAATAGCAATCAACGAAGCAATTTTCAGCCTTCGCCATGAACATTAAAGCATAACTAAGAACACAAGTGTTCCATATGAAAAAGCGGAGCGTAATATCTCCAATATAAGGATGGTGGGATCCAACTTTATTCAAACCAAAACAAAAATAAAAGCAAACCGACGCTCCAAGTAAAGAACATAAGATGTGATGGAATAAAAATATAGTTTCACTAGAAGTGACCTGATAAGTTGTCGATGAATAAAAATATAGTTTCACTAGATGTGATGGAGCAAAAGACGCATCCCCAAGCTTAGATGCTTGAGTCTTCTTGAAATATGCAGGGATGAACCACGGGGCATCCCCAAGCTTAGAACTTTCACTCTTCTTGATCATATTGTATCATCCTCTTCTCTTGACCCTTGAAAACTTCCTCCACACAAACAAGCAACCAACTCATTAGAGGGTTAGTGCATAATCAAAAGTTCACACATTTTCAGAGGTGACATAATCATTCTTAACACTTCTGGACATTTCACAAAGCTACTGAAGTTAATGGAACAAAGAAACCCATTCAACATAGCAAAAGCGGCAATGCGAAATAAGGCAGAATCTGTCAAAGCAGAACAGTCCGTAAAGGCAATTTTCCCAGGGGCACTTAAATTGCTCAAACGGAAAAACTCAAAACTAATGAAAGTTACGTACATATCTGAGGATCACGTACGTAAATTGGCAGATTTTTTGATTTTTTTCAGAGAGTTCTACGCAAATTCGTGACAGACAGCAATGCTATTTCTGCGCAGCAATCCAAATCTAGCATCAACTTTACCATAGAGACTTTACTTAGCACCTAAGATAAGGAGAGGTTGCTACGGTAGTAACAACTTCCCAAGACTCAACAATACAGTAATAAAATAAAACATGGGTTCTCTTTCCAAAGGTGAGGCCAAGACTTTGAGCTAGGCGCAGAAAGGGTGCAAATCAAGTATTATCTAGAGAAGAAGCATCAACATTATTATCTCGGGAGTTGGAGTTTTCTCAAGAATGCATTGTCTGTCTTTGGTCTATATAGTAACTCCTCTTTCATTACTCTTAGGCTTACTATTCTCATCAAACAAATTTTCGGGAACAAGCCAAGCATAGTTATTTTCTAAAGCTTCTGCATTCCTAGGAGCTTACTAGGTATTGGTACTTTGATCTCCCCATCATTAACATTATTAGTGTACTTTAATCTATCCATGTCCTTCTTTTCAAGTGTTTTTGAAAAATAGGTATAAAAGCCAAGCCTCTTATGCTTAATAAAAACTTTTCTAGCTTCTTTAGCTATATCACCAAATTCTCTAAGAAGGACCTCTAAAACAAAATCTCTCTTTTCTCCCATCTCCATATCAGAGAGTGTAAGAAACATATGTTGAATCATTTGATTGAGATTAACAAATCTAGCCTCCAACATGTGTACTAAGGAAGCAGTAGCAATTTCATAATCAGGAGCAAGTTCTACCAAGTGTCTATCTTCAAAATCTTCAACCATACTAACATGAGTGAAAAATTCTTCTATATTATCTCTTCCAATGATAGACCCTTGCCCTACCGGTATATCTTTGAGTGTTGATCTCTACGAACTTCCTAATATTCATACTGGGCAGTGTTGGGCCTCAAGAGCGAGAGGTTTGTAGAACAGCATGAAGTTTCCCTTAAGTAGATCACCCAAGGTTTATCGATCTCAGGGAGGAAAGAGGTCACAGATATCCCTCTCAAGCAACCTTGCAACCACAAAGCAGAGAAGTCTCTTGTGTCCCCAACACACCTAATACACTTGTCAGATGTATAGGTTACTAGTTCAGCGAAGAGATAGTGAGATGCAAGTAATATGGATGAGTATGAGTGGTAATAGCAATCTAAAATAAAATATGGCAGCGAGCAAACATGTAACAAACAATAAACAAACGGAGATTCGATGCTTGGAAGCAAGGCCTGGATCATACTTTCACTAGTGGACACACTCTCAACAATGATCACATAATAGGACTACTCTACACCCACTTGTTGGATGATGAACACCATTGTGTAGGATTACACGAACCCTCAATCCCAGGAGTTAACAAGCTCCACAATATTCAATGTTCATATTTAAATAACCTTAGAGTGCAGATAGATCAACACAACCAAACCAAGTACACTAACATAGCATGCACACTTCTACCATCACACTATGAAAGGAGGAATAGATCATCAATACCATCACGGTAATAGATAACTTCATAATCTACAAGAGATCATGATCATAGCATAAACCAAGTACTTCATGATGCACACATCAACATTACATCATGGAGGAGGAATAAACTACTTTAATACATCACTAGAGTAGCACATAGATGATATTCAACTAGATCACAGAAAGAGATGAACCACATAGCTACGGTAGAAGCCCTCAGCCCCAGGGGTGAATTACTCCCTCCTCATCATTAGAACGGCGATGGCGGTGAAGATGGCTGGTGGAGACGGTGGTGGAGATGACTCCGGGGGCAATTCCCCGTCCGGGCGGCGTGCCGGAACGAGAGACTTCTGTCCCCCGAATCTTGATTTCGCGATAGGCGACGGCTGCCGGAAGGTTTTCGGGTTTCGTCTCCGTAATGAGGTTTTCGCGACGGAGGCTTTTAAATAGGCGGAAGGGCAGCCTCGGAGGGGCCTGGGGCCACCACACCATAGGGCGGCGCCCCCCCTCTGGCCGCGCCAGGGTGTAGTGTGGGGCCCCCAGGGCTTCCCTCTGGCGGCTCTCGGGTGTTCTGGATGGTTCCGGGAAAAATAGGAACCTGGGCGTTGATTTCGTAATTCAGAGAATATTTCGTTACTAGGATTTCTGAAACCAAAAACAGCAGAAAACTGAACTGGCACTTCGGCATCTTGTTGATAGGTTAGTTCCAGAAAATGCATAATAATGACATATAATGTGTATAAAACATGTAGGTATCATCAATAAAGTAGCATGGAACATAAGAAATTATCGATACGTCGGAGACGTATTACCAGCTTCCCCAAGCTTAGTTCTGCTCGTCCAGTAAAACGATAACAAAGATAATTTCTGAAGTGACATGCCATCATAATCTTGATCATACTATTTGTAAACATATGTAATGAATGCAGTGATCAAAACAATGGTAATGACATGAGTAAACAAGTGAATCATAAAGCAAAGACTTTTCATGAATAGTACTTCAAGACAAGCATCAATAAGTCTTGCATAAGAGTTAACTCATAAAGCAATAAATCAAAGTAAAGGTGTTGAAGCAACACAAAGGAAGATTAAGTTTCAGCGGTTGCTTTCAACTTATAACATGTATATCTCATGGATAGTGTCAATGTAAAGTAATATAACAAGTGCAATATGCAAGTATGTAGGAATCAATGCAGTTCACACAAGTGTTTGCTTCTTAAGGTGGAAGAGATAGGTAAACTGACTCAACAATAAAAGTAAAAGAAAGGTCCTTCAAAGAGGAAAGCATCGATTGCTGTATTTGTGCTAGAGCTTTTATTTTGAAAACATCAAGAGAGCATAAAAATAAAGTTTTGAGAGGTGTTTGTTGTTGTCAACGAATGGTAGCGGGTACTCTAACCCCCTTGCCGGACAAACCTTCAAAGAGCGGCTCCCATTTTATTTTTATTTTTGGGTGGCACTCCTTCAACCTTTCTTTCACAAACCATGGCTAACCGAATCCTCGGGTGCCAAATACGCATAATGCACACGTCCGTTTCCCAAGTGGAAGGTATGATGCGTATAGAAGCAAGTTTCCCTCCCCACCAAGGTTTAATCGAACCATGGAAGAAGCACGTTGAAGGTTGATGGTGGCGAAATGTGATGCGGCGCAACAACAGGGATTCCGGCGCCAACGTGGAATCTACAACAAAACCAAAGTACTTTGCCCCAACGAAACAGTGAGGTTGTCAATCTCACCAGCTTGCTGTAACAAAGGATTAAACGTATCGAGTGGAAGATGATTGTTTGCAAGAAAATAGTAAAACACAATTGCAGTAGATTGTATGCTATGTAAAGAATAGGACCGGGGTCCACAGTTCACTAGAGGTGTCTCTCCCATAAGATAAAAGCATGTTGGGTGAACAAATTACAGTCGGGCAATTGACAAATAGAGAAGTGCATAACAATGCATATACATGATATGATAAATATAGTGAGATTTAATTGGGCATTACGACAAAGTACATAGATCCAGCTGCATCTATGCCTAAAAAGTCCACCTTCAGGTTATCATCCGAACCCATTCAGTATTAAGTTGCTAAGCAACAGACAATTGCATTAAGTATGGTGCGTAATGTAATCGACAACTACATCCTTAGACATAGAATCAATGTTTTATCCCTAGTGGCAACAACACATCACAACCTTAGAACTTTTTGTCAACTGTCCCGGGTGTCAATGAAGGCATGAACCCACTATCGAGCATAAATACTCCTCTTGGAGTTAAGAGTACAAACTTGGCCAGAGCCTCTACTAATAACGGAGAGCATGCAAGATCATAAACAACACATAAACAATAGATTGATAATCACCATAACATAGTATTCTCTATCCATCGGATCTCGACAAACACAACATATAGTATTACAGATAAATGATCTTGATCATGTTAGGCAGCTCACAAGATCCAACAATGAGCACAACAAGGAGAAGACGACCATCTAGCTACTGCTATGGACCCATGGTCAGGGGTGAACTACTCACTCATCACTCGGAGCGATCATGGCGATGAAGAGTCCTCGGGAGATGAATCCCCTCTCCGGCCGGGTGCCGGAGGCGATCTCTGAATCCCCGAGATGGGATTCGCGGCGGCGTCTCTGGAAGGTTTTCCGTATCGTGGCTCTCGGTACTGGGGGTTTCGCGACGGAGGCTTTAAGTAGGCGGAAGGGTAGGTCGGGGGCTGACGAGGAGCCCACACCATGGCGGCGCGGGCCCCCCTCGCCGCGCGGCCCTATGGTGGCGGCGCCTCGTCGCCCCACTCGTTATCTCTTCGGTCTTCTGGAAGCTCCGTGCAAAAATAGGACCCTGGGCGAAAGTTTCGTCCAATTCCGAGAATATTTCCTTACTAGGATTTATGAAACCAAAAACAGCAGAAAACAGCAACTGGCTCTTCGGCATCTTGTTAATAGGTTAGTTCGAGAAAATGCATAAATATGACATATAATGTGCATAAAACATGTAGGTATCAAAAAGTAGCATGGAACAAAAGAAATTATCGATACGTTGGAGACGTATCGCATCCCAAGCTTGTTGCTCGTCCCGAGCAGGTAAAACGATAACAAAGATAATTTCTAAGTGACATGCCATCATAATCTTGATCATACTATTTGTAAACATATGTAATGAATGCAGCGATCAAAACAAAAGTAATGACATGAGTAAACAAGTGAATCATATAGCAAAGACTTTTCATGAATAGTACTTCAAGACAAGCATCAATAAGTCTTGCATAAGAGTTAACTCATAAAACAATAAATCAAAGTAAAGGTGTTGAAGCAACACAAAGGAAGATTAAGTTTCAGCGGTTGCTTTCAACTTATAACATGTATATCTCATGGATATTGTCAACATAAAGTAATATAACAAGTGCAATATGCAAGTATGTAAGAATCAATGCACAGTTCACACAAGTGTTTGCTTCTTAAGGTGGAGGGAGATAGGTAAACTGACTCAACAATAAAAGTAAAGAAAGGTCCTTCAAAGAGGAAAGCATCGATTGCTGTATTTGTGCTAGAGCTTTTATTTTGAAAACATGAAACAATTTTGTCAACGGTAGTAATAAAGTATATGAGTTATGTAAATTATATCTTACAAGTTGCAAGCCTCATGCATAGTATACTAATAGTGCCGCACCTCGTCCTACTTAGCTTGGACTACCGGATCTTTGCATGCCATGTTTCAACCAAGTGTCACAAAGGGGTACCTCCATGCCTTGTACAAAGGTCTAAGGAGAATGCTCGCATTTTGGATTTCTCGCTTTGATTATTCTCAACTTAGACATCCATACCGGGACAACATGGACAACAGATAATGGACTCCTCTTAAATGCATAAGCATGTAGCAACAATTATTATTCTCATATGAGATTGAGGATATATGTCCAAAACTGAAACTTCAACCATGATTCATGGCTTTAGTTAGCGGCCCAATGTTCTTCTCTAACAATTTTGCATGCTCCAACCACTAAGGTGATAGATCCTTAGACAGACGACGGACATGCATAGCAACTCACATGATATTCAACAATAGTTGATGGCGTTCCCAGAAGCATGGTTATCGCATAACTTAATAAAAGATAAAGTGCATAAGTACATATTCAATACTACGATAGTTTTAAGGCTATTTGTCCCATGAGCTATATATTGCAAAGGTGAATGATGGAATTTTAAAGGTAGCACTCAAGCAATTTACTTTGGAATGGCGGAGAAATACCATGTAGTAGGTAGGTATGGTGGACACAGTGGCATAGTGTTGGCTCAAG
This sequence comes from Lolium multiflorum, assembly GCA_030979885.1. NCBI lineage: Eukaryota > Viridiplantae > Streptophyta > Magnoliopsida > Poales > Poaceae > Lolium > Lolium multiflorum. Next base: position 290,764,657 of record CM061753.1, read on the forward strand.
GATTTTGGATGCATGAGAAGTATTCCCTCTCGATACAAGGTTTAGGCTAGCAAGGTTACTTGAAGCAAACTCAAGGATGAATGTGCAGCAAAACTCACATAAAAGACATATTGTAAACATTATAAGACTCTACACCGTCTTCCTTGTTGTTCAAAACTCAATACTAGATATTATCTAGACCTTAGAGAGACCAAATATGCAAATCAAATTTTAGCAAGCTCTATGTATTTCTTCATTAATGGGTGCAAAGCATATGATGCAAAGCTTAAACATGAGCACAACAATTGCCAAGTATCACATTATCCAAGACATTTTAGAATTACTACATGTAGCATTTTCCAATTCCAACCATATAACAATTTAACGAAGAAGAAACTTCGCCTTGAACATTATGAGTAAAGCCTAAGGACATATTTGTCCATATGCAACAGCGGAGCGTGTCTCTCTCCACAAAGTGAATGCTAGGATCCATCTTATTCAAACAAAAACAAAAACGAAAACAAAAGGCGCTCCAAGTAAAGAACACAGATGTGATTGAATAAAAATATAGTTTCAGGGGAGGAACCTGATGATGTTGTCGATGAAGAGGGGATGCCTTGGGCATCCCCTTAGACACTTGAGTCTTCTTAAAATATGCAGGGTTGAACCGGGGCATCCCAAGCTTAGAGCTTTCACTCCTCTTGATCATAGTATATCATACTCTCTTGACCCTTGAAAACTTCCTTCACACCAAACTTCAAGAAAACTCATTAGAGGGTTAGTGCACAATTAATAATTCACACATTCAGATGTGACACAAACATTCTTTACACTTCTGGACATTGCATAAAGCTACTGGACATTAATGGATCAAAGAAATGAATCCAACATAGCAAAAGAGGCAATGCGAAATAAAAGGCAGAATCAAAAACAGAACAGTCCGTAAAGCGAATTTAAAGCTGGCACCGGACTTGCTCAAATGGAAAAACTCAAAACTAATGAAAGTTGCGTATATATCTGAGGATCCGCACGTAAATTGGCAGATATTTTCGAATTTTCTACAGAGGCCTGTGCCCAGATTCGTGACAGACAGCAATGTGTTTCTGCGCAGCGATCCCAAATATAACATCAACTTTGACATAGAAACTTACTTGGCACAAAAACATGATAAGGAGAGGTTGCTACAGTAGTAAAAACTTCCAAGACTCAATAAAACAAAAATTGCTGTAGTAAAAACATGGGTTGTCTCCCATAAGCGCTTTTCTTTAACGCCTTTCAGCTAGGCGCAGAAGTGCGAATCAAGTATTATCAAGAGATGAAGCATCAACATTATTACCTTGGGTGTTGGGAGTTTTCTCAACAATGCATGTTATCTCGTCTATGTAAGTTTCAGAGGCTCCTTTTTCATTATTCTTAGGCTTGCTATTCTCATCAAACAAATTTTCAGGAACAAGCCAACCATAGTTATTTTCTAGAGCTTCATGCATTCCTAGGAGTTTACATGGTATTGTTGTCTTAACCTCCCCACCATCATTAATATCATTAGTGTACTTTACTCTCTCCATGTCCATCTTTTCAAGGAGACTAACAAAATTGGTGTAAGAACCAAGCATTTTATATTTAGCAAAGACTTTTCTAGCCTCTCTTGCTACACCACCAAATTCTTTAAGAAGGGTTTCTAAAACAAAGTCTTTCTTCTCTCCTTCCTCCATATCACCAAGTGTGAGAAACATGTGTTGGATTATAGGATTGAGATTAACAAATTTAATTTCCAACATGTGTACTAAAGAAGCAACAGCAATTTCATAAGTAGGAGCAAGTTCTACCAAGTGTCTATCCTCAAAATCTTCAGCTGTGCTAACATGAGTGAAAAATTCCTCTATATTATCTCTTCCAATTATAGACCCTCGGCCTACCGGTATGTCTTTTAGAGTGTACTAGGAGGAAACATGATGAAATAAAGCCCTGCATCTCTTCTATCTGGAGCACTGCTGGGACAACAGCCTTGTCAGATTAGCCGGTGCAGAAATTGTTATCGGGCTGAACACGTTATGGACCAGTGTCCCAAGAAGAGAAAATCGTATTAAAGCCCCTTCCCCTCGGTGGATTTGGCTGTTAATGTTGCCGGTTCGTTTCCTCCACTGTCTGATTCTTTGCCTTTGGTTGATCAAAGAGGAGGCGTCAAGGATCCGTTTTGGCATCCTAATCGGGTGATTAACGAGAATGTTGGGCCGTTTCCCTCTCCAGGAACCATGCGCGAGAATGGGGTTTATAAGCACACGGAGAGTCTTTCCCCCAGTTTTTCCCATGCTCACCCTCCCTCCTCGGGTGCTCCGCGCTCACCACCACCCTCCCCACCGCCGGATACTCCGCCGCTTCCTGCCTCGCCGCCGCCAACCACACCGCCGCCGCCCCCGCCGGTGGAAGGAGAGATGGCGAACTTCCCAGTCTGCGGTTCCGCTTTCTCCCGGCCCCGTCACCATCGAGCCCACCCGGATCGTCGCGAGAGGAGCTTGTTGATTGTTGGGGACCGCCGCTCCAGCATGAGAATACGCTATCATCGTCGTCACCCCTGTTGGATGACATCGACAGGAAGAAGCACTGGCCAGGGTTTGCATCATTCTCAATCGAGATCTTAATGCCCCCGGTCACTCGTAGAGTCCTATAGCCTTGGGGTTGGTGCGGTTAGATTCATGCTGCTATTAGAATCATTTGATTGAGACTAGGCCACACTATGGATAGAGATGAGGTTCATATGTTTGGGTTCGACATGATGAAGGTTAAACATGAGAGCACTGTGTTTGAAAGGGAGAGCCCGGGTCCTTATGCTGAATTTCTCTAGATTATCAAACCAATTATTATGTTAATAAGGCCGTCTCTCTCTTTGGAAAGCTAGAACGTGGTATAACCCTAGATTGGATATGACCAAGGTCTTAGTGAAGGTTCTTATCAAGTCTCCAAGCTAGTTTCCGTGCTTTGGTGGTTACCCGTGCTGTAATCGGTTTGGGGTGATTGGACGGTCCTGGCACACATTTTATGTTCTACATGGTAGATGTCAATCCTCACTGGTGGGTAATGAAGATGAGGTGCGCCTATAATGCCTCTCCTGCCATACACTCTGCCGTTTACGAATAGCACAACGACACGCTCTTGAGATGCGAGTGCGCGACATCGGAATCGTGCGCAGGAGGCACCACGGGAATGTAAGCCGACAATGGAGACTGGGGTGAGTGGCCATACGAAGGGGAAGCTGGAGAGCTATCCTTGGTTATCTTGGGGCTTCCATGATGGATGGAGTGATACACAAAGAAATGTTTGATGATCTGATACTTGGTCACCTTCTCTTTCGATATGGAGAATGCCTGAAGATGTGGTGCAGGGAAGGCAACATGGTGAACTGCAGTTCCTTAGAGCAGGTGGTGACAACAGAACTCTGCAGGTGGAAGCTCTGCCAGGTGGTGACAACAGTGCTGTTTTCCTCACTCGAGGTGGGTGAAAGTTCCAACAGGGTGAATTCTGTCATTGTGGTTCCAACTGCAGTCTCTGAAGCAAATGGATCAGTCTTTTTCAATCCAGTGCAGGGTCTAGTCTTGTTTGATCTTGAAGATTCAACATTATTACGTTCTCCGAGATTACATTTCTGTAAAATGCGCTCTTGGCTAGGTATGAGGTACACGATCTATCCTTGGTTATGGAGGAGCAGCCAGCCCTCTCAATGCATGCTTTCAGTCGTGAGAAATTTTTTGATCTTGTGAGTGCTCAAGTTTGAATTTGGTGTATCTTGCACGGATAAAGTTGTTGTGCTGCTCGAAGAATTTGATTAAACCTGGCTGGTTCATGGGCAAGCATTCAAGTATATGCATCTTGATGATGATGGATCTCTGTGCTGGCGCCAATTGATGTTGATCAAAGAAGATTCAAATGCTATCGGAGCCGTGGGACGGCCATCGACATCCCGGTGGACCTGTGGAGCCGAGGCGTCTGGCAGGCCTCGCAAGACCCGCCAAGCGCCCAGGTGAAATCCTCGGTCGGGTGTTGCACTAGAAACAATAATGCACGATTCTTGTCATCGAGGCCGGCCGACACTCGACGTCCTCGCAAATCGACAAGGCTGTTGCAGCGGTGCTCCGGATAGAAGAGATGCGCGTATTGGCGTCGGGGACTGCCCAGTTGATCGGTGAGCTCACGACGAAATCTCGCAAGAAAGAAGTGATGCTGTCCAAGGCGCTTATTATGATCAGCTTATGTTTTATTTCCTCGTTTTATGTTCGTGAACTTTGGTGTGTTTACGTTTATCATACTTGTGATCCCTCTATGGGACGTTTGCGTGTCTGAATCTAAGTATGAATCGTGGATCTATCAATAGTAATCGTATGTGGTTTGTTTTAAGTTGGAACATCAGAGGCATTAATGACCCTGCTAAATGGCCATTGGTGCGTAACAAACTGGAAGAAAGTAATGCCTCTATCGTATGCTTACAAGAAACTAAAAAGGGTGACTTTGATCCTAGCTTTATTAGAAACTTTGCCCCTAAACGCTTTGATCAATTTGTGTTTGTACCCTCGGATGGTGCATCGGGAGGACTCCTAATCCTTTGGGTGGGCAGCATGTTTTCTGGGCATGTTCTTATGGAGGAAAGTTTTGGTATTGTTGTTGAGTTCACATCTCAATTATCTGCCGATGTTTTTCACATAGTAAATGTTTATGGTCCTGTTGACGTCAGAAACCCACCGGCGGGCAGTGACTGGTCAACACCGTAGAGCCGGGAACAACTAGGGCTGCGGCTGGGTCCCTCAGAGCGACGGCCCGCAAAGCCTCCTGGTCGCGCGCCGATGCAAATTGCAAGGGCGTGCCACCTGACCTATACCTGGTCAGGAAGGTGTGGATGATGCCTCGCTTAGTTTCCTGCAGGGGACACACGTACACGTTAAATACGAGCCTCGATCGGCTCTCAGGTTATCCTGTGAATCGGCTCATGGAGCCGATCCACCCAGGTGGCCGAATATATGGTGGTCCTGCTTGATCAAGATAAAGCATATGAGATCCACGACGATTTGGGGTTCTCACCGCATAATCGGATCATCCTACTCACGATTGGGCCTCGCGCTCACGCACGGTGATCGTAAGCCAGCCCTAGACAAGGCCTAAAAACCAACACTAGGTTGATCCTCGGAACATCCTGTCTAGGGGCAGCAAACTACACCCTACATGCCGCTGGATCCTCCAACCCTTTGTAAGGCCTAACTATTGCAGATATTAAACTAATCCTTGATGAATCAAGGAGCAATCGTAACGGATCAGATCTACTAAATAATGATCAAGCGGGGTGCCGCCCCTGCACCCATGATGAGGTACAAGGACGGCTAGATGCGCAAGGGTTGCACTACGACAGCATATGATACTAGGAACAATGCTAACCCTAACACATCTATGATAACTACGTTGCTCGCCATCAAAAAGGCTTCAGTACGAGCAACGCATGAACAACGTGGGCAGGCTCGTGCTGCCTAGATCGCGAGATGCGATCTAGGCAGCATGGTGCTTACCGGAGAAACCCTTGAGACGAAGGGGTTGGCGATGCGCCGAGATTGGTTTGTGGTGAACGTTGGTTGTTGTTTATTCCATAAACCCTAGATACATATTTATAGTCCAGCGGACTTTCTAATGTGGGCGTGCAACAAACCGTGCACGGGTAAAACTCTAACTTCTACATAACCTACTATAAAGATACACGGGCTAACTAGCCCAAACTTGGTAAACAAGGCCGATTCACATATCTCTCATATGTATATCGTCGAGCCCATCTTGATCGCGGCCCACCTCTGGCTTGGTCAAATTCCGGTGATAACACATGCCCCCCTGGTTTTGATAATAATAATTGCAAAACCATATGCATTCTTCGAAGGGTCATGTCGTGGAAGAACCGTCGCAGTTTCCTTCATGATGACGCCTTGCCTCCTCGTCTTCCCTGCATGACTTGGTGATTCTGGCACTACGTCCTCGGGAACTGCTTAGGTATTAAACCACGTACCCTTTATTTAGCCACTTCCTGTGGCTTCACCGTCGGCACACCGAAAAAACCCACCTCCACCGCCATGACCTCTTCTTCGTCCTCTTCCTCATCAGGTCTTTCCACCCAATCCTCCATCCCGCGAGCCAACGCCTGAATGGGGTCCACAGGAGGCCCATGCGGCCGACATCCGCCGCGCCATAGCCGACGGGGACGAGTCGACCCACGACTCCTTCGTTTGGTCCGAAGACGACCAATCTTTAACGGACGGGGAGAGCGACCTTCGCTTCCTTGCCGTTGGGCTCGGAGGAGGAAAGCGACGACGACGGCTTCTCCTGGGACGGCTACTCCTCCGCCGAGGAGGTGAAGGAAGAGGAGGAGGATACCACCTCCTCCGACGAACCGCCGACCAAGCGTCTCTGCCCCTGGGCGGCAACATCAGCAACTTCGACAGCGACTATGGCGACGCTAGCGAGAAGATGAGGACAACGAAGGTCCCGCCGGTGGTTTCTCCAGCAGTGAGGATGAGCCGGCCGGGAGCAGCGCTGATGATGGCGAGGATGAGGACAGCAGCGGCCCTTAGATAGGATAGAGTTAGGAGCAGTAGATGGGACAACGTCCCTCTGGCAACTCCCTTGAGAGCAATCGGCTCTTTATGTAAGAAATCTCCGCTTATCAATGAAGAAGTTCCCTTTAACTTGATTTTGCCGATTTCTTTTATACTGAGTCCGCCGATTGTCAATCCGGTAGATGCTTAATGAGCCGATGGCAAAGCATCAGCTTTCAAATGGATTGCAAAACAGATCGATCTGATTGTCAATCCGGTAGATGCTTAATGAGCCGATGGCAAAGCATCAGCTTTCAAATGGATTGCAAAACAGATCGATCTGATTGCCTTCTCAGATGTCGACTTGCAGTCCATGGAATTCAGACCCAAACTTGCAATCCATGAAATTCAGATCCAAACTTCCAATCGAACAGGTCCGACGCGAGCTCGAGACCCCAAGGCCTTTAGACTTTTAACATCATCCGAATATGATGTTCGTCCTGATAACAAAACTCCTGGGTTAATGCTCCCAGGAAACGACCTTGACGTTGAAGCTGACACTCTGCTCAACAAGTGTTTGCTCACAGCTTTTCCAGCGATGTCGCACTCTGTGCCAACGAACTGGCCTAAGGTCTAACCACCACGATGATGGCCCCTCCTTCAAACTCCTCCCGTCAACCCTGGTGGTTTTATTCTGCAATAACTCTCTCGTTCAGCATGGTTATGATGCAGAGACAGCCAATTTCAACACCATTGGCTCGCTGCCCCCCGAGCCTCGATCAAGGCGAGAGTGAAGTTGCACCAGCTGCATTGGGCCACTATCAGCCCCTCTCTGTAGTGCGAGCGTCGGCCGATCTGACCAAATCGGTTGTTAACAGCAGAGAACTTCCCAGGTGAGCTGCCCCCCAAGTCTCTTTGGTCCGATGAGGCAACCTTTGGTGAAAATGAAGTTCAGTCCAACTGGATGACCGCCGGTTGTTCTCGTGATCCTAGTCTGATCTGCACATCCATGCTGTTCCTGATGTTTGGCCAGGGTTGTGATCCTCAAACCTGCCGGCAAACCTACATGAGAAAAGGCCGCCTTGGACACCCATGATGATTCTGTCGATCTGCCGAGCGAGCTCTTCTTGCCGAAGGAATTGGAAGTCGTTGAAGAGAGGGCCCGAGTCGCCAGGCAATCTCAATGAAGGGCCTGCTCTTGTTAGGCTTCCGCTTAAATCCCTTGAGTCGATGGCCGTGCATCGGCTTTGAATCCTTAAGTCGATGACTACGCATCGGCTGTATTTTCGATTTTTTATTAGCCGATCGATTCATGAATCGGCTTCCCCTGGGTACATCCTTCGTGGCTTTGTACCTTCTCCGTGTATATGCCCCCCGAGCCGAATCCTTCAAGTGATTGAAGATATCGGCTTTTCAGCCAATTCAAGCTTTTCTCGCCACTCACCATGCGAAATAGCACATCAGTAAACAAGGGTGGTGCGAGTAATTTTAGCCGATCGCTGGAATCGTCTTCCCTTGTAGTCGTTGATCCGACTATTTACAGAATGTTGAGATTTCGAAAATCTATGGCAACGCGCCACCGGCCATCCTTTTCTCCACAGGTATTACATTGGAAATCCTTTCAGCGTGCCTGCATGGCCTGATGAACCCGGCGTCCAACAACTTCTTGATCTCCTTCTTGACTTCTCAGGTCTCTCTAGCTCGTCAGCCGATGTAAACCCATACCCCAGCTTTCCATCGCCTTCTAGGTCGATGCTGAACACGGAGCGCGTGTTGAGGATAACGTTGGCCCATCGGCTGAGTTGGCGTCCCTTTTCATCGTAACTGCGAGGGCTCACCTTTTCGTTGTTTGGGGCGATCGTGTGGATCGGCCTCGTCTTCACCCTCTCCGCGGAGCGCTGCTCTCGGGCTTATCCTACGCAATGGCGTCTGCGAACCCTGCCTATTGATATCAAACGAGAAACACTGGCTCGCGTCTTATGCAGTGGCTAAGATCGACCATGTTGACTTGGGAAACGGCTGCGTGTCAACTTTCATGGCAAACTGACCGAAGAGTAATCGGCCTTGCTCTATCGCCATCTGAATCTGTCCGCGCAAGACTTTGCAGTCGTTGGTGGCATGGGTGAACGTGTCATGCCATTTGCAGTATGGTCTGCCGTTCATCTCTTGTAACGTGGGGATTTTGTGGCCGTCGGGTAACTTCAGCTGTTTTTCCTTTAGGAGCCAATCAAAAATCTGCTCCGTTTTGCTCAAATCGAAGTCGACCCCTTTTGCAGGCTCGGTTGGTTTGCCCACTTGCAGGACACGGGTTTTGCCCCCCGGATCCGCTCAGCACTAGTGAACTCCTGATCTCTTGCAGAACCTTCATCTTTGTCCTTCTCGATCAGGGTGACGCGCTTGTACTTGGTACAATTCTGGATGGCGCTGTTCATATGTTGTCCACTTCTGAACCATGTTTGTGCCAGCCGATGTTTCATCATCGGCTTTCCTTTGCTTAGGGCGCCACTCTTTTCTTTGTGGCCGACCTTCTTCATCCAGGGTTCGCTGAATTTTGGCGGCCAGGTCAGGCCGTGCCTTCCTCAACGCGTGCAGATATAACCTTTCGGCTTCTTCCAACGCACGTAGTCGCTGAACCCTTCGTTTTTGGGAGTGGCTGAGCCCATCAGGACACCATCTTGGCCGATGATACTTATCCTCTTCATCATCGTCCTCTAGTTCCTCGCGATCTTCCATCTGAACGGACTCAGCATGCTTGCGAGGCGGGAGAGGCCCCAGGCGCTCGAACACAGACACCTTAGCTGCCCCTTTTGTTTACATTGGGCAATTGCCGATTGTTGGCAATCGGCTCATTCCGGAATCCCAGCGATGCGAAGAAGGGCAGTCGGTGCCTATCCCGTTGTCCGGTTCCTCGGACCTCCCTCGGCGCGACGTTCGGACCCGTCGTCGTGGCCGTGACAGACGATACCCCCTGCATCAGGCCGATGATTTCTTTGATCGTCTTCGCCGTAGCGGCGACGTCGGTCGTATGGCTGATCATATTTGCTGAGGAGATGCTCGGGTAATGGGCGTGGATGCCGTATGTTTCTCACCTCCTCCTCGGCCAGGTACCGTTTATTGTCGTCTTGGGGCCGGTCACGTGGAGCGGCCTCGTCTTTCTCTTTGCCACGAGTGTGGCTGCTCTCCGCTTTGTCCGCGTCATGGCGGAATCACGAACCCCGCCATATTGGCATCGAAAGAGAACCCTGGTTCTCTTATGGAGTGGCTGAGATCGATCGTGTTGACACCAGGCAACGGACGTGTGTCTCCACAGAGCTTGATGCCGTGCGAACGGATCTTCTCACGAGAGCCAGAGTTCGGTTCGAGGACCGCCTTGACCGTCGTTGCTTCTTCCGGAGCTTGTCAGCCGGGTCCTCGTACTTGACCGAATGCTTTCCGCATCTCAGATGTAGATGGCGATGTGGTGGATGTTGAAGAATGTCCCACGGGCGTGCGTGCAGAATGTGTTGTGCGAAACCCACCGGCGGGCAGTGACGAGTCTTACCGTAGAACCGGGAACAATTAGGGCTGCGGCTGGCCCGGTCCCTCAGAGCGGCGACCCGCAAAGCCTCATCGTAGCGCCGATGCAAATTGCAGGCGTGCCACACCTATACCTGGTCAGGAAGGTGTGGATGATGCCTCGCTTAGTTTCCTGCGGGGCACACACGTACACGTTAAATACGAGCCTCGATCGGCTCTCGGGTTATCCTGTGAATCGGCTCATGGAGCCGATCCACCCATGATTCGTCAGGTGGCCGAATATATGGTGGTCTGCTTGATCAAGATAAAGCATATGAGATCCACGACGATTTGGGGTTCTCACCGCATAATCGGATCATCCTACTCACGATTGGGCCTCGCGCTCACGCACGGTGATCGTAAGCCAGCCCTAGACAAGGCCTAAAAACCAACACTAGGTTGATCCTCGGAACATCCTGTCTAGGGGCAGCAAACTACACCCTACATGCCGCTGGATCCTCCAACCCTTTGTAAGGCCTAACTATTGCAGATATTAAACTAATCCTTGATGAATCAAGGAGCAATCGTAACGGATCAGATCTACTAAATAATGATCAAGCGGGGTGCCGCCCCTGCACCCATGATGAGGTACAAGGACGGCTAGATGCGCAAGGGTTGCACTACGACAGCATATGATACTAGGAACAATGCTAACCCTAACACATCTATGATAACTACGTTGCTCGCCATCAAAAAGGCTTCAGTACGAGCAACGCATGAACAACGTGGGCAGGCTCGTGCTGCCTAGATCGCAAGATGCGATCTAGGCAGCATGGTGCTTACCGGAGAAACCCTTGAGACGAAGGGGTTGGCGATGCGCCGAGATTGGTTTGTGGTGAACGTTGGTTGTTGTTTATTCCATAAACCCTAGATACATATTTATAGTCCAGCGGACTTTCTAATGTGGGCGTGCAACAAACCGTGCACGGGTAAAACTCTAACTTCTACATAACCTACTATAAAGATACACGGGCTAACTAGCCCAAACTTGATACACAAGGCCGATTCACATATCTCTCCACGCATATACCGTCAAGCCCATCTTGATCGCGGCCCACCTCCGGCTTGGTCAAATTCCGGTGATAACAGGTCCCTGTGAGGGTGTGGCTAGAGAAAATTTTGTTGCTTGGCTGTTCTCTCTGGATATATCTGATGATTCGTTATGGCTGATCCTTGGTGACTTCAACTTCTATCGTTTTGTTGAGAGTCGTAATCGTGATGGAGCAAATATGACTGACATTGCAACTTTCAATGAGATCATCAGCTATCTGGGCCTCATTGAGTTACCCATCAAGGGAAGATCCTTTACATGGAGCAATATGCAAGCAGACCCCTTACTTGTTCAATTAGATTGGTTCTTCACCTCCACTGCATGGACTCTCAAATTTCCCAATACGATGGTTAAACCCCTAGCTAGGCCTACATCTGAACACACACCATGCGTTATATCCATTGGTTCCTCCATTCCAAAAGCAAAAGTGTTTCGGTTTGAAACCTTGGACTAGGCTGCTGGTTTTATTGATGTGGTAAAAAATATATGGGACATTAAGCGCCGAGTGATGGAGCTAAATGTCTATCAGCTGCTGAAACTTTTGAGAAAGGGTGCGAGAAAATGGAGTGCTAGCTTTGAGTTCTAGATTCCTTGATCAAGAGGCTAATGCGCTGATTTTCCAATTAGATGCCTATGAGGAAGAGAGAGTATTACATATTACGGAATGGAATTTTCGTAACATTGTCAGAAAAAATTGCAACATCTTCTCACATGTGAGAATCTTTTGGAAGAAAAGGTGCAGCGCACGTTGGGCTCGGCTAGGTGATGAAAACACCTCTTTCTTCCACTCAATGGCAACTTCTCAGGATATAAAAAAATTCTATTGCTTCTCTTGTAAGAACACATGGGTCCTTGGCTATTGATCATCAAGAAAAGGCAGGCCTCCTATGGCATGTGTATAAGGAACGACTTGGTACATCTATTCCCATATTGGAGGATTTTGATTTCTCAAGCTACTTTTCTCCATTGGCTGGCCTCGAGGATCTTTCCAAGCCCTTCACTTCGGAGGAAATTGACAAAGTAGTGGCTCACATGCCATCTGACAAATCTCCTGGTCAGATGGATTTTCGGTCTTTTTCTCAGGTGTGTTGGCCAATTATCAAGTATGACTTTTATAGACTCGTGATGAATTAGATTAATCATGTTAACCTTCAAAGCATTGACTACGTTCATTACATTGATTCCCAAAAATCTGTCACCAGAGGGACCTAATGATTATAGACCAATTTCCTTGCTGAATATTTGCCTTAAATTGATCACCAAAATCTTGGCCAACCGTCTGCAAGAAAAGATTCTTCAACTAGTGCATGTCAATCAGTATGGCTTCTTGCATTGAGGAATATCCAAGGCGTGTCGGTTGGGCATATGAATATATACATCAATGCAAACAAGGAGAGAAGAAACAGAGTTATTCTAAAGTTAGACTTTGCGAAAGCCTTTGATACAGTTGAACATGCTGCTATTGTAAAAATCTTCTCTGCTTTTGGTTGTGATCAGAGATGGATTATGTGGTTGAACATGCTCATGTCTAGTGGCACTTCAGAAATACTGCTTAATGGAGTCCCAGGCAAGAAATTTAAGCGTCGCGAGAGGTGTTCGACGGGGGGATCCTCTATCTCCATTATTATTTGTGGAGTTTGAGGCTTTTACAAGCCATGGTAAATGGTCTCTTTCGCAATGGAGAACTTGTGGCACCTCTAAATATTCCTAATACAGACTTTCCTATCGTGCAATATGCCGATGATACACTTCTCATTCTTCAAGCATGCCCAATTCAGTTGACTGCTTTGAAAGAGGTGTTGGAAACCTTTGCACAAGCTACAGGTTTGAGGGTGAATTATTCTAAGTCTTGTCTGATCCCTATCAATGTTGCAGAGGATAAACTACAGTTGCTAGCTGATACTTTTGGATGCACCTTAGGGACTTTGCCCTTTACATACTTGGGTCTACCGTTAGGGGTGACCAAACCAACTATTCAGGACCTCTCTCCTTTGGTGGGCATGGTAGAAAGAAGGCTCAATGCAAGTGCACGTTTCCTTGGATATGGTGGGAGACTTGATTTGTGAATACATGCTATCCACACTACCAACATTCTATATGTGTTCTCTCAAGATTCAAAAAACAGTGCTTAATTTGTGTGATAGAGCTCAAAGACACTGTCTGTGGGCGAAGGATGAAGACTCCTCTTCGATGAATGCTCTTGCAGCATGGAATAAAGTATGTCGTCCTAGACATTGTGGAGGGCTGGGTGTGAAAAACCTTGAACTCCAAAATAAAGCTCTATTGATGAAACAGCTCCACAAATTCTATTCACATGCTGATACCCCTTGGGTAAAGCTGGTCTGGACATTATATGGTGACAATGTGCCTCATACCAAGACTGGTAAAGGCTCCTTCTGGTGGAGGGACATCTTCAGCCTTGTTGGAATTACAGGGCATTTCGAAGTAATATTGGGAATGGCAAGTCGGTTCTGTTTTGGAAGGACTTTTGGCAAGAGGAAACTTGCTCTGATAGATACGATTATTTTCATTTGCTCTAGATGAAGATATCTCGGTGGCAGCTCTCTTATCTGCAGATGATATTTCCTCACAATTCTATCTCCCACTGTCGATCGAAGCCTACCAGGAGTTACAGCTTGTTCAGCAATTGGCAAGTAACACTCACATGTCTGATGCGCATGACTCTAGGAGTTTTGTCTGGGGAGGAAAATACACTTCAGCAAGGTTTTATCGCTTCTTATTCGAAAGAGTGCCTAAAAATGACATCATGATAGCTATCTGGTCTTCTAAAACTCTTCCGAAGATCAAAGTGTTTCTTTGGCTGATGTTCTTGGACAGACTAAACACAAGAGACATAATGTTGCGAAAAAATTGGAGGATCGATTCAGGTTCAGAGTGCCCTCTTTGCCAGGCAGCAATCTTGGAGACAAGAACACATTTATTTTTTGAATGTGACTTTGCTAGAAACTGTTGGAATGCACTTAACATTCACCGGCCAAGTAACAAAACCATATTGGAGGGGTTTTGGGATGCTAAGAATAACTTCCAGGGGGCCCTGCTTTGTGGAGATTTTGCTTGTGCGACATGGAATATTTGGAAGACCAGAAATGACTTCATTTTTAGAGACATACCAATCTCTTTGGGACGTTGGAAAGTGGGTTTTCAGAGCGATCTTTGGTTGCATCAATACAGAGTCAAACAAACAGCTATTCAGCCTCTTCTTGGGTGGTTACTAAACTTATCTAGCTAGATCCTTTTATGTCTTTTTTAGGTTCTTTTCAGCCACCTTGATGTAATCTTCCCTTTTAGGGGCAATTCTCTTGCCTCTTGTACAGTCTGCTCTTTTGTTTATATATATAAAAAAAATACACCGTAGGGGCTTCCCTACGGTAAAGGTGTCAAAAAAAACATGATGAAATAAGCAAAAAGTAAACTAGGCAAATAAAGTAAATGCAAGTAACTAATTTTTTTGTGTTTTTGATATAGAGAGCAAGACAGTAAATAAAGTAAAACTAGCAACTAATTTTTTTGTGTGTTTTGTTTAGGTGCAGCAAACAAAGTAGTAAATAAAATAAAGCAAGACAAAAACAAAGTAAAGAGATTGAGAAGTGGAGACTCCCCTTGCAGCGTGTCTTGATCTCCCCGGCAACGGCGCCAGAAATTTAGCTTGATACGCGTAGATGCACACGTCCGTTGGGAACCCCAAGTGGAAGGTATGATGCGTATAGAAGCAAGTTTCCCTCGGTATGAAACCAAGGTTATCGAACCAGTAGGAGCCAAGAAGCACGTTGAAGGTTGATGGTGGCGAAATGTGATGCGGCGCAACAACAGGGATTCGGCGCCAACGTGGAATCTGCACAACAAAACCAAAGTACTTTGCCCCAACGAAACAGTGAGGTTGTCAATCTCACCGGCTTGCTGTAACAAAGGATTAAACGTATCGAGTGGAAGATGATTGTTTGCAAGAAAATAGTAAAACACAATTGCATTAGATTGTATGCTATGTAAAGAATAGGACCGGGGTCCACAGTTCACTAGAGGTGTCTCTCCCATAAGATAAAAGCATGTTGGGTGAACAAATTACAGTCGGGCAATTTACAAATAGAGAAGTGCATAACAATGCATATACATGATATGATAAATATAGTGAGATTTAATTGGGCATTACGACAAAGTACATAGACCGCCATCCAACTGCATCTATGCCTAAAAAGTCCACCTTCAGGTTATCATCAGAACCCCATTCAGTATTAAGTTGCTAAGCAACAGACAATTGCATTAAGTATGGTGCGTAATGTAATCGACAACTACATCCTTAGGCATAGAATCAATGTTTTATCCCTAGTGGCAACAGCACATCACAACCTTAGAACTTTCTGTCACTGTCCCAGGTGTCAATGAAGGCATGAACCCACTATCGAGCATAAATACTCCCTCTTGGAGTTAAGAGTACAAACTTGGCCCGAGCCTCTACTAATAACGGAGAGCATGCAAGATCATAAACAACACATAAACAATAGATTGATAATCACCATAACATAGTATTCTCTATCCATCGGATCCCGACAAACACAACATATATATACAGATAGATGATCTTGATCATGTTAGGCAGCTCACAAGATCCAACAATGAAGCACAACAAGGAGAAGACGACCATCTAGCTACTGCTATGGACCCATGGTCCAGGGGTGAACTACTCACTCATCACTCCGGAGGCGATCATGGCGATGAAGAGTCCTCCGGAGATGAATCCCCTCTCCGGCAGGCGCCGGAGGCGATCTCCTGAATCCCCGAGATGGGATTCGGCGGCGGCGTCTCTGGAAGGTTTTCCGTATCGTGGCTCTCGTTTGGGGTTTCGCGACGGAGGCTTTAAGTAGGCGGAAGGGTAGGTCAGGGGGCTGACGAGGCCCACACCATAGGCGGCGCGGGCCCCCCTCTGGCCGCGCGGCCCTATGGTGGCGGCGCCTCGTCGCCCCACTTCGTTATCTCTTCGGTCTTGGAAGCTCCGTGCAAAAATAGGACCACTGGGCGAAGATTTCATCCAATTCCGAGAATATTTCCTTACTAGGATTTCTGAAACCAAAAACAGCAGAAAACAGCAACTGGCTCTTCGGCATCTTGTTAATAGGTTAGTTCGAAAATGCATAAATATGACATATAATGTGCATAAAACATGTAGGTATCATCAATAAAGTAGCATGGAACATAAGAAATTATCGATACGTTGGAGACGTATCACAGCCAACAATCTCATATCATGAAGGAGTGCCTTTTTATTTTAGTTTTATTTAGATGACACTCCTCCCCACCTTTGCTTTCTCAAGCCATGGCTAACCGAATCCTTCGGGTGCCATCCAACAATCACATACCATGGAGGAGTGTCTATTTTTGTTAATTAATTTGGGACTGGGAATCCCATTGCCAGCTCTTTTTGCAAAATTATTGGATAAGCGGATGAAGCCACTAGTCCATTGGTGAAAGTTGCCCAACAAGATTGAAAGATAAACACCACATACTTCCTCATGAGCTATAAAACATTGACACAAATAAGAGGTAATAACTTTTGAATTGTTTAAAGGTAGCACTCAAGCAACGTATCGATAATTTCTTATGTTCCATGCTACTTTATTGATGATACCTACATGTTTTATGCACATTATATGTCATATTTATGCATTTTTGGAACTAACCTATTAACAAGATGCCCAGTTCTGTTTTCTGCTGTTTTTGTTTCAGAAATCCTAGTAAAGAAATATTCTCGGAATTGGACGAAACTTTCGCCCAGGGTCCTATTTTGCCAAGCTTCCAGAAGACCGAAGACCTAACGAAGTGGGGCCACGAGGCGGCGGGAGGGCCGGCGCGGCCCAGGCCCTGGCCGCGCCGACCTGCCCCCTGGGCCCCTCGTGTGGCCCCCGCGTTGACCCTCCGCCTACTTAAAGCTTCCGTCGCGAAACCCCCAGTACCGAGAGCCACGATACGGAAAACCTTACAGAGACGCCGCCGCGAATCCCATCTCGGGGGATTGGGATCGCCTCCGGCACCCTGCGGAGAGGGATTCATCTCCCGAGGACTCTACACCGCCATGGTCGCTCCGGAGTGATGAGTGAGTAGTTCACCCCTGGACCATGGGTCCATAGCAGCTAGATGGTCGTCTTCTCCTTGTTGTGCTTCATTGTTAGATCTTGTGAGCTGCCTAACATGATCAAGATCATCTATATGTAATTCTATATGTTGTGTTTGTCGGGATCCGATGGATAGAGAGTACTATGATTATGGTGATTATCAATCTATTGTTCATGTGTTGTTTATGATCTTGCATGCTCTCCGTTATTAGTAGAGGCTCTGGCCAAGTTTTTACTCTTAACTCCAAGAGGGAGTATTTATGCTCGATAGTGGGTTCATGCCTCCATTGAATCTGGGACAGTGACAGAAAGTTCTAAGGTTGTGGATGTGCTGTTGCCACTAGGGATAAAACATTGATGCTATGTCTAAGGATGTAGTTGTTGATTACATTACGCACCATACTTAATGCAATTGTCTGTTGCTTTGCAACTTAATACTGGAGGGGTTCGGATGATAACTGAAGGTGGACTTTTTAGGCATAGATGCAGTTGGATGGCGGTCTATGTACTTTGTCGTAATGCCCAATTAAATCTCACTATATTTACCATGTCATGTATATGCATTGTTATGCCTTTCTCTATTTGTCAATTGCCCGACTGTAATTTGTTCACCCAACATGCTTTTATCTTATGGGAGAGACACCTCTAGTGTGGACCCCGGTCCTATTCTTTACATAGCATACAATCTACTGCAATTGTGTTTTACTGTTTTCTTTGCAAACATCTTCCACTCGATACGTTTAATCCTTTGTTACAGCAAGCCGGTGAGATTGACAACCATTGTTCGTTGGGACAAAGTACTTGGGTTGTGTTGTGCAGGTTCCGCGTTGGCGCCGGAATCCCTGGTGTTGCGCCGCATCACATTGCGACCATCAACCTTCAACGTGCTTCTTGGCTCCTACTGGTTCGATTAAACCTTGGTTTCATACTGAGGGAAACTTGCTTCTATACGCATCATACCTTCCACTTGGGGTTCCCAACGGACGTGCTACGCGTATCAAGCTAAATTTCTGGCGCCGTTGCCGGGGAGATCAAGACACGCTGCAAGGGAGTCTCCACTTCTCAATCTCTTTACTTTGTTTTTGTCTTGCTTTATTTTATTTACTACTTTGTTTGCTGCACTAAATCAAAACACAAAAAAATTAGTTGCTAGTTTTACTTTATTTACTGTCTTGCTCTCTATATCAAAAACACAAAAAAAAATAGTTACTTGTCTTTACTTTGTTTGCCTAGTTTACTTTTTGCTTATTGCATCATGTTTCCTTTTAATTTTACCACAAAAGACATACCGGTAGGACGTGGGTCCATAGTTGGGAGAAATAATATAGAAGAATTTTTCAATCATGTTAGTATCACTGAAGATTTTGAAGATAGACACTTGGTAGAACTTGCACCTACCTATGAAATTGCTGCTGCTGCTTTAGTTCGCATGTTGGAAACTAAATTTGTTAATCTCAATCCTATAATCCAACACATGTTTCTTACACTTGGTGATATGGAAGAGGGGGAAAAGAAAGATTTTGTTTTAGAAACCCTTCTTAGAGAATTTGGTGGTCTAGCAAGAGAGGCTAGAAAAGTTTTTGCTAAATTTAATATGCTAGGTTCTCATACCAATTTTATTGGTCTACTTGAAAAAATGGACATGGATAGAATAAGGTACACTAATAACATTAATGATGGTGGGGAAATCAAAGCACCAATACCATGTAAACTCCTAGCTATGAATGATGCATTAGAAAATAACTATGCTTGGCTTGTTCCTGAAAATTTGTTCGATGAGAGTAGCAAGCCTAAGACTAATGAAAAGGGAGACGCTAAAACTTATATATCAAATATACTATGCTTGGTTGAGAAAACTCCCAACACCCCTGGTAATGATGTTGATGCTTCTTCATTCGATAATACTTGATTTGCACTTTCTGCGCCTAGCTGAAAGGCGTTAAAGAAAAGCGCTTATGGGAGACAACCCATGTTTTTACTACAGCAATTTTTTTGTTTTGTTGAGTCTTGGAAGTTGTTTACTACTGTAGCAACCTCTCCTTATCAAGTTTTTGTGCCAAGTAAAGTTTCTATGTCAAAGTTGATGTTATATTTGGGATCGCTGCGCAGAAACAGCATTGCTGTCTGTCACGAATCTGGGCACAATTCTCTGTAGAAAATTCGAAAAATCTGCCAATTTACGAGCGTGATCCTCAGATATGTACGCAACTTTCATTAGTTTTGAGTTTTTCCATTTGAGCAAGTCTGGTGCCATTTCTAAATTCGTCTTTACGGACTGTTCTGTTTTTGACAGATTCTGCCTTTTATTTCGCATTGCCTCTTTTGCTATGTTGGATTTATTTCTTTGATCCACTAATGTCCAGTAGCATTATGCAATGTCCAGAAGTGAAAATAATGATTGTGTCACCTCTGAATGAGTGAATTATTAATTGTGCACTAACCCTCTAATGAGTTTGCTTGAAGTTTGGTGTGAAGGAAGTTTTCAAGGGTCAAGAGAGGAGAATGATATACTATGATCAAGAGGAGTGAAAGCTCTAAGCTTGGGGATGCCCCGTGGTTCACCCCTGCATATTCTAAGAAGACTCAAGCGTCTAAGCTTGGGGATGCCCAAGGCATCCCCTTCTTCATCGACAACATCATCAGGTTCCTCCTGAAACTATATTTTTATTCAATCACATCTTGTGTTCTTTACTTGGAGCGTCGGTTTGTTTGTTTTTGTTTTTGTTTGAATAAGATGGATCCTAGCATTCACTTTGTGGGAGAGAGACACGCTCCGCTGTTGCATATGGACACATGTGTCCTTAGGCTTTACTCATAATGTTCATGGCGAAGTTTCTTCTTCGTTAAATTGTTATATGGTTGGAATTGGAAAATGCTACATGTAGTAATTCTAAAATGTCTTGGATAATGTGATACTTGGCAATTGTTGTGCTCATGTTTAAGCTCTTGCATCATATGCTTTGCACCCATTAATGAAGAAATACATAGAGCTTGCTAAAATTTGATTTGCATATTTGGTTTCTCTAAGGTCTAGATAATATCTAGTATTGAGTTTTGAACAACAAGGAAGACAGTGTAGAGTCTTATAATGTTTACAATATGTCTTTTATGTGAGTTTTGCTGCACTTGTTCATCCTTGAGTTTGCTTCAAATAACCTTGCTAGCCTAAACCTTGTATCGAGAGGGAATACTTCTCATGCATCCAAAATCCTTGAGCCAACTACTATGCCATTTGTGTCCACCATACCTACCTACTACATGGTATTTCTCCGCCATTCCAAAGTAAATTGCTTGAGTGCTACCTTTAAAATTCCATCATTCACCTTTGCAATATATAGCTCATGGGACAAAATAGCCTTAAAAACTATCGTAGTATTGAATATGTACTTATGCACTTTATATTTTATTAAGTTGCTTGTTGTGCGATAACCATGCTTCTGGGGAACGCCATCAACTATTGTTGAATATCATGTGAGTTGCTATGCATGTCCGTCTTGTCTGAAGGTCTATCATTTTAGTGGTTGGAGCATGCAAAATTGTTAGAGAAGAACATTGGGCCGCTAACTAAAGCCATGAACCATGGTTGAAGTTTCAGTTTTGGACATATATCCTCAATCTCATATGAGAATAATAACTTTGCTACATGCTTATGCATTTAAGAGGAGTCCATTATCTGTTGTCCATGTTGTCCCGGTATGGATGTCTAAGTTGAGAATAATCAAAAGCGAGAAATCCGAAATGCGAGCATTCTCCTTAGACCTTTGTACAGGCGGCATGGAGGTACCCCTTTGTGACACTTGGTTGAAACATGGCATGCAAAGATCCGGTAGTCCAAGCTAAGTAGGACGAGGTGCGGGCACTATTAGTATACTATGCATGAGGCTTGCAACTTGTAAGATATAATTTTCATAACTCATATGCTTTATTACTACCGTTGACAAAATTGTTTCATGTTTTCAAAATAAAAGCTCTAGCACAAATACAGCAATCAATGCTTTCCTCTTTGAAGGACCATTCTTTTACTTTTATTGTTGAGTCAGTTTACCTATCTCCCTCCACCTTAAGAAGCAAACACTTGTGTGAACTGTGCATTGATTCCTACATACTTGCATATTGCACTTGTTATATTACTTTATGTTGACAATATCCATGAGATATACATGTTATAAGTTGAAAGCAACCGCTGAAACTTAATCTTCCTATGTGTTGCTTCAACACCTTTACTTTGATTTATTGCTTTATGAGTTAACTCTTATGCAAGACTTATTGATGCTTGTCTTGAAGTACTATTCATGAAAAGTCTTTGCTTTATGATTCAGTTGTTTACTCATGTCATTACCTTTGCTTTGATCGCTGCATTCATTACATATGTTTACAAATAGTATGATCAAGATTATGATGGCATGTCACTTCAGAAATTATCTTTGTTATCGTTTTACCTGCTCGACGAGGAACTAAGCTTGGGGATGCTGATACGTCTCCAACGTATCGATAATTTCTTATGTTCCATGCTACTTTATTGATGATAACTACATATTTTATGCACATTATATGTCATATTTATGCATTTTCTGGAACTAACCTATTAACAAGATGCCGAAGAGCCAATTGCTGTTTTCTGCTGTTTTTGGTTTCAGAAATCCTAGTAAAGAAATATTCTCGGAATTGGACGAAACTTTCGCCCAGGGTCCTATTTTTGCACGAAGCTTCCAGAAGACCGAAGACCTAACGAAGTGGGGCCACGAGGCGGCCAGAGGAGGCGGCGCGCGAGGCCCTGGCCGCGCCGACCTGCCGGGGCCCTCGTGTGGCCCCCGCGTTGACCCTCCGCCTACTTAAAGCTTAGTCGCGAAACCCCAGTGCCGAGAGCCACGATGGAAAACCTTACAGAGACGCCGCCGCCGCGAATCCCATCTCGGGGATTCAGGAGATCGCCTCCGGCACCCTGCCGGAGAGGGGATTCATCTCCCGGAGGACTCTACACCGCCATGGTCGCCTCCGGAGTGATGAGTGAGTAGTTCACCCTGGACCATGGGTCCATAGCAGTAGCTAGATGGTCGTCTTCTCCTTGTTGTGCTTCATTGTTAGATCTTGTGAGCTGCCTAACATGATCAAGATCATCTATATGTAATTCTATATGTTGTGTTTGTCGGGATCCGATGGATAGAGAGTACTATGATTATGGTGATTATCAATCTATTGTTCATGTGTTGTTTATGATCTTGCATGCTCTCCGTTATTAGTAGAGGCTCTGGCCAAGTTTTTACTCTTAACTCCAAGAGGGAGTATTTATGCTCGATAGTGGGTTCATGCCTCCATTGAATCTGGGACAGTGACAGAAAGTTCTAAGGTTGTGGATGTGCTGTTGCCACTAGGGATAAAACATTGATGCTATGTCTAAGGATGTAGTTGTTGATTACATTACGCACCATACTTAATGCAATTGTCTGTTGCTTTGCAACTTAATACTGGAGGGGGTTCGGATGATAACCTGAAGGTGGACTTTTTAGGCATAGATGCAGTTGGATGGCGGTCTATGTACTTTGTCGTAATGCCCAATTAAATCTCACTATATTTACCATGTCATGTATATGCATTGTTATGCCTTTCTCTATTTGTCAATTGCCGACTGTAATTTGTTCACCCAACATGCTTTTATCTTATGGGAGAGACACTCTAGTGAACTGTGGACCCGGTCCTATTCTTTACATAGCATACAATCTACTGCAATTGTGTTTTACTGTTTTCTTTGCAAACATCTTCCACTCGATACGTTTAATCCTTTGTTACTGCAAGCCGGTGAGATTGACAACCTCACTATTTCGTTGGGACAAAGTACTTGGGTTGTGTTGTGCGGTTCGCGTTGGCGCCGGAATCCCTAGTGTTGCGCCGCATCACATTTCGCGACCATCAACCTTCAACGTGCTTCTTGGCTCCTACTGGTTCGATTAAACCTTGGTTTCATACTGAGGGAAACTTGCTTCTATACGCATCATACCTTCCACTTGGGTTCCCAACGGACGTATGCATCTACGCGTATCACTCAAGCAATTTACTTTGGAATGGCGGAGAAATACCATGTAGTAGGTAGGTATGGTGGACACAAATGGCATAGTGGTTGGCTCAAGGATTTTGGATGCATGAGAAGTATTCCCTCTCGATACAAGGCTTAGGCTAGCAAGGTTATTTGAAACAAACACAAGGATGAACCGGTGCAGCAAAACTCACATAAAAGACATATTGTAAACATTATAAGACTCTACACCGTCTTCCTTGTTGTTCAAAACTCAATACTAGAAATTATCTAGACCTTAGAGAGACCAATTATGCAAACCAAATTTTAGCAAGCTCTATGTATTTCTTCATTAATAGGTGCAAAGTATATGATGCAAGAGCTTAAACATGAGCACAACAATTGCCAAGTATCACATTATCCAAGACATTTTACCAATTACTACATGTAGCATTTTGTTTCCAACCATATAACAATTAACGAAGCAATTTCAACCTTCGCCATGAACATTAAAAGCTAAGAACACATGTGTTCATATGAACCAGCGAGCGTGTCTCTCTCCCACACAAGGATGAACTTATTCAAAGAACTAAGATAACAAAACAAAAATAAAAGCACACACAGACGCTCCAAGTAAAGTACATAAGATATGACCGAATAAAAATATAGTTTCACTAGAAGAAACCTGATAAGTTGTCGATGAGAAAGGGATGCCTTGGGCATCCCCAAGCTTAGATGCTTGAGTCTTCTTAAAATATGCAGGGATGAACCACCGGGGCATCCCCAAGCTTAGACCTTTCACTCTTCTCGATCACATTATATCACCCTTTTCTATTGACCCTTGAAAACTTCACACCAAACCTCAAGCAAACTCATTAGAGGGTTAGTGCATACACTACAAGAAAAGTTCTGATAGACAACGTCCCAAAATCGTCAACTAAGGGGCATTTTTCGTCGCCTATGGGCCTAACCCGACGATATGGGTTCCGTTGTCGAAACTGCGTCAGGCAAAGTCCAACGACGATTTTTTCGGTCCGTCGCGCTTGGGCGCCCTTCCGCCACGGAAAATCGGACCGTTGCGGAAGTGTTTTCGGGAGCCCGTTGACTGCTGACGTCATGCAAACTGACACGTGGCAGACGCCGTTAACTGCAGTTAACGGCGTTAACCGGAAACCCCGTGGTAGATGGTAGGCCCACACGAGGCCTGCCACGTCTTAAGCGGGCCGGGCCAGATGACATAGTTTGACCGGTCAACTATATAGCTGGGCTGGTCCATTAGTTAAGTGGGCCGGGCCTAACCTCTAAGGTTGATGGTCAAAACTTAAATGGGCCGGCCCATTTAACATGTGGGGTCCACCTACGAAGGGCCGACCCAAAAAGCAAGTGGGCCGGGCCAAAACACACAGTGGGTCCCACTTTCTGCCGGCCCATTTAGTGTGGGGTCCACCGTATAGCAAGTGGGGCCCAACAAGCTAGTGGGCCGGGCCAAAACACACGTGGGTCCCACTTTCCGTTAAAGGGTCGGCCCATTTAGTTCGTGGGGTCCACCATATAGCAAGTGGGTCGGCCCAACAAAATAGTGGCGGGCCAAAAACACAGTGGGTCCCACTTTCCTGTTAAAGGCCCATTTAGTGTGGGGCCCACCATATAGTGGGTGGCCCATCAAGATAGCGGGTCGGGCCAAAACAGTGGGTCCCACATTGTTAATGGGCGGCCCATTTGGTATGTGGGGTCCACCATATAGAAGTGGGCCGCCCAACAAGATAGTGGGCGGGCCAAAACACAGGTGGGTCCCACCTTCCACTTAAAGGGCCGGCCCATTTACCATGTGGGACCACCATAGAGCAAGTGGGCGGCCAACAAGATAGTGGGCCGGCCCAAGCGCAGTGGGCCCCACTTTTCTGGGCGCCCAACTAGTATGTGGGGTCCACAATTTAGCAAGTGGGCCGGCCCAACAAGATAATGGGCCGGGCCAAAAACACAGGTGGGTCCCACTTTCCTCTTAAAGGGCCGGCCCATTTATTATGTGGGGTCCCCCAAAAGCAAATGGGCTGGCCCAACTAATTAGTGGGCCGGCCCAGTAGTTGTGGGGTCCACCTTAAAGCAAGTGGGCCAGCCCAATTAGTGTGTGGGGTCCACCGTAAATCAAATGGGCTGGCCCAAGAAGTAAGTGGGCCAGCCTGTTTAGGTGCTGTTTATATGCCGGCATAATATGCGCTTTAGGATTTTGCGGGCAGGCACATATGTGATTTCGCTTAATTGGGCCGTTTAAGGGATGGGAATTCGTGATTTAGTTGATTTCTGTCGGATAGCCTCACTTACCACAAGCACCAAAGAAAAAATGCGCGAAAGAACTATAAAAACTAACTAAATATTACATCAGCTGCAAGGCATTGAAAAAATATTACAGAACCCAGAGAAATTGAATGGTAATTAAACCTAGCAATACAATGAAGCGATCCGGCAATCTTTTAAGTTGTCCATGCAGCACCTATATCTGAAACAAAGACATTACAAGTTAAGACAGCAACAATGGAAAGGCAAAGACACTACAATATTGTTTGCCAAAGAATTTGGAACTCATCATTTCGTCGTTATAACAAGATCATTGTAATGCGCACAATAAGCAAACAAAGAGTGCATGCCGCATACCAACAACCAATATAACAGAGCATGTTAGAATGAAACTGTCGAGTCCCATGCAAACCAACATGTTCAGGGAGTACAAAATTGGCATGAACAACATAGTAGCAGGCTATAAATTTTGTAACAACGACTGAGCAAGATGAAGTTATGATGGCTACATCTACAGAGCAGGGAATGTAAACCAAAAATAGAAGTTACGATGGCAAAAGCTAAAGAGGAGGGAATGTGAACCAACATGTGCCAAGTGCAATTACTTCATTTTGGCCGTGAACTAAATAATACTCCTGAACTTATAGTGAAGGGGATGCAAATCAAGATGTTTCGGGATATAAACTTGTAATGAGCAACACATGGAGGATAGTTAACGCTGGAGCTTAGGATGGACCAGATACAGAATATAGTGGGATCACCTGTGAACTTGTATAAGAGGGAATGCAAACCAATATGTTCAGCTTTCCATATGTGAGCGTCATGCCAAGTCAGAGAAACAAGTCAATAATGCAGCTTTTGAAGAACAAGATGGCACGCAAAATTATTATCTAGTAGTATGACAAGTTTATTTGTACTACAGGCTAGATAGCAGAGTGATAGCATGCCAAACTAAGTCCTTACTTTGTTAGCTTACAATGAACTAGATACAAAACAATGGCATCACCTGTAGTACAGGGAATGCAAGCCAACATGTTCATGGAGTAAAAAATTGGCACAAACAACATAGTAGCAGGCCATAATTTTTGTAACAACGACTGAGCAAGATAAAGTTATGATGGCTAGATCTACAGAGCAGGGAATGTAAACCAAATATAGAAGTTACGATGCCAAAAGCTATAGAGCAGGGAATGCGAACCAACATGTGCAATTACTTAAAATTGGCCATGAACTAAATAATAGCAGGATGTTACTATAATACCTACAGTATAATTTTTGTAACAACGACTGAGCAAGATAGAAGTTATGATGGCTACATCTACAGAGCAGGGAATGCAAACCAAAATGTTCAATCGCTTAAAGTTAGCAATGAAGTAGAAAATAGCAACGTGTTACGGTCATAGCTAGGAATGAACTAAAAGAGCTTCAGATAAACAAGCATCTGAACCCAGAACATGGCGCTAAAACAAGGGACTTACATTAGGAGAAGCACTCTGTGGGAGTCACAGCAGATCTTCCTGGGGTTGATAGATCCGGTGATGAAGTACGCTACATGTGCTACTTGGGGTTGGAGAGACGGCCATTACACTTCATGATTACTCATCTCATCTGCAAAAACGTAACGGCGCGTCGTTAGCACAAACAGGTTCCCCCAAGATTAAACAAGAACTTGCAGGCAAGCAATAGAAAAGCGACAGTAGAAGAGTTTAGATCATGCACGGCGCCGGTGAAGCAGATCCGGTTCATGCACAGCGGTGTCGGTGAGCAAGATCCGATGCGGTGGACGACGGATCCGGCGAAGCGGCTCCGGTGGGGTGGACGATGCCGCAGCTGAAGCGACTGCGGTAGACTGCTGGATGAGCATATATGGTTTCGAGGTTCGGCGGGGATGATCCGGTCCGGTTGATGACGGCGTCGATGAAGCGGCTCCGGCAGGCAGCCGGATGACGAGGATCGCGAGGGCTCGGGTAGGCCAGGGAAGTCCGGCGGGGATGTTCCGGTGCGGTGGTCGTGGAGGTGGTAGAGAGAGGGACTTGAGAAGTTCCGGTGGGTGGTCTCAGATGAGAGACTGAAGGAAATGTATTTTTTTTGGGAGGGTTTCCGGGCTAGGGAGGTGGTGATCGAAAAAATGACGGGCAAACCCCTCACCAACCGACTTTGCTGTCATCTCCACAGGGGTAGAATGGGAATTTGGAAGCGTGTGAAATTTTTGTATTTTGTGGGCGGGAAGTTTTGCCGCTATGAGATTTTGAATTTCGCTAAGGTACAAGTATAATGATAAAAAATTGTGAGACCGTACTAGTACCTCTGTTCAAGGCCGACTGTAAAATCAAATCATCATCAAGTTGAACATCGGTTACTACCATGATCATCATCGGACACAGATCTGGTGACATGCACCTGAAATTGGTGCATTCGTTGCAAAGTATAATGCTAAAAAAATTAGTGACCGTACTAGTACTTCTGTTCAAGCCCGAGTGCAACATCAAATCATCATCACGTGGAAAATTTGTTACCATGATCATGATCTATCTCTAAATTTGGCGCATCCGCTAAATCTGGCAAAGTATAATGATAAAGAAATTGTGAGACAGTAGTAGTACTTCTGTTCATGGTCGAGTGCAACATCAAATCATCATCACGTTTAAAATTTGTTACCATGATCATGATCTACCTCTGAAAATGGGCGCATCCGCTAAAACTTGCAAAGTATAATGATACAAAATTGTGATACCGTACTAGGACTTATGTTCAAGGTCGAGTGCAACATCAAATCATCATTACATTGAAAAGTGTGTTACCATGATCATGATCTATCTCTGAATTTGGCGCATCCGCTAAATCTCGCAAAGTATAATGATAAAGAATTTGTGAGACAGTAGTAGTACTTCTGTTCAAGCCCGAGTGCAACATCAAATCATCATCACGTTGAAAATTTGTTACCATGATCATGATCTATCTCTGAATTTGGCGCATCCGCGCTAAATGTTGCAAAGTATAATGATTAAAAAAATTGTGAGACCGTACTAGTACTTATGTTCAAGGTCGAGTGCAACATCAAATCATCATCACGTTGACAATTTCTGTTACCATGATCCTCTATTTGGGGATGCTGCTCCCACACCACACCAGCGGCCCCAAACGGCAGCCATTTTAAAATTAAAATTGACATTTAAAAACCCAAAATCATACGAAATTTATACCAAAGTAGCTCGACTTTAAACATAACTAAACTTAAACTTAATCCTGGTCTACGGGCCGTCGGTTGGGGCGCTCGACGGCACTGCCTCGTCGTTGTTCTTAGCCATTGCCGCCTGCTTTCGTGCCCGCTTCTCCTTCGTTGCTTCGCGCATCTGGCGGTGGAGCATGGCGGCCGGCGGCGCTGTCCCCGCGCTTCCAGCCTTTCCCGAGAAGCTTCGATCTCGGCGCGCCTCGCCTGCTGGCGAGCGAACTCGTCCTGGTGGCGATGAGCGTTGAGCTCTGCGAGCTTCTGTCGCTCCGCCTCCTTGAGGCGGCGTCCCGCCTCCTCCGTGACCGCTCGCTGGCGCGATATCTCGAGGACGTGCTCGAGGTTCGCGTCGTTGACGAACTCGCGCTCCTCCTCCCTCAACCGCTGGTATCGTTGTGCGTTCAGCGACGCGAGGATCGCCGCCTGCTCCGGGTCGGTGGGGGCCTGCGGCGGCTCGCCCGACTGCGCTGACTCCTCGATCCGCCGCCTCTGCTTCCGCTTCTGCTACGTAGACATCGTGCCAGGACTCGAACCGTGGGTCCTCGTCCTCGTCGGAGCTGTGCTCGTCGTCGGCCTGCAGCTCCGGCTCCGGCTCCGGCTGCGGCTGCCGTGGTGGTGGAGGCAGCGCGCGGCCGTTGAGGCCAAGCATCGAGTAGGTGGTCTTCAGACGGCGCGGCATCTTGATGTGGAGAGTAGAGAATGGAGCGGCGGTGGTGGACGGCGTACGTCCTATATATCTAGCGGTGGCAACTACCCACATTTACGGCGACTGGACGCCGCGTGGCCAGTCGCTGCCCTCGTGGCCAGTCGCTGCCTCGGTTTCCGCGCGGGAGGCCATTTAAACGCCGACGACCAACCTTCCCGCGTCGTGGCCAGTCGATGCGAACCGTCGCGTCCTCTCGGGGATGCCGGAGATTCTACTGGGCTCGAAAAATGGCCGGCGCCGTTTGGAGCGCACCGGTGCGAGCCATAAAACGACGCCGGCCCCCAAATCGCTATCAGGCCGGGCCGCCGGTGGAGATGCTCTGAATTTGGGGCAACCGCTAAATCTTGCATAGTATAATGATAAAAAATTGTGAGACCATACTAGTAGTTCTGTTTAAGGCCGAGTGCAAGATAAAATAATCATTACATTGAAAATTTGTTACAATGATTGCAAACTATAGCAATAACAGGAAAAAATGCTCAAGGATTACAATAACAGCAAAAATTCTCAAATACAACAAGTCGAAATAACTCAAATGATACAAGCCATACAAATGGCATCATCGGCAAAACTGCATTTCTGTTAGGTAGAATTCATCGGAGTGCAAGTAACAGCTGGCTTTCCATTAGATCTGCAGAGTAGATTATTAAGGATCTGCTCAATCCAAGCTTGCCTATTTTTCAATTCATGTATCTCATTGACTGTTATGATGATATTTGAATCTATTTCATCTCTTTGCTGCTGAATTATATCAAGTGATTCGTGTGCAAAGGCAGCGATTGTTTGCGCTGGAATGGCTGGGACAGTAGCTATCATCTGACAATCAGATGAATTGGCATTGTCACGGCTGTGCTGTGGAAAGACCTGGACACTTGATGTACATGCCCTGCCATCTGCCTTCCTTGCTCTATTCAGGGGCTGAAAACAAGACAGTGCAAGTTACAGAACCATACAATTTGAGAAAACAACCATACTATTAGTTGTCACAGATTTTTGCAAAGCATCAAAACAGATGGCAGATTTTCACAAAGCACAAGGCATAATATAACAAAGCAAGCTATCAACCCCAATGCAACAGGCAGAGCAACCGGATGGCAAATATGAACAAAATAAATCAAGTAACTAGACAGTCTGTGCCTAATAAAATAAGCCAGGAAACTGCATAACAGCTGTCTATTAAAATTGACACTTGGAAGGGGTGCTTCAGATCCCTTAAGTTCCACAAAAGTGGTAGCCAGACATTGTGCAGTTGGAGAATCTCCAACCCCCTAAATTTCATTATTTTAATCATCAGCCAGCCATGGGAATGCCTCAGATAAAAGAGAAATATATCCATTTGGTGCCAAATATAAACGAGCAGGACCAATTAAGACAGATTAGACAGCAACCATTCTGGGATTCATATAAACTGACATATTATTTCAATGTTTAACCCATGAGCGCAATATAAGGGAAGGAGAAACAAACAAATGAACCATTTTGTGCCTAAAAATAAAAGATGGGTCAGCCAAAAAGTAACAACAAATCTTATTTATGATACCTACTGAAGGTGGATTTCCTACTACAGAAGGTGGCATTGGATTAATCAACAGTGAAATCCGAAAAAAGTCTTACAAAAAACAAATATGCTCATTATATCCCACAACAAGCATGCCAGATAGTCGCAAGGTTTATATGTTTTAATCATCAGTCAACTCAATGAATCAAGGACTAATAACCAATTGAATCATCATCTGACTCATATTCACCAAGCAAAACATTCTTATCATTATGGAAGAAATCCAGAAGACATAACAGTATGAGGAAGTGCATGAGCAATCAAACATTATGTGGCTAGAATAAAATGCCAGATCATTTAAGTTAAGCAGAACAATTAAATTGGTTTAATCACGATCAAACAAAAAAAGATTAGACAGGCAATAGAACAAGTTTGAGAAGCTAGCAGGAAAATGAACGAAGACGTGCAGTCATACAAATAGCATGATTTATTTCAAACCAGTTATCCTATCTATATGGAGAGTAAATGTGTTAAACACAAACTGGTTCCAGCACGATAAGCATATCAATACAAAAATGAAAGGTACTTACTGGATTATAGGGGTGATTCACTCCACGATTTGCTGTGTTCCATGTGATAGTGCAACATGAAATTACAGCAAAGAGTTAGGGTTGCAGCTCTTGAAGAAAAAAAACAATGAAGAATTTAAATGTACCAGAGCAATGAGTTCACACATGTACTACAGGATGGCAAAAGGATAGCAGAAAGGAAATAGTAATTGGCATTTACCGTCATTGTTTACAACAAAACAGATGGAAATTATAATGTAAAACCTTGTGAACACAGAAGAGCACAGAATGGCGGAATATAAAACAACATTTTGCAACGAACAAAACAGACGGCGGCTATGGTCCCAGCACACAACCTGTCACCTGAGAATAAGAAAAGCAAACAAACATGTAGGTTTCCTAACAAAAATAGATGAATTACATAGCATGCAATTACTGTTCTAACATTAGGACGAACTAGATGGATACTATAGGGGTGTTTCTTGAGAGTTTATAGAGCAGGGAACGCTTTGCTAGTCTTAGTATGAACAAGACAAAATTAATACTATTTTTTGCAACACACAGTACAATCATAGACGCTCACACGTACATACATACACTCATCACTCAGGCACACACACTACCCCTTCGAGCACCTTCAGGAAACTGCATCCAAGAAACTGTTCCGACGGGTATTGAGATTGACGAAGTCACCACTAGCACCACAATGTCATCGGGAACGCCGCGTCCCACAGAAGAATATTCCTCCATTTTTGAGACACCAAAGCGTTAAATCTGGGGGTGCCACTGCCCTCCTAACCATCCAACCACAGGTTGGTTCTCAGTGATTTGGTACTTGACATGTACTACATGATATCTAAAATGAAGTCGGTGTCAGGCTAACAAGCAAGGTGCGGCGTCGTTGCTTGACGTGAGTCGGTGTGATGCCATCACAAGATGAAGTGCATGGTCCATGTGATCTGGATTAGGGGATACTAGCATAATACCCGTGTGTTGCAACGGGTTAATAACGAAAGATGGCTCCCTCCAAATATAGAATAAATGGAATATAATCGCAATGTCTATGTCCAGGATGTGTGGCCACATGGTCCTCATTTTTCTTTAGAATCTGTGGTACGTCAGTATCATACAATGTGCTTATTTTTTGTCATCACTGAGACAACTCTGATGCTCGATCGACCGATCCGAGTTGATCAATCGACCGATCTAATTAACATGTTTGAACAGACGATCGAATAATTCATAGTATTTATTGAATGATACTCCCTCCGTGCCAAAAATAAGGCGTCTAAGGATTAGTTAAAAGTCAATGTTTTTAAAGTTTGACCAAGTTTACACACAAAAATATAAATATTTACAATACTAAATCATTATCAATAGAGTCACCCTAAAGTATAATTTCTTAATATGTCAATTTGATATTGAAAATGTAAATATTTTTTAAAATATTTGGTCAAAGTTCGTAAGGTTTGACTTTTGAGTTTTGACCAATCCTTAGACGCCTTACATTTTGGGACGGAGAGAGTATATCGTAAAAGGTGCCCGTTTTACACCATCTTTTTTAACAAAACACGGTACAATATAAATGCTCACTAAATGCATACTCGCTCCTACGAACGCACAAATGCACATGCAATCTCTATGAACACCTTCAAGATACTTTGTCTGAGAAACTGATTTGTCGAGAACACACGTCGATACGTGGCCCCAACTGAACAGATATTTCTCTTTATTAATGAAACACCCACGCATGAAACATGTTTTTTTAGGGAGAATGTCACTGCGCTCCAAAACATGTGGTTGATTCTTGTGACTAACCTCTTAAAAGCTGCAGGGTATGAAAGCTTTGTTTTTTTTAAGGATTTTTAGTTGCATAAGTGTTGAGATTTGTATGTCCTACGAATTTTAAAGGGAAAATGCATGCACGTGCAAAAATTAGGAAAAGAAACCTAGAGTCATATAGATTGTCACTGTATGTTTGCGAATGAAAGAAAAGTTAGAAAATTTAAAGTAGCACGGCAAGAGGAGCCTAATCAATGGGTCTCTTTTGGCCTTTTTCTTTTTTGCCGATTGTGTCGATCTAACCGGGATTGCCGGACACGCGTTGATGAACTACGGCAGAGGAGAAAGGACGGATCACCTGCCGATCTTTTACAGAACTATGCCAGAAAGGATATAAAGATTGACCGGTACAAAAACCATCTCCATCAATCTACGCTCGTTAAGGAGAGGGTTCCTTAGAGAATAAAAAGGGGAGCGAACAAAAAAGATGTGTGGCTGGACCGATCTATGCTTGTCTTACCGATTAGAATTAGGAAAGGGATGCTGATTTTGCTACCTAGTGCTACGGATTGGATTTTGGTCGTGACCTAACTAATCCTGATAAGAACTCCTCATGGAGCCGGTCACGCTGACCTTACTTTTTATGTTCGGGGTGAGTTGTATACACGTTTGACGTACCATCACCAACCACCGCGGCCTATTTTAAATTTAATAGTAAAGATAGTTTATATGACAAGATTATGGGGGGATTGTTAGTAGTAATCTTATCAATGTGGTTGGCTAGTAAAGGAGCTAGCTTAGTCATGAAGTATCCAAGGTATGTAGAGAGAACTGTAGAATGGGGAATGTTCTAGAGTAAGATATTTACGAGTAGTATGAAATATCTAGAGTTTGTAGAGTATTCTAGAAGTATGGTATAGGGTTTGGATTCTGGCACATGGCAACAATCTAAAGGGTCATGTACAAAAATTTAAATAGAGTATCACCCGTCCCATGTAAGTAAGCTTTGTACCACTGAGATATCCAATAAAGCTTCCTAGTAGTAGTAGCCCTGTGTGTAAGTGTATGTGAGGCACAAGCTTCCTAGTATTATAAGCCCTGTGTGTGAAGCACATCAAGACAGAGAGCTCGAGGAGTGGCATGGGCAAATGCGCAGGATCCTGCCATCTGCCACGCGCATTGAGAGCGGGGCGGAGCTGGATCTATGGGACACATTCTAGTTGACCAAGACATGCTTGAACCTTCTATGGTAACAGACCAAAACGTGTAGGGGGGAGGGGGTCTGGTTACCTCGACGGCGGCTTCGTGTAGTCATACTCGGCATCCTTGCGGGTCACGTCGACGACGGCGGGGGTGCTGCGGTTGCGGTGGGCGTCGGCGTCGAGGAAGCAGATCTGGGGCGGTCGATGATGGGTTCGGGGAAGCAGATCTGAAACGAGGGAGTCGGTGAAGCAGATCCGGTGCAGTGCACGGCGTCGTTGGTGAAGCGGATCAGGTACGGCAGACGAGGGAGTCGGTGAACTCAGATAGTGCAGTGCACGGCGGCGTTGGTGAAGCGGATCTGGTGCTGCGGATGAAGCAGTCGGTGAAGCAGATCCGATGCAGTACACGGCGGCGTTGGTGAAGCGGATCTGGTGCTGCGGACGAGGGAGTCGGTGGCCTCAGGTAGGTGAGGTGGTATGCCGGCTAAGTACGGCTGGGATATTCCGGTGCGGTGGTCCGGCAGGTGAGAGATGATGGGCCTGGAGTATTGCGACAGATTTTTTGCGGAAATGGGGAAGACGAATGGAAGGCGGTAGACTATATATATCAGAGGGGTTGGGAAAAGTGGAAGGTATGATGCGTATAGAAGCAAGTTTCCCTCGGTATGAAACCAAGGTTTAATCGAACCAGTAGGAGCCAAGAAGCACGTTGAAGGTTGATGGTCGCGAAATGTGATGCGGCGCAACACCAGGGATTCCGGCGCCAACGCGGAACCTGCACAACACAACCCAAGTACTTTGTCCCAACGAAACAGTGAGGTTGTCAATCTCACCGGCTTGCTGTAACAAAGGATTAAACGTATCGAGTGGAAGATGTTTGCAAAGAAAACAGTAAAACAAGTAGATTGTATGCTATGTAAAGAATAGGACCGGGGTCCACAGTTCACTAGAGGTGTCTCTCCCATAAGATAAAGCATGTTGGGTGAACAAATTACAGTCGGGCAATTGACAAATAGAGAAAGGCATAACAATGCATATACATGATATGATAAATATAGTGAGATTTAATTGGGCATTACGACAAAGTACATAGACCGCCATCCAACTGCATCTATGCCTAAAAAGTCCACCTTCAGGTTATCATCCGAACCCCCTCCAGTATTAAGTTGCAAAGCAACAGACAATTGCATTAAGTATGGTGCGTAATGTAATCAACAACTACATCCTTAGACATAGCATCAATGTTTTATCCCTAGTGGCAACAGCACATCCACAACCTTAGAACTTTCTGTCACTGTCCCAGATTCAATGGAGGCATGAACCCACTATCGAGCATAAATACTCCCTCTTGGAGTTAAGAGTAAAAACTTGGCCAGAGCCTCTACTAATAACGGAGAGCATGCAAGATCATAAACAACACATGAACAATAGATTGATAATCACCATAATCATAGTACTCTCTATCCATCGGATCCCGACAAACACAACATATAGAATTACATATAGATGATCTTGATCATGTTAGGCAGCTCACAAGATCCAACAATGAAGCACAACAAGGAGAAGACGACCATCTAGCTACTGCTATGGACCCATGGTCCAGGGGTGAACTACTCACTCATCACTCCGGAGGCGACCATGGCGGTGTAGAGTCCTCCGGGAGATGAATCCTCTCGGCCAGTGCCGGAGGCGATCTCGAGAATCCCCGAGATGGGATTCGCGGCGGCGGCGTCTCTAAGGTTTTCCGTATCGTGGCTCTCGGTGCTGGGGGTTTCGACGGAAGCTTTAAGTAGGCGGAGGTCAACGCGGGGGCCACACGAGGGGCCCAGGAGGTAGCGCGGCCGGGGGCTTGGCCGCGCCGGCCCTCTGCCTCGTGGCCCCACTTCGTTATCTCTTCGGTCTTCGAAGCTTCGTGCAAAAATAGGACCCTGGCGAAAGTTTCGTCCAATTCCAAGAATATTTCTTTACTAGGATTTCTGAAACCAAAAACAGCAGAAAACAGCAACTGGCTCTTCGGCATCTTGTTAATAGGTTAGTTCCAGAAAATGCATAAATATAACACATAATGTGCATAAAACATGTAGGTATCATCAATAAAGTAGCATGGAACATAAGAAATTATCGATACGTTGGAGACGTATCAGCATCCCCAAGCTTAGTTCTGCTCGTCCCGAGCAGGTAAAACGATAACAAAGATAATTTCTGAAGTGACATGCCATCATAATCTTGATCATACTATTTGTAAACATATGTAATGAATGCAGCGATCAAAGCAAAGGTAATGACATGAGTAAACAACTGAATCATAAAGCAATGACTTTTCATGAATAGTACTTCAAGACAAGCATCAATAAGTCTTGCATAAGAGTTAACTCATAAAGCAATAAATCAAAGTAAAGGCGTTGAAGCAACACATAGGAAGATTAAGTTTCAGCGGTTGCTTTCACTTATAACATGTATATCTCATGGATATTGTCAACATAAAGTAATATAACAAGTGCAATATGCAAGTATGTAGGAATCAATGCACAGTTCACACAAGTGTTTGCTTCTTAGGTGGAAGGAGATAGGTAAACTGACTCAACAATAAAAGTAAAAGAATGGTCCTTCAAAGAGGAAAGCATCGATTGCTGTATTTGTGCTAAAGCTTTTATTTTGAAAACATGAAACAATTTTGTCAACGGTAGTAATAAAGCATATGAGTTATGTAAATTATATCTTACAAGTTGCAAGCCTCATGCATAGTATACTAATAGTGCCCGCACCTCGTCCTACTTAACTTGGACTACCGGATCTTCGCATGCCATGTTTCAACCAAGTGTCACAAAGGGGTACCTCCATGCCGCCTGTACAAAGGTCTAAGGAGAAAGCTCGCATTTGGATTTCTCGCTTTTGATTATTCTCAACTTAGACATCCATACCGGGACAACATGGACAACAGATAATGGACTCCTCTTAAATGCATAAGCATGTAGCAAAGTTATTATTCTCATATGAGATTGAGGATATATGTCCAAAACTGAAACTTCCACCATGGTTCATGGCTTTAGTTAGCGGCCCAATGTTCTTCTCTAACAATTTTGCATGCTCCAACCACTAAAATGATAGACCTTCAGACAAGACGGACATGCATAGCAACTCACATGATATTCAACAATAGTTGATGGCGTTCCCCAGAAACATGGTTATCGCACAACAAGCAACTTAATAAAATATAAAGTGCATAAGTACATATTCAATACTACGATAGTTTTTAAGGCTATTTTGTCCCATGAGCTATATATTGCAAAGGTGAATGATGGAATTTTAAAGGTAGCACTCAAGCAATTTACTTTGGAATGGCGGAGAAATACCATGTAGTAGGTAGGTATGGTGGACACAAATGGCATAGTAGTTGGCTCAAGGATTTTGGATGCATGAGAAGTATTCCCTCTCGATACAAGGTTTAGGCTAGCAAGGTTATTTGAAGCAAACTCAAGGATGAACAGGTGCAGCAAAACTCACATAAAAGACACATTGTAAACATTATAAGACTCTACACCGTCTTCCTTGTTGTTCAAAACTCAATACTAGATATTATCTAGACCTTAGAGAAACCAAATATGCAAATCAAATTTTAGCAAGCTCTATGTATTTCTTCATTAATGGGTGCAAAGCATATGATGCAAGAGCTTAAACATGAGCACAACAATTGCCAAGCATCACATTATCCAAGACATGTTAGAATTACTACATGTAGCATTTTCCAATTCCAACCATATAACAATTTAACGAAGAAGAAACTTCGCCATGAACATTATGAGTAAAGCCTAAGGACACATGTGTCCATATGCAACAGCGGAGCGTGTCTCTCTCCCACAAAGTGAATGCTAGGATCCATCTTATTCAAACAAAAAAAAAACGAAAACAAACCGACGCTCCAAGCAAAGAATACAAGATGTGATTGAATAAAAATATAGTTTCAGGGGAGGAACCTGATGATGTTGTCGATGAAGAAGGGGATGCCTTGGACATCCCCAAGCTTAGACGCTTGAGTCTTCTTAAAATATGCAGGGGTGAACCACGGGGCATCCCCAAGCTTAGAGCTTTCACTCCTCTTGATCATAGTATATCATTCTCCTCTCTTGACCCTTGAAAACTTCCTTCACACCAAACTTCAAGCAAACTCATTAGAGGGTTAGTGCACAATTAATAATTCACTCATTCAGAGGTGACACAATCATTATTTTCACTTCTGGACATTGCATAATGCTACTGGACATTAATGGATCAAAGAAATAAATCCAACATAGCAAAAGAGGCAATGCGAAATAAAAGGCAGAATCTGTCAAAAACAGAACAGTCCGTAAAGACGAATTTAGAAATGGCACCAGACTTGCTCAAATGGAAAAACTCAAAACTAATGAAAGTTGCGTACATATCTGAGGATCACGCTCGTAAATTGGCAGATTTTTTCGAATTTTCTACAGAGAATTGTGCCCAGATTCGTGACAGACAGCAATGCTGTTTCTGCGCAGCGATCCCAAATATAACATCAACTTTGACATAGAAACTTTACTTGGCACAAAAACATGATAAGGAGAGGTTGATACAGTAGTAAACAACTTCCAAGACTCAACAAAACAAAAAATTGCTGTAGTAAAAAACATGGGTTGTCTCCCATAAGCGCTTTTCTTTAACGCCTTTCAGCTAGGCGCAGAAAGTGCAAATCAAGTAACATCGAGAGTAGAAGCATCAACATCATAGCTTGTTCTAATAATAGAATCAAAAGGCAACTTCATTCTCTTTCTAGGGAAGTGTTCCATACCTTTCTTAAGAGGAAATTGATATTTAATATTACCTTCCCTCATATCAATAACAGCACCAACGGTTCGAAGAAAAGGTCTTCCCAACACAATTGGACAAGATGCATTGCATTCGATATCCAAGACAACAAAATCAACGGGGACAAGGTTATTGTTAACCGTAATGTGCACATTATCAATCCTCCCCAAAGGTTTCTTTTTAACATTATCGGCAAGATTAACATCCAAATAACAATTCTTCAATGGTGGCAAGTCAAGCATATCATAAATCTTTTTAGGCATAACAGAAATACTTGCACCAAGATCACATAAGGCATTACATTCAAAGTCATTGAATTTCATTTTAATGATGGGCTCCCAACCATCCTCTAACTTTCTAGGAATAGAAGTTTCAAGTTTTAGTTTCTCTTCTCTAGCTTTTATGAGAGCATTTGTAATATGTTTTGTAAAGGCTAAATTTATAGCACTAGCATTAGGACTTTTAGCAAGTTTTTGTAAGAACTTTATAACTTCAGAGATGTGGCAATCATCAAAATCTAAATCATTATGAGCTACAGCAATGGGATCATTATTCCCAAGGTTGGAAAAAATTTCAGCAGTTTTATCACAAGCAGTTTCAGCAGTTTTAGCAATTTCAGGCAGTTTTGTACGCTTTGCACTAGGAGTAGAAACATTGCCAACACCAATTATTTTACCATTGATAGTAGGAGGTGCAGCAACATGTGAAGAATTAGCATTACTAGTGGTGGTAATAGTCCAAACTTTAGCTACATTATTCTCTTTAGCTAGTTTTTCATTTTCTTCTCTATCCCACCTAGCACGCAGTTCAGCCATTAATCTTATATTCTCATTAATTCTAACTTGGATGGCATTTGCTGTAGTAGTAATCTTATTATCAATATCATTATTAGGCATAACTTTCAATTTTAAAAGATTAACATCAGAGGCAAGTCTATCAACTCTAGAAGCAATAGTATCAATTTTATCAAGCTTTTCCTCAACAGATTTGTTAAAAGCAGTTTGTGTACTAATAAATTCTTTAAGCATGGCTTCAAGACCAGAGGGTACATTCCTATTATTGTTGTAAGAATTCCCATAAGAATTACCATAACCATTACCATTAGCAGAAGGATATGGCCTATAATTATTACCAGAGTTGTTCCTATAAGCATTGTTGTTGAAATTATTATTTTTAATGAAATTCACATCAACATTTTCTTCTTGAGCAACCAATGAAGCTAAAGGAACATTATTTGGATCAACATTAGATCTACCATTCACAAGCATAGACATAATCACATCAATCTTATCACTCAAGGAAGAGGTTTCCTCAACAGAATTTACCTTCTTACCTTGTGGAGCTCTTTCCGTGTGCCATTCAGAGTAATTTATCATCATATCATCAAGAAGTTTTGTAGCCGCCCCCAATGTGATGGACATAAAGGTACCTCCAGCAGCTGAATCCAATAAATTCCGCGAAGAAAAATTTAGTCCTGCATAGAAGGTTTGGATGATCATCCAAGTAGTCAGTCCATGGGTTGGGCAATTCTTTACCAAAGTTTTCATTCTCTCCCATGCTTGAGCAACATGTTCAGTATCTAATTGTTTAAAATTCATTATGCTACTTCTCAAAGATATAATTTTAGCGGGAGGATAATATCTACCAATAAAAGCATCCTTGCATTTAGTCCATGAATCAATACTATTCTTAGGCAAAGATAGCAACCAATCTTTAGCTCTTCCTCTTAATGAGAAAGGAAACACTTTTAATTTAATAATATCACCATCTACATCTTTATACTTTTGCATTTCACAAAGTTCAACAAAATTATTGAGATGGGCAGCAGCATCATCAGAACTAGCACCAGAAAATTGATCTCTCATGACAAGATTTAGTAAAGCAGGTTTAATTTCAAAGAACTAGCAGGGTGGCCCGCGAATTCGCGGGGCTAGACAATATTTGGACGGTAGAAGTTTTAGGGACAATATTTTTTTATTCAATATTTATATGCACGCTTATTATTTTAATTAAAACTTTAATCTAATAATTATGATCACTAAATTTATTTTCTAACATTGAATGATAGTTTTTTTCTCCCATCTGTTAGTTTATACTAAAGTCCGGCTTGTATATTAACTGCCCCATTTTGTTTTGCTCTGATTGTTTGCTTTGCTAAAATAATGACGTCTCTTATTTGAATATTAAGCATGTGGTATATAGTTCGTGTACATTCATCACATTATCTGGATGCACATGCATTCACCACATGTTAGACTCAGAATATAAGCAAACCTATTTGAGTCAACTTGATGCATTGGCGGGTGTGAACATTTAGTTCATGGAACGGACCCTAAAGAAACTCAGCTGAGCACCCAGCGATGCAAACCGCCGTATGATCTATTTAATAGTTTGAACTATTGATGATAAAGCACCAATGCTCCGGATACACTGACAATAGTGGCATGAATGACCCGATTGCCTTTTCCAAAACATATAATTTTATCGACTATCTGAACTTGTTTCATTGGTGTTGAAAGAATGGCTATCCTCATTCTCGGGTTGGATCTAATCACAGTGATACCAGACCTGAAACAAAATGAAAAAAAGAGATATAATTAGCTCATGTGATTAGCACCAAGGTTCTTCTATTTCTAGAAAACATGTGAATGCTCTAGCAGAAATCTTAACTTCGCATTCATCTCACGCCCAGAACAGCCAGACAAAACATTATAAGCACAAACAGATTTTCTCATTTGCATCAAGTATCTGTCTAGATTCGTGTTAACCATTGGTGGTCAAAACATACTCACACTGTACCAGCCTCCTCTCGGCACGCAGAGGCAAGCAGCGCCAGCTCCACCCGCCCGAGGTGCAGCTGCACCAGCTCAGTCTTGCCTCATTGCGACAATGCGGGAGCCAACCACAACAGCAACAGAGCTCCACTTGGCCAGGCCCTCGCTGGCCTTTTCTTCAAGGCGTGGGTCAGCGCTGAGCCGGCTAGCAGCAACGGCAAAACTATGTTGACCCTTGTTATAAGCAGCATTTTTTTTAAATTGCGGCTGGTAATCCTATTTTTTCGTAGTATATACAATTCTTTGACATTACCATGAGCATGCTCTGTGAGTATGAAATTGAGAATTACTGTAATTGCATAAATACATTACCTCAATCGACCAAGCCCCTACTGGTAGGATAGAAAATTTGCGTAACTCTGAAACTTCCCATGTTCCTGCACCTTTTTTATCTATATGATGGCCTAGAAAATGGGTACTGTACTGATACTTGGTTCAGAATATTCAGTAAATACATCCCCTTCACAACTACAATTTCACGATAACAAATAACATGAATGTACTTGCCTGCTAAGAATAAATCTTCCATTGCTTTATATAGTTGTATTTTAACTGTTTCAGATCGTGGCTTAGTAGTAATATA
Organism: Lolium multiflorum; assembly: GCA_030979885.1. Taxonomy (NCBI): domain Eukaryota; kingdom Viridiplantae; phylum Streptophyta; class Magnoliopsida; order Poales; family Poaceae; genus Lolium; species Lolium multiflorum. Next base: position 290,807,456 of record CM061753.1, read on the forward strand.
GAGTCGTAATAATTTAGAATTAACATGCACAATTTTTTTCTGTCTCTGAGATTTCAAACCGATGATAAAAAAACCCAGGGTAATGTACCTATTATATAGCAGTATGTTCCACCACAAATCACTGAAAATCTATTAAGATGATACAACAGTACATAAAATCCAACAAACGCCATGGTATGAAGAAAGAAATTCATATTAAGAAACCTGCAACAGATTAAATATGTTAACATACTTTTATATATCAAAGTTTTCTACTTCCTCAGAATTCAAGGAATGGAAAATAGTGCCCAAGCGAAGAGATACGAATATGGAATTTTTTTCATGAAGCGCTGCTGCGCAAGGGTCACCGGCGTCGATGAATTGATGGCCTTGTGCAATTAATAGGAGCCGTACGACGTGTAATCAGCTTGTATACCCAATATAGCTTCCTCAAGTTAATCCGTATGAAAGAAGAGGCTGATGTACGACCCCATTGATGATCTACCGTTGCTGACCTATCTCTCTTTTACATCTAGATTTACTTCGTCTGACTTAGCCGAACACTCCGCTTTCTCTACCTTGCTGTAACCGGCCGGGGATGTTGACACATCGCATGCAGCTCGATCGGGCATGGTGATGGATGGCAGATTGGCAGCTCCATGCAAGCCTCCAGAGTACATCTGTGTTGACGGATCTGTGATTCAACTTGTGCAGTTTCAAACAAATAAAAGTTATTTGTATCATCTTGCATATACTCACCTAATTTCTGCTTCATACTTCGTCCGGCACCTAATCGTGCTGCCGGCGATTGATCAGTCTAAAAATTCTACAGAATTTGATGTACCTCGTTTCTTAAATCCATCGGCAAACGTTTATTCTACAGAAAGTAATTTGTATCTAATAGAAAAAATACTCACCTAATCCCGATCCATGAAGCTAAGCTGCTGGTTCTGCTTGGTACTTTGCTGATGGTCGTGTCGATCGTCCGGCACCCATACGCGCATCCCGCGTTGATTAATCGTGTTGCCTCTTGCAAGCGGCGATCGGCCAATCTAAGAATGTCCGGAAGATGTGTATACCATGTTGCCGCTTGCCGCCGACAATTTATCAATCAAGAGAATATCCGGCCGATCGATCAGTGATACCTCGTTCATTGTTGTAGGTATCCTTGAAGATGACTGGGCGCATGATGAGACAATGATGGCGCCGTGGAGCTGGCCTAGCAGCATCTCGTCCTGCTGCCCAGGCGCGCTGTCAATTTGCCGATGCATGCAAGCTATAGTTGTTGGTGAGCCTCCATGTTCTGACTTGATTTGCGTCATTGCGTGTATATGGTCTGCGGATCAGTGTTTGTTTTCTGTTCAGATTTTTATTGATCAGAGTCCTTCTGTTTTAAGATTGCGTGTGTGGTGCATTTTGGCAAGTCAAGTTGATCCGTTCTTTGCCTCTATATATACGTGGTTTTTGTTTACTTTAAATATGCACCGTTTATACATCTGTGTTTTAGGGTGGCAAATCATCACGATCGGTTGGTTGTTGTTCGATACGCCAGTTAGATTAGATATGATTTATGGAGGGGACGGTATAAATTGAAGACATTTTTTTTACAGTAAAAAACCTGGTTGCCTACGTCTTATTAATTTTTGTGTGTAACATTGAATCGATATTATATTGCAACGTGCTGGTGCGCATATATATTCAGGATTTTTCCAAGCGGTCCTGGTTGCGTACGTTATCTCTTTTTTTTGTGCCTGGCTACTTTAATCTAATCCATTGGTTTTACGTTGTTTAATCTTCACCGTCGTTTGTCTTGTACTTTAATTATATAATAGATTCTGCTGTAGTAGCAGGTGGAGCAATAGGTGTGCATAGGAAATCATTATTATTTGCATTTGTGAAGTCACACAATTTAGTATTTTCAGGGGTATTCATTTTAGCAACGGTAAATAAAACAAACTAGATAAAATAAATGCAAGTAACTAATTTTTTTTTTGTGTTTTTGATATAGAGAGCAAGACAGTAAATAAAGTAAAACTAGCAACTAATTTTTTTGTATTTTGATTTAGTGCAGCAAACAAAGTAGTAAATAAAATAAAGCAAGACAAAAACAAAGTAAAGAGATTGAGAAGTGGAGACTCCCCTTGCAGCGTGTCTTGATCTCCCCGGCAACGGCGCCAGAATTTACTTGCTGGCGTGTAGTTGACGTGGGAGTTAGAAATCTTTGTGGTGTAGCTTTTCTTCAGTTCCCCGGCAACGGCGCCAGAAATTTAGCTTGATACGCGTAGATGCACACGTCCGTTGGGAACCCCAAGTGGAAGGTATGATGCGTATAGAAGCAAGTTTCCCTCAGTATGAAACCAAGGTTTAATCGAACCAGTAGGAGCCAAGAAGCACGTTGAAGGTTGATGGTCGAGATGTGATGCGGCGCAACACCAGATTCCGGCGCCAACGCGGAACCTGCACAACACAACCCAAGTACTTTGTCCCAACGAAACAGTGAGGTTGTCAATCTCACCGGCTTGCTGTAACAAAGGATTAAACGTATCGAGTGGAAGATGTTTGCAAAGAAAACAGTAAAACAAGTAGATTGTATGCTATGTAAAGAATAGGACCGGGGTCCACAGTTCACTAGAGGTGTCTCTCCCATAAGATAAAGCATGTTGGGTGAACAAATTACAGTCGGGCAATTGACAAATAGAGAAAGGCATAACAATGCATATACATGATATGATAAATATAGTGAGATTTAATTGGGCATTACGACAAAGTACATAGACCGCCATCCAACTGCATCTATGCCTAAAAAGTCCACCTTCAGGTTATCATCCGAACCCCCTCCAGTATTAAGTTGCAAAGCAACAGACAATTGCATTAAGTATGGTGCGTAATGTAATCAACAACTACATCCTTAGACATAGCATCAATGTTTTATCCCTAGTGGCAACAGCACATCCACAATCTTAGAACTTTCTGTCACTGTCCCAGATTCAATGGAGGCATGAACCCACTATCGAGCATAAATACTCCCTCTTGGAGTTAAGAGTAAAAACTTGGCCAGAGCCTCTACTAATAACGGAGAGCATGCAAGATCATAAACAACACATGAACAATAGATTGATAATCACCATAATCATAGTACTCTCTATCCATCGGATCCCGACAAACACAACATATAGAATTACATATAGATGATCTTGATCATGTTAGGCAGCTCACAAGATCCAACAATGAAGCACAACAAGGAGAAGACGACCATCTAGCTACTGCTATGGACCCATGGTCCAGGGGTGAACTACTCACTCATCACTCCGGAGGCGACCATGGCGGTGTAGAGTCCTCTCGGGAGATGAATCCCCTCTCCGGCGAGGCGGGCTCAGAATCCCCGAGATGGGATTCGCGGCGCGTCTCTAAGGTTTTCTGTATGGCTCTCTTTGGGGTTTCGCGACGGAAGCTTTAAGGGGGGAGGGCGGGGGGCAGGGGCCCGAGGAGGTAGGTCGGCGCGGGGCAGGCGCGCCGGCCACCCTTCGGCCGCGCCGGCCACCCACGCGCCTCGTGGCCCCACTTCGTTATCTCTTCGGTCTTGAAGCTTCGTGCAAAAATAGGACCCTGGCGAAAGTTTCGTCCAATTCCAAGAATATTTCTTTACTAGGATTTCTGAAACCAAAAACAGCAGAAAAAGCGGCTCTTCGGCATCTTGTTAATAGGTTAGTTCCAGAAAATGCATAAATATGACATATAATGTGCATAAAACATGTAGGTATCATCAATAAAGTAGCATGGAACATAAGAAATTATCGATACGTTGGAGACGTATCGGTAGACTATATATATCAGAGGGGGTGTGTAAATTACGAACGAGACCCCAACCAACGCCGGCTTCACTTGTCTGCCTTTGCGTCATTGCTAATAGGGTCGAAAGGGAATTCGAAATATGTGTATGGAGGCGGGAGTTTTGGCGCTCAACTCGTATTTTGAATCTCCCTGGTGTATAAGCAGTACAGTATACTAGATATTGAATCATAGACCAGGGAAGACAAGTACAGTAGTACAAAAATACTGTAATGTCTACATTGCATGATGCTGATCTACCTTGCGTTAGTGTTTGTACTTTGTAGTGGTAGCTAAGTGGTGCAAAGAAGACATATTTGTAATTTCTACAACTTAGATATGTCTTTATACATCCGTATTAGACAAAACTAAGACACCTCCTTTTAGACGAAGGTAATATTAATTTTGAATCTCTTTGTACTAATGTTGATGATTTTTAATAGATCTTCAGAGTTTCGTAGAAAAAAACTAGGCTCCTCTCGAGAAACAAATAAGCATACAATTAATTAAGTACGTGGGCGGTTATTATTATTTTAACAGGGAAACTGCATTCGTGCCCTATGGCCCGTCATCTTCAAAACCGTCCAAATGCATGCATCTAGCGACGGGCGGTTTCCAGGCCCTGGCGTGGCGGTTAACATTCGTCTTCCTCATTTCGTCTTCCTCATTTCGTCTTCTCCCTGACACTCTCGCCTGTGCCCCTCTCTCGCTACCCTCCATGGAAGCGTTCTACCAAGGACACACTTTCCTCGCTCATGGAACAACCACCATTACGGCGAACTATACCAATATGGCGTCTAAGGTGGAGGAACACATCAACAAAATCGAGTTGATACTGGAGAAAGAAGACTCGTACAAAATTGTTGGCCTAGACGTAGAGTACACCTATGGGCCTGAACAGAAGGCTGCCCTCATACAGTTGTGCATGGGCACAGACTGCCTCCTGTACCAGATTTCCTCGGCCGACCAGCCCTGCCCCAAACTCGCTGACTTTCTTGGCAGGCCTGACATAACATTTGCAGGTGTTGACATCGGCAACGACATTACCAGGCTTGGGCGTTGCAACCTCTCAGTGGCGAACTTCGTGGACATCCAGAAAAGGTGGAAGCCTGCCGATTCCACTAGTAACAATAAGGATTCGTTGGCTTACTATGCTGCGGCCATTATAGACAGCCAGTACAAATCTATCATGAAAAAACTTACGAAAGAGGAACACAAGGTGTGGAAGCAGGTGCCCTTGTCCATGAAGCATATCCTGTATGCAAGCATCGACGCATACGCGACATATGAGGTATACAGGCGAATAGTGAACTTTGAGAAGGGTCAACAAAAATTGGCGGAATTCCAGGACAGCGGGAGTAAGAAGAAGAAGAAGAAGAAGAAGAAGAAGAGCAACATGGTACAGGCTGTGGAAGCTGAAGAGGAAGACCACTGAAAAGGATAGCCTAGTGTTAAAAGTAGTACAGTACTAGTATGTATACGATCGTGTGTGTATGCACCCAGTGATAAGTAGTACAGTATATTTTATCTTGCAAGTAGTTTTAAAAGTAGTACAGTACTACTGTAGTATGTACGATCGTGTGTGTATGCTCCCAGTGTCATGAGTACATAACTGATGATAATAATACTATATGTATGGTAGATCTTTTTTTATCTTGCATACTCCCTACGATCCATAATAAGTGTGCCGTTTCACTCTAACAGCATCCACTGTGTTGTCCACAACAGCTATCCTCGTCCACAAGCAATAAGTGTAGTCCATGCCCATATATAGAGTGGACACGTACAAGCTTTTGGTTGCCCATAAGTAAATAGTAATTATTTTACTCTGTGCTCTGTCTTGCATGTGTGTACTTCTAACAAATATGTGCGTCCCAGCGTGTGCCAAAGTTAACCTTATACTGAGTATATTGTACTATAGTATTACTCCCTCCGATCCACATTACTTGATGCTAAAATGGAAGTATCTATAGTTACAATATGTCTAGATACATCTACATTAGAGTCATCTAAACCATGATTAAGCCGAACCTCTGCCCCAAGACATGACATCTCTTCTACGTAGTAGAATGCTCTCCGTCCATAATAAAATATAATCAATGGATGGGACTGGATACCTTTGTTGGGAAGGTATCGTCACCTGCCGAGTAGGGTGTATGTAGGCATCCTATCACGATCCAGTAGTAATATCCATCTCCCAGTGACCCAGTCTATGTATGTGTCTTGTCTTGTCGATCCATGGACATGGCACCTACGAGGTACTCCACTGCTGATGATTTTGTAGAGTACGTATATTTATATGAGCACGATGCTTTGTACAAAGTTGTCCCGGTCACCTCAAGGTTGCATTAGCAGGACGAAAAACAGTTAGTCCCTTTCTATATAAGGAGTACTTATTTTGAGGATTAATTGTTCTCCTTCTCGATGCGAATGTAGAAACGCAGCAGCTTGGAAGGTCCACCAAGCACCTGGTACAGCGGCGGTACCGAGAGGAACGACGTGAGTTCATCAAACGCGACGTCGCCCGGCAAGGCGCAGCTCGACGCCTCCAATGACACATTCACGGTGTCCGCCCTGCTCCTCGAGTGCGCCAACGAGCACGACGCCGGCCCATTCGCCCACATCTTTGCCGTGTACAGAGGCCACACGCACGCGGCCGCCCTAACGCACACGGTAGACACGATGGTGGTCGAAGTCGAACCGAGCACGCCGATGATCAGGACGAACACGGCGCCGTCCTCCCCTTCGGCGATGATCCGCAGGCACGGCGAACCCGGCACCGGCACCAGCACCTCGAACACTTTGGTCGTGTTGTACGGCGGGAGCTTGTGCACTTGGATCGAGTGGGCCGCTGCAAAGTGGGCGACGAGCGCTGTTGGCGGGGCGGCGAAGTCGCAGCCGGGCTCCGTGCAAGCGCAAGGGGCGTGCGGGCATGCAATCTTGTGGTCGTGGACCTGGTGGTAGGCCACCAAGCTCCCGCAGCTGCTGTGGGGGCACTCAACCGTCGCCGCTGATACGACGGCGTCCATTGCCGGGTCGTGCTCGAATCCGCCGCGGGGTTCCACGCACCTATGGCACCGGTTCCCGGGAAGCTCGCTGAGGCAGCGGCCGCAGGCCAAATGATTACCCTTGCACTGCACAAATCAAAGTTCGTGGATTGCCATTTTTGCAGTAGTGAACCCACAAAAGAAACATCAATGGAGTGTGGGAGGGAAAGGGATCGACCTTGAAGACGGGGGGCTTGAGGGGCTGGGAGCAGAAAATGCAGTGAAGCACGGTGGAGTCCATCTTCAGGGTAACGGTGACAGTTTCCAGCATTGCGAGCGCGCGAGGAGTATGTGGCCTATCGATGGCCTCTCTTATCTCCTAGCCTCGAGGCTGGAGTACTCTATTTAAGGGGATGGGAAGGGATTTTGCTTAAGACGAGGAAAACCCAATATAGTACCTCCATCTCAAAGCTTAGCTTATATTATTTTTAGAAAGTCAAATTATGTCAAAATTGACTAAGCATTTACCGAAAATCATGGTAGTTAAAAAATGTGTATCTCCACCATCATACTATTTGAGACTATATTTGTGATGGTAATAGGCACAACTACATACACAAAAATTGACATCATCTGATTATTAGTTATTTGGACTGCGGGATGAACTTTTTGGAACTGTGCATTAAGCACCGGTAACCACTTAGGGCTTCTTTGATTCATAGGATTGACATAGGAATTATGTTGGATTTGATTCCTATGGGAAAATTTCAATCCTACACCTTTCCTATTTCTACACTCTCCACATTCCTTTGAATCAAAGCAGCAGTGCTTCTTTGTTTTTTATAGTAAGTGAAAGGACATCTAAAAAACAGGAGAAATGATCTGGAAGTGCACATAGTTTTATATAAATCAGATGGAGGGGTTACAATTACATATAGTTGGAGTATTCACTTCCGATTCACAAAAAAAAGGAGTATTCACTTCCACGCTGCATTATTATTAAGTACAGTATAAGTACTACTACAAACAGTTCAGCACAAATATGAAACGAAGAATCCATAAAAAAATAGCAGCCGTACGAACAATCAAGTACTTTTCATCGAAATTTATCATTCCTCATGACAAATTGACAGTTTTTTCAACTACGCAAAGTAGCAGTAGCTACATCTGCTTGCATATGCGAATGTAGAAACGCAGCTCCTTGGACGATCCAGCACCAACGAGGTATGGCCCCGGCACAACGAGGAACGACGTGAGCTCCTCAAACACGACAGCGCCCGGCGACGCGCTGCCAGAAGCATCGGCAGACATCTTCACGACATCCCGCCTGCAGTCCGATTTCGAGGACGGCGGCGGGCCGTGCGCCCAGATCTTCACCCTGTAGAGCGGCCACACGGATGTGGCCGAACTGACGCATACCAAAGACAAGACAATGGCCGGGCCGAGCGCGTCGATGTACAGGACGAACACGGAGCCGTCATCCCCTTCGACGACGAGCAGCCTGCACGGCGAGCACGGGTGCGTCATGGTCACCCGGAACTCTATGGACTTGCCATACTCTAACCTGTGCACCTGAATCGAGTGGGCCTCTGCGAGGTGAACGAGGAGCGCTGACGGTGGGGCGGCGAAGTCGCAGCCCTGCTCCGTGCAGTTGCACCGGCCGTGCGGGCACGCGATCTGGTGGCTTAGGGACTCGTGGTAGCTGACGATGACCCCGCAGCCGTCGTGGGAGCACATGACCTGCGCCGTTCCAGCGATGTTGTACGCGATGGCCTCCAAATTCGTAGCGTTTATTTCCATAGTGCCGTCCATCGCCGCCAGTTGGTTGAATCCGGAGCCGCGCTACTCTTCTTCTGGCGCCGTTTACTTGGAACCTCGCCGACGGTGGCAGGCGGCAGGCCTCATACCACGCTGCAACTCCGATCAATATTAATTGATGGTAAAATGGATGTATCTACAACTATAATGTGTATAGATGCATCTATATTACCATCAAATAATATGAATCGGAGGGAGTACAAGGAATGACAGTTTAGCACAAGTGACACCAGCAAATAAAAATCAATGGACTCTCAGAGGAAAAGGGGGCGACCTTGTTGAACTTGGGGCAAATCAATGGAGTCTGACAGACAAATGATGCGATATCTAAAGCCGGTAAGGCCCTCCACAACGTATGCTTTTTTCGGTGCCCGAAATGAGTTTGAGGCATCGAGCACCGGTTCCCTACGTTGCCCAGGTGGTGCCCGAAAAAGAATTCTGGGAATCGATTCTTCTACTTGCTCCGATGCCCCAACTCTCCAGCTAATACAATACTACTATATGTGTACTACTGCATGCAGCTAGGAGCAATTCATGAAGAAAAAAACGCTGAAGATCGGCAGTCCATTTGTTTACCAAGTTGTGGATCCGGTGCCCAAATCATCACGCTGTGAGGCCGGTGCCTCAAAAAGAATTCTAGGCATCGTTCTTGATGTGGCAACCTTTTTGTGTATTGGGCATCGGTGACGTTGTGGAAGGCCAGAGAGAGAGAGAGAGAGAGAGAGAGAGAGAGAGAGAGAGAGAGAGAGAGAGAGAGAGAGAGAAAGTGTGTGTGTGTGTCCGTGGCGGGGGGGGGGGGCGTTTGTTCACTTCTTTGTTTAAAACGAGGATTCGTACAAGGTAATAGAGCCCGCATGCTCGGCTGGGTAGACAGCCAGGAGTGACCCCAACATGGTCGTGCCACAAGGATTCATGTCAAATGAAAAGGGAAGCATGTATCTTTGAATCTTGTCAAATCCTAGGTTTGACCAAGATAATTTAAACAAGTTTAAAACAAGAAAATGAAAAGGGAAGCATGTATCCTTCTTAGTCACTCTAAAATGAAGTTTTTGGGAGGTTTTTGAAATTTCCATGTTTGAAACCCAAAACCACTTCTCTTCATGCTTGACTTCATAAGACGGAGATTAGGGGTTAGGGGGTAGATACATGATTTGTATGGTTTGATATGTCTAGACCTTGTTTATCAATTTTAATGCTTACTATATGACATAAGAAGACTATGTGATTTTGTTTTTCATTTTTCTGTTTTTTTATTTTTCTGCCCATTTGAATCTTGGTCAAATCCTAGGTTTGACCAAGATTTAGACAAGTTTAACACGTAAATGATTTAACTTGGATTTCCTACCCTTGAATCCATAGGAAACTTTGTTCTAATGCACTATTATAATCAACCGAGTTTTTACACCAACAGGTCTGTCACTTACGTGTGGTGCCCACGCGTGAGGTCCCACACTTCAGTGAGCACAAGTCACGTGCGATAGGTACGCAAACTCCCAGCCATCTTCTTTGTCAAGAGAAGACGCATCAGATGCGTATTGGAAGTGTGGGTCCTTCTGGATCCTTCGGTTGTCCCTCTCACAAAAAAAAACAAATCTCTCTCATTCTCGGCCTCGCTCGACTCGCTCGCTCGCTCGCTCGCTCGCACCTCCTGCTCACTGACAAACCCTGCACAAAAGTCAACATCATCACCCGAAAAAGGGGAGACACCCCCTTCTTCTCTCCTTCCGAGTGATCCCTCTTCCTCCGTGTTTCACTCGACGGGCAAACACCCATGTGCTGCATAGTAATAATAAAAAGGTAGTAGAAAAATCGATATACGAATCTATAATTAAATAGGTTAAACTCGGGTTTTGCCCAGTTCTACAGATCAAGGGTTCAAAAAAAAATCCAACTACGGGGTTCGAACAACACGATTCTAATCCAAGAATTTTTTCGACCTCATCCAAATGGCCTCAAATTATAGGGTTAGCATCTAGTGCAGTTTGTGTGAAAATGTATGCACTATGTGTGCTATAACTTGTATGTCTTTCAAATTTGAACCAAATTTGAATAAGTTTGAAATATTTGAAAAGGGGCTTTTGGGAGGTTTTTGAAATTTCCATGTTTGAAACCCAAAACCACTTCTCTTCATGCTTGACTTCATAAGACAGAGTTTAGGGGTTAGGGGTATAGATACATGATTTGTCTGGTTTGAATATGTCTAGACCTTGTTTATCAACTTTAATGCTTACTATATAACATAAGAAAACTATTTGCTTTGGTTTTTATTTTTGCTGATTTTTTTTCAATTTTGATGCCCATTTGAATCTTGGTCAAATCCTAGGTTTGACCATGGTTTAAACAAGTTTAAATCATGAATATGAAAAAATAAGCATCTATCCTTCTTAGTCACCCCAAAATGTAGCTCTTGGGAGGGTTTTGGAAATTTCCATGTTTGGAACAAAAAAAACCACTTCTCTTCATGCATGCTTGACTTCATAAGACAGAGTTTAGGGTTAGGGGTGTAGATATATACATGATTTTCTAGTTTGAATATGTCTAGACCTGTTTATCAACTTTAATTCTAACTATAGACATAAGAAGACTATGTGCTTTGGTTTTTCATTTTTCTGTTTTTTTCTGAATTTTATTCCCATATATTTGAATCTTGGTCAAATCCTAGGTTCAACCAAGATTTAAACAAGTTTAAAACATGAAAATTAAAAGGTAAGCATGTATCCTTCTTAGTCACTCTAAAATGAAGCTTTTGGGATGTTCTTGAAATTTCCATGTTTGAAACCCAAAACGACTTCTCTTCATGCTAGACTTCATAAGATCGACGGGGGTAGATACATGATTTGTCTGGTTTGGATATACCTAGACCTCGTTTATCAACTCGAATGCTTACGATATGACATATATAAGAAGACTATGTGCTTTTGTTTTTCATTTTTCTGATTTTTTTGAATTTTGTGCCCACCAATTTGTATCTTGGTCAAATCCTAGGTTTGATAATGATTTAAACAAGTTTAAAATATGAAAATGCAAATGTAAGCATGGATCCTTCTTAGTCTGTCTAAAATGAAGCTTTTGGGAGGTTTTTGAAATTTCCATGTTTGAAACCCAAAACCACTTCTCTTCACATGCTTGACTTCATAAGACATAGTTAATTAATTTAGGGCTTAGGGGGTATAGATACATGATTTGTGTGGTTTGAATATGTATGGACCTTGTTTATCAAATTCAATGCTTACTATATGACATAAGAAAACTATTTGCTTTGGTTTTTCTTTTTTCTGATTTTTTTTCAAATTTGATGCCCATTTGAATCTGCTTGTCAAATCCTAGGTTTGACGACCAAGATAATTTAAACAAGTTTAAAACATGAAAATGAAAAGGGAAGCATGGATCCTTCTTAGTCACTCTAAAATGAAGCTTTTGGGAGGTTTTTGAAATTTCCATGTTTGAAACCCAAAACCACTTCTCTTCACATGCTTGACTTCATAAGATAGAGTTTAGGGGTTAGGGGTATAGCTACATGATTTGTCTGGTTTGAATATGTCTAGACCTTGTTTATCAACTTTAATGCTTACTATATGACATAAGAAAACTATTTGCTTTGGTTTTCCTTTTTGCTGATTTTTTTTCAATTTTGATGCCCATTTGAATCTTGTCTAATCCTAGGTTTGACCAAGATAATTTAAACAAGTTTAAAACATGAAAATGAAAAGGGAAGCATGTATCCTTCTTAGTCACTCTAAACTGGGTTTTGCCCAGTTCTACAGATCAAGGGTTCAAAAAATCCAACTACGGGGTTCGAACAACACGATTCTAATCCAAGAATTTTTTCGACCTCATCCAAATGGCCTCAAGCTATAGGGTTAGCATCTAGTGCAGTTTTTGTGAAAATGTATGCACTATGTGTGCTATAACTTGTATGTCTTTCAAATTTGAACCAAATTTGAATAAGTTTGAAATATTTGAAAAGGGGCTTTTGGGAGGTTTTTGAAATTTCCATGTTTGAAACCCAAAACCACTTCTCTTCATGCTTGACTTCATAAGACAGAGTTTAGGGGTTAGGGGTATAGATACATGATTTGTCTGGTTTGAATATGTCTAGACCTTGTTTATCAACTTTAATGCTTACTATATAACATAAGAAAACTATTTGCTTTGGTTTTTATTTTTGCTGATTTTTTTTCAATTTTGATGCCCATTTGAATCTTGGTCAAATCCTAGGTTTGACCATGGTTTAAACAAGTTTAAATCATGAATATGAAAAAATAAGCATCTATCCTTCTTAGTCACCCCAAAATGTAGCTCTTGGGAGGGTTTTGGAAATTTCCATGTTTGGAACAAAAAAAACCACTTCTCTTCATGCATGCTTGACTTCATAAGACAGAGTTTAGGGTTAGGGGTGTAGATATATACATGATTTTCTAGTTTGAATATGTCTAGACCTGTTTATCAACTTTAATTCTAACTATAGACATAAGAAGACTATGTGCTTTGGTTTTTCATTTTTCTGTTTTTTTCTGAATTTTATTCCCATATATTTGAATCTTGGTCAAATCCTAGGTTCAACCAAGATTTAAACAAGTTTAAAACATGAAAATTAAAAGGTAAGCATGTATCCTTCTTAGTCACTCTAAAATGAAGCTTTTGGGATGTTCTTGAAATTTCCATGTTTGAAACCCAAAACGACTTCTCTTCATGCTAGACTTCATAAGATCGACGGGGGTAGATACATGATTTGTCTGGTTTGGATATACCTAGACCTCGTTTATCAACTCGAATGCTTACGATATGACATATATAAGAAGACTATGTGCTTTTGTTTTTCATTTTTCTGATTTTTTTGAATTTTGTGCCCACCAATTTGTATCTTGGTCAAATCCTAGGTTTGATAATGATTTAAACAAGTTTAAAATATGAAAATGCAAATGTAAGCATGGATCCTTCTTAGTCTGTCTAAAATGAAGCTTTTGGGAGGTTTTTGAAATTTCCATGTTTGAAACCCAAAACCACTTCTCTTCACATGCTTGACTTCATAAGACATAGTTAATTAATTTAGGGCTTAGGGGGTATAGATACATGATTTGTGTGGTTTGAATATGTATGGACCTTGTTTATCAAATTCAATGCTTACTATATGACATAAGAAAACTATTTGCTTTGGTTTTTCTTTTTTCTGATTTTTTTTCAAATTTGATGCCCATTTGAATCTGCTTGTCAAATCCTAGGTTTGACGACCAAGATAATTTAAACAAGTTTAAAACATGAAAATGAAAAGGGAAGCATGGATCCTTCTTAGTCACTCTAAAATGAAGCTTTTGGGAGGTTTTTGAAATTTCCATGTTTGAAACCCAAAACCACTTCTCTTCACATGCTTGACTTCATAAGATAGAGTTTAGGGGTTAGGGGTATAGCTACATGATTTGTCTGGTTTGAATATGTCTAGACCTTGTTTATCAACTTTAATGCTTACTATATGACATAAGAAAACTATTTGCTTTGGTTTTCCTTTTTGCTGATTTTTTTTCAATTTTGATGCCCATTTGAATCTTGTCTAATCCTAGGTTTGACCAAGATAATTTAAACAAGTTTAAAACATGAAAATGAAAAGGGAAGCATGTATCCTTCTTAGTCACTCTAAACTCGGGTTTTGCCCAGTTCTACAGATCAAGGGTTCAAAAAATCCAACTACGGGGTTCGAACAACACGATTCTAATCCAAGAATTTTTTCGACCTCATCCAAATGGCCTCAAGCTATAGGGTTAGCATCTAGTGCAGTTTTTGTGAAAATGTATGCACTATGTGTGCTATAACTTGTATGTCTTTCAAATTTGAACCAAATTTGAATAAGTTTGAAATATTTGAAAAGGGGCTTTTGGGAGGATTTTGAAATTTCCATGTTTGAAACCCAAAACCACTTCTCTTCATGCTTGACTTCATAAGACGGAGTTTAGGGGTTAGGGGTAGATACATGATTTGTATGGTTTGATATGTCTAGACCTTGTTTATCAACTTTAATGCTTACTATATGACATAAGAAGACTATGTGATTTTGTTTTTCATTTTTCTGTTTTTTTTTATTTTTCTATGACATAAGAAGACTATGCTTATAATCAACCGAGTTTTTACACCAACAGGTCTGTCACTTACGTGTGGTGCCCACCCTTGAGGTCCCACACTTCAGTGAGCACAAGTCACGTGCAGTAGGTACGCAAACTCCCAGCCATCTTCTTTGTCAAGAGAAGACGCATCAGATGCGTATTGGAAGTCTGTGGGTCCTTCTGGATCCTTCGGTTGTCCCTCTCACAAAAAAACAAATCTCTCTCATTCTCGGCCTCGCTCGACTCGCTCGCTCGCTCGCTCGCTCGCACCTCCTGCTCACTGACAAACCCTGCACAAAAGTCAACATCATCACCCGAAAAAGGGGAGACCCCCTTCTTCTCTCCTTCCGAGTGATCCCTCTTCCTCCGTGTTTCACTCGACGGGCAAACACCCATGTGCTGCATAGTAATAATAAAAAGGTAGTAGAAAAATCGATATACGAATCTATAATTAAATAGGTTAAACTCGGGTTTTGCCCAGTTCTGCAGATCAAGGGTTCAAAAAAATCCAACTACGGGGTTCGAACAACACGATTCTAATCCAAGAATTTTTTCGACCTCATCCAAATGGCCTCAAATTATAGGGTTAGCATCTAGTGCAGTTTGTGTGAAAATGTATGCACTATGTGTGCTATAACTTGTATGTCTTTCAAATTTGAACCAAATTTGAATAAGTTTGAAATATTTGAAAAGGGGCTTTTGGGAGGTTTTTCAAATTTCCATGTTTGAAACCCTAAACCACTTCTCTTCATGCTTGACTTCATAAGACAGAGTTTAGGGGTTAGGGGGTATAGATACATGATTTGTCTGGTTTGAATATGTCTAGACCTTGTTTATCAACTTTAATGCTTACTATATAACATAAGAAAACTATTTGCTTTGGTTTTTATTTTTGCTGATTTTTTTTCAATTTTGATGCCCATTTGAATCTTGGTCAAATCCTAGGTTTGACCATGGTTTAAACAAGTTTAAATCATGAATATGAAAAAATAAGCATCTTTCCTTCTTAGTCACCCCAAAATGTAGCTCTTGGGAGGGTTTTTGAAATTTCCATGTTTGGAACAAAAAAAACCACTTCTCTTCATGCATGCTTGACTTCATAAGACAGAGTTTAGGGTTAGGGGTGTAGATATATACATGATTTTCTAGTTTGAATATGTCTAGACCTGTTTATCAACTTTAATGCTAACTATAGACATAAGAAGACTATGTGCTTTGGTTTTTCATTTTTCTGTTTTTTTCTGAATTTTATTCCCATATATTTGAATCTTGGTCAAATCCTAGGTTCAACCAAGATTTAAACAAGTTTAAAACATGAAAATTAAAAGGTAAGCATGTATCCTTCTTAGTCACTCTAAAATGAAGCTTTTGGGATGTTCTTGAAATTTCCATGTTTGAAACCCAAAACGACTTCTCTTCATGCTAGACTTCATAAGATCGACGGGGGTAGATACATGATTTGTCTGGTTTGGATATACCTAGACCTCGTTTATCAACTCGAATGCTTACGATATGACATATATAAGAAGACTATGTGCTTTTGTTTTTCATTTTTCTGATTTTTTTGAATTTTGTGCCCACCAATTTGTATCTTGGTCAAATCCTAGGTTTGATAATGATTTAAACAAGTTTAAAATATGAAAATGCAAATGTAAGCATGGATCCTTCTTAGTCTGTCTAAAATGAAGCTTTTGGGAGGTTTTTGAAATTTCCATGTTTGAAACCCAAAACCACTTCTCTTCACATGCTTGACTTCATAAGACATAGTTAATTAATTTAGGGCTTAGGGGGTATAGATACATGATTTGTGTGGTTTGAATATGTATGGACCTTGTTTATCAAATTCAATGCTTACTATATGACATAAGAAAACTATTTGCTTTGGTTTTTCTTTTTTCTGATTTTTTTTCAAATTTGATGCCCATTTGAATCTGCTTGTCAAATCCTAGGTTTGACGACCAAGATAATTTAAACAAGTTTAAAACATGAAAATGAAAAGGGAAGCATGGATCCTTCTTAGTCACTCTAAAATGAAGCTTTTGGGAGGTTTTTGAAATTTCCATGTTTGAAACCCAAAACCACTTCTCTTCACATGCTTGACTTCATAAGATAGAGTTTAGGGGTTAGGGGGTATAGCTACATGATTTGTCTGGTTTGAATATGTCTAGACCTTGTTTATCAACTTTAATGCTTACTATATGACATAAGAAAACTATTTGCTTTGGTTTTCCTTTTTGCTGATTTTTTTTCAATTTTGATGCCCATTTGAATCTTGTCTAATCCTAGGTTTGACCAAGATAATTTAAACAAGTTTAAAACATGAAAATGAAAAGGGAAGCATGTATCCTTCTTAGTCACTCTAAACTCGGGTTTTGCCCAGTTCTACAGATCAAGGGTTCAAAAAAATCCAACTACGGGGTTCGAACAACACGATTCTAATCCAAGAATTTTTTCGACCTCATCCAAATGGCCTCAAGCTATAGGGTTAGCATCTAGTGCAGTTTTTGTGAAAATGTATGCACTATGTGTGCTATAACTTGTATGTCTTTCAAATTTGAACCAAATTTGAATAAGTTTGAAATATTTGAAAAGGGGCTTTTGGGAGGATTTTGAAATTTCCATGTTTGAAACCCAAAACCACTTCTCTTCATGCTTGACTTCATAAGACGGAGTTTAGGGGTTAGGGGTAGATACATGATTTGTATGGTTTGATATGTCTAGACCTTGTTTATCAACTTTAATGCTTACTATATGACATAAGAAGACTATGTGATTTTGTTTTTCATTTTTCTTTTTTTTTATTTTTCTGCCCATTTGAATCTTGGTCAAATCCTAGGTTTGACCAAGATTTAGACAAGTTTAACACGTAAATGAGTTAACTTGGATTTCCTACCCTTGAATCCATAGGAAACTTTGTTCTAATGCACTATTATAATCAACCGAGTTTTTACACAGTCTGTCACTTACGTGTGGTGCCCACCCTTGAGGTCCCACACTTCAGTGAGCACAAGTCACGTGCGGTAGGTACGCAAACTCCCAGCCATCTTCTTTGTCAAGAGAAGACGCATCGGATGCGTATTGGAAGTCTGGGTCCTTCTGGATCCTTCGGTTGTCCCTCTCACAAAAAAACAAATCTCTCTCATTCTCGGCCTCGCTCGACTCGCTCGCTCGCTCGCTCGCTCGCACCTCCTGCTCACTGACAAACCCTGCACAAAAGTCAACATCATCACCCGAAAAAGGGGAGACACCCCCTTCTCTCCTTCCGAGTGATCCCTCTTCCTCCGTGTTTCACTCGACGGGCAAACACCCATGTGCTGCATAGTAATAATAAAAAGGTAGTAGAAAAATCGATATACGAATCTATAATTAAATAGGTTAAACTCGGGTTTTGCCCAGTTCTACAGATCAAGGGTTCAAAAAAATCCAACTACGGGGTTCGAACAACACGATTCTAATCCAAGAATTTTTTCGACCTCATCCAAATGGCCTCAAATTATAGGGTTAGCATCTAGTGCAGTTTGTGTGAAAATGTATGCACTATGTGTGCTATAACTTGTATGTCTTTCAAATTTGAACCAAATTTGAATAAGTTTGAAATATTTGAAAAGGGGCTTTTGGGAGGTTTTTCAAATTTCCATGTTTGAAACCCTAAACCACTTCTCTTCATGCTTGACTTCATAAGACAGAGTTTAGGGGTTAGGGGTATAGATACATGATTTGTCTGGTTTGAATATGTCTAGACCTTGTTTATCAACTTTAATGCTTACTATATAACATAAGAAAACTATTTGCTTTGGTTTTTATTTTTGCTGATTTTTTTTCAATTTTGATGCCCATTTGAATCTTGGTCAAATCCTAGGTTTGACCATGGTTTAAACAAGTTTAAATCATGAATATGAAAAAATAAGCATCTTTCCTTCTTAGTCACCCCAAAATGTAGCTCTTGGGAGGGTTTTTGAAATTTCCATGTTTGGAACAAAAAAACCACTTCTCTTCATGCATGCTTGACTTCATAAGACAGAGTTTAGGGTTAGGGGTGTAGATATATACATGATTTTCTAGTTTGAATATGTCTAGACCTGTTTATCAACTTTAATGCTAACTATAGACATAAGAAGACTATGTGCTTTGGTTTTTCATTTTTCTGTTTTTTTCTGAATTTTATTCCCATATATTTGAATCTTGGTCAAATCCTAGGTTCAACCAAGATTTAAACAAGTTTAAAACATGAAAATTAAAAGGTAAGCATGTATCCTTCTTAGTCACTCTAAAATGAAGCTTTTGGGATGTTCTTGAAATTTCCATGTTTGAAACCCAAAACGACTTCTCTTCATGCTAGACTTCATAAGATCGACGGGGGTAGATACATGATTTGTCTGGTTTGGATATACCTAGACCTCGTTTATCAACTCGAATGCTTACGATATGACATATATAAGAAGACTATGTGCTTTTGTTTTTCATTTTTCTGATTTTTTTGAATTTTGTGCCCACCCATTTGTATCTTGGTCAAATCCTAGGTTTGATAATGATTTAAACAAGTTTAAAATATGAAAATGCAAATGTAAGCATGGATCCTTCTTAGTCTGTCTAAAATGAAGCTTTTGGGAGGTTTTTGAAATTTCAATGTTTGAAACCCAAAACCACTTCTCTTCACATGCTTGACTTCATAAGACATAGTTAATTAATTTAGGGCTTAGGGGGTATAGATACATGATTTGTGTGGTTTGAATATGTATGGACCTTGTTTATCAAATTCAATGCTTACTATATGACATAAGAAAACTATTTGCTTTGGTTTTTCTTTTTTCTGATTTTTTTTCAAATTTGATGCCCATTTGAATCTGCTTGTCAAATCCTAGGTTTGACGACCAAGATAATTTAAACAAGTTTAAAACATGAAAATGAAAAGGGAAGCATGGATCCTTCTTAGTCACTCTAAAATGAAGCTTTTGGGAGGTTTTTGAAATTTCCATGTTTGAAACCCAAAACCACTTCTCTTCACATGCTTGACTTCATAAGATAGAGTTTAGGGGTTAGGGGTATAGCTACATGATTTGTCTGGTTTGAATATGTCTAGACCTTGTTTATCAACTTTAATGCTTACTATATGACATAAGAAAACTATTTGCTTTGGTTTTCCTTTTTGCTGATTTTTTTTCAATTTTGATGCCCATTTGAATCTTGTCTAATCCTAGGTTTGACCAAGATAATTTAAACAAGTTTAAAACATGAAAATGAAAAGGGAAGCATGTATCCTTCTTAGTCACTCTAAACTCGGGTTTTGCCCAGTTCTACAGATCAAGGGTTCAAAAAATCCAACTACGGGGTTCGAACAACACGATTCTAATCCAAGAATTTTTTCGACCTCATCCAAATGGCCTCAAGCTATAGGGTTAGCATCTAGTGCAGTTTTTGTGAAAATGTATGCACTATGTGTGCTATAACTTGTATGTCTTTCAAATTTGAACCAAATTTGAATAAGTTTGAAATATTTGAAAAGGGGCTTTTGGGAGGATTTTGAAATTTCCATGTTTGAAACCCAAAACCAACTTCTCTTCATGCTTGATTTCATAAGACGGAGTTTAGGGGTTAGGGGTAGATACATGATTTGTATGGTTTGATATGTCTAGACCTTGTTTATCAACTTTAATGCTTACTATATGACATAAGAAGACTATGTGATTTTGTTTTTCATTTTTCTGTTTTTTTATTTTTCTGCCCATTTGAATCTTGGTCAAATCCTAGGTTTGACCAAGATTTAGACAAGTTTAACACGTAAATGAGTTAACTTGGATTTCCTACCCTTGAATCCATAGGAAACTTTGTTCTAATGCACTATTATAATCAACCGAGTTTTTACACCAAGGTCTGTCACTTACGTGTGGTGCCCACCCTTGAGGTCCCACACTTCAGTGAGCACAAGTCACGTGCGGTAGGTACGCAAACTCCCACCATCTTCTTTGTCAAGAGAAGACGCATCGGATGCGTATTGGAAGTCTGTGGGTCCTTCTGGATCCTTCGGTTGTCCCTCTCACAAAAAAACAAATCTCTCTCATTCTCGGCCTCGCTCGACTCGCTCGCTCGCTCGCTCGCACACCTCCTCACCGACAAACCCTGCACAAAAGTCAACATCATCACCCGAAAAAGGGGAGACACCCCTTCTTCTCTCCTTCCGAGTGATCCCTCTTCCTCCGTGTTTCACTCGACGGGCAAACACCCATGTGCTGCATAGTAATAATAAAAAGGTAGTAGAAAAATCGATATACGAATCTATAATTAAATAGGTTAAACTCGGGTTTTGCCCAGTTCTGCAGATCAAGGGTTCAAAAAAATCCAACTACGGGGTTCGAACAACACGATTCTAATCCAAGAATTTTTTCGACCTCATCCAAATGGCCTCAAATTATAGGGTTAGCATCTAGTGCAGTTTGTGTGAAAATGTATGCACTATGTGTGCTATAACTTGTATGTCTTTCAAATTTGAACCAAATTTGAATAAGTTTGAAATATTTGAAAAGGGGCTTTTGGGAGGTTTTTCAAATTTCCATGTTTGAAACCCAAAACCACTTCTCTTCATGCTTGACTTCATAAGACAGAGTTTAGGGGTTAGGGGGTATAGATACATGATTTGTCTGGTTTGAATATGTCTAGACCTTGTTTATCAACTTTAATGCTTACTATATAACATAAGAAAACTATTTGCTTTGGTTTTTATTTTTGCTGATTTTTTTTCAATTTTGATGCCCATTTGAATCTTGGTCAAATCCTAGGTTTGACCATGGTTTAAACAAGTTTAAATCATGAATATGAAAAAATAAGCATCTATCCTTCTTAGTCACCCCAAAATGTAGCTCTTGGGAGGGTTTTTGAAATTTCCATGTTTGGAACAAAAAAAACCACTTCTCTTCATGCATGCTTGACTTCATAAGACAGAGTTTAGGGTTAGGGGTGTAGATATATACATGATTTTCTAGTTTGAATATGTCTAGACCTGTTTATCAACTTTAATGCTAACTATAGACATAAGAAGACTATGTGCTTTGGTTTTTCATTTTTCTGTTTTTTCTGAATTTTATTCCCATATATTTGAATCTTGGTCAAATCCTAGGTTCAACCAAGATTTAAACAAGTTTAAAACATGAAAATTAAAAGGTAAGCATGTATCCTTCTTAGTCACTCTAAAATGAAGCTTTTGGGATGTTCTTGAAATTTCCATGTTTGAAACCCAAAACGACTTCTCTTCATGCTAGACTTCATAAGATCGACAGGGGGTAGATACATGATTTGTCTGGTTTGGATATACCTAGACCTCGTTTATCAACTCGAATGCTTACGATATGACATATATAAGAAGACTATGTGCTTTTGTTTTTCATTTTTCTGATTTTTTTGAATTTTGTGCCCACCCATTTGTATCTTGGTCAAATCCTAGGTTTGATAATGATTTAAACAAGTTTAAAATATGAAAATGCAAATGTAAGCATGGATCCTTCTTAGTCACTCTAAAATGAAGCTTTTGGGAGGTTTTTGAAATTTCCATGTTTGAAACCCAAAACCACTTCTCTTCACATGCTTGACTTCATAAGACATAGTTAATTAATTTAGGGCTTAGGGGGTATAGATACATGATTTGTGTGGTTTGAATATGTATGGACCTTGTTTATCAAATTCAATGCTTACTATATGACATAAGAAAACTATTTGCTTTGGTTTTTCTTTTTTCTGATTTTTTTTCAAATTTGATGCCCATTTGAATCTTGTCAAATCCTAGGTTTGACGACCAAGATAATTTAAACAAGTTTAAAACATGAAAATGAAAAGGGAAGCATGGATCCTTCTTAGTCACTCTAAAATGAAGCTTTTGGGAGGTTTTTGAAATTTCCATGTTTGAAACCCAAAACCACTTCTCTTCACATGCTTGACTTCATAAGATAGAGTTTAGGGGTTAGGGGGTATAGCTACATGATTTGTCTGGTTTGAATCTTGTCAAATCCTAGGTTTGACCAAGATTTAGACAAGTTTAACACGTAAATGAGTTAACTTGGATTTCCTACCATTGAATCCATAGGAAACTTTGTTCTAATGCACTATAATAATCAACCGAGTTTTTACACCAACAGTCTGTCACTTACGTGTGGTGCCCACGCTTGAGGTCCCACACTTCAGTGAGCACAAGTCACGTGCAATAGGTACGCAAACTATTTGCTTTGGTTTTCCTTTTTGCTGATTTTTTTTCAATTTTGATGCCCATTTGAATCTTGTCTAATCCTAGGTTTGACCAAGATAATTTAAACAAGTTTAAAACATGAAAATGAAAAGGGAAGCATGTATCCTTCTTAGTCACTCTAAACTCGGGTTTTGCCCAGTTCTACAGATCAAGGGATCAAAAAAATCCAACTACGGGGTTCGAACAACACGATTCTAATCCAAGAATTTTTTCGACCTCATCCAAATGGCCTCAAGCTATAGGGTTAGCATCTAGTGCAGTTTTTGTGAAAATGTATGCACTATGTGTGCTATAACTTGTATGTCTTTCAAATTTGAACCAAATTTGAATAAGTTTGAAATATTTGAAAAGGGGCTTTTGGGAGGATTTTGAAATTTCCATGTTTGAAACCCAAAACCACTTCTCTTCATGCTTGACTTCATAAGACGGAGTTTAGGGGTTAGGGGTAGATACATGATTTGTATGGTTTGATATGTCTAGACCTTGTTTATCAACTTTAATGCTTACTATATGACATAAGAAGACTATGTGATTTTGTTTTTCATTTTTCTGTTTTTTTATTTTTCTGCCCATTTGAATCTTGGTCAAATCCTAGGTTTGACCAAGATTTAGACAAGTTTAACACGTAAATGAGTTAACTTGGATTTCCTACCCTTGAATCCATAGGAAACTTTGTTCTAATGCACTATTATAATCAACCGAGTTTTTACACCAACAGGTCTGTCACTTACGTGTGGTGCCCACCCTTGAGGTCCCACACTTCAGTGAGCACAAGTCACGTGCGATAGGTACGCAAACTCCCAGCCATCTTCTTTGTCAAGAGAAGACGCATCAGGATGCGTATTGGAAGTCTGTGGGTCCTTCTGGATCCTTCGGTTGTCCCTCTCACAAAAAAACAAATCTCTCTCATTCTCGGCCTCGCTCGACTCGCTCGCTCGCACGCTCGCACCTCTGCTCACTGACAAACCCTGCACAAAAGTCAACATCATCACCCGAAAAAGGGGAGACACCCCCTTCTTCTCTCCTTCCGAGTGATCCCTCTTCCTCCGTGTTTCACTCGACGGGCAAACACCCATGTGCTGCATAGTAATAATAAAAAGGTAGTAGAAAAATCGATATACGAATCTATAATTAAATAGGTTAAACTCGGGTTTTGCCCAGTTCTACAGATCAAGGGTTCAAAAAAAAATCCAACTACGGGGTTCGAACAACACGATTCTAATCCAAGAATTTTTTCGACCTCATCCAAATGGCCTCAAATTATAGGGTTAGCATCTAGTGCAGTTTGTGTGAAAATGTATGCACTATGTGTGCTATAACTTGTATGTCTTTCAAATTTGAACCAAATTTGAATAAGTTTGAAATATTTGAAAAGGGGCTTTTGGGAGGTTTTTCAAATTTCCATGTTTGAAACCCAAAACCACTTCTCTTCATGCTTGACTTCATAAGACAGAGTTTAGGGGTTAGGGGGTATAGATACATGATTTGTCTGGTTTGAATATGTCTAGACCTTGTTTATCAACTTTAATGCTTACTATATAACATAAGAAAACTATTTGCTTTGGTTTTTTTTTTGCTGATTTTTTTTTCAATTTTGATGCCCATTTGAATCTTGGTCAAATCCTAGGTTTGACCATGGTTTAAACAAGTTTAAATCATGAATATGAAAAAATAAGCATCTATCCTTCTTAGTCACCCCAAAATGTAGCTCTTGGGAGGGTTTTTGAAATTTCCATGTTTGGAACAAAAAAACCACTTCTCTTCATGCATGCTTGACTTCATAAGACAGAGTTTAGGGTTAGGGGTGTAGATATATACATGATTTTCTAGTTTGAATATGTCTAGACCTGTTTATCAACTTTAATGCTAACTATAGACATAAGAAGACTATGTGCTTTGGTTTTTCATTTTTCTGTTTTTTTCTGAATTTTATTCCCATATATTTGAATCTTGGTCAAATCCTAGGTTCAACCAAGATTTAAACAAGTTTAAAACATGAAAATTAAAAGGTAAGCATGTATCCTTCTTAGTCACTCTAAAATGAAGCTTTTGGGATGTTCTTGAAATTTCCATGTTTGAAACCCAAAACGACTTCTCTTCATGCTAGACTTCATAAGATCGACGGGGGGTAGATACATGATTTGTCTGGTTTGGATATACCTAGACCTCGTTTATCAACTCGAATGCTTACGATATGACATATATAAGAAGACTATGTGCTTTTGTTTTTCATTTTTCTGATTTTTTTGAATTTTGTGCCCACCCATTTGTATCTTGGTCAAATCCTAGGTTTGATAATGATTTAAACAAGTTTAAAATATGAAAATGCAAATGTAAGCATGGATCCTTCTTAGTCAGTCTAAAATGAAGCTTTTGGGAGGTTTTTGAAATTTCCATGTTTGAAACCCAAAACCACTTCTCTTCACATGCTTGACTTCATAAGACATAGTTAATTAATTTAGGGCTTAGGGGGTATAGATACATGATTTGTGTGGTTTGAATATGTATGGACCTTGTTTATCAAATTCAATGCTTACTATATGACATAAGAAAACTATTTGCTTTGGTTTTTCTTTTTTCTGTTTTTTTTTCAAATTTGATGCCCATTTGAATCTTGTCAAATCCTAGGTTTGACGACCAAGATAATTTAAACAAGTTTAAAACATGAAAATGAAAAGGGAAGCATGGATCCTTCTTAGTCACTCTAAAATGAAGCTTTTGGGAGGTTTTTGAAATTTCCATGTTTGAAACCCAAAACCACTTCTCTTCACATGCTTGACTTCATAAGATAGAGTTTAGGGGTTAGGGGGTATAGCTACATGATTTGTCTGGTTTGAATCTTGTCAAATCCTAGGTTTGACCAAGATTTAGACAAGTTTAACACGTAAATGAGTTAACTTGGATTTCCTACCATTGAATCCATAGGAAACTTTGTTCTAATGCACTATAATAATCAACCGAGTTTTTACACCAACAGGTCTGTCACTTACGTGTGGTGCCCACGCTTGAGGTCCCACACTTCAGTGAGCACAAGTCACGTGCAATAGGTACGCAAACTATTTGCTTTGGTTTTCCTTTTTGCTGATTTTTTTTCAATTTTGATGCCCATTTGAATCTTGTCTAATCCTAGGTTTGACCAAGATAATTTAAACAAGTTTAAAACATGAAAATGAAAAGGGAAGCATGTATCCTTCTTAGTCACTCTAAACTCGGGTTTTGCCCAGTTCTACAGATCAAGGATCAAAAAAATCCAACTACGGGGTTCGAACAACACGATTCTAATCCAAGAATTTTTTCGACCTCATCCAAATGGCCTCAAGCTATAGGGTTAGCATCTAGTGCAGTTTTTGTGAAAATGTATGCACTATGTGTGCTATAACTTGTATGTCTTTCAAATTTGAACCAAATTTGAATAAGTTTGAAATATTTGAAAAGGGGCTTTTGGGAGGATTTTGAAATTTCCATGTTTGAAACCCAAAACCACTTCTCTTCATGTTTGACTTCATAAGACGGAGTTTAGGGGTTAGGGGGTATAGATACATGATTTGTGTGGTTTGAATATGTATGGACCTTTTTTATCAACTTTACTGCTTACTACATGACATAAGAAGACTATGTGATTTGGTTTTTCATTTTTCTGTTTTTTTATTTTTCTGCCCATTTGAATCTTGGTCAAATCCTAGGTTTGACCAAGATTTAGACAAGTTTAACACGTAAATGAGTTAACTTGGATTTCCTACCCTTGAATCCATAGGAAACTTTGTTCTAATGCACTATTATAATCAACCGAGTTTTTACACCAACAGGTCTGTCACTTACGTGTGGTGCCCACCCTTGAGGTCCCACACTTCAGTGAGCACAAGTCACGTGCAGTAGGTACGCAAACTCCCCTCCATCTTCTTTGTCAAGAGAAGACGCATCGATGCGTATTGGAAGTCTGTGGGTCCTTCTGGATCCTTCGGTTGTCCCTCTCACAAAAAAACAAATCTCTCTCATTCTCGGCCTCGCTCGACTCGCTCGCTCGCTCGCTCGCACCTCCTGCTCACTGACAAACCCTGCACAAAAGTCAACATCATCACCCGAAAAAGGGGAGACACCCCTTCTTCTCTCCTTCCGAGTGATCCCTCTTCCTCCGTGTTTCACTCGACGGGCAAACACCCATGTGCTGCATAGTAATAATAAAAAGGTAGTAGAAAAATCGATATACGAATCTATAATTAAATAGGTTAAACTCGGGTTTTGCCCAGTTCTACAGATCAAGGGTTCAAAAAAAATCCAACTACGGGGTTCGAACAACACGATTCTAATCCAAGAATTTTTTCGACCTCATCCAAATGGTCTCAAATTATAGGGTTAGCATCTAGTGCAGTTTGTGTGAAAATGTATGCAATATGTGTGATATAACTTGTATGTCTTTCAAATTTGAACCAAATTTGAATAAGTTTGAAATATTTGAAAACGGGCTTAATTTTGGGAGGTTTTTGAACCAAAGAGAAGTGGTATTGGGTTTCAAACATGGAAATTCCAAAAACCTCCCGGCCACGAGCTCCATTTTGGAGTGACTAAGAATGGATCGATTTTACTTAGGTATGTAGTATTGTACATCACAAATGTGAAATGAAACAGATGATGTGAATCTCTATAAACCCTAAACCCTAATTATATTAAACCCCTAGACCCTAACACTAAACCTTATATATATAAACCATAAACCTATATATCACTACCAAAAAATGAGTCATGCGATTCAAATGTTTGGCATTGTTTTCTCGTAGCATGCAAAATGCTCTCACACACACTTCTGGGGAAGCGAGGCCTCAAACACATGGTGCAAAAAAATATGCAGGGTTCTTGTCTAAACATAGAAGTGTATATATGCCATGTTTATTTGGTACTGTTCATAGAGGTATTATGTAAACCACAAATGATATGACTATGCATGCTTTGTTTCGATCTTTTCTATCAATCCCCACACAATAACTTATTAATTCGGCTTGTTTTAAAATTTAGCTAGGTCGAGCAATCTCACGATGCTCTCACCCTGCTTGTTTTAATTTGCTCTAGTAGGAGGGTGCGGTGCATGTGTTTGGCCATTATTATATAAAATGTACTTGGCTCGATCCACACATTCAGGCCACACACCCATGTATTTTTTAAATTATTTGTTTGATCTGTACTTCATCTACACACTGTGTCAAATTTGCATTTTATCGGATTTAGCCCAAGAAATTGTATATATATAGATGCACATTGAGATAATTCATGAAACCTTGGAAATGGTCATCCTGTCATGCATGTTTCCCCGCGAATGAAAACTTGATTGGTGGCAGACAAGCAAAAACACATTTATGGGCGACAACCCAAAATGCACATATTTTGCAAAGTATTCATGCTTGCATGATGAAAAGTTGCAAATATATACATAAAATTGGGCCATGATTCAAAAGTTTGGCATGGTTCTTGTGTAGTGGTACCAAGCTCACATGCATGTGGGAGGAAATTTAGCTAGACGAACTCCAACATGGTGCCAATCTACTTGAGGGTTCTTCTCTAAAACACTGGTATGGCATGTTTGGTATTTTCCCTAGATATATGTACTACAAAATGATGAATACTCCATGTTTTTAGATTGCCTTTTTTGAATCACGTGTGCCTTGATTTCAAATCTAGGTCAAATCACTGGGGGAGGGGGATAAACTTGGCTTCATGGAAAAAATAATGTCTTGTAAATGAGATAACTTGGCTTTCCTACCCTTGGATCTATAGGAAACTATGGAGTACTTATACATTATAATAATCACCCGAGTACACCAACTGGTCTGTCACTTACGTGTGGTTCCCATGCGTGAGGTCCCACACTTCAGTGAGCACAGGTCATGTGTCCACCAGTCTAGAGGCTCCCGTTAAAAGAAGAGCCCTCTATATTATTATAAAGAAACATCAATCTCCATAAACATCAATCTCCCTTCTCAGTTCTCAGCTTCTCACTGCTCCCCCCTCGCTCGCGCCGCCGCCGCCACAACCCCCCGCGCCCCTTTCCGATCCCTCATCAGACCTTAGACTATGGAGTTGCCTGTGCCGAAGAAGCAGCCTCTGAAGCCGACGATCCAGTGTATCAACGACTGGTGCGGGAGGGAGATCCCTTACAACGAGGAAGACAAGCACATGATGGCGTGCCCGCACGGCTCTTGCTTCTGCACGCACCCCGGCTGCGAATTCGCCGATTCGAAGGTACCGTTCATCCTACACCTCAGAGAAGCCCACTTGACCGCTGTGGATAGGTTCCCGTACGACGAGGACTTCGGATTTGTTCATCTGAAGGTGCCGGCACCGGGCTCGCCAAAACTACAGCTCATCGGCTACGGGACGGATGGCGCAGTGTTCGCCTTGCACATCCACCCTTGCGGCATGGACACCGCGGTATCCTTCGTGTGCGTCAGGCCGGCGGCGTGCAACTTGCCCCGGTATAGGGTGACAATGTGGGCGAACGGCCCGCCGATGCCGGGGCCGCGTAAGCTTACCGGGGAACACTTGTTTGACGTGGTGAAGGCGGTATTAGAGCCGACGAGCAGCCCGACTCCGGGCACAGTTTCTTTGGGAGATGTCACTTCCTTCCTCTCGGTGCCGCCGCGGTACCTGTGCGGCAATGAATCATCGAAGCAGCTGACTATCTATTTGCGCATCGATAAGGAGTGAGTGAACATAACACTACCCTCAATCTTATTGGGACGATGCTAATGCGGATTTAAGTAATGCTGAATTAATTTGTTTTTCTTGTGACAGGGCGATTAGCAAGGAGAAGAGGATCTCGGTGCACAGCTAGCGACCTATATCTCGGCGTCCACCAAGTGTCCCTGAGTAGGAGATCTTGTTCTGCCTCTTCTTTTGATGTTTAATATTGCTTCATCACCGTAAAAGGAAGGGTGTGTCTGGGGCTTCCTGCTTCAAAGTACTCAGTACAAGGACTAAAAGAGACGTTTTGCTGATGGTTCTTGTCAGGACGGCCGTAGTGTTGGAGGTGGTCATCTACTTCGGTGGGGAAGGACTACTTAGACCTTTATCTAAAAATATTGACGGATTGGATGTATTTTATGTTTACCATGAATTATTCTATGTAATATGTAACCCAATTCGCCGATTAATGCAACTCTGGATCCTTCACTGTCATACGACTACTAAAACAATATAAATAAATAGGCATTTTAAGTTTAATGCACATTTAATCAAGCCACATAATGTTGGCGTACTTGTAAGCAACCAGGTTTACTATTGTTGGCATGTGTGGTACAATTTCATGGGGCAATACCCAATCTAGCTTGTTCAATTACATTACATGAAGTAATTAAAATATGGATGCCTAGAATTATTCACTTCCGTACATTGCGATGGCTTATAGCGGTTTCTATGACCAATCTACATCACAAATCTAGTTCAAATTTGATCTATTTTTATGAACAAAATTGGAAACTCTACTTGGCATTTTCGTTTACTATGACCAGATTCACATATGTAGTGATTCATTTTCTTTTCAAATCGCCATACCATTTCCTCGTGAACTCTTCATCTTTTTTTAGTTTTAATGAATTTCCTTTGGTTGCATTCAATTTGCTTCAAATTCACCGGCTTCACCATTCGTACAAATTGTTCATCTTTTCTTTGTAGTTTTTTCATGCATGAAGCATAACACCTTACCATGGTAAAATCTGCATATTTTCTACCAAAACTCGTGCCGAACTTTAAAGAACATGCAATTTTAAATTGACTAAAATTGGTTAAAACTCAACATAAGTCCACATATATTACAAACTCGAGAAATAATCAACATATATATCACCTAAATGGTCATCTTATGAAGTATGCCATGTTTCGAAATTGTTACCTTGAAAATTTGGCCCTTCTCTCAGGCAGCCACTTCACAATAAAGCTCACATAAAGCTCTTATTTTACACTAATAAAGTAGAATGTATTTATGTGTGAAATGAAGTTGAATAAAATATATGTGAACGGTAAGATGCACATTGCTGCCAATATTTGGGATAATTATTAGTAAGTTCATACTAATATACAATGCAATCAACATGACCACACATGTGCAAGCAAGATAATAAATCTTTCTTAAATTACCTTAAGGTTGTAAGTTTGTTATTTGTATAGCGATTTTATCTCATACGATGACTCAAGCTAGCACATTTTTTTTGAATTTGCTTCAATATTCTAGGACCCACCACATTCGTAAAATGGTAGTGCCAATTTTACGTATCGTAGTGCACAAAAGACACACACACACACACGCACACACGCACACATATGCTCACTTATTTCAATATTTAAACTATATTTTCTTCATTCAAATTTTCCGACCTGGCATTTGAACATGTAGTTGAATTTTGAGTAAAACCGCTCATACGTCAAACATGAATCCAAATAAGGTACAATTCGAGAAAATCTACACATCACATTTTGGCCAATATACATTGTATAATGCTTGTGAAAATGTAGACTATGAAATAGTCAACGTCACCTTTTTAGGTCATGAATGTGTTGGGCATCGACCAAAGTCTGGTAGGATGGTGAGGCATGAGTTACGAACATCCTTCTTCTCCTCTCACCCCCATTTGAGAGAGAGAGAGAGAGTGTGTGTGTGTTTGTGTGTGTGTGTGTGTGGGGGGGGGGGGTAGAAAGCCATGTTAATAAATTAACTCATACATGAAAGCAAGAAATCAAACTTGATTTATATAAATCACTCTTAGTATTGTAGTTTGTTATTTTTATACCATCTATATCTCATATGACGACACAAGCTAGTCCACATTTTTAGGGCTCCTTTGATTCAAAGGATTTGCATAGGAAGTGTGAAGGATTTGGTTCCTATGGGAAAATTTCCTATACATGTTGTTTGATTCATAGGAACATATCCTATAGGAAAAATTCCTATAGGAATCTTGTAGTGTAATTCCTATAGGAAATAAGCATTAGCTCATAGCTCATGAAAAAATTCCTTTGCTACAATCAAACACACTTCATCTTCCTATAGGATTCAAGTAGACATGCCATTCCAATCCTATACATTTCCTATTCCTATGCTTTTCCTATCCTTTAAATCAAAGGAGCCCTTAATTTCATTGAAGTTCTTTTTGTTGCACTCAAATTACTTCAACTTTTAGGACCCACCATCCGTACAAGGGTAATGGAAATTTCTATGATCTTAGTGCAAGGCTTCACACAGAGACACTCAAAGTATTTCAATATTTTAAAATTCATTTTCTTCCCTAAAAATTGCCGACCGTCCATTCGTAACATGTAGTTCAATTTTGAGTAACATCACACATATGTCAAACATCAATCTTTTTTTTTGATATTTCGAGAAAATCTTCATATCCCATTTTTGGCCATCATATAAGGTGTACTGCGTGTGAAAACATAGACAGTGAAACTTTCAGCGTCACCTTAATTAGCCAAACTGGTGGGACGGTGAGGCCCGAATTAATAGCCACCACCTTCCTTCTTCTCCACTCGCCCCTCCCCTCCCCTCCCCATCAATATCTTCTTCAAAGCAGATTAAAGAGGATGGAGTGCCCCCACGACGGGTGCGGGAGCGTGGTCGCCTACAACGAGCTCCACGACCACGAGCTCGCGTGCCCGCACAGCCCGTGCGACTGCACAGAGGCCGGCTGCGACTTCTCCGCCTCGCCAGCAGCGCTCATCGCCCACCTCAGAGAAATCCATTCGATTTGTGTGGACATGATCCCGTACGGCACCGCGATGGCGTTCATCATCCCGGTGCTGGCACCGCCAGAGCCAAGACGTCCGGTCATCTTCTACGGGAACGATGGTACCGTGTTCGTCTGGCACACATATACGCAAGTCCAGCCGAAAAATGGATGCGTGCTGGCCTGCCTATCCGTTGAGTGCGTTAGGTCGGCGGCGTGCGTGTGGCCGGAGTACAATGTGAGTATGTCGTCGCACGGCAAGCCATTACTTAATCGCTCTGAGATTGGTTTAATGCTCCCCAACTATACGGCCACTATTCTGGCGAACAGCACGACCACGCCGGGCGCCGCCAAATGGTCGGAACTAGAGCGGTCGTTGCAATGGTATCAACCGTGCACGGAGCTGACTATCTGGGTTCGCATCGACAGGTGATACATGCGCCTATCTTAATCTTCGTGGTTATCTAATTGAAATTGCGGTTTATGCAGTACTGAATTAATTATTTTTTGTTGTCAGAAAGTTATCGTCGGACGGAAGTTCCTATTCGGAGCGGCGGGTTTAGGTTGCCAACTATGGGCTTTTTTCATTCAGAGGATTCACCAGGGCGGCCCTAACGACGATATATGATCTTATTTGGCGGAGAGGGTCCAACACTTGATTGTATTCTGTGTTTATGTTCACATACTCTATGGTGTATACTGTACTATGGAATCCCATGTCCTAAACTTTATCCACAAAAGAGTGTATTCCTATCTTCCCAATGCACTTTAATTGCTTCTCTCTCATCGCACGGAAATCAAACCCAATAATATTAAGCACATGTTCTCCTTGTTTTCTACAAGCACTTAGCTCATTGGAGGTGAAATAATTGAAGTGGAGAGATGCATCTTTCCAATGCACTTTTCACTTCACTTCATAATTTGTCTTGAAAACCCCGCATGTACACTTATTTGTGGACGGAGGGAGTACTGTACTATGGAATCCCATGTCCGATTAAATGCACCTCTGGACCCTGCCAGGCATTTCCCTTGTTATCTTTTCTTTTACAGTATGCCACACATACTGTAACCATTGTTCAACGCGCAGTCCATTGGCTTGGGTGCTAGATGCTTCCTCGGGAAGGTACCCTATCTTGCCCATTTGAGAACAGACGTCCCTATAATTGCTCAGAAGCCCCGCGAGGGCACGATGGTCTTTTCTGGGTGTATGTAAGATTTATCCTTGACCAGCCCTCCGCCCTTCTTCTCTTTCTGTTCTGCTGGTAGCTAGTAACTAGCCTTCACCAGCCCTCCACCCTAACTACTGAGTAGTAAAGTACTACGTACCTCGCAAGCCATGGCTCCATTGAGCCGGGCGGCCCGGCGGCAGGATATCCTAGGGAAGACGATGAGGACTAGGACCGCCGAGAAAAACTCATCTAGCCAGCTAGCGCGTCGTTGTATGGCCACTTATGATCGCCTGAGCATTCTCGCAGAGCAGTCTATCCTCTATTCGATGGAGAGCGAGCCAGTGGGCGAGGGTTCGTCCGGGTAGGTTTCTAGTGGCGTGTCCTCCAGTTCATTCTTATTTTCTAACTGTTTTTTCCATTTATTTACATCTCACAGGGCCGGCGGTTCAAACGTCTACCCGGTAACCCCCACGACGGTGGCGCCCCAAGTCCGGTCGTCGGAAGCTGAGTTCGGCCCCGTTTCACGGCCAAGCCAGGTAGGCTGTATGCCTCTATCCACTTTTTTTTAATACTCCCTCCAATCCATTTTAATAGACTCTGATTTAGTACTCCCTCCGATCCATTTTATTTGAAATTTGAGTCAAATAAAATTTGTACAACTTTGTACTAAATCCGAGTCAACTAAAAGGGATCATAGGGAGAATACAACTTTACTAAATCCGTGTTTACTACTACTACTACTAAAAGGGATAGGATGGAGTAGTTTATGTAATCACGGCTTTCCTTTTAATTATGTGTTGATGAACACTGTGATATTTGTGGAGCGTCCATGTGATGTCCATTCCTGTATCAAGATCTGTGCTAGAAATTAGTAGTACTCCTATTTTTTTGCGTGTAATTACTCATATATGAATTGGTTGGATTCTTTTTTGTTCCATACAATGATCGTGCCAGCAAATGGAGGTGAACATGGCCCACATAGGCAGCCAGCTGGGGAATGAACTCTCCCTTACCCCAGAGTTTGAGCCTGTTCACGTAGATTTGGCGTCCGAGAACAAGATCTGCCATAATCTTCAGCAAGGCATCAATACCTTTACTGCCGAGCTCGACAGGCTTAATGAGCAGAACCGCGTTTGTGTGGAACTGCATAACCAGAGCGTCACATTGATGAATGATGATGATGCAAACACCACCATCAAGGGCGAGGGTTCGTCCGGGTAAGTTTCTAGCGGGGTGTCCTTCAGTTGATTCTTATTTTCTAACCGTTTTTACATTTATTTACATCTCAAAGGGCCGGCGGTTCAAATGTCTCCCCGGTAACCACAACGACGGTGGCGCCCCAAGTCCGGCCGTCCGAAGCTAAGTTCGGCCCCGTTTCCCGGCCAAGCCAGGTAGGCTGTATGCCTCTGTCCACTTGTTTTTTTATAGTTTATGTAATCACTGCTTTCCGATTAATTATGTGTTGATGAACCCTGTGGTATTTGTGGAGCGTCCGAGTGTTGTCCATTCCTTTATCAATATCCATGCTAGAAATTAGTAGTCCTATTGTTTGCGGGTAACTAATACTCATATATGAATGGGTTGATTTCTTTTTTTTTCATACAATTATTGTTGTAGCAAAAGGAAGAGAACAAGGCCCACATAGGCAGCCAGCTGGAGAATGAACACTCCCTCACCCTGGAGTGTGATCGTCTTCACAGAGTTTTGGCGTCTGAGAAGGAGATCTCCTTTCATCTTGCGCAATGCGTCGACATGCTTAAGCAGCAGAACGCCTACTGGGTGGAACTGAACAACAAGAGCGTCACATGGATGGATACTGGAAGCAACCTCATCAAGTATCTCATGGAACAGAAGTTGAAATTAAAGCTCAAGAGGCAGATCTCGAGGGTGCTAATGCGCGGACAAACCGCCGTCCTTAATGCGATTATCAAGGAGAAGGAGGATCTCCGTGCACAGCTAGCGACCTATATCTCGGCGTCCACCAAGAGCGTCCCTGAGTAGGAGATCTTGTTCTGCTAGTTAACTGCTTCATCACCTTAGTATCGCCATGTGCTCGTAAAACTGCTAGTTAACTATCTGTTGGTATGTTGCACATTTGATCTGAACTTTGTGTTTTGCAATGCACAATTGATCAACTACTAGTAAGTGTATATTAAAATGGCGGGATACTCTTTTTAGCGGCGAAAATTTTCCATTTTTTGCTATTGTAGCGAATCTAAGCCCTTCAGAATCTTCCCTATCGTCAAGAAAACTTTCCAAAAACATAAGCATTTTGGAGGGAAACCTTGATGATATAGGCTATGAGGATGATCCTGGGTTGTGGTTCTTAGCGTGATCTGTAGATGGCAGTATGCTTCTTGTTCATACCTGAGGCTTTACTGAGGCTGCAAGATGTTCTCTAAGGACACTGTCAGTTATGTTCAGATAAGCTAGGGAAGAGATTACTGGTCTTGGAGCATATTGTCTTTTCGTGGGATTGAATTATCCGCTCACATTGCAGTAAATCATGCATATTTCGATTTATATTTTGGTGGAGTTTCATTCGATTTGAATAATTGGTTTGTGAGCAAATAATATTTAGTTTAAACTAGTGCTCGAATACGTAAGAAGCTATTTAATCACAAGCTAGTCATCCGAATGGGATGAAATATTCATAGATTTTAAAACAAGGCATCTACATATTACTGGATTTTTTTCAAAATTTTCTGAATAGTTTTTTCTTTTTTAGCTTCGAAATAACAGATAGTTTGGAACGTTGGATCTCGAAAGATGGTAGATGGTGGCACCTAGTCACAATGAGACTTGGAAGCATCAAGTCACTGAAGCTCCTCCAAACCAAGCTAGGAAAGGCATTGAAAATGAAGTTCTGCTCTAAAACATCTCTCATTTCATTTTGGTGCTCGCGCGGTTGCATGCTGCCCACGTGTTAAGGTACGTGTCTCTGGCATAGAGTACTACGATTATCGGCGAAAAATATATCGTAATGGAAACTGTAAAAAAAGCCCTCTCTGCTCAAGCTGATGTGACGAGACATCACTGCACCAAACGTCGTCGCAAATTTATAGATGGGTGGCGTGCTAGTCTACCATCTACCAACAGTCAAATCGGCGCCCAGTCGCAGCAGCAGCAGCCTAGAGTACTGCCTAGGTTTTGCCCCTTGCATGTCTATCGTCTTTTTCTTCACCCTCGCAGAATCACGCGCACGCGCAGGATCTCGATCCCCACCACGCCGCATCACTAGTACTATACCTACGCCTTATGCTTTGATCAAAAATCGAATTTATTTTTACGCCTTAAGCTCTGAGATAGAGGGAGTATATTAGTTAGACTAGTCATAGTGGGAAGTAACATCAAAGTAGTATCATATAGATGTCTTCATTAATTAGCTTATAGACTCATTGTATCTTGGGAAGTGTGATGTTACAGTAACTAGCTACTGTATGTTACTCCATCCTCCTCTCTCCTCATTAACTCACTGCCACATAAGCAAATTTGCTGAGTTGGACACTTAGTTACTAGTGAAGATACTCCCACTATGAGACACGCCGCGCCGATCATTGCTAGTGCCTTACTATATGACATAAGAAGACCATGTGAAGGAGACATGCATCACCTTTTTTGGTGATGTAACTAGTCTGATACTGATGGGAGGGCCTGCTCGCTAGTACAGTAGTAGTAGTTGCATTTTTTGGGCTCACACCGGCGAAGGGCGCGAATCGGGCGCGTCGGCGCCTCGCGGCACGACGGTTTTCGCGTGTGGGGCCGCCTTGTCAGCGGGAGGACGCGACTGTTCGCATCAAAGGCGACGCGGGAAGGTTGGTAGTCCCCGGCGTTTAATGGTCTCCCGCGCCTAAACCTAGGCGGCCACGAGGGCAGCGGCCGGACACGCGGCGTGCAGTCGCCTACGCCGCCGTAAATGAGGGTAGTTGCCTACCACCAGCATAAAGTACCTACTACGCCGTCCACCCCCGCGGTGCTATCCTCTCATTTCCACCACCGCTTACGCTCCATTCTCTCCTCTCCACCTCAAAAATGCCGCGCCATCGGAAAACGAGGTTCTGTAGGCTTGGCCTCAAAGTCCGCGCGCAGCCTCCACCACCATCGCAGCCGGAGCCGGAGCCGGAGCCGGAGCCGCAGTCCGACGCGGAGTACAGCTCCGATAACGACGAGGACCCACGGTTGAAGGAGGAGTACAGCGAGCACGACCTCCGGATCTTGGAGGCTTCCCAACGGAAGTTCTGCGAGGACAGGGCTCATCGCCATTATGAGGCGTTCGCCCGCCAGCAAGCGATACTCTTCTTCCAGAAGGAGATTTCTCGGCTAAGGACTGAACCGCTGGGACAGCGCCGCCGGCAAGGTCTTTTGACGGCGTCCGCCATGCTCGATCGCCTGAAGCGCGAACAGTGGCTGCGCCCGTGATGAAGTGCTGGGTATTCATTTTCAACCTGTGTATTCATTTTGCCAAAATCCTCATGTATTTGCCAAATTTTTCCCTGATTTATGAGGAAATTCTAAGGTTTTGTCAAAATCTTAGGTATTCAGCTGCATACGCAAGAATACCCCTGGGGCCGCCCCTATCGCGAAGCATGGGACCAGAAGCGGGCACGGACGTAGGCTGCATAGGCGAAGAACGAGGACGAGGCAGACCCGTCGCGCGCCCCAACCGACGTCCATTAGATTAGGATTAAGTTTAAGTTTTATTTAGGCCTCCCCAACCGACGGCATCACTTGTGTTCATGTAGTATTATTATGGTGGTGTACTTGTGTTCATGTACTTGCTTCAGACATGTACTGCTGTGTTTGTTGAAGGAGACATGCATCACCCTTTCTTGGTGATGTCTTCCTGTAGCCCTTGTGCCGGCGTTCTGTGATGCCATTGAACTCGGTGGCCAAGTTTTTGCGGTGGACGAAATTAGGGGCTGGACGTACTGCTGGGACACCCCAAATGGTATTTTTTCAGTCCTTATGTTGCATTGCATGATACACTGCCTTAATCAATGAAGTTATTCATGAACTACCTTGTTTATATTTTACCTTTCATAAATGACTTAATGATCACACCGCCTTTTGCTGAATACTATGAATGAACCGTTGCTTGCAATGAATTAGTACTAATTAGTCACCAACAAACATAGTATGCTCAGTATGTGATTGCATTCCTGAATTAGTACTAATTAGTCACCAACAAACATAAGCATTTTGGAGGGAAACCTTGATGATATAGGCTATGAGGATGATCCTGGGTTGTGGTTCTTAGCGTGATCTGTAGATGGCAGTATGCTTCTTGTTCATACCTGAGGCTTTACTGAGGCTGCAAGATGTTCTCTAAGGACACTGTCAGTTATGTTCAGATAAGCTAGGGAAGAGATTACTGGTCTTGGAGCATATTGTCTTTTCGTGGGATTGAATTATCCGCTCACATTGCAGTAAATCATGCATATTTCGATTTATATTTTGGTGGAGTTTCATTCGATTTGAATAATTGGTTTGTGAGCAAATAATATTTAGTTTAAACTAGTGCTCGAATACGTAAGAAGCTATTTAATCACAAGCTAGTCATCCGAATGGGATGAAATATTCATAGATTTTAAAACAAGGCATCTACATATTACTGGATTTTTTTCAAAATTTTCTGAATAGTTTTTTCTTTTTTAGCTTCGAAATAACAGATAGTTTGGAACGTTGGATCTCGAAAGATGGTAGATGGTGGCACCTAGTCACAATGAGACTTGGAAGCATCAAGTCACTGAAGCTCCTCCAAACCAAGCTAGGAAAGGCATTGAAAATGAAGTTCTGCTCTAAAACATCTCTCATTTCATTTTGGTGCTCGCGCGGTTGCATGCTGCCCACGTGTTAAGGTACGTGTCTCTGGCATAGAGTACTACGATTATCGGCGAAAAATATATCGTAATGGAAACTGTAAAAAAAGCCCTCTCTGCTCAAGCTGATGTGACGAGACATCACTGCACCAAACGTCGTCGCAAATTTATAGATGGGTGGCGTGCTAGTCTACCATCTACCAACAGTCAAATCGGCGCCCAGTCGCAGCAGCAGCAGCCTAGAGTACTGCCTAGGTTTTGCCCCTTGCATGTCTATCGTCTTTTTCTTCACCCTCGCAGAATCACGCGCACGCGCAGGATCTCGATCCCCACCACGCCGCATCACTAGTACTATACCGGCCTTTCTCTCCTCACCCCACCCGGCCGCGGCGCGCATCGTTTCTTCCATAGCGCTCGCCCTCTCCTCCGAAAACCCCAAGCGAAGTTGCATCCGCCATCCATCTAAATCCATCTTCACCTGATGGAATATTCAAGGCTTTGCCGGTGCGGCGGGGACGGCCACTTGGAGGCTCTCACCGGCGACAACATCGACCTCATCGCTGCGCATCTGGACGTTACCTACACCGTCCGACTTGCCGCATGTTCCAGGGAGCTCTACGACCAGATCAGCAATGATGAAGGTAAGATGCACCATTGGGATGAACCCTGCCTGCTGATGCCTCCGCCTGCTTATTGGTTCGATGATCCCTGGTTCGTGGCGACAGCATCTCGTCTGCATGTTACCGTGTACGACCTGGTGCCCCTTGACCATCCTCGCCGTTCTGTCACCCTGCCGTTCATGCACGACAGAAAATGGCTTGGCGCGAACGGCGACTGGATCGCCGCCGCCGATCATCGTGGGTGCCAGTGGTGCCTTGTGAACGTCTACACCGAGCGACATATCCCCCTTCCATCCCCACCTGATCCGAAGATTGGTCATGGTGTTACATATCAACCTGCTACTAAAGATTGGTTATACTATCTTTGCTGGAGTCGAGCAATTAATTTGTTGAAGATTGTAATCTGCCAAGTGCCCACAAAAGGTGGGAGGTACGCAGATTACAAGCTCATCGCCTTGTTCGACAAAAGGATTTTCTACCTTGAAGGGGGTGG
Organism: Lolium multiflorum; assembly: GCA_030979885.1. Lineage (NCBI taxonomy): Eukaryota > Viridiplantae > Streptophyta > Magnoliopsida > Poales > Poaceae > Lolium > Lolium multiflorum. The sequence continues at coordinate 290,848,204 of CM061753.1, forward strand.
CGACTGGAGAATGCTGAAGAACCCTACACCTGAACAAATTGTGCCGGCGTTCTGTGATGCCATTGAACTCGGTGGCCAAGTTTTTGCGGTGGACGAAATTAGGGGCTGGACGTACTGCTGGGACACCCCAAATGGTATTTTTTCAGTCCTTATGTTGCATTGCATGATACACTGCCTTAATCAATGAAGTTATTCATGAACTACCTTGTTTATATTTTACCTTTCATAAATGACTTAATGATCACACCGCCTTTTGCTGAATACTATGAATGAACCGTTGCTTGCAATGAATTAGTAGTACTAATTAGTCACCAACAAACATAGTATGCTCAGTATGTGATTGCATTCCTGAATTAGTACTAATTAGTCACCAACAAACATAAGCATTTTGGAGGGAAACCTTGATGATATAGGCTATGAGGATGATCCTGGGTTGTGGTTCTTAGCGTGATCTGTAGATGGCAGTATGCTTCTTGTTCATACCTGAGGCTTTACTGAGGCTGCAAGATGTTCTCTAAGGACACTGTCAGTTATGTTCAGATAAGCTAGGGAAGAGATTACTGGTCTTGGAGCATATTGTCTTTTCGTGGGATTGAATTATCCGCTCACATTGCAGTAAATCATGCATATTTCGATTTATATTTTGGTGGAGTTTCATTCGATTTGAATAATTGGTTTGTGAGCAAATAATATTTAGTTTAAACTAGTGCTCGAATACGTAAGAAGCTATTTAATCACAAGCTAGTCATCCGAATGGGATGAAATATTCATAGATTTTAAAACAAGGCATCTACATATTACTGGATTTTTTTCAAAATTTTCTGAATAGTTTTTTCTTTTTTAGCTTCGAAATAACAGATAGTTTGGAACGTTGGATCTCGAAAGATGGTAGATGGTGGCACCTAGTCACAATGAGACTTGGAAGCATCAAGTCACTGAAGCTCCTCCAAACCAAGCTAGGAAAGGCATTGAAAATGAAGTTCTGCTCTAAAACATCTCTCATTTCATTTTGGTGCTCGCGCGGTTGCATGCTGCCCACGTGTTAAGGTACGTGTCTCTGGCATAGAGTACTACGATTATCGGCGAAAAATATATCGTAATGGAAACTGTAAAAAAAGCCCTCTCTGCTCAAGCTGATGTGACGAGACATCACTGCACCAAACGTCGTCGCAAATTTATAGATGGGTGGCGTGCTAGTCTACCATCTACCAACAGTCAAATCGGCGCCCAGTCGCAGCAGCAGCAGCCTAGAGTACTGCCTAGGTTTTGCCCCTTGCATGTCTATCGTCTTTTTCTTCACCCTCGCAGAATCACGCGCACGCGCAGGATCTCGATCCCCACCACGCCGCATCACTAGTACTATACCGGCCTTTCTCTCCTCACCCCACCCGGCCGCGGCGCGCATCGTTTCTTCCATAGCGCTCGCCCTCTCCTCCGAAAACCCCAAGCGAAGTTGCATCCGCCATCCATCTAAATCCATCTTCACCTGATGGAATATTCAAGGCTTTGCCGGTGCGGCGGGGACGGCCACTTGGAGGCTCTCACCGGCGACAACATCGACCTCATCGCTGCGCATCTGGACGTTACCTACACCGTCCGACTTGCCGCATGTTCCAGGGAGCTCTACGACCAGATCAGCAATGATGAAGGTAAGATGCACCATTGGGATGAACCCTGCCTGCTGATGCCTCCGCCTGCTTATTGGTTCGATGATCCCTGGTTCGTGGCGACAGCATCTCGTCTGCATGTTACCGTGTACGACCTGGTGCCCCTTGACCATCCTCGCCGTTCTGTCACCCTGCCGTTCATGCACGACAGAAAATGGCTTGGCGCGAACGGCGACTGGATCGCCGCCGCCGATCATCGTGGGTGCCAGTGGTGCCTTGTGAACGTCTACACCGAGCGACATATCCCCCTTCCATCCCCACCTGATCCGAAGATTGGTCATGGTGTTACATATCAACCTGCTACTAAAGATTGGTTATACTATCTTTGCTGGAGTCGAGCAATTAATTTGTTGAAGATTGTAATCTGCCAAGTGCCCACAAAAGGTGGGAGGTACGCAGATTACAAGCTCATCGCCTTGTTCGACAAAACGATTTTCTACCTTGAAGGGGGTGGCGACTGGAGAATGCTGAAGAACCCTACACCTGAACAAATTGTGCCGGCGTTCTGTGATGCCATTGAACTCGGTGGCCAAGTTTTTGCGGTGGACGAAATTAGGGGCTGGACGTACTGCTGGGACACCCCAAATGGTATTTTTTCAGTCCTTATGTTGCATTGCATGATACACTGCCTTAATCAATGAAGTTATTCATGAACTACCTTGTTTATATTTTACCTTTCATAAATGACTTAATGATCACACCGCCTTTTGCTGAATATGAATGAACCGTTGCTTGCAATGAATTAGTACTAATTAGTCACCAACAAACATAGTATGCTCAGTATGTGATTGCATTCCTGAATTAGTAATTCTACGCCACTGCAGAATATGGATGTAATTACCCAGTATCTCAAAAGATAAGGTAGCACTATGAAGGCACCCTTTTTGATAACCTTTTACACCCATTGTTTCATATATAACTAATTGATTTTGCCTCCAAAAGGAGGACGAGAGACCCCCGCCATCTGCATTAGAGAGATGCATAAGGACTTTCATAAGTATATGACTTAACGATCACATCCTTTATCTGAATATGAATGAACCGTTGCTTGCAACGAATTAGTACTAATCAGTCATCAGCAAACATAGTATACTCCGTATGTGAATGCAATCCTGAATTACTAACTCTATCCACTGCAGAATATGGATGTAATTAACAAGTATCTCAAATGTTAACGTAGCACAATGAAGGCACCCTTCTTGATTAACTTTTACACCCATTGTTTCATATAACTAGTTGATTTTTGCTCGAAATAGAGGGCGAGGTACCCCGGCCTCTGCATCGAAGAGATGCATATGGCCGTTATTTAGTACTCCATCTCATGAAACATGTTATAACTTTTTCTTACTTTTGATTTACTCCCTCCGTCCCACCAAAAGTGTCTTGAATATCTGCCTTCTCCTTTTTTCCCTTAGAAAAGTAACTCAATCAAAATCCAATTATTTACTAAACAAGAATGAAATACTTGTTATGCCTAATTTACTTAGTTTAACCTGTACCTTTTTTAATTATGTTCTTTATCCGGCTAGATTTTTCTTTGCCAAATTGCCCGAAGCTTATGCATATTTCAACCCCATCGTGGATGTTATGCCTGTCATACCTCTATTTTTTTCTTCTATTAGCCTTTGTTTGGCAAGCTGCTTTAAGTTTCCCATGAAATGTTTAGTACTCTATCTACCAAATTGAATGTTGTATTCATTCCAAAAAATCAACAAAATGTGTACAAGGCGAGAACTTTTATATTTTTATATTACTAGTATGTATGCACGTCAAACCATTAAAGATTCTGTTTGATAATCAAAAGAATATTTATAGCATGCCTTTCGCAAGTTTTGAAAGAATATATAAAAAATCTAAAAAAATAGATGTAGAGAATGTATTATTCTACCAGAGTGTAAAATCTGAAATTGAGATACCCTATATTCGGGCCGCACAAAAATGACAGAATCTGATAGATTTTGAAGTTACAAAATGTTGGAAAATATATGTCAGATTTTTTTGTTGTTGCAAAACCTTAAATATAAGATATTTTGATTTGGACATTTGAATGTTGGTAGAACACAACATTGTTGACACCCGTATTTAATCTCCGTTTTCTTTGGAACTTCAAAATGCAGCTCTCAAAATTTTCAAAAACCATGCTACATGTAGCTCGAGCTATATTCATGGTTTTCGAAAGAAAATATTGCCAGCAATGCATATATAAAATACGAAAACAAGAGTGGTCCTACAAAAAATGATGTTTCTTCCCATCAGTCGGCAAACGAAGGGAACAAATAAAAAATTAAAAATATGTGTACATCTAACACTCACTCATTTCTTATCTACCTTTTCCTTTGATGTTTCCTTGAGAGTTGAGACCGTAAGAACCTTCCATTGATCCATGTAGCAGTGCTGAATAGCGATTTCTTTGATGGGGTTATTCATATGCTTCAGGGGTTTCAGATATTTGGTCATTTTTTGGGGTAGACCCAAGGCTCACGTGATGGTTCTAAAATATTGTAGAGTTAGCTATGTGCACTCTTCACAGAGAATCCTGCTGTTGTGCACCGTTAGATTTAGCACTCCAAGGGTCATGATTGAAGCTCTATACTCAGTTTAAAACTGGACCAACTGGTAGATTGTCTGTACTCCTATATTGTATACAAATATCTAATCATATACACCGTTGGATCACTTAAGACAAAGGGAATTAACTACAACACAGGACTTAAACTTAAGATGATATATTTGTCAAAATTTGAATGTATCTATATGCTTTCACTGTCTAGATACATCTGAATTTGGACAAATCTCAGACACTTTCGGTGGGACAGAGGTAGTATATAACTGTGTATACACTAACTAGTGTCTAGTTTTGGCGAAGTTAAGACTTGTTTCGTGGGATGCATGCAGTATAACTGATATATTGGACACTCGATTTGAACACATGAATGACCAATGTCCTTAGCTTACATAGTCGTATTTATACTGTGAGCATGAACGATGAACAATGCTGCTGTTTGAATATGGTTGCCAGTAACACTACCCTATATTGGAGGAATAGGTGCCGGCGCACCACCAAGGACGTGCGCCGGTGGCATGTGTTGCCGGCGCACCTCTTCCCAGCCGCGCCGGGGATGCGTTCCTTCTGCCGGCGCACCAGAGAGACGCGCCGGCCTGCATGGCCTCGGCGATTCGGGCCGGGCAAGAATCATTGCCGGCGCACCAGGGTGCGCCGGCGGAACTGCGCTATTGCCGGCGCACCCCTGGGCTGGTGCGCCGGCAATGATTCTTGGGCCTGGCCCGGGGGTGATATAGCCGAAAGGGCTATGTGCTGCCGGCGCACCCATGCCCTGGTGCGCCGGCAGTAACCTGGGCAGTTATTTCTGCTCAACAACCACTCCCCCCACTACCATTACTCCACTCCTTCACACAAACCCGAGGCTTCTCCCAACCCAGCTCATTTTTGCCCATTTCTATCCCCAATTTCACCAATTTGACCAAACAAAATCATATTTTTTGAGCAAATCTTCCCTTCCTACATGCATCTCCCACATCCCCCTATGTAGATCTAGATCTACTATCCCGCATTGACCGCTCAATCTAGATCTAGATCTAGAAAGTCGGCTTCCATACGTCGTGGTAGCGGCGCGACGTCTCGATCTTGTTGACGAATATATCAAACAAATAGGTGATTAATGAACAAATTAAGGAATGTATCAATGTATGTTGGACATTTGAAGAAAAGCTCTCGTGTGTGGCATATATATATGTTGTGCTTGTGCTTGTGCTTGTGTGTGTGTTGGCGTTGAAAATGAGTTGCCAACGTTGCGCCGAAATGTTGATTCTTCAAGTTTCCGTTTCGGCACATTTCTGGCGCTCCTATGTCCTACCGTGTAGGAAGGTCATGCCGAAATTTTCCGTGAAAACTACCGACGGATGCATGGTTCTAATGAATTATGTAATCTTACCATGCAGGCGAGAATGGTTATCGAGATGAGTGAAAGCATCGTGATGAGATATCTGAAACACGCGATCATCGACATGTATGAAAATAAACGCACGGAGGTATTGTGTCCGTGCCGGAGATGCAAACGAGGGAAATGGTTTGACCCGTATTCAGGAAAATTGCAGGGGCACCTGCTCACTAATGGTTTCATGCATGGACACACTCAATGGATGAGCGATGATGGCGCGGAGGTCAATGGGGCGACGGCAGCAGGTGGTAATAATGGCCGGCAAGAAGGAGGGCATCATGACATTGATGACGATGAAGAGTTTGTCGCAGAAGACGATAACCTTGACGACGATAATAACCTTGACGATGACAATAACCTTGACGACGACGAAGAGGTGCCGCTAGCTTCAGTCGTGCGGGACCCTCATCTTCAAGATCTGCTTCTCGAAAAGACGAAGGGCGCCAAGCGGAAATCAAAGCTTGAGCAACTGGAGATAGACTCGAATACTCCGTTGTACGACTCAGGTCGCGGGTTGGGGGAGTCTCGCTTGAGAGTAGCTCTCGATGTGCTGCAGATGAAGGCGAAACACGGATGGACGGACACAAGCGTCGACGACATCCTGGAATACGTGAAAGATCTCCTTCCTGCCGGGAACACGTGTCCTGGTAGTCTAGCCGAGGCCAAGAGAATCACGTGCCCTCTCGACTTACCCCACGAAAAGTATCACGCCTGCATCAACGACTGTATCATGTATCGCAAGGAGCACGTGGACAAGACCAAATGTCCTGTGTGTGACGCTGAACGGTACAAGAAAGGGAAGAAGAAAGCTCCTCGGAAAGTTGTGTGGTACTTCCCGCTCGCCCCCCGGCTGCAACGGTTCTACGCGGACCGCAAGGAAGCAAAGCTCATGCGCTGGCACGCTGAAAGAAAGGAGGCAGTGTTGAATGATGAAGATCGGATTGAGCACCCAGTGCTGACACACCCTTCGGATGCAAGCCAGTGGAAAGCATTAGACAATGAATTCGGAAGTTTTGGGGCAGAACCCAGAAACATCAGGTTGGGTGCGAGCACGGACGGATTCAATCCGTTCGGAAACCAGAGCAGCACACATAGCACATGGCCCGTGTTTGTATGGATCTACAACCTCCCGCCCTGGCTGTGCATGAAGAGGAAGTACATACAGATGAGTATGCTAATTCAAGGGCCGACACAGCCAGGAAACGATATCAACATGTATCTCGAACTATTAAAGGAGGAGCTTGAAACGTTGTGGGCGGAGGAAGGGGTAGATACATGGGACGCCGTCGCGGAAGAATATTTCCCTTTGAGAGCCGCGTTGATCACGACGGTGCAGGACTACCTCGGATACGGTTACATTTCGTGCCAGGTGTGCCATGGACACAAGGCATGTGTCAGGTGCATGGAAGAGACGATGTTTTTGCAGCTTGGTAAGGATCCCGGCTCTTCGAAAACAGTTTACATGGGGCATCGAAGGTGGCTACAGAAGACTGACCCGTGGAGAAAGCGTGGAGATCTGTTCGATGGTACAAATGAACCCCGAGGACCTCCACGGAAGAAGAGCGGCGAAGAGATCGATACATTACTGAAAGGTTGGAAGGAGTGCCCTCCGCCGGGAAAGATACGTCAAAAGCCTGGAGAGAAGAAGAAGAAAAAGGCAACGGTGACGACGCCGCTCATTGGTGTATGGAAAAGGAGGTCCGTGTTTTGGGACTTGCCGTACTGGAAAATTCTCGATACACCTCACTGCCTTGATGTCATGCATATTACAAAGAACGTGTGCGAGAGCTTGCTTGGCACTCTTCTCAACATGCCGGACCGGACCAAAGATGGGCCGAAAGCAAGACACGACCTGAAAGTTTTGGGCATCAGGGAAGAGCTTCAGATCCCGGCGGCCCAAGAGGGACAGTCGGAGGAGGAGGCGGACGGCGGTCAGAAGCGCAAAAGGATTAAGCAGCCAGACTATTACTGTCCCCCCTCCTGCTTCACTTTTAGTCCGGCCGAGGTCGATCAATTTTTCAATTGCCTTCTAGGAGTCAGAGTGCCCTTCGGTTACTCCGGGCTAATAAGCAGATACATGGACCCCAAGAAACGAAACTTCAGCGGCATGAAGTCTCATGACTGTCACGTGATGATGACGCAGATTCTTCCGGTTGCAATCCGAGGTATAATGGATGACCATGTCCGTGCAACGCTGACTGGGCTCTGTAACTTCTTCGACGTCATAACTCGGAAGTCGATAAGCGTGAAGAAACTCGCAAGGCTCCAGGAAGAGATCGTGGTGATCCTATGTGAGCTTGAGATGTACTTCCCGCCTGCATTCTTTGACGTGATGGTCCATCTGTTGGTCCATATCATGGATGATATCGTCAGTCTAGGGCCGGCATTCTTACACAACATGATGCCGTTTGAAAGAATGAATGGGGTCATTAAAGGATACGTTCGTAACAGGTCACATCCGGATGGAAGCATCGTACAGGGCTGGCTCACCGAAGAGTGCATCTCTTTCTGCACGAATTATCTAGACATCGAGGACCCTGTTGGTTTGCCTCAAAACAAGCACCTCCGCAGGTTCGAGGGAGTAGGCCACAAAAATGGAAGGAAGGAACTGCACGTGCACATGTCTGGTCGGACTTCCGACTTTGACAGGGCCAACTTAGTAGCGCTACAACACATTGACTTGATCGATCCTTGGTTGAAAGAGCACAAAACCATGATAGAGAACAGTGGCAAGCCGATGATGACGGAAGCAGAAATATACAGAGAGCACAACTCCTCTTTCGCGCGCTGGTTCAAAGACCACATTGATGCTAATCCCCCACCAATGGATTCTGACAAGGATAAACTAGTATTGGCCTTGTCACATGGCCCCGCGCCCAACCTCATGACTTACCAAGCGTACGATATCAACGGGTACACATTCTACACGGAAGAAAAAGACAAGAACAGTGCTTACCAGAACTCAGGGGTAACGATGGATTCCTGGACGGGTGACGTAAAGACTAGATACTACGGAAGAATCGAGGAAATCTGGGAGCTTAGCTACGCTGGGGAGAAAGTGCCGATGTTCCGTATCAGATGGGCTAAGAACGTCACAAAAGAAGACCGGTATTTCACCACCATGTTTCTACCCGAAGCCAACAAATCAAAGTCCACGAACGCCACCGCGCAGAATGAGCCATGGGTACTGGCAGAACACGTGCACCAATGCTTCTTCATAACCGACCCATCCAGGCCTAGCCGTGTTATCGTGAGGAGAGGCAAGAGGACCATCGTCGGAATGGATGGAGTCGCCAACGAGGAAGACTTCGAAGGACAAGTCGGAGACCCAATGATGGAAGAATCCGAGGATGAAGACACAACATACACCACAAGAAGAAGCAGGACCACGCTACCGAGGTCAGGTCGACCCTTCAAAAGAAGAAGTCACGACACGGGGCTAAATTATTCAACGACGAGCAAGAAAAGCAAGAAGAAAGCGAAACACTCTTCTCAATCGATGATGTAAAACTTTATTTGCAATCTATAACTCATATTGCTTTTGTAATGCATAATTAACTCATATGGTCATGGCCAATATTTTATGTATGACTAATTAATATTGTGTTGGTCAATATTATGTGTGTATGTAATTCACATTTTTTGTTTTTGCATATATAAATCATGCATAATTCTTGGCTATTACACTTGAAAAGATAAGAACATAAATATAATAGAAAAGGCCAGAAAAGAAATAAACAAAAACAAAAGAAAATATGAGTTGGGGAGGTCATATTGCATGATGGGCCAAGTCCCGGTATACATGGACTAGACATATTGCCGGCGCACAGGCGTTGGTGCGCGGGGACAGTGGACCCCGGCGCACCGTGCGCCGTATGTCTAGTCCATGTATACTGGGACTTAACGCACTGCGACCACAACTTCTCCCTCCCCATTCCCAATCGACGAACCTAGCTAACCGCCGTGAGCGCCGCCGTGATCGATCGACGAACCCTAACCGCCGGAGCGCCGTGCAAGGAGGAGCACACCGTCGCCGCGGAGAGGAGGGGAGGGCGTCACCCACCGGCCACCGTCACCACCGTCGCCGAGAGGAGAGGAGGCGTTGCGCGCGGCCACCGTCGTGGAGAGGAGCAGCGGGCGTCGCCACCATCGCCGTTGGTAAGACTCTCCCTCCCCTCTCCCTTCCCTCTCCCTTCCCCTCTCCATCCCCCTCTCCCTTCCCCTCTCCATCCCCCTCTCCATCACACACAATTTCTTAATCTCTGCTTCCAATTATTTAAACATGGGCACAATCTTGAGTTTTGATGTTCATCCTGTAGCAGAATGATTGAGACATTCACAAGTGGCCATAATTGGTACCCTTTTAAACTTGATGTCCAACCGAATTTGTTCTCTGGTTTGAATGCTAAAATTGGGGTGCATAGAAGAATGGCTGATATTGGAATAATGCATGATATTGTTGGTGCATAGAAGAATTTCTGGATAATCTTGATGAATAACTAAATGAATTTGTTACTCCATCATAAAAATATGCTATTAATATTGCAGTCCATGCTATTATAAGTGGGTACAAGCTCTGTATGTTGTATGCTCTCTTGTTTGAAACTAAACCAATTTTAAAATGAACCATATATATGCCACTGCCAGTCCATGCTATTAAATGATTTTAGTTCATTATTGCTAGCTAGTTGGTTTAGTTGCAGGTTGCAGTAGGAAAAAATAAAATGAACAGAGAGGTTTGGTTCAAACAAGAAAATGATTTTAGTTGCAGGTTGCTAGGGTTTAATCCATGTTAGCAGTAGGTTCAAATGCTAGCAGTAGCAGTATTGTTTTTCCTTAGCATTGTTCTCTGGTTTTGGTGATATAGAAATAACTAAATGAAAAATGCTAGCAGTATTAATAGTAGGTTCATGAGTTGTAAGAAATGCAGCTTTGAACAGAACCTGTGAAAAAAGCTCATGCTCATGCTCATGTTACTGTCACATTTCAAAACCATGCCAAAGTTAAATAACCTGTATACATGTGTATTAAATGATTTAGGATTTAAATTGGTGCTATGTTTGGTTCCAGTTATTGGTGCTAGGTTTAGTAGTCATTGTTGTAGCTACTGGTTTAGTGTAGGTTTCATTCTCTGGTTCATTTAAAAAATGGTGAAATGAGCACTTTAGTGTTTAATTCATTCTCTGGTTCATTTAAAACAAAATGAAAATGATGGTTATGGTGAAATGCTACTGTGAAAAAACCTCATGCTCATGCTCATGCTACTGTCAAATTATGTTAGCAATAAAAATAAAATGCTTTAATAAAATGCTTTATATACTAAGTGCTGTTGAAAAAAGAAATTGAGTTGGGGTTTTTTATTATAGTGTAAATGAAATGGAAATGCTACTGGTTCATTTAAAATAGTTCTCTGGTTTAGTTCACTATTGCTACTTCACTATTTAAAATGGAAATGGAAATGAAATGAATGCTCATGTTGATGCTCACTGGTTGCAAATAAAGATTTTGAAATGGTTTTGAAATGCTACTGCTCATGCTCATGCTCACTGCCAAAAAAGAATGCTCTCTGGTTTTGCTCTCTGGTTTGCTAAAATGACACATGTGAGCTTCTCTGGTTCATTTAAAAGAGAATGAAAATTGGTGCTATGTTCCTTATCTGGTTCATTTAAAACAAAATGAAAATGATAAGGTACCTAGTGTATTTTGTATAAGTGGGTACAAGCTCTGTTTGGCACTGTTTTAATTATGTAGCCAGAGAGTATTCATGGTGGTTTAAGCAGTGAGATAAAACTGCACTGCTTTAATGAAATAAACTTGTACCTAGGTAGCTAGGCAGTAGGGGCTTTTTATGCTATGGTTTATGATGAAAATGAAAATATTTGTAGTTTATAGTTGTTTCTAGTACTCCAACATAACCAGGATATTGTTCTCTGGTTTTGGTTCATTTTGTGCATAGAAAGATGTTTTGGTTCATCATGTGGGCATAGAAAGATTCTGTAAATTCTGTACAAATTCTGTAAATGCCAAGATATAGCAAAATGCCAAGGTCTAGCTAGCTCTCTGTAAGTGTGCTGGCTGGCTGAAAGGTAAAAAAATCAAGATACTGTATACATGTTCAGATTTAGTAAATATTGCTTAGTTGATGTATGTTACACATTTACATGTCTGTAAATATTTACATGTGTTGTCAAGATGCTTGCATTTCTGTTACAGGGATTGAGTTGCTATTGAGTGCCGGAATGTCGATTCATTTCCGTTCCGGCAATTCTAGCACTCGGCATGACCAATTTTTAGCAAAGGTCATGCCGAATTTTTCCGTGAATTCTAACTCTTTCATCTTCTATTAGTGCAAGCCACCATGGCGTCTGAAGAACAATTAGAGGAGCACTACAATAGGCACTTCTTTAGGACGGAGGAGGATGCCGAGGCCGCTGGTGTTGGCGGCGACGAGGATCATGAGATGGAGGATGACGCTGGGGGTAGTGGCGACGAGCCAAGCGGCAACGAGGCAAGCGACGCCGCCGGGGGTAGTACCTACGCGCCAAGCGGCGACGAGGCAACCGGCGCCGCCGGGGGTGGCGGCGAGACAAGCGGCGACGATCCTAGCGGCGCCGCCGGGAGTAGTGGCACCGGGACAAGTGGTTCCAAGAGGCCGCGGAAGGCAAGGCGCCAAAACACGGTCGGCACCGGCAGAGACACAGTCAAAGAGGTGGACCCCGCCAGTGGATTGCCGAAGGAGCCTAAGGATGTTGCCAAGGGGTACGGCAACCAACTGGCATGTATCCTCCGAGAGGTCGTCAATCTCAACGAGACGGACCTCCGAGCTGAGAGCAAAGCGCCTCTGCGAGCCCAGCTCATTGCGAGGTTGCACTCACGATACAAGTTCCTAGGCGACTACGCCTCCACTGATCAAACCAATAACATTGTGAACTCACAAGCCCTCCTGAAGTTCACCAAACACCTCAGCAGCTACAAGTACATGGTGCGGAAGCTGATTGCTGAGGGCAAAGGTTTCGAAGAGGTCCACTCCGCCTTTCCGCATGTCTCCCAGGCGGACTTTGATGCTTTTGTGGCCAATGAAGAGCTACAAGCAACCAAGAATCGCAAGTTGTGGGGGAAGGAAATGCGGGAGCTTAACATCGGCAACCACAACCTTGGGAGCCGTGGGTACGAGGGAAAGGAGCCCTATTGGGCGAAGGAGGACGAGGCGTATGTAAATGCCGGCATTGAGAACCCCTGGCTCAAGTACAAGGACCCGCTTGAAAGAAGATTCATCAGGTCCCGGTACCATAAGAAGAAACTAACCGGGGAACTTGTCACGGACCCGAAGGTCGTAACCGACATAATTTGGTTCACGAACGACAAGAAGGTCCTGGCGTTGGAGAAAAAACTGGTAAGCAATTTACCGGTTTAATTAGATCAAGTATCGTTCATATAATAGTAGCAACATTTCTAAATGGTTCGCGTTTCTTCCGCAGGAAGAAGAAAGACAAAAACTTTCTCAATGTGACGAAGGCTCCTCCTCCCAGGCGTCGACGGGCAGGGTAGCCTGGGACAAGCCTCTCGTACGGGCGCTAAACATCGTTAATGAGCATTCACCGACGAGAAGGCCGCATAGAGGCCGTGTGGCTGGCGCCGGTACAGGCTACAAGCATGGTCACTATGGCTTGTCGTCTGCGGACGATAAAAATGCGCGCAGTGAGAGGAAGCAGCGGGAGGCGGAGGAAATGAGGGAGTCAATCCTAGCCGAAGTCCAAGCTGGTTTGGTACCGCAACTGGTACCACAACTCAAAGCTACGCTCGTACCTGAAGTCAAAGCTGAAGTCGCCGCTTCAGTCCAAGCAGATTTCAACGCTCTACACGCGTGGTATGAGGGTGGCAAACAAGGCCCCCCGAAAATGCAAGTGGTTAGCTTCGACGGCAGCAACTCGATGGCGCCGCCGTCCGCCGGCAATGACAATGTTATAATGGAGACTCCTCCGGCCGCCGGCAATGTCGCTGGTGCTAGGGATTCACCGTCCATGCCGGGTAGCAGCCCCTCCGTCACTTGCACGCCCGCCGCCGCATGTGCCGGCCCGTCGACATTAGCCGAGCTCAACGCCCTCACGGTAATTAACCCATGTGTACATCAAGTTAATATATTAGTTTCGTCATCCTTGCCCTCTCTCTAACGCCATACACATGTTCTCGCAGGCGCTCTCAACGCCATGCACCTTCCTGATGAGAGTAAACGGCGAACTCAAAGACGTCGCGAGGGGGTCCATCCTTCGGCCCCTGGATAAGAAGTGGCACACACGAGATATGGAGGATGACGTTTACCGGGTTGAAGTGGATCGGGCGTTACCGGGCTATGAGGATTTGTTTCCTCCTAATCAACCGCATGGTGCCGATGACGAAGACCCGTTGAATCTTGCCTCACTGAAGGGTTGGGTACTGCTATGGCCGAAGACCCTAATTAGGATCAACACCTACTCGGGGTCGACGACAAGCAAAGACAAGCACCTTGCGGCGCCACAGGTCAGCGTCCCTCCACGACAGCCAGCGGCGCCGGTGGTCAGCGCCCCACCACAACAGCCAGCTGCGCCGGTGGTCAGCGCCCCACCACAACAGCCAGCGGCGCCGGTGGTCAGCGCCCCACCACAACAGCCAGCGGCGCCAGAGGCCGAGGAATACGAACGTGAAGACTTCCAATGGGATATTCCTACGTCTTCACAAGTTGTCCATGAGGATGCGCCGGCCCCGAAATTTGGGTGCTCCAAGAAGCTGTTCGATTCTCAAGAAACGGCTGAGGAGGAAAATCCCGAGGAGGTCGCCGCCGTCGCCGTCAAAAAGATGCTGAGCCCAAACACACTCCGTGCTACGGTTACGGCGGTGGGAGATGGTCCAGTACTACAACCCAAGAAGAGGAAGAGGGCAAACAAGAAGGACGCCAAAGACAAGGCGGCGGCCAAAGACAAGGACAAGGTGGCACTCCTTGACAAGTTGCCAAACAATTGGCGACCTCTGCATCACTTGGGTGAACCGATGCTGCCGGAGCATGTCCTCAACCTACTCACCGGGGATATGGCGAGCTTGCATAACCAAGTCCAGTATTTGGAGAGGCAGCTTCTCAAATCAAAAAATCCAAGTTACCCTCTCTTCGTGGCGAAGGTGCCAACTGGCATGAACTTCGTCGAGAAGTACCCCGCGGACTTGTGCTTCATCCGGTTCAATGACATCTTCAGCATCTATCGCATGCAAATGCTCCACTTTAGTGTGGTTCGCCTAGTTGCTCTTAGCTTGTCTTCCCAGATCGTTAAGGAGGGGACGCCGACCATCGCGATAATGGACCCCTTCTATATGCGGGAGAGCATCATCTGCAACGCTGGGGATCGGGCGATTGCCACACGGCAGGTCGAGGATTTCATGCTGGCGAACATTAAGAAGGGCGCCATTCTCATCCCTTACTTCCCCGAGTAAGTAATCACACACTAGTCCCCATCACCATTCTATCCTATATCTCCATTTGCATTTCCAAAGGTTAATCCGTGTGTTTTCCGCAGAGACATGTACTGCACCCTCATCGTCGTGCACCCGCAACACTCGCATGCAGTCTATCTCGACTCGGGTAGGGACAAGAAGAAAGACTACACCAACATCAGGGCCCTTCTCAATGATGCTCTCACCGGCTTCGCCAACAAGGCAGGCCCCCTCAAAGTAGAGAGGAAATCCCGAGGAGGCTTGGTCTTAACCCACACAACCAACTTCCCCTGCCTCAGGCAGTCGAAGCAAGACAATGGGATGGACGCGTGGTACGCCATCCTTCAGATGCAGGAGTACATAAAGTACGCAGATGACATGTTGCTGCCAGAGAGTCTCAGAGAGAGGTTTGTAAACATGGCGGATGCCCCTGATAGAGAGATTAGAAAGAACTGGAGTCGCATCCAGCAGTTCATTTGCACGGTAATCGTGCATGATGTCAACAAAAGGTCTGGCGAGTTCTTCTACGGCTACGGTCTACCACCTAATGACGAGATAGAACTCCGCTTGGAGATGTCGCGTGATGAGAGGCCGTTCAACACGCTTGAGGGCTGCCGTCCATTCCCCCCTAGGCGTACAACCTGATCCTACGACGGGAACAATATTGCTACAGCTTGAACGATATGTCTTTGAACTTCCGTATTGTAATACTTGCTACATATTCCCATAGAATCGACTTGTTGCTTTTATTTAGTTGTATGGATGTGCATGTGAACATGTGTCTATAGTTTCATTTACTTTGCTATATATTTCAAGATTATGGCGTAGATACCTTAATAATTATTTGCATTTACTCGACCCCTACTTGCCTCGTATTTGGAGTTCGCCGATGATTAGAATGTTCGGTCACTAGTACACTCGGGGGTGGAGCCAGTGAGCCTTGGTGCGATGGCCACAAGTATCAATCTATTGTGCATCCTACCTAGCCTCACTGACTCCATCCCTGGATGTTAATATGTGTTTCGACCGACAAATTATGAGGCACGCTATTTAATTCGTACTACTTGTCTTTTATTTGAGTTCGCACTTCTTAATTGCATTGGCCGATGATTAAAATGTTTGGTCACTTGTACACTCCGGGGTGGGGCCAGTGAGGCTTGGTGTGATGGCCACAAATATCAATCTATTGTGCATCCTACCTAGCCTCGCTGACCCCATCCCTGTATGTTATTATTTATTTCGACCAACAAAGTATGAGGCACATGCTATTTAGTTCATACTACTTGTCTTTTATTTGAGTTCGCACTTGTTCATTGCATTGGTACTAACGTTTTATTTGTCTTGTGCATGGAGATGCCGACGACATATGTCGTGTACAAGGGGAGGGTTCCTGGAGTCTACGACGACTGGGAGGACTGTCGGAGACAGGTGCACCGCTTCAGTGGCAACAGCTACAAGGGATACCCCACTAGGGTGGAGGCGGAAGGAAGATACGCCCGTTATCTAGCGGGAGAGATGAGGGACATGAGGAGGAACCGGATGAAGACCATGGCCTTCGTGATGATGGTCATCGTGACCATGTTGGTCATGTTCTATGTGATCGTAGTTTAGGTTAGTAGCTACATTGGGAGGTGTATGACGACACTTGTGACGACTATGTACCGAGACTTCTAACTTTGTGAAACTTCGTCCTTCGGTGTTGCATATGCACATGTGTTGTATGAATCAACGAGACTTGCGTATTTGTGTATTGATACCGAAATGAAACTTGGCTCTCTATGTGCTTCTCATATTGCATGTACTGCTGTCTAAATGTGAACTGTTATATACTGCTATATAAATATGCAAATATGAATTGTTATATGCTGGAAAAAGCGCGAAATTGAATTTTCGAATATTACTGCCGGCGCACCTCAATGCCCTTCTGCCGGCGCACATCGCACGCGCCAGTGCTGGAAGCTCTACTGCCGGCGCAGTGGCACGTGCGCCGGTGGAACAAGACCTTTGCCGGCGAAGCACCGCTGGTGCGCCGGCAGTAGATGAACTTCCGCCGGCGCACTGGTTGGTGCGCCGGCAGTAGCCACATCACCGGCCCGTTCGCACCGGCGGGCTCGTATTTATACTATGAGCATGAACGATGAACAGTGCTGCTGTTTGAATATGGTTGCCAGTAACACCCTATTCGTCTCCATTTCTAATATTGCAGAAAACCCGATGTCCATGTTCGTAATCCCGCCACCGGTGGTGGATGATCAGCAGTACGCGTGGTTCCTCGCTCCATCTGCTGATGGCAAGCGATTGATGATCATCCTTACAGTAAACAACATTGGGATTGCCAATGCTGAAGTACCTCATGACATTCCCTATGCTGCTAATGGGCTTCAGCTACGGCAGTATCCTCCTGTTGCCACCTACGTCTTTGAGCAGGATCCCATATCTCTGTTCGTTGCAGCACGTGCAGGGGACTTTCATTGGAGGCAGGTTAACAGCCTCGGCGACCACTCTCTGTTCCTCGGACTCAATTACCCGATCATTGCCAACCTGAAGAAGCGTGAATCCAAAGCTCCTGATGGCACATTGGTTCCATTCATGAGGAAAAACTGCGTCTACACAGCATACCGGAAGTATCTTCATAATCAATACCCTAAAATTTTGCGCTGCAACCTCCAGCCAGATGAAGGTGAGACTGTGGGAGTTATCAGCCTTCCCAGAGTTAGTTGGTGTTACCTTTAAAAAAACAGTGACACTTTTTTATTATGCTTGAAGTGTTGAGAAGTAGTACACTGTTTTTAGTATGTACTAGTTTGAATCAGTTTATTTGAACACTGCCCTGCTTTTGTATTTCGTGTTGCCTTCATATTATAACCCATGCATGGCTGTTTTAGGATTGACTTTATTTCAGCACTATAATATAGCCACCTCTTGTTGATCATAGTCATGAGAGGACCATTCCTATTTTTTCGCCGCTAAAGGGTAAAGTACATCCCTGGGGGCAGCGATTCTTGCTGCAGGCCACTAAACATGCATCAACTATGAGCAAAGAAGTTGATGTGCGACCTAGGTGACTGTGCGGACCCCACATGTTAACCAAAGAAACAAACATGTCAATACGGAACTAATGTACATACGACAACTCCTATATGATATGTGTACGATTGAGCATCTGGAGGTGTGCTGCCACCTGCTTCCTCACACGTTGGGTTTGATCTTGTGTTGCGTACACGGATCGGACTGAAATTGTCGTGTGCATAGCAAGGTTCATGTCAAGTCTAGGCAACAAATACTTTTGGGTTTCAACGGCCATCTACATGGTATTTGCTATAGGCCTACTTGCTCAGGCTGTTGAAGCCCAATAACTAGAAATGGGCTTTTCTGCTCATGCAATTTCGGCCCTTTTCTAATGAACCATAGATCCTATGATGGCAAAAAACAAAAACACGGAGATTCTGCATAAAAGTTGTTTTTATTTATTTAGAATTATCCGGTTGCAATTTTTGAAACTGCTCATGGCCAATATGAAAATCCTTGATCGCTCCATACCCACACGGATCACGGTATTTTTAAAAAATTCATAAAGTGGATTTGAAATTTAAAACATATCCTAATAATTCCATGATTTATTCTATTAACTTGCAAGATCTTGGAGCGAAAGAGCTTGTATTAGCAGCGTCGTCAACGTTTTTAAAGACGGCAGAGGATCGGAAAAAAATCAGTTGGTAAAAAAATCCAAAAAAAAAGAAACATTTATCGTTTTGAGAGGATGACATGCGGGACCCATGAGGCAGCAGCATTCTCAACGTTTCCAAGGCGACACAGGATTTAAAAAAGGCGAAATAGCCAGAAATTAGAGGTCAAAATAACTCCAAGAAAGGAAAGGTTTATTGTTCATAGAGGCTGACATGTGGGACCCATGAGCCAGCAGAATCCTCTAAGGCTGCAGGTGATCAAAAGAAAAAAGGAAGTAGCCAAAAATTAGGGGTAAAAATAATTCGAAGATAGGAAACTTTTATTGTTCGTAGATGATGACATGCGGGACCCATGAGCCAGCAGCTTACTCAACGTTTCAAAGGAGGCATGAGATCGAAAGCAAAAGGCAAGTGACAAAATATCAGGAGCCAAAGATAATCCAAGAAAAGAAACTTTATTGTGCATAGAGGATGACATGCGGGTCCCATTTAGCAGCAGCGGTCTCAACGTTTCAAATGCGGCTTGAGATCAAAAGAAAAAAAAAGTTGATTGTACATAGAGGATGACATGCGGGTCCCACGAGTCAGCAGCTTACTCAACGTTTCCAAGGCGGTAGGGGATCAAAAGAAAAAGGCAAGTGACCAAAAATGAGGGTGAAAAATAATCCAAGAAAAGAAACTTTTATTGTACATGGAGAATTGCATGCGGGTCCCATTTTGCAGCAGCGGTCCCAACGTTTCAAATGCGGCTTGAGATCAAAAGAAAAAGAAAGTAGCCAGATTAGGGGTAAAAACTCCAAGAAAGGAAAGCTTTATCGTTCATACAGCTGACATGTGGGACCTATGAGGCAGCAGAGTCCTCAACTTTCAAAGGCCGCAGGGGATCAAAAGAAATAGGAAATAGCCAAAAATCAGAGGGTGAAAAAAACCCAAGAAAATGAACTTTTGTAGTACATAGAGGATGACATGCGGGTCCCATGAGCCAGCAGGTTCCTCAACGTTTCAAACGTGGCATGAGATCGAAAGAAATAGGCAAGTGACCAAATATCAGGATCCAAAGATAATCCAAGAAAAGAAACTTTATTGTACATAGAGGATGACATGCGGGTCCCATTTAGCAGCAGCGGTCTTAACGTTTCAAATGCGTCTTGAGATCAAAAGAAAAAGAAAGTTGATTGTACATAGAGGATGACATGCGGATCCCATGAGTCAGCAGCTTACCCAACGTTTCCAAGGCGGCAGGGGATCAAAAGAAAAAGGAAATAGCCAAAAATCATAGGGTGAAAAAAAACAAAGAAAATAAACTTTTATAGCACATAGAGGATGACATGCGGGTCCCATGAGCCAGCAGGTTCCTCAACGTTTCAAACGTGGCATGAGATCGAAACAAAAAGGCAAGTGACCAAATATCAGGATCCAAAAGTAATTCAAGAAAAGAAACTTGATTGTACATAGAGGATGACATGCGGGTCCATTGAGTCAGCAGCTTACTCAACGTTTCCAAGGCGGCAGGGGATCAAAAGAAAAAGGAAATAGCCAAAAATCAGAAGGTGAAAAAAAATCCAAGAAAATAAACTTTTATAGCACATAGAGGATGACATGCGGATCCCATGAGCCAGCAGGTTCCTCAACGTTTCAAACGTGGCATGAGATCGAAACAAAAAGGCAAGTGACCAAATATCAGGAGCCAAAAATAATTCAAGAAAAGAAACTTGATTGTACATAGAGGATGACATGCGGGTCCCATGAGTCAGCAGCTTACTCAACGTTTCCAAGGCGGCGGGGATCAAAAGAAAAAGGAAATAGCCAAAAATCAGAGGGTGAAAAAAATCCAAGAAAAGAAATTTTATAGCACATGGAGGATGACATGCGGGTCCCATGAGCCAGCAGGTTCCTCAACGTTTCAAACGTGGCATGAGATCGAAAGAAAAAGGTAAGTGACCAAATATCAGGAGCCAAAATAATTCAAGAAAAGAAACTTGATTGTACATAGAGGATGACATGCGGGTCCCATTTAGCAGCAGCGGTATCACCGTTTGAGAGGCTGCATGGGATCGAAAGAGAAAGGCAATTGACCAAATATCAGGAGCCAAAAATAATTCAAGAAAAGAAAGTTTTATAGTACATAGAGGATGATATGCGGGTCCCATTTTGCAGCAGCGGTCTCAATGTTTCCAAGGCGGCACAGGACCAAAAGAAAAATGTAGTAGCCAGAAATCAGGGGGTGAAAAAAATTCCAAGAAGAAAGATTTCAATTGGGCTGCATCTGGACATCTGGGCCTTCGAACTATCGTGCTTGGCCTTTTGACTCGTACAATTTCAGCCCACTCCAAAACAGGAAAGTTCGGAATTTTCTAAACAAAACAGGAAAGTCCTATGCTTCGCAAAAACAAAAAAACAAGGAGATTCAACATATAAGTTTGTTTATGTAAAAATAAAGATTTAATTTATCCGTTTGAAATAGCTCAGAGCGCAATACACTGTTTATTGTCTGCAAAATAATCAAGATATCACATGTTTGTTCTACGGGGAGGCTGACATCGGGGACCCATGAGCCAGCAGCGTCGTCAACGTTTTAAAGGCGGCAGGGGATGGAAAGAAAAAATAAACCAAAAAATCTGTTGGTAAAAAATCCAAGAAAAGAAACATTTTCGTTCTAAGAGGATGACATGCGGGACCCATGAGGCAGCAGCATCCAGCGTTTATTGTTCATAGAGGCTGACATGGGACCCGTGAGCCAGCAGCGTCCTCAACGTTTTAAAGGCTGCAGGAGATCGAAAGAAAAAATAAGCCAAAAATCATTTGGTAAACAAAATCCAAGAAAAGAAACATTTACCGTTCTGAGAGGATGACATGCGGGACCCATGAGGCAGCAGCATCCTCAGCGATTTCAAGGCGGCAGGGGATCAAAAGAAAAAAAGGAAATATCCAGAAATTGATTAGGGGTTCAAAATAAATCAATCAAAGGAAATTTTATTGTTCATAGAGGATGACATGTGGGACCGACCTCCCAACAGCGTCCTCATCGTTTCAAAGGGGCAGGAGATCAAAAGAAAAAGGCAAATAGCCAGAAATTAGGGGTCAAAAATAACTCCAAGAAAGAAAACTTTTATTGTCGTAGAGGATGACATGCGAGACCCATGAGCCAGCAGCTTGGTCAACGTTTCAAAGGCGGCATGAGATCGAAAGAAAAAGGCAAGTGCCAAAATATCAGGAGCCAAAGATAATCAAAAAAAAAACTTTATTGTACATAGAGGATGACATGCGGGTCCCATTTAGCAGCAGCGGTCTCAACGTTTCAAATGCGGCTTGAGATCAAAAGAAAAAGAAAGTTGATTGTACATAGAGGATGACATGCGGGTCCCATGAGTCAGCAGCTTACCCAACGTTTCCAAGGCGGCAGGGGATCAAAAGAAAAAGGAAATAGCCAAAAATCAGAGGGTGAAAAAAATAAAGAAAATAAACTTTTATAGTACATAGAGGATGACATGCGGGTCCCATGAGCCAGCAGGTTCCTCAACGTTTCAAACTTGGCATGAGATCGAAAGAAAAAGGCAAGTGACCAAATATGAGGAGCCTAAAATAATTCAAGAAAAGAAAGTTTTATAGTACATAGAGGATGACATGAGGGTCAGTTAGCAGCAGCGGTATCAGCGTTTGAGAGGCGGCGGGATCGAAAGAAAAAGAAATTGCCAAAAATCAGAGGGTGAAAAAAAACCAAGAAAATGAACTTCTATAGTACATAGAGGATGACATGCGGGTCCCATGAGCCAGCAGGTTCCTCAACGTTTCAAACGTGGCATGAGATCGAAAGAAAAAGGCAAGTGACCAAATATCAGGAGCCAAAAATAATTCAAGAAAAGAAACATGATTTACATAGAGGATGACATGCGGGTCCCATTAGCTGCAGCGGTATCAACGTTTGAGAAGCAGGGGATCGAAAGAAAAAGTCAAGTGACCAAATATGAGGTGCCAAAAAAATCCAAGAAAAGAAAGTTTTATAGTACATAGAGGATGACATGGCGGTCCCATTTAGCGGTATCACTGTTTGAGAGGCAGATCGAAAGAAAAAGTCAAGTGACCAAATATGAGGTGCCAAAAAAATCCAAGAAAAGAAAGTTTTATAGTACATAGAGGATGACATGCGGGTCCCATTTAGCAGCAGCGGTATCACGTTTGAGAGGCAGGTGATCGAAAGAAAAAGTCAAGTGACGAAATATGAGGTGCCAAAAAATCCAAGAAAAGAAAATTTTATAGTACATAGAGGATGACATGCGGGTCCCATTTAGCAGCAGCGGTATCACCGTTTGAGAGGCGGCAGGTGATCGAAAGAAAAAGTCAAGTGACGAAATATGAGGTGCAAAAAAATCCAAGAAAAGAAAGTTTTATAGTACATAGAGGATGACATGCGGGTCCCATTTAGCAGCAGCGGTATCACTGTTTGAGAGGCAGCGGTGATCGAAAGAAAAAGTCAAGTGACGAAATATGAGGTGCCAAAAAAATCCAAAAAGAAAGTTTTATAGTACATAGAGGATGACATGCGGGTCCCATTTAGCAGCAGCGGTATCACCGTTTGAGAGGCGAGGATCGAAAGAAAAAGGTAAGTGACCAAATATGAGGTGCCAAAAATAATTCAAGAAAAGAAAGTTTTATAGTACATAGAGGATGACATGCGGGTCCCAAGCAGCAGCGGTATCACCGTTTGAGAGGCAGGGGATCGAAAGAAAAGCAAGTGACCAAATTTGAGGTGCCAAAAAAACTCCAAGAAAAGAAAGTTGATTGCACATAGAGGATGACATGCGGGTCCCATTTAGCAGCAGCGGTCTCAACGTTTCCAAGGCGGCAAGGGATCAAAAGAAAAAGGAAGTAGCCAGAAATCAGGGGGTCAAAAAAATCCAAGAATAGAAAGAATTTTGGTTCATAGAGGATGACATGCGGGACCCATGATCCTGCATCGTAAACGGCTCGATCGGAGAACGTTGAACGAGATGGCGCGATCTAGAAAAAACAATGCCAGAGAGGCTGCCATCTGGGCCCTACATCCCTCGGCGGTGCGGATTTGCGTTGACTCGGCCGGCGAACCCGAGATTTCGAGATGCACCACGTCCCGGGCCACCATACGCCACGTTTTGGCCGCTTTCGTCGGGCTAGGTGGCCTCAAAAACGAGAAAAAAAAGTTTTGACATGCACCACGGAGGGACCAAAATCGTCGGCCATGGTACACCAGCAACCACGGCGCGACTTCAACTTCGTCGGCCATGGCAACTTTTCTTGTAGTGATAATCAAAATTCACATGTTCAGAGGTGACACAATCATTCTTAACACTTCTGGACATTGCACAAAACTTCTGAAAGTTAATGGAACAAAGAAACCCATTCAACAAAGCAAAAGCGGCAATGCGAAATAAAAGGCAGAATCTGTCAAAAACAGAACAGTTCGTAAAACGAATTTTAAAATGGCACCAGACTTGCTCAAATGGAAAAACTCAAAACTAATGAAAGTTGCGTACATATCTGAGGATCACGCTCGTAAATTGGCAGATTTTTTAGAATTTTCTACAGAGACTTGTGCCCAGATTCGTGACAGACAGCAATGCTGTTTCTGCGCAGCGATCCCAAATATAACATCAACTTTAACATAGAAACTTTACTTGGCACAAAAACATGATAAGGAGAGGTTGCTACAGTAGTAAACAACTTTCAAGACTCAACAAAACAAAAATTGCTGTAGTAAAATAAACACATGGGTTATCTCCCAAGAAGTTCTTTCTTTATAGCCATTAAGATGGGCTCAGCAGTTTTAATGATGCACTCGCAAGAAATAGAAGTTGAAGCAAAAGAGAGCATCAAGAGGCAAATTCAAAACACATTTAAGTCTAACATGCTTCCTATGCATAGGAATCTTGTAAATAAACAAGTTCACGAAGAGCAAAGTAACAAGCATAGGAAGATAAAACAAGTGTAGCTTCAAAAATTTCAGCACATAGAGAGGCATTTTAGTAACATGAAAATTTCTACAACCATATTTTCTCTCTCATAATAACTTTCAGTAGCATCATGAGCAAACTCAACAATATAACTATCACATAAAGCATTCTTATCATGAGTCACATGCATAAAATAATTACTCTCCAACATAAGCATAATCAATTTTATTAGTTGTAGTGGGAGCAAATTCAACAAAGTAGCTATCATTATTATTCTCATCATCAAATATAGGAGGCAAAGTATCATCAAAGTAAATTTTCTCCTCAATGCTTGGGGGACTAAAAATATCATGCTCATCAAAGCCAGCTTCCCCAAGCTTAGAATTTTCCATAGCATTAGCAACAATAGTGTTCAAAGCATTCATATTAATATGTTCCATGGGTTTTTTAATTTTCGCATCAAACCATCCATGTCTTAAATCAGGAAATAGAATAAGAAGGTCATTGTTGTCCATTATGCCTAACTAGTGTAAACAAGAAACCAAATGTCGCAATTGCAGAGTCTAAAGGAAATAGCTTCGAGTACTTACAACGGCCGGAAAATAGCTTAGTAGCCGAGATCCGGAGTGTGAGTACTTTTACCTTACCTCCCCGGCAACGGCGCCAAAAGTGCTTGATGTCTACGGGAGCTTCTATTCTTGTAGACAGTGTTGGGCCTCCAAGAGCAGAGGTTTGTAGAACAGCAGCAAGTTTCCCTTAAGTGGATCACCCAAGGTTTATCGATCTCAGGGAGGAAGAGGTCAAAGATATCCCTCTCAAGCAACCTTGCAACCACAAAGCAAGAAGTCTCTTGTGTCCCCAACACACCTAATACACTTGTCAGATGTATAGGTGCACTAGTTCGGTGAAGAGATAGTGAGATGCAAGTAATATGGATGAGTATGAGTGGTAATAGCAATCTGAATAAAATATGGCAGCGAGCAAACATGTAACAAAACAGTAAACAAACGGAGATTCGATGCTTGGAAGCAAGGCCTAGGGATCCTGCTTTCACTAGTGGACACTCTCAACAATGATCACATAATAGGACTACTCTACACCCTCTTGTTGGATGATGAACACCATTGTGTAGGATTACACGAACCCTCAATGCCGGAGTTAACAAGCTCCACAATATTCAATGTTCATATTTAAATAACCTTAGAGTGCAAGATAGATCAACACAACCAAACCAAGTACTAACATAGCATGCACACTTCTACCATCACACTATGAAAGGAGGAATAGATCGCATCAATACCATCATAGTAATAGTTAACTTCATAATCTACAAGAGATCACAATCATAGCATAAACCAAGTACTTCATGATGCACACACTGCCAACATTACATCATGGAGGAGGAATAGACTACTTTAATAACATCACTAGAGTAGCACATAGATGATATTCAACTAGATCACATAAAAGAGAGATGAACCACATAGCTACCGGAGCCCTCAGCCCGGGGTGAATTACTCCCTCCTCATCATGGAGACAGCGATGGCGGTGAAGATGGCGGTGGAGACGGCGGTGGAGATGACTCCGGGGCAATTCCCCGTCCGGCGCGTGCCGGAACAGAGACTTCTGTCCCGAATCTTGATTTCGCGATGGCGGCGGCTCTGGAAGGTTTCTCGGGTTTCGTCCTCCGTAATAGGGCTTTCGCGACGGAGGCTTTAAATAGGCGAAGGGCAGCCTCGGAGGGCTGGGGCCACCACACCATGGGCGGCGCGGCCCCTCGGCCGCGCCAGGGTGTGGTGTGGGCCCCCAGGGCTTCCCTCTGCGGCTCTCGGGTGTTCGGATGGTTCGGGAAAAATAGGAACCAGGCGTTGATTTCGTCCGATTCCGAGAATATTTCGTTACTAGGATTTCTGAAACCAAAAACAGCAGAAAACAGGAACTGGCACTTCGGCATCTTGTTAATAGGTTGGTTCCAGAAAATGCATAATAATGACATATAATGTGTATAAAACATGTAGGTATCATCAATAAAGTAGCATGGAACATAAGAAATTATCGATACGTCGGAGACGTATCATGAACTTAGGAGGAAGCATGATGAAATAAACAAAAGGTAAATAAAGTAAATGCAAGTAAATAATTTTTTTTGTGTTTTGATATAGAGCAAGTAAACAAGACAAATGAAATAAAGTAAAGCAACTAATTTTTTGTATTTTTGATATAAAGCAAACAAGACAGAAAATAAAATAAAGTAAAGAAAGACAATAAACAAAGTAAAGAGATTGGATGTGGGAGACTCCCCTTGCAGCGTGTCTTGATTTCCCCGGCAACGGCGCCAAAAATTTAGCTTGACACGCGTGAAGCACAGGTCCGTTGGGAACCCCAAGTGGAAGGTGTGATGCGTATAGAAGCAAGTTTCCCTCAGTATGAAACCAAGGTTATCGAACCAGCAGGAGTCAAGAAGCACGTGAAGGTTGTTCGTGGAGGAGTGTAGTGCGGCGCAATACCAGTGAAACCGGCGCCAACGTGGAACCTGCACAACACAATCAAGATACTTTGCCCCAACGTAACAGTGAGGTTGTCAATCTCACCGGCTTGCTGAAAATAAAGGATTAAACGTATTGTGTGGAAGATGATGTTTGTTTGCAAAGAACAATAGAGAACAATGATTGTAGATTGTATTCAGATGTAAAAGAATGGACCGGGGTCCACAGTTCACTAGTGGTGTCTCTCCAATAAGATAAATAACATGCTGGGTGAACAAATTACAGGTGGGAAATTGACAAATAAAGATTCAATACATATCATGATGATCACTATGAGATTTAATCAGGGCATTACGACAAAGTACATAGACCGCTATCCGCATGCATCTATGCCTAAATAATCCACCTTCGGGTTAGCATCCGCACCTCCAGTTGCAAACAACAGACAATTGCATTAAGTATGGTGTGTAATGTAATCAACACAAATATCCTTAGACAAAGCATCGATGTTTTATCCCTAGTAGCAACAGCACATCCACAACTGATACGTCTCCAACGTATCTATAAGTTCTGATGTTCCATGCTTCTTTTATGACAATACCTACATGTTTTGTTCACACTTTATGATGTTTTGATGCGTTTTCCGAAACTAACCTATTGACGAGATGCCGAAGTGCTCCCTTGTTTTTGGTTTCAGAAATCCTAGTAAGGAAATATTCTCGTAATCGGACAAATCAACGCATTATTTTCACCGGAAGCTTCGGAACACTCGAGAGAGGCCGAGGGGGCCACGGGCCCGGACACTACAGCGCGGCCAGGGGCCCGCGCCCCCTGTTGTGTCGTCGCCTCGTTGACCTTCTGATGCCGCCTCTTCGCCTATATAAAGGTCCCTGACCTAAAACACGATACGAATAAGCCACGGTACGAGAAAAGTTCCAGAGCCGCCGCGATCGCGAAGCCAAGATCTGGGGGACAGAGTCTCTGTTCCGGCACGCCGCCGGGACGGGGAAGGCTCCTCCATCGACACCACCGCCATCTCCATCAACGTTGCTGTCTCCCATGAGGAGGGAGTAGTTCTCCATCGAGGCTAAGGGCTGTACCGGTAGCTATGTGGTTAATCTCTCTCCTATGTACTTCAATACAATGATCTCATGAGCTGCTTTACATGATTGAGATCCATATGATGAGCTTTATATCATGTGCTACTCATGTGATGTTATTAAAGTAGTCTATTCCTCCTGCATGGTGTAATGGTGACAGTGTGTGCATCGTGTGGTTCTTGTCATAGATTATGATCATAATCTCTTGTAGGTTATGGAGTTGATTATCGCTATGATAGTATTGATGTGATTTATTCCCCCTTCATAGTGTAAAGGTGACAGTGTGTATGCTATGTTAGTACTCGGTCTATTTTGCAAAGATCTATTATGCTCTAAGGTTACTTAAACATGAATATCGAATGTTGTGGAGCTTGTTAACTCCGGCATTGAGGGTTCGTGTAATCCTACGCAACGAATGGTGTTCATTATCAAACAAGAGTGTATGTAGCACATATGAGAGAAGTTATTTATTTATTATGCGATCAATGTTGAGAGTGTCCACTAGTGAAAGTATGATCCCTAGGCCTTGTTTCCAATACTGCAAACACCGCTTATTTGATGTTCTGTTGCATGTTTACTTGCTGCCATATTTTATTCAGATTGCTATTAACACTCATATACATCCATACTACTGTAAGTGTATTAGGTGTGTTGGGGACACAAGAGACTTCTTGTATTGTGATTGCAGGGTTGCGAGGGATATCTTTGACCTCTTCCTCCCTGAGTTCGATAAACCTTGGGTGATCCACTTAAGGGAAAATTGCTGTTGTTCTACAAACCTCTGCTCTTGGAGGCCCAACACTGTCTACAAGAGTAGAAGCACCCGTGGACATCAAGCTATTTGGCGCCGTTGCCGGGAGGAAAGGTAAAGGTACTCACACTCCGGATCTTGGCTACTAAGATATTTTTAGCGCGTTGTAAGTACTCGAAGCTATTTCCTTTAGATCTGCAATTGCATCTTTTGGTTTCTTGTTTACACTAGTTAGGCATAATGGAAAGTAACAATGAGCTTCTTATTCTATTTCCTGAGTTAAGACATGGATTGTTTGCTGCGAAAATTAAAAAACCTATAGAATCTTATTTGCATGCTAGTAGCAATGATATTAGTATGAACGCTTTGAACACCATTGTTGCTAATGATATGGAAAATTCTAAGCTTGGGGAAGCTGGTTTTGATGAGCATGATATTTTTAGTCCCCCAAGCATTGAGGAGAAAATTTTCTTTGATGATACTTTGCCTCCTATTTATGATGATTACAATGATAGTGGTATTTTGGTGCCGCCTACTATGGAGAGTAAATTTTTTATGATTATACTATGCCTCCTACACTTGATGAGAATAATAATGATAGCTACTTTGTTGAATTTGCTCCCACTACAACTAATAAAATTGATTATGCTTATGTGGAGAGTAATAATTTTATGCATATGGCTCATGACAAGAATGTTTTATGTGATAGTTATATTGTTGAGTTTGTTCATGATGCTACTGAAAATTATTATGAGAGAGGGAAACATGGTTATATGCATCTTAATAATATTAAGTTTCCCCTCTTTATGTTGAGAATCTTGAAATTGCGCTTGTGTTGCCTTCCTATGCTTGTCACTTTGTTCTTCATGAATTTATTTGTGTACAAGATTCCTTTTCATAGGAAGTGGGTTAGGCTTAAATGTGTTTTGAATTTGCTTCTTGATGCTCTCTTTTGCTTCAACTCTTATTTCTTGCGAGTGCATCATTAAAATTGCTGAGCCCATCTTAATGGCTATAAAGAAAGAACTTCTTGGGAGATAACCCATGTGTTTATTTTACTACAGCAATTTTTGTTTTATATTTGAGTCTTGGAAGTTGTTTACTACTGTAGAAACCTCTCCTTATCAAGTTTTTGTGCCAAGTAAAGTCTCTATGGTAAGGTTGGTACTAGATTTGGATTACTGCGCAGAAACAGATTTGCTGTCTGTCATGAATTCGCGCAGAAGTCTCTGTAGGTAACTCAGAAAAATCTGCAAATTTACGTGTGTGATCCTCAGATATGTACGCAACTTCCATTAGTTTTGAGTTTTTCCATTTGAGCAAGTTAAGTGCCCCTGCCAAATTCGTCTTTACGGACTGTTCTGTTTTTGACAGATTCTGCCTTTTATTTCGCATTGCCGCTTTTGCTTTGTTGAATGGGTTTCTTTGTTCCATTAACTTTCAGAAGTTTTGTGCAATGTCCAGAAGTGTTAAGAATGATTGTGTCACCTCTGAACATGTGAATTTTGATTATGCACTAACCCTCTAATGAGTTTGCTTGAAGTTTGGTGTGGCAGAAGTTTTCAAGGGTCAATAGAAGAGGATGATATACTATGATCAAGAAGAGTGAAAGGTCTAAGCTTGGGGATGCCCCGGTGGTTCATCCCTGCATATTTTAAGAAGACTCAAGCATCTAAGCTTGGGGATGCCCAAGGCATCCCCTTCTTCATCGACAAATTTATCAGGTCACTTCTAGTGAAACTATATTTTTATTCCGTCACATCCTATGTACTTTACTTGGAGCGTCTGTGTGCTTTTATTTTTGTTTTTTTATCTTAGTTCTCTGAATAAGTTCATCCTTGTGTGGGAGAGAGACACGCTCCGCTTTTTCATATGAACACATGTGTTCTTAGATTTTAATGTTCAAGGGCGAAAGTTGATCGCTTCACTTGTTGCTATTTGGTTGGAATAAGAAAATGCTTCATATGGTCTTGAATAATTTGATACTTGGCAATTGTTTTGAGCTCTCATATATCATGTTTAAGCTCTTGCATCATTTAGTTTAAATCTAGTAGTGGAGAACTACCGTAGAGCTTGTTGAAATTTGGTTTGCATGATTGGTCTCTCTAAGGTCTAGATATTTTCTGGTAAAAGTGTTTGAGCAACAAGGAAGACAGTGTAGAGTCTTATAATGCTTGCAATATGTTCTTATGTAAGTTTTGCTGTACCGGTTTATACTTGTGTTTGCTTCAAACAACCTTGCTAGCCAAAGCCTTGTACTGAGAGGAAATGCTTCTCGTGCATCCAAACACCTTGAGCCAAAACCCATGCCATTTGTGTCCACCATATCTACCTACTATGTGTATTTTTCTGCCATTCCAAGTAAATACTTCATGTGCTACCTTTAAACAATTCAAAAGCTATTACCTCTTATTTGTGTCAATGTTTTATAGCTCATGAGGAAGTATGTGGTGTTTTATCTTTCGATCTTGTCATTTACTTTTGACAGACTTTCACAATGGACTAGTGGCTTCATCCGCTTATCCAATAATTTTGCAAAAAGAGCTGGCAATGGGGTTCCCAGCCCCAATTAATTAACTTGCATTAATAATTCTCTTCACATGTTTTGCTCTGATCTATCAGTAAGCAACTTAAATTTGCAAATAGACACTCCTCCATGGTATGTGAATGTTGGAAGGCACCCGAGGATTCGGTTAGCCATGGCTTGTGTAAGCAAAGGTTGGGGGGAGTGTCATCTAATAAATAAAACTAAAGTACATGTGTAAACAAAAGAGAAGAGGTATGATCTACCTTGCTGGTAGAGATAACGTCCTTCATGGGAGCCGCTCTTGAAAGTCTGGTTGATAAGGTAGTTAGAGTACCCATTACCATTCGTTGACAACGACAAACACCTCTCAAAATTTTACTTTTATGCTCTCTATATGATTTCAAAACTTGAAAAGCTCTAGCACATGATTTAATCCTGCTTCCCTCTGCGAAGGGCCTATCTTTTACTTTATGTTGAGTCAGTTTACCTACTTCCTTCCATCTTAGAAGCAAACACTTTTGTCAACTATGCATTGATTCTTACATACTTGCTTATTTGCATTCATCATATTACTCTATGTTGACAATTATCCATGAGATATGCATGTTGAAAGTTGAAAGCAACTTCTGAAACTTATATCTTCCTTTGTGTTGCTTCGATGCCTTTACTTTGAATTTATTGCTTTATGAGTTAACGCTTATGCAAGTCTTGTTGATACTTGTCTTGAAAGTACTATTTATGAAAAGTTTTGCTATATGTTATCTATTTGTTAGCAAACTATAGATCATTGCTTTGAATCACTCCATTCATGTCATATGCTTTACAATAATGTTGATCAAGATTATGATGGTAGCATGTCACTTCAGAAATTATTGTTGTTATCGTTTACCTACTCGAGGCGAGTAGGAACTAAGCTTGGGGATGCTGATACGTCTCCAACGTATCTATATTTCCGATGTTCCATGCTTGTTTTATGACAATACCTACATGTTTTGTTCACACTTTATGATGTTTTGATGCGTTTTCCGGAACTAACCTATTGACGAGATGCGAAGTGCTAGTTCTGTTTTCTGCTGTTTTTGGTTTCAGAAATCCTAGTAAGGAAATATTCTCGAATCGGACG
Source organism: Lolium multiflorum (assembly GCA_030979885.1). Taxonomy (NCBI): domain Eukaryota; kingdom Viridiplantae; phylum Streptophyta; class Magnoliopsida; order Poales; family Poaceae; genus Lolium; species Lolium multiflorum. Next base: position 290,880,889 of record CM061753.1, read on the forward strand.
AAATCAACCCAGTACCCTATTTTCACCGGAAGCTTCCGGAACACCCGAGAGAGGCCAGAGGGGGCCACAGGCCCTGCGGACACTACAGCGGGGCCAAGGGGCCCGCGCCCCCTATTGTGTCGTCGCCTCGTTGACCTTCTCCGCCTCTTCGCCTATAAAGGTCCCCGACCTAAAACACGATACGAATAAGCCACGGTGCGAGAAAAGTTCCAGAGCCGCCGCCATCGCGAAGCCAAGATCTGGGGACAGGAGTCTCTGTTCCGGCACGCCGCCGGGACGGGGAAGTGCCCACGGAAGGCTCCTCCATCGACACCGCCGCCATCTCCATCAACGCTGCTGTCTCCCATGAGGAGGGAGTAGTTCTCCATCGAGGCTAAGGGCTGTACCGGTAGCTATGTGGTTAATCTCTCTCCTATGTAGTTCAATACAATGATCTCATGAGCTGCTTTACATGATTGAGATCCATATGATGAGCTTTGTATCGCTACTAGTTATGTGCTACTCATGTGATGTTATTAAAGTAGTCTATTCCTCCTGCATGGTGTAATGGTGACAGTGTGTGCATCGTGTGGTTCTTGTCGTAGATTATGATCATAATCTCTTGTAGGTTATGGAGTTGATTATCGCTATGATAGTATTGATGTGATTTATTCCCCCTTCATAGTGTAAAGGTGACAGTGTGTATGCTATGTTAGTACTCGGTCTATTTTGCAAAGATCTATTATGCTCTAAGGTTACTTAAACATGAATATCGAATGTTGTGGAGCTCGTTAACTCCGGCATTGAGGGTTCATGTAATCCTACACAACGAATGGTGTTCATTATCAAACAAGAGTGTATGTAGCACATATGAGAGAAGTTATTTATTTATTATGCGATCAATGTTGAGAGTGTCCACTAGTGAAAGTATGATCCCTAGGCCTTGTTTCTAATACTGCAAACACCGCTTATTTACTGTTATGTTGCATGTTTACTTGCTGCCATATTTTATTCAGATTGCTATTACCACTCATATACATCCATACTACTTGTATTTCACTATCTCTTCGCCGAACTAGTGCACCTATACATCTGATAAGTGTATTAGGTGTGTTGGGGACACAAGAGACTTCTTGTTGTGATTGCAGGGTTGCTTGAGAGGGATATCTTTGACCTCTTCCTCCCTGAGTTTGATAAACCTTGGGTGATCCACTTAAGGGAAAACTTGCTGCTGTTCTACAAACCTCTGCTCCTGGAGGCCCAACACTGTCTACAAGAATAGAAGCACCCTTAGACATCAACAATCTTAGAACTTTTTGTCACTGTCCCAGATTCAATGGAGGCATGAACCCACTATCGAGCATAAATACCCCCTCTTGGAGTTACAAGTATCAACTTGGCAAGAGCCTCTACTAGCAACGGAGAGCATGCAAGAACATAAACAACACATATATGATAGATTGATAATCAACTTGACATAATATTCTATATTCATCGGATCCCGCCAAACACAACATGTAGCATTACAAATAGATGATCTTGATCATGTTAGGCAGCTCACAAGATCTAAACATGATAGCACAAGCAGAGAAGACAACCAACTAGCTACTGCTATGGACCCATAGTCCAAGGATGAACTACTCACGCATCAATCCGGAGGCGGGCATGATGATGTAGAGCCCTCCGGTGATGATTCCCCTCTCCGACAGGGTGCCGGAGGCGATCTCCTGAATCCCCCGAGATGGGATTGGGGCGGCGGCGTCTCTGGAAGGTTTTCCGTATCGTGGCTCTCGGTACAGGGGTATTCGCGATGAAGGATTTAAGTAGGCGGAAGGGTAGGTCAAGGGGCGGCGCGAGGGGCCCACCCCATAGGGCGGCGCGGGCCCCCCTAGGCGTTGATTTCGTCCAATTCCGAGAATATTTCCTATGTAGGATTTCTGAAACCAAAAACAGCAGAAAACAGGAACTGGCACTTCGGCATCTTGTTAATAGGTTAGTGCCGGAAAATGCATAATAATGATGTAAAGTATGTATAAAACATGTGAGTATTATCATAAAAGTAGCATGGAACATAAAAAATTATAGATACGTTTGAGACGTATCACCTCCCCGCACACACTCCGGCGAGCAATTCGCAGCCGCACGCCACAACATTTGCACCACCGCCGGAGATGAGCGCACGATGGAGGAGTAACGCCTCGCCCGCCTCCGGATCGAAGCGATCCCTCTCGCCGGACACGATGGAGGAGGCGTGGCGCCGCCACTGCAAGCTCTCTCCGCTGCCGGGAGTCGGCGTGCGGCATGCAAGTACGCCGGCGCCGACTATGTGCTGCAGCTCCACGACTTCGCGGCGGGCAGCCGCTACTACAAGGTCGACCCGCCGCTCAAGCCGATGAGCGGCGGCGATTTCGACAAATGGCGGAGGGATTGGGAGCATCAGCGCGCGTGGAAGGCGGCATGGGAGGAGAGCTCCAGCGGCGGATGTATGATCTATCTATGAACGTGATGAACTATCGATGAATTTTCCCGGGGTTTGCTATTTTCAAAAATACGGGGTGAAATACGGGGTCTGTTAGACAGAATGGTTCGTGCGTGACAATTTTTTGATATAGGGCCCTCTACTCGCGTTTTACGGAGCAGAAAAATAGAGGGTCTATTAGACATGCTCTTACCCTTAAATACACCAACGCACATCATCTAAAACCGAATGCCTTCCCAAGCCGCTCATTGGCGGGTGAGAAGCACAACCAGCCAAGCAGACCCTCAGCGCACGCCATTGCACACGCCGCAGAAATTGCTACCGCCGTCTTCCTCGAACCCATCTCCAAGACGAATCCCCACGTTGACCTTGCTAGGCCTGCCATCGACGACGCCACGGTGACAGATGACACCACCATCCTGTGCGCGTACATCACACTGCGTCCGTCTCTGAGACACCACTGCACCATGTCGCTGAGACTCGACGACACCGACGTAGCAAAAGCACATCGCTCCACCTCAGCACGACCACCATCCGTTGTATGCTCCAAAAACGATGCCCCGAACAGGTAGAATGGCGCCGCGCGCCGCCATCGTCTGATCCAGGAGACCCGCGTCTAGGGTTTCCCCCGGAGCAGCCCAGGCGAAGAGAACGTAGACTACAGAGACAATGCCTTCAACAAGGTAACGACGAACAGGCGCCACCATCGTCCGCCATGACCAAAGTTGAGGCTGGCCTTCACCGGCAGCCACACCTCGTCGTCGGGAACTAGACGACGGATCGTGAGATCCGCTGAAGCTAGCGAGAAAACTAGCCGATTTCCTCCGGCAAAAGAAAACTAGAGTAGATGCTCCAGGCGCCCTTGTGAAGCGGAAGGAACACAAATGAGGACCGCACGCCGCTGCCCGCAGGAGCCCACCCATCCCTTCCGCCCGAGCCCCATGGGGCCCGATCAGACTGAACGGCGCCGCCGCTGCATCTTGCGGCCGCCAGCACCGTTGTGTACGCCGTTCCCTCTCTACACCGACGCCATGAGAAGAGGCGGCGAGCGCCGTCATCCCCATCAACTCGACGCATGGAGGGAAGTCCGCCGCCGCCACCACACCGCCCGGGCTTTTCCCAGCGATGCTCCCGGCAGCGGTGGCGGTAGGGAGAACGCATGAGGGGCTCGATGAGTGGAGGGCGAGGGGCGCCCCGGCGGTGGCGCGGCGCCGCCGCGCAGGGGAGATTTAGGGTTGGGAGGGGTCGTTGCCACCAGCTTTTCACCAGAGTCCTTGTTGGCTAGCTTAGACGTTGCCTTCATCATCTGTTTTGAACCATTTTGTATTGACACCATCATCCTCTTTTTACAGACCTACCAAATAATTCAAGAAGGATCCAGTTGTGAAGATAATAGTTAGAGGAGACTTCAGCCTGTAATAATTTTCAAAGATGATCTTATTTCTTGTTATCCAGATTGACCTACAAAACAACAATAATAAGAATGTACAAGACTTCTTCACACCAGGCCAAAAATCATGCAACTAAGTAGTCTAAGTTACACATTGCCAAACAGAACAGAATCAACTTGGTTCCAAAAATGGATCCAATAACACCCCCAGATAAACTTAGTAGATGAACGTGAAAAGTGCAAAGGGTTTGCACTGTCCTCATTATCACATAAGGATCTAGTAGGAGACCCTTGCAACCTTCTTGATTTCATATTGTCCCCTGTAAGAATAGCATTATGCATCAATTTCTGTAGGATCTTTTATTTTATTTTTAGAGGAAGTTTGGCTTTCTAGGGCCATTTATTATTAGCAGTTAGCACCAGCAATATCACTCTCGAATAAAGTACACACAAACCTGGTACTGAATCTTTTTAGGAGATAATGATCAGTTGCACCTCATCAGGCTCCAAGGATATAGGTATATATCTGGTGGCATTAACATGTAATCCCACTTATCCAGGAAAGTACCCTGAATCCTTCTACAATAATTTAACGTGGATTTCTTCTTCCATGCACGAACCTACACCCGACGTGCCACGACGGGGAAGAAAAATCTGTTCCCAGAATTTGATACGACAAAAACTATAATGAACAAATATAGCTGCCCATGGCCGGGCTGGGCATGACATGCATGCATACAGACTAGATGGACCCAACGCGTCCTGCCGCGCTGTCATCCGCTACCAATGTCTAATTCTTGTGGCGTGACTATCTAATTCTTGTGGTGTGACAATTCCTTTGTAGGTCTATACATACATTGGTTTGTTGTTGGCTCACTGATTTTTATACCTACGTGCAGCACAAGAGGCCCGACGCGTCTTGTACTTCCTCCATCTCATAATATAAGATACTATTACAATCAATACGCTAATAATATCTTATATCATCAGACAAAGGGGATGTAGTTAGTAGAAACAACTAACAAATGGAGCATAGTTTTCCCTTAAATATCACATTGTAAAAGCTATAACTGAAGTATAAATAAGAAAATATAATAAGACATTTATTTATTTCACAATTAATATATGTCCCAATCACAATTCTAAAATAACCACAACATTTTACAGTAATCTACGGTTCTAGCATTTGAAAGATAATGCACATTCTGGTGTCTAATGCAAATATAGACAATGTGATTCTATTCTATGCGGAAGTGGGTGCAGGCTTGCCATCAAACATGATCATCGGTTGAATTGACGACTTAGATGTCTTAGGGTTGTCTGCAGCAAATTCTAGGTATGGAGTCAGAAATAGATTTCACTTTTCTCGGGCTCACAATAAGAAAATCTTGGTGATATATATGTTCAGTTGATCATGCCACACCTCAACGTACTAAAACCCTACACAATAAATCAGCAATTAGTATAATTATACGTGTCACATCAAAGGTAATATAGATAATCAGTACGACCAAATGCACTAACTGATGGTGTGGAGAAAAATTAGTTGAATGCAAGAAGATCTACCCTCTGCCTGCTGACATTTGCCAGTATTCATGAACCAATCAACCAATTCTAAACCAAAAAATCTAGGGCTAAAAATATGTGCGCCAATAAAGCAAGAAAGAGATGGAAATGTGAACAAAAAACAGATACGTGTTATGCATAAGATTGTGTTTAGCATATCTCCATCTAGGCATACTTCCTAGGTGTGTTTTATGCACAAGAATGTGCATAACATAACACCCGCTTAACCATACATCCCTGGTACTGCATACTATATCGTTTCTAAAGTACGGTGAATCAAATTGGACTGCATAATGAACTCCTGAATAAATATTTAAAAAATAAATGCAAATAATTAGAGCTTAGGCACCATACCTTCATTTAATGTTGAAGAGCAGAAAGGTTAGATGTACCATGAAGAAAAAATAGTGCATGTATTAAGAATAATACACAACATCTGGATCCTCTCCATATAAAGAGTCAAGTAGTTTCATCTAAATGTAAGGTAAGATACATCTGAGGTGCCACCCTCGAGCCCCCGTGGTGTCAAAAGCCCATATGAGACTTCCTCAAAAAGCAAATTGCCATATTAGCAATCAAACTTTGTTGCTTAAGATGATATCTTAACTAAGAATGCTCTAAACATTTGAAGGGAATACCATACTTTTGTCAGTTGTACTGAGTGTCATCTTCTTAGTCACATTTGTAGGTAAATGTCAGTCTAGCTGTGCAAGTACTAACTATCAGAAATTATATATCTATAGGATCTTGCAGAATTTCGAACATTGGAATAGTAGGCATGTTGTGTACATCAAACTAAGAACCAAGCTAACTATGTGAGGAGAGCATGGTGCTTTCTTTTTTTGTTCCTGACGTGATACCAAGGTTGGAAGAAGTCAGACTTCAGTTGTGTGCTTAAACGAACGCAAAGTAGATGGGTGTCCCTTCTCTGGTGCCTACCTTGCTGAATGATAGAAACAAGATTAACGCGGGCAAGGACGGGATGGCTAATAAAATATTTAATTACCAGGTGAGATCAAACAAAGCTGAACATCAAACACACCCCACTCGGTTAAACATGGGAAGCATTCATGAAGAAGAACCCAGACACAGGAAAACACCACGCTAATCCTCCCTAACCAAATCACAAGACACTCAAAAAATGCGGAGCAATGCAGGCCACCCATACGCATGAGCACATGGCAAGCAGAATGCGGCAGGACAGGCCTGCATTCAGACCGAAGGAACTCGATCGATCCCAAAACCCTCACTGTGCAGCCCAGGCGCGCCCACACGTACTGACCCAAACGGTAGCAGCAGCACAACGGTGGCACCATTCTAATAAAAACAATCAGAATAAACATTCCAAGCGCCCCCAAATCCATGAATCCACGGCAACACACAAAGAGCACCCGTGGATCAGCCCCAATCCCTGGGCGGGCTTCCACATAGACGCCCAACACAGATCCACAAAACGCACGCCCCTACCGCGAAAGCTCCCCACGATCCACCCCTCCGGAGCCACAAGCACAAGAAGACAGAAAAAAAATGCAGAACAAGTGCCGGAGAAAACGAACAAGAGCGGGAAATAAGAAGCCCTGGAGAACACAAGCGGGCGCAACGGTGGCACCTAAGAGCCTCAGGCACCCATGCAACTCAGTCGCCAAAAAAGAGGAAAAACAACACCAGGCAAACAGTACCCACTGCCGCAGCAGGAAGCAGAAAAGAAAGACTGGATCCCCAGGCATAAGCAACGAACCGGTGACGCGGCATAAAAGCAGTGGCATGCTACCAGCATGATTTAAATGATTAACACTATATAAGCGGAAGACCGATGAATACGCCTTTGCCTTATGGAAAAAGGGGCTGGAATTCCGAGAGTAATATCTATATCTCATCCCCAACAAATCAGCAAAAAATGTTCAGGCAGTAATCGCGAAGGACACACAAATGAAAAACACGGCTCATAACATTAACCAGACCACATGGGGTTCATACCTCCGACAAAAAGCAGAGCTATTTACATCGACAGAAACAAATAGTTTTCACACACTTTGACAAAACAGAGATATTCACTTCCACAGAATCAAATATCACCATGGTGATTTTTGAATCAAATTTTAGGGAGCTCACCAACATATTCTTAGCAGGCATGAATCCTTCTGCTGGCTAAGCAGCATGCTCTTTAGATGTAGGCGTCCTGAGTAGTAACTCACCCGCGAAAGGAACCATGTGTGAAGTTTCAGGATCAATAGGAGCAACTATCTCTGCATAAAAACAAGTAGCCGAAAACACTGAATACCTCACGTGACACCACACATCCAAGATGGAAACTACATATACTAATAAGAAAACGCAACCAGTACCATGCTCTTGAGGAGACGCAAGAAGCATGCTTCCAATGCCGGTAGCATGATCCACCGTGGAATCACCAAATGCTATAGCAGTCACATGATGGTATGATAGGGGAGCATTCAAAAAATACCCCTCCGATTGAAAGTCTGAATAAATCGACGCTCCTGAATAGAACAACTCGGAAGTCTATGTTCTCCCGGCGAAAGGAAATGTGTGAGGGAGGCACCCCAACAACATAACTACTTCTGACCAGCTTCACATTATCAAGAGGAATGATAACATTGCTGACCAAGAACACGTTCAAGGGCACATCAGCTGGTTTTCCAATCAAGTCCCTTTTCAATATCAACAGATCAAACCATATCAACCACTCGTCGGCTGCCTTAAGTAGCAACCTTGTACCTTAAACAGATGGGCCACAGATCAAAAGGTCAAATCATAAACAGCAAACAGCAAACCATTTAGCATTTGAACATAATACCTAGGGCTAGCATTCCGGTTGGTACAATTCTAATTCGTGCAACCGTACAGTCACCATCTTCAATAGGTTAGATTCTAGATGCGCTAGTCACATGAGCGAAACCAACAATTCTGATTGGGCGCTATATCATCTACTTTGATTTTGCACCTGAATACCTTTTATTCAACAAATATCCCACATATTGTCAAAAAATATGTTTTAGTGTAGCGCCATTGCTATGATAAGAAACAGGAAGTTCCAATTACCATAGCTTCATGGGGAATGAGAGTACATGCCAAGATGAGATAGCGACATTTTCTACACCTCTATGATTTATGTGCATATGTCCTGCGCCATATGAACCCCTAACAAAATAAGGTGCAGAACACGAAGCACATCTCAATGTGAGATAAAATGATTGCACCCCAACCATTAACAACAGTAGCGCGTTCATGTGCCGGTCAAATGACAGGAGGTGAGTAGTGCAGGAAAGAAGGTAAGTGAACTACTGAACTGCTTTGTGAGCTGAAATGTTACAGCCCAACATTCCATGTCTGATGGAGAGAATTGTGTGTTAATTTACGTTATTTGCAAATGGAAACAAGCAACCGAAATATATCTAATGCATTAATGGATGAACTTTTCATGGCACACAAAATTCAAATCTTAAAGTAAAGACCATGTAAGAAGAAACTCAACTAAATAAGCATGTCTAACCTGGTCCAGCCAGGCGCACGTACAACACGGACAGGTCGCCGCACGCCTCCTCCTGGTGTAGGCCCTTCATGACGCATGCAGCAGCAGGCTCCAGCAGACCCTGCAACATGATCAATCACCCAATTCAGTTGCCACTTGGCAATGCATATGCCAACATCTTAGGATAAATCGAATGAAGTTCTTTTACCTAAGAGATCTGGCAACCGAGCATGTGTCCCTCCGTAGTCCATGACCGCACCACCGGTGGCGTCGACGCGAGGACCATGCTAAAGACCATCTTAGCAGGAACACCTACGCCAATGGAATACCCAGCACACCACCTGAACAGTCAGAACCATACTTTGCGAAAATAAAAAAGGATGCTATGCTAGTTGATGCTAATGAAATAGGGCGCCAATCGTTTCTTCTCACAACAGATACACAATTCATCTAGCAGGAGTTATGCATCCTGCAACACTAAAAAAGGGATGCTAATGAAACAGGGCGCGCACAGCAGCTACACAATTCATCTAGCAGGAGTTGTGCATCCTGCAAGGCTGCAACACTAAAAAGGGCAATAAATTTGCAGACACATCAAAGCATGCTCCTATATGTATCTAAACTCACAACGATATCCATATGACCAAAATCGTAAGCCCATATGAGACCCTGCGGTTGTTTCAATCAGATCTACCAAAAGTAGAGGACACGATCAGGAAGTATGAGAAAATATCAACATTAAAGCAGATCTTGTGGGGAAAAGAAATGAAGATGGCATACGTGCTAAAGATGGGGATGGAAAGTGGATTACCATCACAATTTCACCAGAACGAACCTGCTCCCGTACACCAGATGCAATCCACCTGGAGCATTGATACGTCTCCGACGTATCGATAATTTCTTATGTTCCATGCTACTTTATTGATGATACCTACATGTTTTATGCACATTATATGTCATATTTATGCATTTTCTGGAACTAACCTATTAACAAGATGCCGAAGAGCCAGTTGTTTTTCTGTTGTTTTTGGTTTCAGAAATCCTAGTAAGGAAATATTCTCGGAATTGGATGAAATCTTCGCCCAGGGTCCTATTTTTGCACGAAGCTTCCAGAAGACCGAAGAGGGAAGGAAGTGGGGCCACGAGGCGCCGACACCATAGGGCGGCGCGGCCCAGGCCCTGGCCGCGCCGACCTAGGGTGTGGGGCCCTCGTGTGGACCCCCACGTTGCCCTTCCGCCTACTTAAAGCCTCCGTCGCGAAACCCCAGTACCGAGAGCCACGATACGGAAAACCTTCCAGAGACGCCGCCGCCGCGAATCCCATCTCGAGGGATTCAGGAGATCGCCTCCGGCACCCTGCCGGAGAGGGGATTCATCTCCCGGAGGACTCTTCATCGCCATGATCGCCTCCGGAGTGATGAGTGAGTAGTTCACCCCTGGACTATGGGTCCATAGCAGTAGCTAGATGGTCGTCTTCTCCTAATTGTGATTCATTGTTGGATCTTGTGAGCTGCCTAACATGATCAAGATCATCTATCTGTAATACTATATGTTGTGTTTGTCGGGATCCGATGGATAGAGAATACTATGTTATGGTGATTATCAATCTATTGTTTATGTGTTGTTTATGATCTTGCATGCTCTCCGTTATTAGTAGAGGCTCTGGCCAAGTTTTTGCTCTTAACTCCAAGAGGGAGTATTTATGCTCGATAGTGGGTTCATGCCTTCATTGACACCTGGGACAGTGACAGAAAGTTCTAAGGTTGTGATGTGTTGTTGCCACTAGGGATAAAACATTGATTCTATGTCTAAGGATGTAGTTGTCGATTACATTACGCACCATACTTAATGCAATTGTCTGTTGCTTAGCAACTTAATACGAATGGGGTTCGGATGATAACTTGAAGGTGGACTTTTTAGGCATAGATGCAGTTGGATGGCGGTCTATGTACTTTGTCGTAATGCCCAATTAAATCTCACTATATTTATCATATCATGTATATGCATTGTTATGCCTTTCTCTATTTGTCAATTGCCCGACTGTAATTTGTTCACCCAACATGCTTTTATCTTATGGGAGAGACACCTCTAGTGAACTGTGGACCCCGGTCCTATTCTTTACATAGCATACAATCTACTGCAATTGTGTTTTACTGTTTTCTTTGCAAACATCTTCCACTCGATACGTTTAATCCTTTGTTACAGCAAGCCGGTGAGATTGACAACCTCACTGTTTCGTTGGGGCAAAGTACTTGGGTTGTGTTGTGCAGGTTCCACGTTGGCGCCGGAATCCCTGGTGTTGCGCCGCATCACATTTCGCGACCATCAACCTTCAACGTGCTTCTTGGCTCCTACTGGTTCGATTAAACCTTGGTTTCTTTCTGAGGGAAAACTTGCTACTGTGCGCATCATACATTCCTCTTGGGGTTCCCAACGAACGTGTGAGTTACACGCCATCAAGCTCTTTTTCTGGCGTCGTTGCCGGGGAGATCAAGACACGTTGCAAGGGGAGTCTCCACTTCTCAATCTCTTTACTTTGTTTTTGTCTTGCTTTATTTTATTTACTACTTTGTTTGCTGCACCTAAACAAAACACAAAAAAATTAGTTGCTAGTTTTACTTTATTTATTGTCTTGCTCTCTATATCAAAAACACAAAAAAATTAGTTACTTGCATTTACTTTATCTAGTTTGTTTTATTTACTGTTGCTAAAATGAATACTCCTGAAAATACTAAGTTGTGTGACTTCACAAATGCAAATAATAATGATTTCCTATGCACACCTATTGCTCCACCTGCTACTACAGCAGAATTCTTTGAAATTAAACCTGCTTTACTAAATCTTGTTATGAGAGATCAATTTTCTGGTGTTAGTTCTGATGATGCTGCTGCCCATCTTAATAATTTTGTTGAACTTTGTGAAATGCAAAAGTATAAGGATGTAGATGGTGATATTATTAAATTTAAAGTATTTCCTTTCTCATTAAGAGGAAGAGCTAAAGATTGGTTGCTATCTTTGCCTAAGAATAGTATTGATTCATGGACTAAATGCAAGGATGCTTTTATTGGTAGATATTATCCTCCCGCTAAAATTATATCTTTAAGAAGTAGCATAATGAATTTTAAGCAATTAGATACTGAACATGTTGCTCAAGCATGGGAGAGAATGAAAACTTTGGTAAAGAATTGCCCAACCCATGGACTGACTACTTGGATGATCATCCAAACCTTCTATGCAGGACTAAATTTTTCTTCGCGGAATTTATTGGATTCAGCTGCTGGAGGTACCTTTATGTCCATCACTTTGGGGGCGGCTACAAAACTTCTTGATGATATGATGATAAATTACTCTGAATGGCACACGGAAAGAGCTCCACAAGGTAAGAAGGTAAATTCTGTTGAAGAAACCTCTTCCTTGAATGATAAGATTGATGTGATTATGTCTATGCTTGTGAATGGTAGATCTAATGTTGATCCAAATAATGTTCCTTTAGCTTCATTGGTTGCTCAAGAAGAAAATGTTGATGTGAATTTCATTAAAAACAATAATTTCAACAACAATGCTTATAGGAACAACTCTGGTAATAACTATAGGCCATATCCTTCTGCTAATGGTAATGGTTATGGTAATTCTTATGGGAATTCTTACAACAATAATAGGAGTGTACCCTCTGGTCTTGAAGCCATGCTTAAAGAATTTATTAGTACACAAACTGCTTTTAACAAATCTGTTGAGGAAAAGCTTGATAAAATTGATACTATTGCTTCTAGAGTTGATAGACTTGCCTCTGATGTTAATCTTTTAAATTTGAAAGTTATGCCCAATAATGATATTGATAATAAGATTACTACTACAGCAAATGCCATCCAAGTTAGAATTAATGAGAATATAAGATTAATGGCTGAACTGCGTGCTAGGTGGGATAGAGAAGAAAATGAAAAACTAGCTAAAGAGAATAATGTAGCTAAAGTTTGGACTATTACCACCACTAGTAATGCTAATTCTTCACATGTTGCTGCACCTCCTACTATCAATGGTAAAATAATTGGTGTTGGCAATGTTTCTACTCCTAGTGCAAAGCGTACAAAACTGCCTGAAACTGCTGAAACTGCTTGTGATAAAACTGCTGAAATTTTTTCCAACCTTGGGAACAATGATCCCATTGCTGTAGCTCATAATGATTTAGATTTTGATGATTGCCACATCTCTGAAGTTATAAAGTTCTTACAAAAACTTGCTAAAAGTCCTAATGCTAGTGCTATAAATTTAGCCTTTACAAAACATATTACAAATGCTCTCATAAAAGCTAGAGAAGAGAAACTAAAACTTGAAACTTCTATTCCTAGAAAGTTAGAAGATGGTTGGGAGCCCATCATTAAAATGAAATTCAATGACTTTGAATGTAATGCTTTATGTGATCTTGGTGCAAGTATTTCTGTTATGCCTAAAAAGATTTATGATATGTTTGACTTGCCACCATTGAAGAATTGTTATTTGGATGTTAATCTTGCCGATAATGTTAAAAAGAAACCTTTGGGGAGGATTGATAATGTGCACATTACGTTAACAATAACCTTGTCCCCGTTGATTTTGTTGTCTTGGATATCGAATGCAATGCATCTTGTCCTATTGTGTTGGGAAGACCTTTTCTTCGAACCGTCGGTGCTATTATTGATATGAGGGAAGGTAATATTAAATATCAATTTCCTCTCAAGAAAGGTATGGAACACTTCCCTAGAAAGAAAATGAAGTTGCCTTTTGATTCTATTATTAGAACAAGTTATGATGTTGATGCTTCTACTCTCGATGTTACTTGATTTGCACTTTCTGCGCCTAGCTGAAAGGCGTTAAAGAAAAGCGCTTATGGGAGACAACCCATGTTTTTACTACAGCAATTTTTGTTTTGTTGAGTCTTGGAAGTTGTTTACTACTGTAGCAACCTCTCCTTATCATGTTTTTGTGCCAAGTAAAGTTTCTATGCTATAGTTGATGTTATATTTGGGATCGCTGCGCAGAAACAGCATTGCTGTCTGTCACGAATCTGGGCACAGCTCTGTAGAAAATTCGAAAACATCTGCCAATTTACGAGCGTGATCCTCAGATATGTACGCAACTTTCATTAGTTTTGAGTTTTTCCATTTGAGCAAGTCTGGTGCCAGCTTTAAATTCGTCTTTACGGACTGTTCTGTTTTTGACAGATTCTGCCTTTTATTTCGCATTGCCTCTTTTGCTATGTTGGATTTATTTCTTTGATCCATTAATGTCCAGTAGCTTTATGCAATGTCCAGAAGTGTAAAGAATGATTGTGCCACCTCTGAACATGTGAATTATTAATTGTGCACTAACCCTCTAATGAGTTTGCTTGAAGTTTGGTGTGAAGGAAGTTTTCAAGGGTCAAGAGAGGAGAATGATATACTATGATCAAGAGGAGTGAAAGCTCTAAGCTTGGGGATGCCCCCGTGGTTCACCCCTGCATATTTTAAGAAGACTCAAGCGTCTAAGCTTGGGGATGCCCAAGGCATCCCCTTCTTCATCGACAACATCATCAGGTTCCTCCCCTGAAACTATATTTTTATTCAGTCACATCTTGTGTTCTTTACTTGGAGCGTCGGTTTGTTTTTGTTTTTGTTTTTGTTTGAATAAAATGGATCCTAGCATTCACTTTGTGGGAGAGAGACACGCTCCGCTGTTGCATATGGACAAATATGTCCTTAGGCTTTACTCATAATGTTCATGGCGAAGTTTCTTCTTCGTTAAATTGTTATATGGTTGGAATTGGAAAATGCTACATGTAGTAATTCTAAAATGTCTTGGATAATGTGATACTTGGCAATTGTTGTGCTCATGTTTAAGCTCTTGCATCATATGCTTTGCACTCATTAATGAAGAAATACATAGAGCTTGCTAAAATTTGATTTGCATATTTGGTCTCTCTAAGGTCTAGATAATATCTAGTATTGAGTTTTGAACAACAAGGAAGACGGTGTAGAGTCTTATAACGTTTACAATATGTCTTTTATGTGAGTTTTGCTGCACCTGTTCATCCTTGAGTTTGCTTCAAATAACCTTGCTAGCCTAAACCTTGTATTGAGAGGGAATACTTCTCATGCATCCAAAATCCTTGAGCCAACTACTATGCCATTTGTGTCCACCATACCTACCTACTACATGGTATTTCTCCGCCATTCCAAAGTAAATTGCTTGAGTGCTACCTTTAAAATTCCATCATTCACCTTTGCAATATATAGCTCATGGGACAAAATAGCCTTAAAAACTATCGTAGTATTGAATATGTACTTATGCACTTTATATTTTATTAAGTTGCTTGTTGTGCGATAACCATGCTTCTGGGGAACGCCATCAACTATTGTTGAATATCATGTGAGTTGCTATGCATGTCCGTCTTGTCTGAAGGATCTATCATTTTAGTGGTTGGAGCATGCAAAATTGTTAGAGAAGAACATTGGGCCGCTAACTAAAGCCATGAATCATGGTTGAAGTTTCAGTTTTGGACATATATCCTCAATCTCATATGAGAATAATAATCATTGCTACATGCTTATGCATTTAAGAGGAGTCCATTATCTGTTGTCCATGTTGTCCCGGTATGGATGTCTAAGTTGAGAATAATCAAAAGCGAGAAATCCAAAATGCGAGCATTCTCCTTAGACCTTTGTACAGGCGGCATGGAGGTACCCCTTTGTGACACTTGGTTGAAACATGGCATGCAAAGATCCGGTAGTCCAAGCTAAGTAGGACGAGGTGCGGACACTATTAGTATACTATGCATGAGGCTTGCAACTTGTAAGATATAATTTTCATAACTCATATGCTTTATTACTACCGTTGACAAAATTGTTTCATGTTTTCAAAATAAAAGCTCTAGCACAAATATAGCAATCGATGCTTTCCTCTTTGAAGGACCTTTCTTTTACTTTTATTGTTGAGTCAGTTTACCTATCTCCCTCCACCTCAAGAAGCAAACACTTGTGTGAACTGTGCATTGATTCCTACATACTTGCATATTGCACTTGTTATACTACTTTATGTTGACAATATCCATGAGATATACATGTTATAAGTTGAAAGCAACCGCTGAAACTTAATCTTCCTTTGTGTTGCTTCAATACCTTTACTTTGATTTATTGCTTTATGAGTTAACTCTTATGCAAGACTTATTGATGCTTGTCTTGAAGTACTATTCATGAAAAGTCTTTGTCATATGATTCACTTGTTTACTCATGTCATTACCATTGTTTTGATCGCTGCATTCATTACATATGTTTACAAATAGTATGATCAAGATTATGATGGCATGTCACTTCAGAAATTATCTTTGTTATCGTTTTACCTGCTCGGGACGAGCAGAACTAAGCTTGGGGATGCTGATACGTCTCCGACGTATCGATAATTTCTTATGTTCCATGCTACTTTATGATGATACCTACATGTTTTATGCACATTATATGTCATATTTATGCATTTTCTGGAACTAACCTATTAACAAGATGCCGAAGAGCCAGTTGCTGTTTTTGGTTTCAGAAATCCTAGTAAGGAAATATTCTCGGAATTGGACGAAATCTTCGCCAGGGTCCTATTTTTGCAGAAGCTTCAGAAGACCGAAGAGGGAAGGAAGTGGGGCCACGAGGCGCCGACAAGGGCGGCGCGGCCCGGCCTGGCCGCGCCGACCTAGGTGTGGGGCCCTCGTGTGGCCCCCCACTGTTGGGGTTCGTTGCATAGAAAACAAAAAATTTCCTACCGCAAAGACGAATAAATCCAAGATCTAATCTATGGAACACCCAAGATCTAATCTACAAGATCGAAGCAACGAGATTGATGTGAGACTAACCCTCGAAGATTTCCAAAGCCTACGAGATTAGATCTCGTTGTTGGTGTAGACGATCATCCCCAGTGCTGCAATCCGGCAGCACTTCCGTACTCGGTCGCGCGTACGGTGTCGATGAAGCCCTTCCTCTCCCCGTTCCAGCGGGCAGCGGAGGTGTGGTAGATCTCCACGGAATCCCAGCAGCACGACGGCGTGGTGGTGGTGGTGGAGAAGAATTGCTGCAGGGCTTCGCCTAAGCCTGCGCAGCATATGGAGGAGAAAGAGAGGGGGCGGCCAGGGTTTCTGGATGGGGTGCCTTGGCCGGCCACCCCCTCCCCTCTTTATATAGGTGGGGGGTCGGCCTAGGGTTTCCCCTAGGGCCCACCTACCCCCTTTGGCCGGCCACATGGGGAGGGAAAACTCCTCCCCCAAGTATTCCCCTTATCTCCTAATTTAAACCATTTATTTTAGGAGATAGATCTTATCTCTAGATTTAAACCATTTAAACTAGAGATAGATCTTATCTCTAAGGGGGGCCGGCCTAGGCCCACATGTCATGGTGGGTAGGACCCACTATGCCATGTGGCGCCTATGTGGCCTCTCCCGGGGTGGTGGGCCCACTGGTGGCCCTCTAGAACCTTCTAGAAGCTCCGGTCAAAACACCGGACTTTTTCCCGAACCCCGGAAAATGACTTCCCATATATGAATCTTATTCTCCGGACCATTCCGGACCTCCTCGTGATGTCCCGGATCCCATCCGAGACTCCGAACAAAAACTTCGGACTCCAACTCATATTCCGAATCTACTTATGCGACATCGAACCTTAAGCGCGTCACCCTACGGTTCGCGAACTATGGACATGGTCGAGACTCCTCTCCGAGCAATAACCAATAGCGGGATCTGGAGATCCATAATGGCTCCCACATATTCAACGATGACTTAGTGATCGATTGAACCATTTACATACGATGCCAATTCCCTTTGTCTCGCGATATTTTACTTGTCCGAGGTTCGATCATCGGTATCTCCATACCTTGTTCAACCTCGTTACCAACAAGTACTCTTTACTCGTACCGTGGTATGTCATCTCTTATGATCCAATCATATGCTTGCAAGCTAATCAGACGACATTCCACCGAGAGGGCCCAGAGTATATCTATCCGTCATCGGGATGGACAAATCCCACTATTGATCCATATGCCTCAACTCACACTTTCCAAATACTTAATCCCATCTTTATAACCACCCATTTACGCAATGGTGTTTGATGTAATCAAAGTACCCTTCCGGTGTAAGTGATTTACATGATCTCATGGTCGAAGGACTTAGGCAACTATGTATCGAAAGCTTATAGCAAATTGAACTTAATGACTTGATCTTATGCTACGCTCATTTGGGTGTGTGTCCATTATATCATTCACCTAATGACATAACCTTGTTATTAATAACATCCTATGTTCATGATCACGAAACCATGATCATCCATTAATCAACAAGCTAGTTATACAAGAGGCTTACTAGGGACTCCTTGTTGTTTACATAACACACATGTATCAATGTTTCGGTTAATACAATTATAGCATGAGATGTAAACATTTATCATGAACAATAAGATATAACAATAACTAATTTATTATTGCCTCTTGGGCATATCTCCAACAGTCTCCCACTTGCACTAGAGTCAATAATCTAGTTAACATTTGTAAAGATATAACACCTTGGCCTTCTGGTGCTTATCATGTTTTGCTCACGGGAGAGGTTTTAGTCAACGGATCTGACACACTCAGAAACGTATGTATTTTGCAATTCATTTGCGTCTCAACGCATCACTCATTTCCAAATGAGTCATTATTAATTATATGCTTAGTCCTCTGGTGGAACCTTAATTCCGCGGTCTGAAATAAGTCACTAATATTGTCACACACAATATAGCTTCAAAGTTCTGACACTATCGGAACTACACCAAGTTCTCAAAGAACTCCTTGACTTAACATCCTCAGTCATTGTCAAAACAATGACATACTCTGCCTTCGTTTGTAGAATCCGTCACAATATTTAGAACTGATCTAAATCTAGCATAGACTTCTTCTAGCTCATTGTGCTACCTTATAAACAACACTTAGCCTAATTGAGATTGAAATTTTATTTTTATATGTGACCAAACTAATATCGGTGCAACACCTTACAGCGATTTGTTTGTCACTATCCCATATAAAAACTATATATATATATATCCTTGGTTCTTCTAAAGCACTCAGGGATATTCTTACTGTTGTCCAATGATCATTACATGAATCATTCTGGTATATGCTCGTAACACTTTAGAGCACAGGACATCTGACTTTGTACATATTATTCGTGATCTAAAATCACTCATGTGTATTTACTCATCGAGTGTCAAATACACTCAAGTCTTGTTAAACCTTCACATGAAAAGAACACCTTCTTAATACTTCTATATTGAACTACTTCAATATCTATTCTATGTACTTAAACTTAAACTTATTATGTGTTTCTATCTATCTTCATAGATCTTGACACTAAATATGTTTCAATTCATATCCTTTCATTGATGTTAATTCTCAATGAAACCTTTTAAATCAATTATATAATTACACTATTTATAATCAACGATATGTCATCTACATAAAGTATTATAAATATGTCTCAGCGCTCCCACTTAATTTCTTGCAAATGCAAGCATCTTCATCATTTCTGATGAAATCAAAACTCTTTGATTATTTCATCCGGTGAAGATTCCAACTCCGCGATACTCACTTCATCCAATTGAAGTTTGTATACCTATCTAGTATTCCACGGACCAGCAAAACTCTTGGTTGTATCTAGTATACATCCTTCATACACACTTCTGGTAAGGAATGTATTTCTGCCATCCTACTATCATATCTCATAAAAGAAATATGTAGCGATTACTAGAATAATCCACATAGACTATAAGCATTGCCACGGAAGATCTAATCTTATCGTAGTCAACTCTTTGAACTTTTTCGTAAACTGCTTTTCGATAAGTCAAGCTTCTTTAAGGATATTCCATCCAAGTCCATCTACTTTATAGATCCATTTACTTTCAAAAAGTATTCACCTATCTTGGATTTCATGGCGCATAGCCATTTTAACGGAGTCAGGGCCCATCATAACTTCTTTGTATGTAGTTGGTTTATCATTGTTCAAAAACAATCCTTTGTCCACAAATCATTTATTTGACCACAAAATAAACCACATCTACAAGGTTCAATAAGTACTTTGATCTCCATGACTATAACACTTTGTAGACATGGGAGCCATGATCTTCGTAGCTGCTTCCGGAACCATTTCCGATGTTGTGCTACTCTGATCATCATGCTCAGGTTCATAAACCTTATCAAGTTCCATTGTCCTCCCACTCAAATAGTTCGCTAGAAACAATTTCTTTGAAATAAGTAAGAAACATCGACAAACACTTTTGTCTTTGACTTCATAGTGGAAAGAATTCCCAATCAATTTCATGGGATAATCAACAAAGACATTTATCCGATTTTGGTTGTAAACTCATTTACTTATGCTATGCATACCAAAATTTATGAAAGGACTATTTAGGGTTTATACCCATGCCATAACTCGTATGGTGTCATTTCAATGGATCATGATGATGCTCTATTTAGTGTAAAAGCGATAGTCTCTAAAGCATAATCCACAAAAATATAATGGCGTCATTTTATTTTATCTCATCATCAATCCAACAGGTTTGGATACGTCTCTTGGATACTCCATCATCATCATGATACTCCAAGAAACGTGAGTTGTAGAACAATTTCATAAATCTCTTAGATGTTTGCTAAAACTCGTAATTCAAATATTTCCACCATGATCCAATCATAGATATTTGACTTTTCTATTACGATGATTTTCACTTCATGCTGAAACTTATTTGAATCCATTCAAATGTTTTCAAACTTCTTCCTTATCGAATATATCCACATATATATACTCAATTCATTGTTAGAAGTTTTCATGAAGTAGAAGAATCTCCCGCACACAACTATGCCCAGTGAACAATATACATCATCATGTATGTTTCCACTAAGTTAGTTGCCCGTTCAACTCTTGGCCTATGAACGGTATTTAAGTCATTCTCTTTTAGAAGAGATTTGCAAGCGCCAAACGATTCCAAGTCGAATGACTCCAAAAATCCATTCAAATGGAGTTCCTTCATGCGTTCCTTTCTAACATGACCTAAATGGCGGTTCCACTAATGAGTGGAATTCATATCATTTGCCTTATGGCATTTTAGCGTCAGTGTTATGCATGTGTGCTTCACCATAAAGATTTATAATAACTTATCCATCGTACATGGAATATGTCATAATTTGAACAACTCATTGTTTTCATTTGACTAGAACATAACAACAATTATAAAGTTCTTTATTATAAATCTGAATGGCTAGGTAGAATGCCAACGACGAACACAATAACACTTTATTTTGTTCCAGACGTGCATTCCTACCATATTCCTTGTCAGTCACTTAGGCCATTGTATTCTTGTATTGCGTTGTTTTGTATGACACCTCATACCAACCAATATGGTACAATTACCCAAGAATTTCATTGTGTGACCAAAACAAGGAATACATTCATAACATGTATATCATCTATATACACCTGAGCTAGACTTTCTAGTCTTTTCTTTCTTTCTGCCAAAATATCTTTTGTAGTTTCTCTTTTAGTTTTCCTCATTCTCAGAAAACACTTCACTTTCAATGACTTCTAAGTCCATTGGTCAAATACCAATAACCTTGAGGTTCTTACTTTGAAGTTGATCATCATATGACAAGTGTTCCAGATTTCACTATTAGTAACTTTGTAATATGATGAACAATTTCACTCATAATTTTATCCATCATATCATGACGACTTTCCGAGACCATGTCTGTACATGCTAGGCTCGTAAAGTTTAACCTCAGTATTCGCATGTGCAAATCTGGCTTGTATGTACACACGTAGAATCTATCACACCCGATCATCACGTGATGCTTCGAAACGACGAGTCTTAGCAACGGTGCATACTAAGGACAATCACTTCATGGATATGCGAATATCGTTAGTGCCCAACTAGTTGGAGGATTGGGACGCCTGGCGTCTTCAACCTTCGTACATTCCCATAAAACTTATGAGTTTATGTAGTCTCACTAGATTATATTCTATCATCTTGCAATAAGGTCTTAGATATCACATATATCTCATACCTTGCTTATTTCTGAAAACAAAATTTCCAGCTCCTTACTTTTCAAACAGATTTGAACTTCAAGTTTCACGGAGGCAAGATGATTCTAGGTACTAATTGAAACCATTGTTCTTTGAATCATTAATGAGAAGTTTACTAAAAGTTTGCAATAGGACTTAATCATTTCTTGATTCTTTAACAATACGGTACCAGTCCGTAGAGTTACTTGTCAGACTTAACAGTATTTCTATCTCAATTACAAGACTAGCGCATGGTAGATAACGGATGCCAATTCTACAAATTTAATTCAAAATACTATTCAGACTATGTTCATGATAATTAGTTCATGTTTTAATCTAATTACTAATGAACTCCCACTTAATACAACATCCCTCATAGTTGTTAAGTGGCACACGATCCACATCCACTACACCAAAACCGATCATCACGTGAGATGATGTAGCTTCAATGGTGAACATCAACATGTTGATCATATCATCCATATGACTCGTGTTCAACCTTTCGGTTTCCATTGTCCCGAGGCCATGTCTGTACATGCTAGGCTCGTCAAGCAAACCCAAGTATTCCGCGTGTGCAACATGGCTTACACCCGTTGTATGTGAACGTAGAGTCTATCACATCCGATCATCACGAGATGCTTCAAAACGACGAACTGTAGCAACGGTGCATACGAGGGGAGAACACTTTATTATCTTGATATTAATGTGAGGGATCATCTTATAATGCTACCGTCGCGATCTAAGCAAGATAAGATGCATAAAGGATTAACATCACATGCAATTCATAATATGTGATATGATATGGCCTTTCTTCTTGTGCTTTTGATCTCCATCTCCAAAGCACATGATCATGATCTCCATCATCACCAGCATTGCACCAAGGTCCGTGGCGCCGCTTCATGGTTGTCCATCACTTATAGCTACTATGACAACTACTTGAAATAAAGCTATTACATGATGAATAGACACGCAGGTCTTTAACAAAAATTAAAGACAACCATTAGGCTCCTGCCGGTTGCCATAATACAACAATGAACATCTCATACATCAAATATAATCATCATCACATCATGGCCATATCACATCACCAAACCCTGCAAAAACAAGTTAGACGCCTCTAATTTGGTTTGCATATTTTACGTGGTTTAGGGTTTTCGAGTAAGATCCAATCTACCTACGAACATGAACCACAACGGTGATACTAGTGTTGACAATAGAAAGTGCAAATTGGAATCTTCACTATGGTGGGAGAGACAGACACCCGCAAAGCCACTTATGCAATACAAGTTGCATGTCAAGCGTGGAGCAAGTCTCATGAGACGCGGTCATGTAAAGTTAGCCCGGGCCGCTTCATC
Organism: Lolium multiflorum; assembly: GCA_030979885.1. NCBI lineage: Eukaryota > Viridiplantae > Streptophyta > Magnoliopsida > Poales > Poaceae > Lolium > Lolium multiflorum. The sequence goes on from CM061753.1 coordinate 290,904,215, forward strand.
CCACCATCCCGCAAGATGCAAAGTACACAAACTAAAGCAACAAAAGCATCAACGCCCACAAAACCATTGTGTTCTACTCGTGCAACAGATCTATGCATAGACATGGCTCTGATACCACTGTTGGGGTTCGTTGCATAGAAAACAAAAATTTTCCTACCGCAAAGACGAATAAATCCAAGATCTAATCTATGGAACACCCAAGATCTAATCTACAAGATCGAAGCAACGAGATTGATGTGAGACTAACCCTCGAAGATTTCCAAAGCCTACGAGATTAGATCTCGTTGTTGGTGTAGACGATCATCCCCAGTGCTGCAATCCGGCAGCACTTCCGTACTCGGTCGCGCGTACGGTGTCGATGAAGCCCTTCCTCTCCCCGTTCCAGCGGGCAGCGGAGGTGTGGTAGATCTCCACGGAATCCCAGCAGCACGACGGCGTGGTGGTGGTGGTGGAGAAGAATTGCTGCAGGGCTTCGCCTAAGCCTGCGCAGCATATGGAGGAGAAAGAGAGGGGGCGGCCAGGGTTTCTGGATGGGGTGCCTTGGCCGGCCACCCCCTCCCCTCTTTATATAGGTGGGGGGTCGGCCTAGGGTTTCCCCTAGGGCCCACCTACCCCCTTTGGCCGGCCACATGGGGGGGCAAACTCCTCCCCCAAGTATTCCCCTTATCTCCTAATTTAAACCATTTATTTTAGGAGATAGATCTTATCTCTAGATTTAAACCATTTAAACTAGAGATAGATCTTATCTCTAAGGGGGGCCGGCCTAGGCCCACATGTCATGGTGGGTAGGACCCACTATGCCATGTGGCGCCTATGTGGCCTCTCCCGGGGTGGTGGGCCCACTGGTGGCCCTCTAGAACCTTCTAGAAGCTCCGGTCAAAACACCGGACTTTTTCCCGAACCCCGGAAAATGACTTCCCATATATGAATCTTATTCTCCGGACCATTCCGGACCTCCTCGTGATGTCCTGGATCCCATCCGAGACTCCGAACAAAAACTTTGGACTCCAACTCATATTCCGAATCTACTTATGCGACATCGAACCTTAAGCGCGTCACCCTACGGTTCGCGAACTATGCAGACATGGTCGAGACTCCTCTCCGAGCAATAACCAATAGCGGGATCTGGAGATCCATAATGGCTCCCACATATTCAACGATGAATTAGTGATCGATTGAACCATTTACATACGATGCCAATTCCCTTTGTCTCGCGATATTTTACTTGTCCGAGGTTCGATCATCGGTATCTCCATACCTTGTTCAACCTCGTTACCAACAAGTACTCTTTACTCGTACCGTGGTATGTCATCTCTTATGATCCAATCATATGCTTGCAAGCTAATCAGACGACATTCCACCGAGAGGGCCCAGAGTATATCTATCCGTCATCGGGATGGACAAATCCCACTATTGATCCATATGCTTCAACTCACACTTTCCAAATACTTAATCCCATCTTTATAACCACCCATTTACGCAATGGTGTTTGATGTAATCAAAGTACCCTTCCGGTGTAAGTGATTTACATGATCTCATGGTCGAAGGACTTAGGCAACTATGTATCGAAAGCTTATAGCAAATTGAACTTAATGACTTGATCTTATGCTACGCTCATTTGGGTGTGTGTCCATTATATCATTCACCTAATGACATAACCTTGTTATTAATAACATCCTATGTTCATGATCACGAAACCATGATCATCCATTAATCAACAAGCTAGTTATACAAGAGGCTTACTAGGGACTCCTTGTTGTTTACATAACACACATGTATCAATGTTTCGGTTAATACAATTATAGCATGAGATGTAAACATTTATCATGAACAATAAGATATAACAATAACTAATTTATTATTGCCTCTTGGGCATATCTCCAACATGCCCTTCCGCCTACTTAAAGCCTCCGTCGCGAAAACCCCAGTACCGAGAGCCACGATACGGAAAACCTTCCAGAGACGCGCCGCCGCGAATCCCATCTCGGGGGATTCAGGAGATCGCCTCCGGCACCCTGCCGGAGAGGGGATTCATCTCCCGGAGGACTCTTCATCGCCATGATCGCCTCCGGAGTGATGAGTGAGTAGTTCACCCCTGGACTATGGGTCCATAGCAGTAGCTAGATGGTCGTCTTCTCCTAATTGTGATTCATTGTTGGATCTTGTGAGCTGCCTAACATGATCAAGATCATCTATCTGTAATACTATATGTTGTGTTTGTCGGGATCCGATGGATAGAGAATACTATGTTATGGTGATTATCAATCTATTGTTTATGTGTTGTTTATGATCTTGCATGCTCTCCGTTATTAGTAGAGGCTCTGGCCAAGTTTTTGCTCTTAACTCCAAGAGGGAGTATTTATGCTCGATAGTGGGTTCATGCCTCATTGACACCATGGGACAGTGACATTGTGATGTGCTGTTGCCACTAGGGATAAAACATTGATTCTATGTCTAAGGATGTAGTTGTCGATTACATTACGCACCATACTTAATGCAATTGTCTGTTGCTTAGCAACTTAATACTGAATGGGGTTCGGATGATAACCTGAAGGTGGACTTTTTAGGCATAGATGCAGTTGGATGGCGGTCTATGTACTTTGTCGAAATGCCCAATTAAATCTCACTATATTTATCATATCATGTATATGCATTGTTATGCCTTTCTCTATTTGTCAATTGCCCGACTGTAATTTGTTCACCCAACATGCTTTTATCTTATGGGAGAGACACCTCTAGTGAACTGTGGACCCCGGTCCTATTCTTTACATAGCATACAATCTACTGCAATTGTGTTTTACTGTTTTCTTTGCAAACATCTTCCACTCGATACGTTTAATCCTTTGTTACAGCAAGCCGGTGAGATTGACAACCTCACTGTTTCGTTGGGGCAAAGTACTTGGGTTGTGTTGTGCAGGTTCCACGTTGGCGCCGGAATCCTGGTGTTGCGCCGCATCACATTTCGCGACCATCAACCTTCAACGTGCTTCTTGGCTCCTACTGGTTCGATTAAACCTTGGTTTCTTTCTGAGGGAAAACTTGCTACTGTGCGCATCATACCTTCCTCTTGGGGTTCCCAACGAACGTGTGAGTTACACGCCATCAAGCATTCGGTCAAATTCACTACAGTACATAAAACTCATAATCATAGCACATCACAGGGAAGCTGCAGTTTTGTTCATGTCATTCTGAAGAGCAATGAATAACACAGACAGAGCAAGCAGGCTCGCGAACGGCGTTCTCGCACGCCACGCACATACCTCGTGAACAGGCTTCACGCGACGTTCCCTTCCGTGAGGGCGGCCATAGCCTTCTCCTGCACCGCGAGCGCGGCAAGCCCGGCGTCCGCGTCGAACTCGGCCGCGCCGAAGAGGTGCTTAGGAGCCGCACGGCGCGTGCGGCGGTGCCGCGTCCGGGGACGGAGGCGGCGATGTTGGTACCCGCGCCGGAGCGCCAAGGCTCGCAGAGGCCACCGACGCGCGGCGGTGGCGGCGAGAGCTGGTAGCCTGGAGCAGAGGAAGTGAGGAGGGGGACGGAAAGAAGATGAAATTCAACACAAGCCGACCAAACATACCGACCTAGCTTCGGCAAAACAGATGAACCGGCTAAACACGTTTTACCAAGCGGTAACCTACATCTAGGTGGGCCCAACGAAAGCGACGTGCAGCTCAACCAGAGAAGCTCGGAACACTGGGATCTTAGAGCTCTTTAGAGATAAGGGCTGGCAACGGGTCGAGTTTGTCGGGTCGACCTAAACTATACCCATGCCCATCACCCTTATCGGGCACATCTGTGACCCGCGATCCTATCCATGGGTAAGAAATGAGATCCATGCCCAAACCCATCGGGTACAAAAAATGGAGAATTTGACACAACCAAATATTTAGAACACATCGGCACATTATTGAGCTGCCAAGTCAAAGAGTTATATGTTCCCGTTCATGGCGTTGTGACTGCAAGTAGTACTAATATGAACATATTTGGTGTCTAGATACAAGAGCTTTGTGTGTAAATGATGTATAATGTCTACATATATAATGTATATGTATCATAGCTCACGTACCATAAAAAGTAATGCAATTATTTTAATTAGTAATATTAATCGGGTGACCCATCGGGCAACCCGTGGACATAGATTGATACCCATGCCTAACCCACGACTAATCGGATTGCCCATGGGTCGTTTCCATGGACGAACATTAGGACCCATACCCTACTCATTTGAATTGGGTGGCTATAGACAGACGTACTCATGGATCGAATTGCCGGCTTGATTACAGATACAGCGTCTGCGGTCTGCACCCAATGAATCCGAGTAAATTATCCACAGTGACGAGCACACCGGAGGACACGTCGGCATCAATGACGGGTGACAGGCGGCCTCGCGGGAGCCGACTGGGCTCTCAAGTGCACGTAGGCCTGTGTGCGGGAGCCGGCTGGGCTCTCAAGAAAAATCCGATCTCATCCAATCCTGCCTCAGCAGCAGTACATGCAACATTCAAAACCTGCCCATGCCTACAGTGATCATCACGTCCTTCCCAAAAACAGCCTGTCCAGAACCTTGTCCAAGAGCAGCGGTGCCAGCTTCCATTAAATCTTGACATTTATTCAGAATTATTTTCCATGAATATAATTTTACATGAGAAGGAAGGGGGCAGCTGCGATGGGATGAGGAGGAAGGAAACATGACCGACAATAGCTGCCGAAGGATGGCGACACTAGGCACGAGAACCATGTGCGGACGCAGAGTCCCTGTCGCCCGGCACTTGCCCGGGCTTCAGCCGCGCACGCCCTCGTGCGTTCAACGCGACGCATTTCGACGGGTGCTCGTCGTGTCGTTTACGCCGGGATATATTTTGTCCGAGTGTTCATTTGCGTCTGGGTGTGCGTTCACCGGCAACCCATTTTTAGATTTGCAACGCATTTAAAAACATAAAAAGTAATATATTTTAATGCATAAATACTATACAATATAGATCTAGAAGAGTAGGCTACTTGCTTCCGGACGGGCCGGCACCGTCGTTGCGTCGCTCCATCGTCTGCTTCTCCGCCGCCTCCCGTGCGGCTGCTATGGCTCGGTGCGCCGCCGTTTTTTCTGTGCTCCCGCCGCGTGGCGGCGTCGTCCTTGAGCGTCTCGAAAGACTCGACGATAGCCCTCGCCGCCGCCTCCTCCGGCGTAGGTGCATCAGGGTCATCGGAACACCAAGATATCTCGGGTCGAGTCCTCCGGCTGCGTTGGCCGCCAGCCGCGCTGTTCAGCTCGGCGTCGACCGCCGCATGGGCCGCCCGCTCCTCCTCCTGCTTCCTTCTCCGTCAGCCAGGGCCGCGGCCCCTAACCGGGTGGAGGAGGTCGGTGCTGTCTTCAGAGTCAAACTCCTCGTCGGAGCTTGAGGCCGGGGGAGGTGGAGTGGGAGGTGAAGGTGGAGGTGGAGGCGCGGCAGCCTGGCCGCATCCGGCGCTGCAGCGGCGGCTAGGGTTTAGTGGGGAGGAGATGAGATGCTCGCGCCCCTGTTTATATAGGTCGGAGGCAGGGCGACGGCCGCGCCACGCGGGGCATCGCCATTACTACGCGCGGCACGCGAGGCATCGCCATTAACGCGGCCGCAGACTGCCGAAGCGACGCCTCGGCGCCAGTACTGGCGGAGAAGACGCATCGACGCTGCGCACGCTCGCAGCGGGCACGACAAACGCGCCCGCCGGCACACGCGTCCGCGGAGACGCCCGAGCGCATATTTGGGCCAGGTTTGCCCCGCGAACGGCGGACACTTTGCGCGCCGCGAGGTGGCGAGACGCATTTCGGTCACGGCGGACGAAAACGGTCGCTCGACCGTTTGCGTCGCGCCACTGGAGATGCCCTCACGCAGAAGAAGTTGTCCAGCAACGATCTGCTAAGAGCATCTCCAGCGCGTCCCCCAAAGCGTCCCCCGGAGCAATTTGGGGCGCGCCAACCAAAACCGTTCCACCGTCCCCCAAAGCCCATTTTTGTCCGGCGCGGACCGATACGGTGTCCGGCGCCCCGAGCCCGTCCCTGTCCCACAGGGGACTCTCCGGGCACGCCGGATGATACGTCTCCAACGTATCGATAATTTCTTATGTTCCATGCTACATTATTGATGATATCTACATGTTTTATGCACACTTTATGTCATTATTATGCGTTTCCGGAACTAACCTATTGACGAGATGCCGAAAGGCCTGCTGTTTTTGTTTTGGTTTTAGAAATCCTAGTAAAGAAATATTTTAATCGGACGAAATAAAGACCCAACATCCTATTTTTCCGGAAGCTTCCAGAGCACCGGAGAAGGACGAGAGGGGAGCTGGGGGCCCCACACCACACCCGGCGCGGCCCGGGGGGGCGCGCCCCGTAGTGGGCACCCCGTGCCCCTCCGACTCCGTCTCTTCGCCTATTTAGTCGTCCCTGACCTAAAAACACCGATACGGAAGACGAAACCAGAGAAACCCATCTGAGCCGCCGCCATCGCGAAAGTCCAATCGGGACAGAACTCTCTGCTCCGGCACCCTGCCGGACGGGGAATTGCCCCCGGAGTCATCTCCACCGCCATCTCCACCGCCATCTTCATCACCGCTGCTGCTCCCATGAGGAGGGAGTAATCCATCCCCGAGGCTGAGGGCTTCGCTGTAGCTATGTGGTTCATCTCTCTCCCATGTACCTCAATACAATGATCTCATGAGCTGCTTTACATGATTGAGATTCATATGAGTTTTGTATCACTATTATCTATGTGCTACTCTAGCAAAGTTATTAAAGTAGTTCTATTCCTCCTGCACGTGTGTAAAGGTGACAGTGTGTGCACCGTGTTACTACTTGGTTTATGCTATGACCATGATCTCTTGTAGATTGCGAAGTTAACTATTGCTATGATAATATTGATGTGATCTATTCCTCCTACATAAGCATGAAGGTGACAGTGTGCATGCTATGTTAGTACTTGGTTTAGTCTTGTCGATCTTTCATGCACTCTAAGGTTATTTAAATATGAACATTTAATTGTGGAGCTTGTTAACTCCGGCATTGAGGGTTCGTGTAATCCTACGCAATGTGTTCATCATCCAACAAGAGTGTAGAGTATGCATTATTCTGTTATGTGATCAAAGTTGAGAGTGTCCACTAGTGAAAGTCTAATCCCTAGGCCTTGTTCCTAAATACTGCTATCGCTGCTTGTTTATCGTTTTACCGAGTTACTATCACTGCTACTACTGCTTGTTTACTTCCCGCAATATTACTACCATCAACTGCACGCCAGCAAGCACTTTTCTGGCGCCGTACTACTGCTCATATTCATTCATACCACTTGTATTTCACTATCTCTTCGCCGAACTAGTACACCTATTAGGTGTGTTGGGGACACAAGAGACTTCTTGCTTTGTGGTTGCAGGGTTGCATGAGAGGGATATCTTTGACCTCTTCCTCCCCGAGTTCGATAAACCTTGGGTGATCCACTTAAGGGAAACTTGCTGCTGTTCTACAAACCTCTCTTGGAGGCCCAACACTGTCTACAAGAATAGAAGACCCGTAGACATCAAGCTATTTTCGGCGCCGTTGCCGGGGAGGAAAGGTAAAAGGTACTCACACTCCGGATCTCGGCTACTAAGCTATTTTCCAGCGCCGTTGTAAGTACTCGAAGCTATTTCCTTTAGACTCTGCAATTGCGACATTTGGTTTCTTGTTTACACTAGTTTGGCATAATGGACAAGAATGAGCTTCTATTTCTATTTCCTGATTTAAAACATGGATTGTTTGATGCGAAAATTAAAAAACCTATGGAATCTTATTTGCATGCTGGTAGTAATATTAGTATGAACGCTTTGAACACCATTGTTGATAATAATATAGAAAGTTCTAAGCTTGGGGAAGCTGGTTTTCATGATCTTTTTAGTCCCCCAAGCATTGAGGAGGAAATTTACTTTGATGATACTTTGCCTCCTATTTATGATGATTATAAGGATAGTGGTCTTTTGTTACCACCTGTTATGGAGGATAAATTTGATTATGATTACAATATGCCTCCTATATTTGATGATGAGAATAATAATGATAGCTACTTTGTTGAATTTGCTCCCATTACATCTAATAAAACTGATTATGCTTATGTTGGGAGTAGTAATTATTTTATGCATGAGAATAAGAATGCTTCATGTGATAGTTATATTGTTGAATTTGTTCATGATGCTACTGAAAGTTATTATGAGAGAGGAAAATATGGTTGTAGAAATTTTCATGTTACTAAAACACCTCTCTATATGCTGAAATTTTTGAAGTTACACTTGTTTTATCTTTCTATGCTTGTTGCATTATGCTTCTTGAACTTGTTTATTTACAAGATTCCTATGCATAGGAAGCATGTTAGACTTAAATTTGTTTTGAATTTGCCTCTTGATGCTCTCTTTTGCTTCAACTACTATTTCTTGCGAGTGCATCATTAAAACTGCTGAGCCCATCTTAATGGCTATAAAGAAAGAACTTCTTGGGAGATAACCCATGTGTTTTTTTACTACATTACTTTGTTTTATATTTGTGTCTTGGAAGTTGTTACTACTATAGCAACCTCTCCTTATCTTAGTTTTGTTGCATTGTTGTGCCAAGTAAAGTCTCTATAGCAAGGTTCATACTAGATTTGGATTACTGCGCAGAGACAGATTTCTTTGCTGTCACGAATCTGGGCCTAATTCTCTGTAGGTAACTCAGAAAATTATGCCAATTTACGTGAGTGATCCTCAGATATGTACGCAACTTTCATTAGTTTTGAGTTTTTCCATTTGAGCAAGTCTGGTGCCATTTTAAAATTCGTCTTTACGGACTGTTCTGTTTTTGACAGATTCTGCCTTTTATTTCTCATTGCCGCTTTTGCTTTGTTGAATGGGTTTCTTTGTTCCATTAACTTTCAGAAGTTTTGTGCAATGTCCAGAAGTGTTAAGAATGATTGTGTCACCTCTGAACATGTGAATTTTTGATTATGCACTAACCCTCTAATGAGTTTGCTTGAAGTTTGGTGTGAAGGAAGTTTTCAAGGGTCAAGAGAGGAGTATGATATACTATGATCAAGAGGAGTGAAAGCTCTAAGCTTGGGGATGCCCCCATGGTTCATCCCTGCATATTTCAAGAAGACTCAAGCATCTAAGCTTGGGGATGCCCAAGGCATCCCCTTCTTCATCGACAAATTTATCAGGTTCCTCCCTTGAAACTATATTTTTATTCGGTCACATCTTATGTACTTTACTTGGAGCGTCTGTTTGTTTTTATTTTTGTTTTGTTTGAATAAGTTCATCCTTGTGTGGGAGAGAGACACGCTCCGCTGGTTCATATGAACACATGTGTTCTTAGCTCATAATATTCATGGCGAAGTTTCTTCTTCGTTAAATTGTTATATGGTTGGAATTGGAAAATGCTACATGTAGTAATTGCTATAATGTCTTGGGTAATGTGATACTTGGCAATTGTTGTGCTCATGTTTAAGCTCTTGCATCATATACTTTGCACCTATTAGTGAAGAAATACATAGAGCATGCTAAAATTTGGTTTGCATAATTGGTCTCTCTAAGGTCTAGATAATTTCTAGTATTGAGTTTTGAACAACAAGGAAGACGGTATAGAGTCTTATAATGTTTACAATATGTCTTTTATGTGAGTTTTGCTGCACCGCTTCATACTTGTGTTTGTTTCAAATAACTTTTCTAGCCTAAGCCTTGTATCGAGAGGGAATACTTCTCATGCATCCAAAATCCTTGAGCCAATCACTATGCCATTTGTGTCCGCCATACCTACCTACTACATGGTATTTTTCCGCCATTCCAATGTAAATTGCTTGAGTGCTACCTTTAAAATTCCATCATTCGCCTTTGCAATATATAGCTCATGGGACAAATAGCCTTAAAAACTATTGTGGTATTGAATATGTACTTATGAACTTTATCTCTTATTAAGTTGCTTGTTGTGCGATAACCATGCTTCTGGGGACGCCATCAACTACTCTTTGTTGAATATCATGTGAGTTGCTATGCATGTTCGTCTTGTCTGAAGTAAGGGAGATCTACCACCTTATGGTTAAGCATGCATATTGTTAGAGAAGAACATTGGGCCGCTAACTAAAGCCATGAATCATGGTGGAAGTTTCAGTTTTGGACATATATCCTCAATCTCATGTGAGAATAATAATTGTTGCTACATGCTTATGCATTAAAGAGGAGTCCATTATCTGTTGTTCATGTTGTCCCGGTATGGGTGTCTAAGTTGAAGAATGATCAAAAGCGAGAAATCCAATGCGAACTTTCTCCTTAGACCCTTGTACAGGCGGCATGGAGGTACCCCATTGTGACACTTGGTTAAAACATGTGCATTGTGATGATCCGGTAGTCCAAGCTAAGTAGGACAAGGTGCGGGCACTATTAGTATACTATGCATGAGGCTTGCAACTTGTAAGATATAATTTACATAACTCATATGCTTTATTACTACCGTTGACAAAATTGTTTCATGTTTTCAAAATAAAAAGCTCTAGCACAAATATAGCAATCGATGCTTTCCTCTTTGAAGGACCTTTCTTTTACTTTTATGTTGAGTCAGTTCACCTATCTCTCTCCACCTTAAGAAGCAAACACTTGTGTGAACTGTGCATTGATTCCTACATACTTGCATATTGCACTTGTTATACTACTTTACATTGACAATATCCATGAGATATACATGTTATAAGTTGAAAGCAACCGCTGAAACTTAATCTTCCTTTGTGTTGCTTCAATACCTTTACTTTGAGTTATTGCTTTATGAGTTAACTCTTATGCAAGACTTATTGATGCTTGTCTTGAAGTACTATTCATGAAAAGTCTTTGCTTTATGATTCAGTTGTTTACTCATGTCATTACCATTGTTTTGATCGCTGCATTCATTACATATGTTTACAATATGATCAAGTTTATGATGGCATGTCACTTCAGAAATTATCTTTGTTATCGTTTTACCTGCTCGGGACGAGCAGAACTAAGCTTGGGGATGCTGATACGTCTCCAACGTATCGATAATTTCTTATGTTCCATGCTACATTATTGATGATATCTACATGTTTTATGCACACTTTATGTCATTATTATGCGTTTTCCGGAACTAACCTGACGAGATGCCGAAAGGCCAGTTGCTGTTTTCTGCTGTTTTTGGTTTCAGAAATCCTAGTAAAGAAATATTTTCGGAATCGGACGAAATAAAGACCCAACATCCTATTTTTCCGGGAAGCTTCCAGAGCACCGGAGAAGGACGAGAGGGGAGCCAGGGGGCCCCACACCACACCCCGCGCTGCCCAGGGGGCGCGCCCGTAGTGTGGGCACCGTGGCCCCTCCGACTCCGTCTCTTCGCCTATTTAGTCGTCCCTGACCTAAAAACACCGATACGGAAGACGAAACCAGAGAAACCCATCCGAGCCGCCGCCATCGCGAAAGTCCAATCCGGGACAAACTCTCCGGCACCCTGCCGGACGGGGAATTGCCCCCGGAGTCATCTCCACCGCCATCTCCACTGCCATCTTCATCACCGCTGCTGCTCCCATGAGGAGGGAGTAATTGATGACCCACAAGTATAGGGGATCGCAACAGTCTTCGAGGGAAGTATTACCCAATTTATTGATTCGACACAAGGGGAGACAAAGAATACTTGTAAGCCTTAACAGCGGAGTTGTCAATTCAGCTGCACCTGGAAACAGACTTGCTCGCAAGAGTTTATCAGTAGTAACAGTTTTATGGCAGTGGAAATAGTGAAATAACAGCGGTGAAACAAAGACAGCAGAGTGATTATAGTAAACAGCAGGATTAAAATACTGTAGGCACAGGACGGATTTAACGGGCGTTGCATGGATGAGAGAAACTCATGTAACAATCAAAGCATGGGCATTTGCAGATAATAATAAAACGGTATCCAAGTACTAATCAATCAATAGGCATGTGTTCCATATTTAGTCGTACATGCTCGCAATGAGAAACTTGCACAACATCTTCTGTCCTACCAGCCGGTGGGGCCTCTAGGGAAACTACTGGATATTAAGGTACTCCTTTTAATAGAGTACCGGAGCAAAGCATTAACACTCCGTGAACACATGTGATCCTCACATCACTACCATCCCCTCCGGTTGTCCCGATTTCTGTCACTTCGGGGCCTTTGGTTCCGGACAGCGACATGTGTATACAACTTGCAGGTAAGATCATAAACAACGAATATCTTCATGAATCAATAACATGTTCAGATCTGAGATCATGGCACTCGGGCCCTAGTGACAAGCATTAAGCATAACAAGTTGCAACAATATCATAAAAGTGACATCTACGGATACTAGGCACTATGCCCTAACAATCTTATGACTATTACATGACCAATCTCATCCAATCCCTACCATCCCCTTCAGCCTACAGCGGGGGAATTACTCACACATGGATGGGGGAAACATTGCTGGTTGATGGAGAGGCATTGGCGGTGATGGCGGTGAAGATCTCCTCCAATTCCCCGTCCCGGCGGAGTGCCAGAACGGAGACTTCTGGCTCCCGCGACGGAGTTTCGCGATGTGGCGGCTCTCTGGAGGGTTTCTGGCGATGTCGACTTCTCTCCGTGCGTTTTTAGGTCGAACCCGATAAGTAGTCCAAAGGGGGGCGTCGGAGGCCGGCCGAGGGGGCCACACCATAGGGCCGCGCGGGCCCCCCCTGGGCCGCGCCGCCTATGGTGTGGGGCCCTCGGGCCTCCACCTCCTTTGCCCTTCTGGCTCCGTCAATATTTTGGTAAAATAGGGCCATCTGAAGAAATTCCGAGGATTTTCCCGAAAGTTGGATTTCTGCACAAAAACGAGACACCAGAGCAATTCTGCTGAAAACAGCGTTAGTCCGTGTTAGTTGTATCCAAAATACACAAATTAGAGGCAAAACAATAGCAAAAGTGTTCGGGAAAGTAGATACGTTTTGGACGTATCAACTCCCCCAAGCTTAGCTTATTGCTTGTCCTCAAGCAATTCAGTTAACAACTGAGCGATAAAAGAACTTTCACGAACACATTTGCTCATATGATGTATATATTCTCATGCTATGGCTAATACTTAAGCAGTTCATAATGAGATACATGCAAATAAGATCATCCAACAGCTATGTCAATCATGGAGAAGTACCAACAATTAATAATAAGCATCATGAATCATGTATGTAAGCAAGATTGCAATGTTCATAAGAGAATATGGTAAAGTGGTATCTCGCTTGCCTGTATTTGATCGGCAAAACATAAATGCCGAGGCACCTCTTGAGTTCATAGAAAGACTAGAAGTAGTGATTGTCAAAGATAAAAGCATCAAAGTTATACCACAATCAATCATATTTTGAGACAAGCATATTATACTAAGAATGACAGTTGTGCTCTCAAGATAGTGCTCAAAGAAAGAATGGAGACACAACATAAAAGTAAAAGATTGACCCTTCGCAGAGGGAAGCAGGGATTAACATGCGCTAGAGCTTTTCATTTGTAAAGCAGGAGTAAAATTATTTTGAGAGGTGTTTGTTGTTGTCAACGAATGGTAATGGGTACACTAACTACCTCATCAACCGGACTCACAAGAGCGGCTCCCATTTTATTTATTTTTGGGTGGCACTCCTTCCAACCTTTCTTTCACAAACCATGGCTAACCGAATCCTCGGGTGCCTGCCAACAATCACATACCATGAAGGAGTGCCTTTTTATTTAAGTTTTATTATGATGATGACACTCCCCCAACCTTTGCTTACACAAGCCATGGCTAACCGAATCCTTCGGGTGCCGTCCAACAATCACAAACCATGGAGGAGTGTCTATTTAAGTTAATTAATTTGGGACTGGGAATCCCATTGCCAGCTCTTTTTGCAAAATTATTGGATAAGCGGATGTGCCACTAGTCCATATGAGAGTCCGTCAAAAGTAAATGACAAGGTCGAAAGCTAAACACCACATACTTCCTCATGAGCTATGAAACATTAACACAAATTGAGAAGCATTTTGAAAGTTTTAAAGGTAGCGCATGAGAATTTACTTGGAATGGTTTGAAATGCCATGCATAGGTATTTATGGTGGACACTTTTGGAACAACTTGGTTTTCAGGTGTTTGGAAGCACGAGCGGCGATCCCGCTCAGTACAAGTGAAGGCTAGCAAAAGACTAGGGAGCGACAAATCAAGAGAGCAATAACTGTCATAATCATGCTTGCGGCAAAATAAATTAACGGAGGCATAAAAGTGATACAATAACTCTGAAGCAATATAAATCATCGAGGCTTAATTGACTTTTTGTTCAGTCATATGCATGCGTGAGCATGTGCCAAGTCGATATAAATGAATTATTCAGAGGAGGATACCACAATGCCATACTTACTTATGAATAAAACAATGCAAGCAAACATCCATGACATGCTACTCATATTAATAAATTGGAACTAAACATGAGAGATCATGAACTACTAGACTTTCTCAAATAACATATACCTCACATGAACCAACTAAGCATGATCATATGGATGAGTATATGTACAAAAATGAAAACAAATAGAGTTCATACCAGCCTCTCACCACAATCAGATTGTCGTAGATCGTCATTATTGCCTTTTCACTTGTGTAGCTTGGATAATATGAAATGAAAACCACGCTCCAGCCACCGAAGACCATTGAACTCATGATGAACTTTACAAACCAAAGAAGAACAGCAAATATTTTTGGTGTTTTCGAATTAGAAACAAGAACAAAAGAAAACAAGCAAACAAAGCAAAATCTTTTTGGGTTTTCTTATAGCAAACTAATGATAGCAAATAAAGCAAACTAAGAGCAAGGAACCAAATAAACAAATGGTGAAGAGAAACAACAGAAATATTTTTGGTCTTTTTGTGTTTTAGGAAAGAAACAAAGTGAAAACAAAAGAATGCAAACTAACAGAAACACAGAAAAGCAGGATGACAGAAATCTGCCAAATCCTGACAGCAGTACAGAAATCGAATTTAACAAAAATCTTCCATTGCTCAGACCAAAAAGTGTTCAACTAATGAAAGTTAGATAACAACCTGGGGAACCTGCTCAAAAATTGGCAACTCAAAATAACGTTCTGGCTGTGCGTACGAATTTTTTTGGTAACAGCACAGAATCTGTTTTTGGACAGCACTTCCCCAAATATCATCTCCCTCTCATTAGAAAACCACTCTAGAGACTAAACAAGTATGTACAAGTATCCAGCAATCATAATATGCAAAGAATGAGTGATGCCGGTATACCTCCCCCAAGCTTAGGCTTTTGGCCTAAGTGGAGTTCATTCCCAACGAGGGTCGGGGTTCCACGCCGGTGGATCATACATGGAGTGGTAATAAGGCCCCTGTGCAGAAGAATATCGTGGAGGCTCCACGTGACCATGATGTTGATATGAGGAGCTTGCTGCATCGGATGAAGAGTCGGGATGCTCCTCGGTCTCCTCCACATTTTCCCTCGCACGACGGCTTTCTCTTTCTATGTATGCATTTAGCTCATTTTCTGTGATCGACCACCCGTTCCTGGCATCAAGGTTAAACAAAGCAGGTGCAGGCAATCGTACTAGTTTTTCAATTTTCTTAGTTATACTCCATTTTTTCTTATATAAAGTTATCCTATAATGCAGGTTGTTCAAGTTAGATGCATCTGAAATAAACTCATGTCTAATCATGGAAACCACATCAAGCTTCTCTATAGAAAGCGGAATATCTAAATGGTGAGGTTCTACACCATGCATAGCTAATAAGCGAGAGGCGATAAGACCTCCACAAATTCCTCCTTTCTCACGGTTAGTAGCAAGTCTACAAGCTATTAAAGCACCCAAATTATAAGTCCTATCCTGTTGCAAAGCAGCAGCTAAGAAAGCCAAGTCTGGGACAGATAATTTACCTCCGGTCCTTCTTGCAAGGACGCACTTTGTAATGAAATAGGCAAAGTAGCGGATGGCTGGATGTTGAATGCTACTAATCTTACCATCATCATTGGAGAGGCTCCTCCCATTACAAATCCTTGTATAAAGATCTGAGAGCTCCCGCGGTGTTCCCCTGATCTTCTCGCAGGATCCCCATTGCGGTACTCCAATTGCTGCACAAAAAACACTAAATGGCAAGTTGACAGCTTTATTGTAAATTTTATACTGGACCATGGGGTCAGATCGCGACCAATTGAACTTGAAGTCCTGCACAAAAGACATAGTTAATTTTGCATATTGTCTTGGCTCTCCTTCAACAAAACCACTCAGCCCTGCACGAGAGATTAGAGTTTGCACATCTTGTAAAATCCCCGCACTTCTCATAAAGTCCACGCATGGGTAGTAAGAGGGGTATACTCCCTCCTCACGATTGACTCTTGAAACTTGCTGGACTTCCAATTCTTCTTGGTTCAATTGGGGCACACCTTCTTCCATTTTCTGAAATTTTCAACAATCATTATAAAATTTGATTTCAAGGTGTGTAATTGAAGGGAACTACTATAGGAACTTGCTAGAGTACTAAACATGCATCAAAACTAATTTCTACCACTTAGAACAAGCATGCAAGCTCACTAAACATGTTATCTACAGCAGCAAAATATTCAAGATATACTCAACCAAATGAAATTCTAATTGGACAATCAAAGGAGTCACATACCAAGGAGTAAATGTGCCAAATTTCAGACAGAAATCTGGGCTGAGCAAGGAGATCGAAAAATCGCGAGTTCTTGAGCAGAAACACGAGTGAGAGAAACTTGGTACGAGTTTTTTCGGGAGAGAGAAGGTGCTGGGAGAAAGAGATGGTGTAGTGGGGCAAGGGGTGGCCCACACCACATGGTGGCGCGGCCCCCTTGCTGGCCGCGCCGCCCTATGGTGTGGCACCCCCTGGTGCCCCACAGGTCATCCTCTGGTGCTCCCAGGTGCCTCGTCGAAAAATAGGACCAACGGTGTAATTTTTGTAATTTTTAGAGAACTTTGAAAAATGCACATTTCTGGGTATTAAATTAATGATTACTGCGCAGGAAAATGATTTCTAAAATCTTAAATGACTAAAGCATATTGCAAAACAAAAGTGCTACAGCAAATAAAATAGGTGAAGGGAGAGAGAAAGAAAGAAGTGTTGTTTAGCTCTTTTATGCAATAAAATATACTTGTTAACAAGGTTGATCAAGTCTTGCTACCAAATAAATTTTATATGACATAAGAAGAAATAAACCTCAAATCAATCATGTTACCTTATATTGAATTGATATGGATCCAATCACAAGAGTTTGATATTCTTCTTTAGGCTCATATATAGGACAATCAATGGATCCCACTTTGATAGTTTTCACATTAAAAATTGTATTGACTCCACATACTTTATCAATCCTCTTGGGAAAATAGACAGTGTGTTCCTTATTATCAACATTAAAAGTAACCATGCCTTTATTGCAATCAATAACAGCCCCTGCAGTATTAAGAAAGGGTCTTCCAAGAATAATGGACATATTATCATCTTCAGGCATTTCCAACACAACAAAATCAGTTAATATCAAGCAATGCTGAGTAACTTGAACAGGAACATTTTCACATAAACCAACAGGAATAGCAGTAGATTTATCAGCCATTTGCAAAGATATATCAGTAGGTATCAATTTATCTAAATCAAGTCTCTTATAAAGAGAAAAAGGCATCACACTCACACCTGCTCCCAAATCACATAGAGCAGTTCTAACATAATTATTCTTGATGGAACAAGGAATAGTCGGTATACCTGGGTCGCCCAACTTCTTTGGAATCTTACCATTGAAGGAGTAATTAGCGAGCATAGTAGAAATCTCCTCATTGGGGACTTTCCTTTTGTTAGTAACAATATCTTTCATATACTTTGAATAAGGAGGCAATTTAATAGCATCAGTCAAAGGAATTTGCAAAAATAAAGGTTTCATCCAATCACAAAATTTATTATAATGTTCCTCCTCCTTTGATTTTAGTTTCTTAGCAGGAAAAGGCATTTGCTTTTGAACCCAAGGTTCTCTTTCATTACCATGCTTCTCAGTAATAAAGTCTTCTTTAGTGTACTTTTTATTTTTAGCATGCTTTTCAGGTTCTTTTTCAACTTCTTCTTTATCAGGAGTATCATTCTTATCATTATCTTCCTCATGTTCATTACCACTTTCAGTTTCAGCATCAGAAATAGAAATACTATTAGGATCATTAACAGGTTCAGAGGATTCTACAACATTCTTATGTTTCTTTTTCTTTTTCTTAGATGGAGCACTAGTTTTAATTGGTTGAGAATCTTGTTCAACTCTTTTGGGATGCCCTTCAGGATATAGAGGATCCTGGGTAGAAGCACCACCTCTAGTTGTTACCTCACAAGCATGTTTTTCTTTAGAATTATTTCCCAACAAGTCATTTTGCACTTTAGTAAGTTGATCAATTTGAGTTTGAACCATTTGAAAATGTTTAACAAGTATCTTAACATCATTGGAGGTTCTCTCCACAATACCATGCAATTCACTAATAGCTCGGGAATTTTCCATTAAATGATTCTCTACTCTCATATTAAAGTTTTCTTGCTTAACAATATAATTATCAAATTCATCTAAGCATTGAGCAGGAGATTTTGAATACGGAATATCTTCCCTAGTAAAGTGTTGAAGCGAGTGTACCTCAATCATGGATGAAGGGGGAATTGTCTCACATATATCTTCAATAGGAGGTAAATTCTTCACATCTTCAGGTTTAATACCCTTCTCCTTAAGAGACTTCTTGGCTTCCCTCATATCTTCATCATTTAATTTAATCATACCCCTCTTCTTCACTATCGGTGTCGGGGTTGGTTCAGGTGTAGACCAATCATCATGATTCCGGCCTATTTTAGCCAATAATTCTTCAGCGTCGTCTGGAGTTCTTTTCCTGAAAACACAACCAGCACAACTATCCAGGTATGCCCTAGACTCAATGGTTAGTCCACTATAAAATATATCAAGTAAATCATGCTTTTCCAAATCATGGTCAGGCTGAGCTCTAATAAGAGAACAAAATCTAGCCCAAGCCTCAGGCAATTTCTCTCCATCTTCCTGGTCAAAATTATAAATTCTCTGCAAAGCAAGATGTTGAGCACTAGCAGGAAAGTATTTGCGGAAGAAAACATCAAGCAATTCTTTTGGACTTTTAATAGAACCAGGAGGCAAATTATTATACCAAGTTTTAGCATCATCCTTTAATGAGAAAGGAAAAATTTTAGCGACAAAATAAGTACGCATCTTAATATCATCAGAAAACAAGCCACTAAGAGTAGATAACTCAGTCATGTGTTCAACATCACTTTCTTTTTCAGTACCACAAAAGGGTGTTTTCTCAACAATAGCTATATGAGATAGATCAAGAGAAAAATCATAATCTTTATCCCTAATGTTTATAGGAGATGTGGCAAATTTAGGATCAGGAGATGGTTTATATCTAACAGCATGTTCTGCAAGCAACTTTTTAATTTTTCTTGCATCAGTAGTAGCATTGCATTTTTCAATAAAATCATCATCAAGCTCTACATAATCTTCATCAAGATCATCACTAGAATATTCAACAGACTCAGGTGAATTAACAGGTGTAGCAACATTAGGAGTTTCAGTATTTTCAATTTGTCTAGACTTAGCAATTGTAGCATCTAGAAAAGATCCCAATGAACCACTATCATCAAGCACAGCAGAAACATTATCAATATTATGAGAATTTTCAGATTCAGCAGAAGTACCAGCACGCGAAGCATGTGGCGGTGAAACAAGTTTATCAATCACAGATGGTGAATCAAGAGCAGCAGAGGTACTCAGAGTTGTACCTTTTCTTGTAGTGGATGGTAATATGGCGATCTTAGTATCGCGAGGTTTACCCATAATGGAGAATTTGCAGCGAACAATATCAATCCAAGTGAACTTCCAAATAAAGCTATGCTCCCCGGCAACGGCGCCAGAAAATAGTCTTGATGACCCACAAGTATAGGGGATCGCAACAGTCTTCGAGGGAAGTATTACCCAATTTATTGATTCGACACAAGGGGAGACAAAGAATACTTGTAAGCCTTA
The DNA here is from genome assembly GCA_030979885.1 of Lolium multiflorum. Taxonomy (NCBI): domain Eukaryota; kingdom Viridiplantae; phylum Streptophyta; class Magnoliopsida; order Poales; family Poaceae; genus Lolium; species Lolium multiflorum. The sequence continues at coordinate 290,924,269 of CM061753.1, forward strand.
ACAGCGGAGTTGTCAATTCAGCTGCACCTGGAAACAGACTTGCTCGCAAGAGTTTATCAGTATGGCAAGTGGAAATAGTGAAATAACAGCAGCGGTGAAACAAAGACAGCAGTAGTGATTATAGTAAACAGCAGGATTAAAATACTGTAGGCACAGGGACGGATTTAACGGGCGTTGCATGGATGAGAGAAACTCATGTAACAATCAAAGCATGGGCATTTGCAGATAATAATAAAACGGTATCCAAGTACTAATCAATCAATAGGCATGTGTTCCATATTTAGTCGTACGTGCTCGCAATGAGAAACTTGCACAACATCTTCTCGTCCTACCAGCCGGTGGCAGCCGGGCCTCTAGGGAAACTACTGGATATTAAGGTACTCCTTTTAATAGAGTACCGGAGCAAAGCATTAACACCGTGAACACATGTGATCCTCACATCACTACCATCCCCTCCGGTTGTCCCGATTTCTGTCACTTCGGGGCCATTGGTTCCGGACAGCGACATGTGTATACAACTTGCAGGTAAGATCATAAACAACGAATATCTTCATGAATCAATAACATGTTCAGATCTGAGATCATGGCACTCGGGCCCTAGTGACAAGCATTAAGCATAACAAGTTGCAACAATATCATAAAAGTGACATCTACGGATACTAGGCACTATGCCCTAACAATCTTATGACTATTACATGACCAATCTCATCCAATCCCTACCATCCCCTTCAGCCTACAGCGGGGGAATTACTCACACATGGATGGGGGAAACATTGCTGGTTGATGGAGAGGCGTTGGCGGTGATGGCGGTGAAGATCTCCTCCAATTCGTCCCGGCGGAGTGCCAGAACGGAGACTTCTGGCTCCCGCGACGGAGTTTCGCGATGTGGCGGCTCTCTGGAGGGTTTCTGGCGATGTCGACTTCTCTCCGTGCGTTTTTAGGTCGAACCCGATAAGTAGTCCAAAGGGGGGCGTCGGAGGCCGGCCGAGGGGGCCACACCATAGGGCCGCGCGGGCCCCCCTGGGCCGCGCCGCCTTATGGTGTGGGGCCCTCGGGCCTCCACCTCCTTTGCCCTTCTGGCTCCGTCAATATTTTGGTAAAATAGGGCCATCTGAAGAAATTCCGAGGATTTTCCCGAAAGTTGGATTTCTGCACAAAAACGAGACACCAGAGCAATTCTGCTGAAAACAGCGTTAGTCCGTGTTAGTTGTATCCAAAATACACAAATTAGAGGCAAAACAATAGCAAAAGTGTTCGGGAAAGTAGATACGTTTTGGACATATCAATCCATCCCCGAGGCTGAGGGCTTCGCCTGTAGCTATGTGGTTCATCTCTCTCCCATGTACCTCAATACAATGATCTCATGAGCTGCTTTACATGATTGAGATTCATATGAGTTTTGTATCACTATTATCTATGTGCTACTCTAGCAAAGTTATTAAAGTAGTTCTATTCCTCCTGCACGTGTGTAAAGGCGACAGTGTGTGCACCGTGTTAGTACTTGGTTTATGCTATGATCATGATCTCTTGTAGATTGCGAAGTTAACTATTGCTATGATAATATTGATGTGATCTATTCCTCCTACATAAGCATGAAGGTGACAGTGTGCATGCTATGTTAGTACTTGGTTTAGTTGTCGATCTTTCATGCACTCTAAGGTTATTTAAATATGAACATTTAATTGTGGAGCTTGTTAACTCCGGCATTGAGGGTTCGTGTAATCCTACGCAATGTGTTCATCATCCAACAAGAGTGTAGAGTATGCATTTATCTATTCTGTTATGTGATCAAAGTTGAGAGTGTCCACTAGTGAAAGTCTAATCCCTAGGCCTTGTTCCTAAATACTGCTATCGCTGCTTGTTTACTGCTTTACAGTTACTACTGCTGCGTTACTACTGCTTGTTTACTTCCCGCAATATTACTACCATCAACTGCACGCCAGCAAGCACTTTTCTGGCACCGTACTACTGCTCATATTCATTCATACCACTTGTATTTCACTATCTCTTCGCCGAACTAGTACACCTATTAGGTGTGTTGGGGACACAAGAGACTTCTTGCTTTGTGGTTGCAGGGTTGCATGAGAGGGATATCTTTGACCTCTTCCTCCCTGAGTTCGATAAACCTTGGGTGATCCACTTAAGGGAAACTTGCTGCTGTTCTACAAACCTCTGCTCTTGGAGGCCCAACACTGTCTACAAGAATAGAAGACCCGTAGACATCACCGGACACAACGAAAAGCGAGGCGAACCGACGCGGGCCCGATGCGTCAGCGGCTCGGAAGGCTAAAACCCCGTCGCCTACCTTTGGTCAAGCGACGTTAATGGCGTCCCTGTTTTCCCAGGCGACGCAGGGACGCGTCTCGTCGTGCATGGCCGCGTGGCCGTCCGTGCCGGCGTTATTGCGTGCAACCACCCGCTGCCGCCGCTGTACATTAAGACCCTGCGGTCGTCCCCATTTTCACCGCTCCCAAACCTCTCGTCGCCGCCTCCCCCCTCGCAGATCTTCTCCTCGCCGCTCCAAAAATGTCGACCTCGTCCTCCCGTAAGATCGCCGCGGCGAACGGCTTCGGCCGCGGCAGCCTAACCGTGCCGGAGGCGTGGGCGCTGTACCACGCCGGCTATACAGTCCCGCCGGACATGCGGCTGCCAAGCAGCGGCGGCTGGAAGATGGCCGTGAACGGCATTGGCGTCCCGCCGCCGCCGAAGCCGGCACGGACCAATGGAGGGACGCATCAAGGCCCGGCGGGCTCAACTCACCGCCGAGGAGCGGTTGGATCCGACGTGGGCGGCCAACAACAACGACGATGGTGGAAGACGTACTTGCGAAGTACGACGTCGAGATGCACAGCACCGACAACCTCGTCGGCGGCCCCAACAGCTGGAACAAGGACGGCCGCGCCCTGTTCTGGGGCGTTCCGGGGCGCACCCTCGAGAACGTCATCCGCGGCATCCGCAACGGCGCTCCAAGGTTGGAGACGCCGTCGTCACCGCCACCGTCTCCTCGAGGAGGACCACCGCAATGGCAGCCGAGGAGGACGACGTACTCGTCCTCCTCGCACTCTTCTTCCTCAGGACCGGCGCGATCGACGCCGTCCTCGTCGTACCGGTCGGCGCCCTACACCGTCCCCAAACGGGAGGTGAGGAGCCGGCGACGCCCGTCAACACGAGGCGTGGCGGCAGCGGCAGCCGGCGGCAGCAAGGGAGGCGCGGCGGCGCCCTCCTCATCCCGAAGCCGGAGGTGAAGGAGGAGCCGGAGGAAGCGTCGCAGGCGGCGCTGCTGGCGGAGTACGAGCGGCAGCAGCGGCTCATCGCCAGCAGCGACGACCCCGAGGACTGCCCAGGGCTGCGGGCGGCGTTCTTGGCGTCCATGAACGACAAGGACGCCTGGAGGGGCGACGTCGACATGGCGATCGCCATGTCCATCCGCGACTCCGGCAAGCCGCTCGTGGACCTCACCGACGACGGTGAGGCGGGACCAAGCGGCTTGGTGAAGGCCTCCAAGAGCGAGGTTTGTAGAACAAGAACAAGTTTCCCTTAAGTGGATCACCCAAGGTTTATCGAACTCAGGAGGAAGAGGTCAAAGATATCCCTCTCAAGCAACCCTGCAATCACGATACAAGGAGTCTCTTGTGTCCCAACACACCTAATACACTTGTCAGATGTATAGGTGCACTAGTTCGGCGAAGAGATAGTGAAATACAAGTAGTATGGATGTATATGAGTGGTAATAGCAATCTGAATAAAATATGGCAGCGAGTAAACATGCAAAAGAACAGTAAATAAACAGAGATTCGATGTTTGGAAACAAGGCCTAGGGATCATACTTTCACTAGTGGACACTCTCAACATTGATCACATAATAAAACCACTCTACACTCTCTTGTTGGATGACAAACACCATTAGTTGTGTAGGGCTACAAGAGCACCTCAATGCCGGAGTTAACAAGCTCCACAACATTCGATGTTCATATTTAAATAACCTTAGAGTGCATGATAGACCAACGCAATTACACCGAGTACTAACATAGCATGCACACTGTCAACATCAGCTATGAAAGGGGGAATAGATCACATCAATACCATCATAGTAATAGTTAACTTCATAATCTACAAGAGATCACAATCATAACCTACACCAAGTACTTCATGATGCACACACTGTCAACATTACATCATGGAGGAGGAATAGACTACTTTAATAACATCACCAGAGTAACACAACTAGATCACAAAGAGAGAGATGAACCACATAGCTACGGTAGAGCCCTCAGCCTGTGGAGAACTACTCCCTCCTCATCATGGAGACATCGATGGCGGTGAAGATGGCGGTGGAGATGGCTGGGCACTCCCCGTCCCGGCAGGTGCCGAATGCAGACTTCTGTCCCGAATTGGAGTTTCGCGATGGCGGCGCTCCGGGTTTTCGGGTTTCGTCAATCGGTGTCGAAGATTTAGGTCAGGGAGACTAAATAGGCGAAGAGGCGGAGTCGGAGGGTTACTGCCCTCCTCATAGGGGGCGCGCCCCCATTGGCTGCGCCGCTCGCGGGTGGGCCCCCCTAGCTCCCCTCTCGGTCCCCCTTGACTTTCTCGGAAGGTCCTGGGAAAATAAGATGTTGGGCATTGATTTCGTCCGATTCCGAGAATATTTCCTTTGTAGGATTTCTGAAACCAAAAAAACAGGAACTGGAACCGACACTTGCATCTCGTTAATGTTAGTTCCGAAACGCATCAAAACTATATAAAGTGTGAACAAATCATGTAGGTATTGTCATAAAACAAGCATGGAACATAAGAAATTATAGATACGTTTGAGACGTATCAAGCATCCCCAAGCTTAGTTCCTCGCCCTCGAGTAGGTAAACGATAACAATGATAATTTCTAAGTGACATGCTACCAACATAATCTTGATCAACATTATTGTAAAGCATATGAGATGAATGCAACGATTCAAAGCAATGGAAGACAATGAGTAAACAACTGAATCATATAGCAAAGACTTTTCATGAATAGTACTTTCAAGACAAGCATCAATAAGACTTGCATAATAGTTAACTCATAAGCAATAAATTCTTAGTAGAAGGCATTGAAGCAACACAAAGGATGATATAAGTTTCAGCAATTGCTTTCAACTTGTAACATGTATATCTCATGGATAGTTGTCAACATAAAGCAATATAACAAGTGCAATAAGTAAACATGAAAGAATCAATGCTTGACACTAGTAGGAAAAGCCTATAGGCGGATCTTATTTCTGTGGCGCACTAGCAAATATGCCACAGAAAGGTGGCGCACTGTGACCCGGTGCGCCACAAAAATAGCTTATTTTTGTGGCGCACCACAAGCTAATGCGCCACAGAAATAAGGTTGGGACCACACCCAATCATTGGTTTCGCTATTTTTGTGGCGCACGGTACCATGTGCGCCACAGAAATAAGACATTCTGTGGCGCATAGGACCAGTGCGCCACAAAATTAAGTCATTCTATGGCGCACGTGGGATGGTGCGCCACAGAAACTACACATTTCGTGGAGCACATGAGCTTCATGCGCCGTAAGATTTTGCTCCCCACGCAACCCACCCTCCCCCGATCGCCTTTTGACCTCTCGTAAAAATAAAAGAAAAGATAGAAATTGCAAAAAATAAAATCCTTCGAGATGCCCATGTACTATGTCATCTAGCACCACTAAAAAATAACAAACATGAATCCCCAAATTCGAAAAGAGTAAAAAGTTACGGCCAGTTAAAGTTTTTTTTGCTGCAAAATACGAAAAAAGAAAAAACATTCTGTGGCGCACCAAGTGCCCATGCGCCACGAATTAACGTCCAAAATTTGAATTTTCTGCCGCCCTCCTCCACTTATCCTCCACTTATCCTCACTTCTCCTCCACTTCTCCTCACTACTCCTCCACTTCTCCTCACTTCTCCTCCACTTCTCCTCCTCCTCCTCCTCCACCACCACCACCACCACCACCACCACCACCTCCTCCTCCGGCCGGCCTCCTCCCCACCACCACCACCACCACCTCGCCGGCCTCCTCCACCACCTCCTCCGGCCGGCCTCCTACTCCGCGACCTCCTTCCTCCCGCCGACCTCCCTCCTCCTCCTCCTACTCCGGCGACCTACTCCGGCGACGACCACCTTCTCCTCCTCCTCCGGTGACCACCACCACCTCCTCCTCTTCCTCCACCACCTTCTCCTCCTCCTCCGGTGACCACCACCACCTCCTCTTCCTCCACCACCTCCTCCACCACCACCACCACCTCCTCTTCCTCCACCACCACCTCCTCCACCACCACCACCACCTCCACCACCACCACCTCCTCCACCACCACCACCACCACTACCACCTCCTCCTCCGGACGTCCTCCTCCTTTACCCACCCACCCACCCACCTCCGGCTACCTTCTTCCAATAAATATCAAAAATTAAAAAATCGGCCCGATCTAGATCTAGACCGCGCCATTTTTTGAATTTCAAAAAAAAATCTGTGGTGCACCACCGTCCGTGCGCCACGTAAATAAGTTTTCAGGGCGCACCACCGGTGCGCCACGTAAATAAGACTTCTGGCGCATGGGCCGGTGCGCCACGTAAACCTTATTTTTGTGGCGAGAATTCTGTGGCGCACCGCCCATGCGCCACAGAATCATTTTTTGGTGCGCCACTGATGAGGCTTTTCCTACTAGTGTGACACTAGTGTTTGCTTCTAAGATAGAAAGAAGTGGGTAAACTGACTCAACAATAAAGTAGAAGAATGGCCCTTCGCAAAGGAAAGCATAGATTACTATTTTTGTGCTAGAGCTTTTCATTTTGAAAACATAGAAACAATTTTGTCAATGGTAGTAATAAAGCATATGCGTTATGTATAAGATATCCTATAAGTTGCAAAGCATAGATTACCAATAGTGCTCGCACCTTGTCCTAATTAGCTTGGATTAACATGGATTATCATTGCATAGCATATGTTTCAACCAAGTGTCACAAAGGGGTACCTCTATGCCGCCTGTACAAAGGTCTAAGGAGAAAGTTCGCATTGGATTTCTCGCTTTTGATTATTCTCAACTTAGACATCCATACCGGGACAACATAGACAACAGATAATGGACTCCTCTTTTAATGCTTAAGCATTCAACAACAATAATATTCTCATAAGAGATTGAGGTTTTGTGTCCAAACTGAAACTTCCACCATGATTCATGGCTTTAGTTAGCGGCCCAATGTTGTTCTCTAACAATATGCATACTCAAACCATTTGATCATGAAAATCGCCCTTACTCAGACAAGACGAACATGCATAGCAACTCACATGATATTCAACAAAGGTAAAAGTTGATGGCGTCCCCAGAAACATGGTTACCGCTCAACAAGCAACTTATTAAGAAATAAGATACATAAGTACATATTCTTCACCACAATAGTTTTTAAGGCTATTTTCCCATGAGCTATGTATTGTAAAGGCAAAGAATAGAAGTTTAAAGGTAGCACTCAAGTAATGTACTTTGGAATGGCGGAGAAATACCATGTGGTAGGTAGGTATGGTGGACACAAATGGCATAGTTTTTGGCTCAAGGATTTGGATGCACGAGAAGAATCCTCTCAATACAAGGCTAGGCTAGCAAGGTTGTTTGAAGCAAACTCAAGTATAAAATGGTGCAGCAAGACTCACATATAAACATATTGTAAGCATTATAAGACTTTACATCGTCTCCTTGTTGTTCAAACACCTCAACCAGAAAATATATAGACTTAGAGAGACCAATCATGCAAACCAAATTTTAACAAGCTCTATGTAGTTATTCATTAATAGGTACAAGGTACATGATGCAAGAGCTTAAACATGATCTATATGAGCACAACAATTGCCAAGTATCACATTATTCAAGACATTATACCATTTACCACATGCAGATTTTCTGCTTCCAACCAAATAGCAATGAACGAAGCAGTTTCAACCTTCGCCATGAACATTAAAAGCTAAGAACACATGTGTTCATACGAACCAGCGGAGCGTGTCTCTCTCCCACACAAGGATGAACTTATTCAAACATAAACAAAAACAAACAGACGCTCCAAGTAAAGTACATAAGATGTGACCGAATAAAAATATAGTTTCAAGAGAAGAAACCTGATAATGTTGTTGATGAAGAAGGGGATGGGCATCCCCAAGCTTAGATGCTTGAGTCTTCTTGAAATATGCAGGGATGAACCACGGGGCATCCCCAAGCTTAGACTTTTCACTCTTCTTGATCATAGTATATCATCCTCCTCTCTTGACCCTTGAAAACTTCCTCCACACCAAACTCGAAACAAACTCATTAGAGGGTTAGTGCATAATAAAAATTCACACGTTCAGAGATAACACAATCATTCTAACACTTCGGACATTGCCCCAAGCTACCGGAAGTTAATGGAACAAAGAAATCCATCCAACATAGCAAAAGAGGCAATGCGAAATAAAGGCAGAATCGTCAAAACACATAAATTCAAAGACGAATTTTCCAGGCACTTAACTTACTCAGATGAAAAAGCTCAAATTGAATGAAAGTTGCGTACATATCTGAGGATCACGCACTTAAATTGGCAGATTTTTCTGAGTTACCTACAGAGAACCCTGCCCAACTTCGTGACAGCAAGTAACTGTTTCTTGCAGAATCCAAATCTAGTATCAACCTTGCTATCAAAGACTTTACTTGGCACAACAATGCAATAAAATAAAGATAAGGAGAGGTTGCAGTAGTAACAACTTCCAAGACTCAAATATAAAACAAAAGTGCTGTAGTAAAATAAAGACATGGGTTATCTCCCAAGAAGTGCTTTATAGCCATTAAGATGGGCTCAAGATTTTAATGATGCACTGAAGAAATAAGAGTTGAAGCAAAAGAGAGCATCAAGAACAAATTCAAAGCACATTTAAGCCTAACCCACTTCCTATGAAAAGGAATCTTGTACACAAATGAATTCATGAAGAACAAAGTGACAAGCATAGGAAGATAAAACACAAGTAACTTCAAGATTCTCAACATAAAGAGGGGAAACTTAATATTATTAAGATGCATATAACCATATTTCCCTCTCTCATAATAACTTTCAGTAGCATCATTGATGAAATCCACAATATAAACATCACTTAAAACATTCTTATCATGGTTCATATGCATAAAAGTATCATTAATTTTGGCATAAGAAGAATTCTTCTCATTAATAGTAATTGGAGCAAGATCATTATCAAGAATTTGAACATGGTAAACAAGTTGCATACTAAGGGAATTGTTTTTGGCAACCCAATCATAACTATGACAAGTTTCATAAGGATAGTTATAACCTATATCATAGCATTCTTTATAATAATCATCAAAGATTGGAGGCACAGTGTCATCATAAGAAATAGAATAGTTATCTTTCACAATATGTTCATCTGTGACCATACCATCATCGTTACTAGAAGGAGATGTATCAAACATATAATGATCAGTAGCAAAAGGATTTTCAAACACCTCATCCCCAAGCTTAGAGCTTTCTATATCATTATGGGAGGAAGCATGGATAGCACTGATACTATGGCAATTATTAACATCATCATTTTCAGAATTAGTTTCCCAGAGATTTGCAATATCAAAAGTAGTGTGCTCTTTCAAATCATGATCACTAATGTAGGTAAAGGGCATAGGAAGATCATTGTACTCAGATTCATTATCATAATAATCATCAGGAGCAACATACTTACGGTTACCTATCGTTATCTCATACACGCGGGGATATGTTGTTACCTCTTTCTTTTTATTTCCTTCTTCTTCTTCTTCTTCTTCTTCATTCCCTTCTTCTTCTTCTTCTCCTCTCCTCGGCTTCTTTAGGAGGGAGAGGCTTGATGAGAGGCTTCTCCACATAACCTGCTTTATTTCCAGAGACAATAGAAGAAACTTGGGAGGATTCCTCCTTTTCATTAATAAGTTTGAAACACACAGCGGTCCTATCATATTTTGGCAAGGTGTCATCTTCTAAAATATTTTGTATGTAAGTATTTGTATGGCAATTATCAATGCAATAAGAAAAACCCATGCAGGACATCATCAATATCAAGATCGTTAATATCTAACAAAGAAATTTTTCTTGATAACTCTTCACACCACAAGAATAAAGTAAGTTCATCATGCTGATTAGGAGTAATTTCATCATCACAATACAAATTTGCAGCACTCATGGGGTTCAAATTATCATTGGAGGAGCATTAAAAATTAAAATGACCAACTCTATGGCAAAGTTCACAAATAAAAGGATAGAGGACACAAACTTTTTTACCAAGATCATCTAGCGCCCTAGACCACTTTCTAGTTTTTTCATTAGTATGATGGATACAATATTCATCTTCAATTTGATTAATTCCACAAGGTCTATGCATTCCACAAAAATTAACATGCTTGTAGGAAATAGCATTCTTAGGAGTTTGAGCATGTTTATTGCAATCATTAACAACAATTTCATCCTTCATACAAGCCTCTTTAAAAGGTTCATGATACTTATCAAAATTCTTCCTAGGCAATTCAAAATGAGAGGCAAAAGCTTTATAAAGATTTGCAGCAACTTGAGAGTCAAGACCATAGGTAGCACTCATATTTCGAAATTTACCAGTATCCATAAAAGTTTCAATGCATTCATAATCATAGTTTATACCTGATTCTTTACCTTTGTCGTTCTCCCAATCTTCAGCGTTCTCCTGAATCCGATTAAGAAGGTCCCATTTAAACTCTTCTTTATTGCGCGTGAATGATCCAGAACAAGTATCCAAAGCAAGGTTTTATCTTGAAAAGAAAGTCTTGCATAGAAATTATCAATGATGATATTACCAGGAAGCTCATGATTGGGGCATTTGAGCATTAAAGACTTCAATCTCTCCCATGCTTGGGCAATACTCTCTCCATCATGAGGCCAGAAATTATATATGCGGTTTCGGTCTTTGTGAATTTCACTTGGAGGATAGAATTTGGAATAAAATAGAGGCACAATATCCTTCCAATCAAGAGAATGCTCATCCTTCAGCAGCTTATACCAATGCGCCGCTTTACCAGACAACGACATAGAGAATAATTTCTTCTTCACTTCATCCATAGAGATACCTGCACACTTGAATAACCCGCATAATTCATGCAAAACAGTAAATGATCTCCATGATGGACAGTTCCATCCCCTTCATAGCGGTTATCCATAACACGTTCAATAATTCTCATAGGTATTTTATATGAAATACTTTCAGTAGGTGGATTTAAAATATCACAAGCATCATTAGAGTTATCGCATATGGGAGATAAAGTATTATCAGAGCAAATTTTCTCCCCTAAAGATGGGAAGCTAAAAAGATCACAAAAACTAGCTTCCCCAAGCTTAGACTTCTCCATAGCATTAGCAGTAATTGCATTCATACTAATAACATCGCTACTAGCATGCAAATAAGGTTCCATAGGTTTTTTAATTTTCGCATCAAACAATTCTAAATCAGGAAAAAGATTAAAAAGCTCACCAATTTTTTTGTTGTTTTCCATTATGCCTCAACTAGTGAAAATAAAAACAAGAAACAAAAAGATGCAATTGCGGGATCTAAAGGAAAGAAGCGAGCACTCACACACCGCACAATACTAGGAAATAGCTTAAGAGGCCTGGAGGATGTGAATACCTTTTACCTTACCTCCCCGGCAACGGCGCAAAAGTGCTTGATGTCTACGGGTGCTTCTATTCTTGTAGACAAAGTTGGGCCTCCAAGAGCAAGAGGTTTGTAGAGAACAGCAGCAAGTTTCCTTAAGTGGATCACCCAAGGTTTATCGAACTCGGGGAGGAAGAGGTCGAGATATCCCTCTCAAGCAACCCTGCAATCACGATACAAGGAGTCTCTTGTGTCCCCAACACACCTAATACACTTGTCGATGTATAGGTGCACTAGTTCGGCGAAGAGATAGTGAAATACAAGTAGTATGGATGTATATGAGTGGTAATAGCAATCTGAATAAAATATGGCAACGAGTAAACATGCAGAACAGTAAATAAACGGAGATCTGAGTATTTGGAAACAAGGCCTAGGGATCATACTTTCACTAGTGGACACTCAACATTGATCACATAATAAAACCACTCTACACTCTCTTGTTGGATGACAAACACCATTAGTTGTGTAGGGCTACAAGAGCACCTCAATGCCGGAGTTAACAAGCTCCACAATGCACTGTTCATATTTAAATAACCTTAGAGTGCATGATAGACCAACGCAATTACACCAGTACCAACATAGCATGCATACTATCAACATCACTATGAAAGGGGGAATAGGTCACATCAATATCATCATAGTAATAGTTAACTCCATAATCTACAAGAGATCACAATCATAACCTACACCAAGTACTTCATGATGCACACACTGTCAACATTACATCATGGAGGAGGAATAGACTACTTTAATAACATCACCAGAGTAACACAACTAGATCACAAAGAGAGAGAGATGAACCACATAGCTACGGTAGAGCCCTCAGCCCCAGGGGAGAACTACTCCCTCCTCATCATGGAGACAGCGATGGCGTGAAGATGGCGGTGGAGATGGCTTCCGGGCACTGCCCCTGGTGCCGAACAGACTTGTGTCCCCCCGAATTGGAGTCTTATGGCTTATGCGGCTCCGGGTGTTTCGTCAATCGGTGTCGAAGATTTAGGTCAGGGAGACTTAAACACTACTAGGGAAAGGCTTATAGCCGCACTCCTTACCGCCGGCATATACGAGTGAAGATGCCGGCGGTAATACCTTCCAGGGGGGGCTAACAGTACCGCCGGCGAATAGGTAGGACGGCGCCGGGGGTAGCTCCTTTACCGCCGGCGAAAATAAAATCGAGGCGCCGGGGGTGCAATGGGCCCCGGGGTCCCAATTGGGCCTAGCCTTACCGCCGGCGTCTTCGGGCCGAAGCGCCAGGGATAGTGGGCTCTACCGCCGGCGAACGCGCGCAGTAGATGCCGGCGGTATAGCCAAGCCAGGGTGGGCCACCTGGCCTTAAGTTACCGCCGGCGTTTTCGGCCAGCAGATGCCGGCGGTAACGTGCCCTACCGCTGGCATTTTATGTTATAGGCGCCGGCGGTAACCTGGGCATGTCCATTTAGGACGACCAGCCACCTACCACCACCCACACACACTCATATGTGATGGCAAATCAACCCAAGCACTAGTTAGCTCATTCCCCCACCCATTTTAGCTATTTCAACCACTAAAATATGATGTATTTGAGCAAATCATGCACTACCTAGCCCCTCTTGCATGATTTGCATAATCTAGATCTAGATCTATCTCCTCCCACCACCTTTTGCACTAGATCTAGCTAGATCTCTCCATTTCTTAGATCTCTAGATCTCTCAAGCATTAAAGTCGACGTGTGGCGTCTCTCCGGTGCTTTTGGACGTCGCGTCAACTAATAGGTACATAACTAAATGAGTGGAATGTTCATGTGTTGGCGACATTGCGCGGTTATATCACTAGTACTAGTGGTGTGGCAAAAGGCGCGGTTCCATATATGTAAATGCATTGTTTTGCATTTGTTTACGCGTGAAGGAACATTGAGTTGCCAATGTTTTGCCGGAATGTTGATTAACTTCCGTTCCGGCGAATTTTGGAACTCCAGCATGACAATATTTAGCAAAGGTCATGCCGAATTTTTTCCGTGAAAACCGAGACGGCGGTGTAATCAATTATCTTGTCTTGTAGGCGGCGATGGTCATCGCGATGAGGGAAAGCGTCGTGGATAGATACGTGGAACGCGCGACGGCCGACATGTATCGAAAAAAGCGAAAGGATATAATGTGTCCTTGTCGAAGATGCAAGCTAGGATCGTTGTTTGACCCCTTCTCAGGCATAGTGAATCAACACCTGCTCAGGTATAGTTTCATGGAGGGGCATACTCAGTGGATGAGTGATGATGGAGATGATGATATCGATGGTGATGGAGATGATGATGGTGGAGATGATGATAACGAAGGTGATGGAGAGGATGCCCCACACGACAATGGAGACGAGGTTGAAGAGGATGGCGCACACGTTGATGGTGATCAAGAAGGCCGGGAAGAGCATGCGGCCGACGAGGACATGAGTAGAAATACCCCGCTAACCGCGGCCGTGCAGGACCGTCATGTTCAAGAACTTCTTCTCAGCAACACATCGACCGACCCCAAAATCGCTGGTAGACGGAAGGCTAAGCTAGATCAACTCGAGGTAGACTCGAGAACTCCGTTGTACGATGCAGCTCGTGGGACGGAGGAGAGCCGTCTGAGATACGCTCTCGATATTATGGAGATGAAGGCAAAGCACAAATGGACGGACACAAGCGTGGACGAACTCTTCGGATACTTGAAGATCCACTTTCCTAAAGATAACACGTGTGCCGGTAGCCTACAGGAGGCCAAGAAAATCGTGTGCCCTCTCGATTTACCGCACCAGAAATACCACGCATGCATCAGTGACTGCGTAATATATCGGAACGAGCATGCCAATCTCGATACATGCCCACAGTGTGGCGAATCTCGATATAAGAGAGGGACAAAAAAATCTCCTCGAAAAGTTGTGTGGTACTTCCCGCTCACGCCCCGTCTGCAGCGGTACTTCGTGGACCCCAAGGAAGCAAAGCTCATGCGCTGGCACGCGGAAAGAAAGGAGGCGGTGATGCGTGATGTAGAACGGGTTGAAAACCCAGTGCTAACACACCCTTCGGATGCAAGCCAGTGGAAAACATTAGACGATGAGTATTACGAAGAATTCGGGAAAGAACCAAGGAACATCAGGTTGGGTGCGAGCACCGACGGACTCAATCCGTTTGGGAACCAAAGCAGCAAGCACAGCACCTGGCCCGTGTTTGTATGGATGTACAACCTCCCTCCATGGCTATGCCTGAAGAAGAAGTACATACACATGAGTATGCTAATCCAAGGGCCGACGCAGCCAGGGAGCGATATCAACCTGTATCTGGAGCTATTGAAGGAGGAGCTAGTCACTCTGTGGGAGGAAGGGACAGAAACTTGGGACGCCTACGGACAAGAAACTTTCCGTATGAAAGCCGCACTGTTGACGACGGTGCAGGACTATCTTGGATACGGATATATCGCGTGCCAGGTGTGCCACGGACACAAGGCATGTGTGAGGTGCATGGAAAAGACGCCATTTTTACAGCTGGGTAAGGATCCCGGGTCTTCAAAAACCGTCTACATGAGGCATCGAATGTGGCTTCCCAAGAATGACCCGTGGAGGAAGCGTGGAGACCTGTTCAATGGGAAGGATGAGGTCGAGGGACCTCCACCTAGGCGAAGCGGCGAAGAGATAGATACTCTGTTGAAAAACTGGAAAGACTGCCCTCCGGCGGGTAAGATAAAGATCCAGAAGCGGAAGAAAGGAGACAAGAGAAAGAAAAAGAAAAAGGAACCCGGGCCGCTCTTGGGGGTATGGAAAAGGAGGTCCGTGTTTTGGGACTTGCCGTACTGGAAGATCCTCGGTACGCCTCATAGCCTTGATGTCATGCATATCACGAAGAACGTGTGCGAGAGCTTGCTTGGCACTGTGCTCAACATGCCGGAGAGGACCAAAGACGGGTCGAAAGCAAGACACGACCTGATGGCCCTTGATATCAGAAAAGAGCTTCATTTCGCCCAGGTTGACCAGGAAACCGAGGAGGAGGAGACGGATGGTCGCAAACGCAAAAGGGTGGCCAAGCAGCGCGAAACTCCTCGCCCCTCCTGCTTCACTCTAAATCCCGATGAGCTCGAACAATTCTTCAAGTGCCTACTAGAAGTCAAATTTCCCCTAGGCTACGCGGGGCTGATACGCAGATGGCTGGACCCGACGAAAAAAATCTTCAGCGGGATGAAGTCTCATGACTGTCATGTCATGATGACGCAGATACTTCCGGTTGCTATCCGAGGGATAATGGAACCGCACGTTCGTGCGACGCTGACTGACCTGTGTAACGTCTTCGACGTCATCACTCGAAAGTCGATAACCGTCAAGAAACTCGGGAGGCTGCAGGAAGAGATCGTCACCATCCTATGCGAGATGGAGATGTACTTCCCGCCCGCATTCTTTGACATCATGGTCCATCTGCTGGTGCATATAGTGGACGATATCGAGGATCTCGGGCCCGCGTTCCTTCACAACATGATGGCGTTAGAAAGAATGAACGGCTTCATCAAAGGATACGTTCGTAACAGGGCACATCCGGATGGAAGCATCGTCCAGGGCTTTCTCACCGAGGAGTGCATCTCTTTCTGCAAGAATTATTTAAACGAGGACGACCCACGTCCGGTTGGATTGCCCGCCAACAAGCACCTCGGCAGATTCGAGGGAGTAGGCCACAACGCTGGCAGGAGGGAACTCGACGCCGATCAAGATGATAGGAGAACAGACTTTAACAGGGCCCACTTAGTAGCACTACAACACATGAACGAGGTAGAGCCTTGGGTGGATCAGCACATAAACATGATCAAGAGCAGGGCTGACAAGCCGATGACGGAACAAGAGGTATTTAGAGCGCACAACTCCTCTTTCGCGAGCTGGTTCAAAGACCAGATTGATGCCAATCCCCCACCAATGGCAAGCGACGTAGACAAAATGATATTGGCCTTGTCTTATGGGCCCGCCCCCAACCTCATGACTTATCAGAAGTACGACATCAACGGTTACACATTCTCCACAGAGGAGAGAGACAAAAAAAGCGACTACCAGAACTCGGGTGTGACGATGGAATCGTACACGGGTGAAGAGAAGAAAAGGTACTACGGAAGGATCGAGGAAATCTGGGAGCTCGACTACGTCGGGGAGAAGCTACCGATGTTTCGTGTCAGATGGGCTACGGACGTCACAAAAGAAGATGCGTATGTCACCACTATGCGACTGCCCCCCAAATCCAAGACCAAGAACCCCACCGCGCAAAATGAGCCTTGGGTATTGGCTAAGCACGTCGAGCAATGCTTCTTCATAACTGACCCGTCAAGGCCCAGCCGTGTTGTCGTAAGGAGAGGAAAAAGGGCCCTCGTCGGAATGGATGGAGTGGCCGACGAGCAAGACTTCGACGGCCTCGTCGGAGACCCAATGATGGAAGAACCCGATGAAGACGATAGAACCTACACACTAAGAAGAAGAAGGACGACGCTACCTAGGTCAAGTGTTCCTCCGTACACAAGGAGTCGCGACGATACCGGTGGGGTCACAAGGACCAAGCGGAAGGGACTTTGAAGTCATTTGTGTATTTATAATAATTATCTCTCGAACAACCATTTGTCCTTCTCAAGTGTATCCTAAATTTATGTCTTGGTTTTTTATCGGATATCCTCGAAAGGACTTTGAAGTCATTCAAGAATTAAAATCATCAATTTATGTCTCGCAATTTATCCTAAATTTATGTCTTGGTTTTTTATGTCTTGGTTTTTTATCTAAATAACTAGAAACAATAAAAAAAGGTCTTAAGAAAAGAAAAAAAAGTTGCCAAAGGACTTTACAATTTATCTAAATAACTAGAAACAATAAAAAAAGGTCTTAAGAAAAGCAAAAAATGGTGCCTTTTTTGCACCCACAATTCGAACCCGGGGGGCTTCGGCTGTGCAGAAGCGACTGGCCGAACCACTACGCTATCGAATCGATTCTGTATAACTACGAGGGTTTACGGAATTAATACATAGACACCTGTTATCCCCGGCGAATTGCTCGATTTTGCCGGTGGTAAACGCACTTGGGCCCACCTGTTAGTGGCTCAAACATTACCGCCGGCGTTTACGCAAAACGCCGGGGGTAAAGTCTCCACGACTTAGTCGTTTTGGTCGATCCTCGTGTCTGTCGTCGCCCCCCAAATACCAACGCCCACACGCCGCCGCCGAGCTCCCACACGCCGCCGCCGAGCTCCCACGCGCGCTCCAGCCCGCCCACCTCCCACGTAGCTCACCCCCACGCGCCGGCCGTCCGCTGAGCTCGCCCCCGGCCCTCCTCCTCTTCTCGACGTCGGAGCTGCTGTCCCGCATCAGATCGAGCGCCCTCTCTCTCCCCTGCCGCAGCTCGACCCGCCACCGCCGGCCTCCCCCACTGCCGCTCCTCGCCCGCTGCAACGAGTGGCGAATTAGCACCGGCTCCGCCTCCCGCCCCCGGTGCTACCTCTCCCCCACCTCCGATCGGTCGGCCGGGCGGCTCCGCTCTCCGCTCCGTCCTCTACGAGCACCACCAGGTCCACCCCACCGTCTCAGTCAAGGTAATCCTTGTTACCCCCGCCCGATTGATCCGTTATACAAATGCAATCTCAGAGTTTCGGAAATGGGATTAATGTTCTACGCTTTAAACAAATCGTTCATCGCATTGGAGCCGAATTAGCAGCATTTTCGTGTACATGTCGACCAAAGGAATGATCCATAGTCCATCGGCGGCAGTTGCTAGGAATCTATAGAAATGGTTTACTTTCAGTCCTAGGGCATTGTCCATTTTTCTGTTATCTAAAGGTGCTGCAGAGACCTTCAATTATATGTGCTGCCTCAGAATGATCTTTGCTTTATTTTACTTTTAACCGTATAATTTTGATGAGTGGGAATCAAATCTTCCAAAAGATAAGCAAAAAATAGACATACCCTACTGTATTTAGTTCAATCGAGTCATGATTAGTAAGTACTAATAATCGAGTCATGATACCCTACTGCATTTTTAACAGCATATCCATCTCCCCTTGTTATTATATAATGATGATATTGTGCTCTATGAGGTGTTGAGAAGAAGCTAAGGCGCTCAGTGGCTGTTCAACAGTTTGTAGTTGTTGCTTGTTCGTCAGATTTTAGTTTTGCTGTGGCTCAGTTTTTGCGAGTGGTGATTGTAAAAGCAGTAATCTTGTTTTGTAACCAGTGTTGTGCCCCAGGGGCATCCCTATAATTGGTCTGTTAGCTTCGGCTCTGGTCAAAACTTGATCTGTCTTTTGCAACTATGGTTTTCTGCACTCGAGACTTGGTTTCATTTTGAATGAAAATGGAACTGGGGAGCTGTTCATCCTGTGAATCTAAAAAAAATGTTATTGTGCTCTGGGGAACTGGGAACTGCAGGTACACATTGAGTGTCCATGTTTCGCCGGAATGTCGATTAACTTCCGTTCCGGCGAATTTCTGGCACTCCGGCATGACCATTTTTAGCAAAGGTCATGCCGAATTTTCGCATGGCATTGTCTTGCTTCTAGATTGGCAGTGTACTAACTAGTATAGCTAGGTTCTTTGGTTTTGTCAAATTAAAAATAGGTCAATTACATCTGGTGCTCATGTGCTCTAGGTCTCTTGGTTTGGTGTTCATATTTAGACTAAACTGCAACATTAGGCATGGAATGCAAGTACACGTATATTACATGTTCTAGTGTGGCAATTGCTCATGTGACTCAGTTTACTCTTTTGATATGTCAAATTTGGTAGAAACTTATGTCGTGATGGTACTTGCATAAGCTCATTCATTCAGTTTCATTGCATATGAACAAATAGTACTTACTATGGCTCAAACACTTACAGTAGTACTTACTATACTTTTGATGCTATTGTTCTCTAGCTAGCGATGTCGTCTTCTGCAGACCCCAACGAAGACGTTGACGGGTCTTCTCAGCGGAAGTTGGATGAGCACTACAGGCTCATGGTCTCGGATCAGCTGGAGAAACTTCCAGGCAGCGATGACGAGTCCTCGGAGGAGGAGGATGCTGAGATGGACAACGATGGTGAGGATGAGAGGGGGGCTGCCGACGAGACCACCGATAGTGGCGTTGCCGGGGGTAGCTCGGATACTACTACCGAGGCCAAGAGGAAACGGAAGCAGCGGCGCCCAAACAGGGTCGGCACCACTCGTGACATAATCACCGCGGTGGACGCCAAGACCGGGATTCCTACTGAGCCCAAGCACGTGGCGAAGGGGTACGGCCTCCAACTGGGAGCAATCCTTCGGGACGTCGTCGACGTCAACGAGACGAAACTCCGAACCAAGAAGAAGCAGCATCTGCAGGCCCAACTCCTTGCGCGGCTGCACGCACGGTATGAGTTCCCTGTGGAATACAGGAACGAGGATACCAAGGATAACATCGTGAACAGACGAGCCCTCTCTAAGTTCTCCAAGAACCTCAGCGGTTATAAAACCATGCTGAGGGGGATGCTTGGTAACAATGAGACTTGGGAAGAGATCCAGCGCCACTTCCCGCGGATGACGCTGGAGCAGTATAATAAATTCTTGGAAAACGAGGAGCTCGAGTACACCAAAAGACAATCGACCTGGGGGAAGGAGCTGGCGGATAAGAACATCGGTCACCACAATCTCGGTTGCCGTGGCTTCGAAGGCAAGCAGCCGGTATGGGACAAGGAGGACCAGGCCTACATAAATGCTGGCCTCGAGCCCCCTTTTGCCAAGTACAAAGACCCACTCTTCAGGGCATATCTCAGGTCCCGATACCATAGAGAATTGGCTGGAAAACGTGTCACGAAACCTGATGTGGTGGTGGGAGTTGAGTTGGTCGCCGACGCGAAGGTGATGGCACTAGAGAAAGCAGTGGTAAGCAATTTACCAGCTTATTAATTTGATACTGCTCACCAAGTCCATTGCATTCTAAAATTGTTCATGTTACTTCTGGCAGTTGACGGAACAAGCAGCCGCCGAATCAGCTGGCTCCTCGTCCCAGACGTCGACTGGCAAAGTCCCGTGGGACACGCCTTTTATCAGGGGTCTGAACACCGTGAAGGCGCGGCCGCTTTTGGACAAGCCCCACCGTGTCCCCGGCGCCGGAGGAGGTCGCAAGCTTGCCGACTATGGCTTGGACGTGCCCTCAAGCACTAGGGAGTCGCGGCAGGCGCAGAAGGACCGGGAGCACGAGGCTCTTCTGAAAAAGGTGGCCGACTTGGAAACAACCATGGAGCAACGCGTCAGTGCCGAGGTTCAGCAACGAGTCAGTGCCGAGGTTCAGCAACGCGTCACTGCCGAGGTTGCTAGCAAGGTCGATGACGCGCTGGCCAACAGGGTCAATGAAATCATCCCTGATCTTGTGCTGTCGATGAAGAATTACTTCGACGCCGGCGGTAAGGGACCGATGCCGGTTATCAGCCTAGGCGCCAGCAACTCGGACAACCGGCCTCCAACTAGACACGCTCAATGCACACCCAACTTGGTGACTCCACCCGCCGGCAATGTCGGCGCTAGAGAGGATTCGCCGGACCTGGGGGGCCCCAGTACTAGCCCCTCAGTCACCTGCACGCCTGGCCTCGGTCCTTCAACGCGAGCCGAGCTCGACGACCTCACGGTAATTAATTTAGTCTCTCAAGCTCTACAAATTAGTTACTTTGTCGTCGCCCCTCTCTGACCTACACATGTTTTCACAGGCGAACGCGACTCCTTGCACCTTGCTACTGAATGTGGACAACAAGTTGAAGGCTGTAGCGAGCGGCAGTGTCATCCTGCCAACACAGCGGATTTTCCACTGCGTCAGGATGGATGATAGCGTGAGCCGGGTTCGCGTGAACCGGTCGTTACCGGGATGCCAAGACCTCCATCCTCCTTATCAACCCCCGGAAACGGAAACCCCGCTCACTCTCGGGGACCTCAAGAATCACATCCTTCTATGGCCGAAAGCCCTAATTCGGCTGAACACCGCCGCCTCAGGTTCGGAGGCAAGCTATGGCATGGTCACTCCTCAGGATGCGACGGATGCCCCGAGCCAAGCCAAGGTCCCAGCTCCAACGACTGCTTTGACGGCAGGCAAAGGCAGGGCCAGTCCTCCACCGGCTTATGATCATTTTGAGCCCGATAGTCAGCCCGATAGTCAGCACGAGAGTCAGCACGACAAGGCGTTGGACATCGATCAAGCTCCCATTGATACGTTCATCGCCGAGCTCGACGCCGACGCGGTTTCTCCTTACAAGCCACCCGCCGGTCATATCCTAAAGAAGAAGTTGTTCCTTTCACAAGAAACGCCCGAGCAGGAGGACACTACCGCCTTCACCGCTCCGCCCCGAGTTGGGCTTACCCCGAGGACACTCCTTGGTGCGACCACGGAGGGTATGAAACAAAACGCCACTCCCAGTTGCAGTAAGAAGAAGGGCAGGAAGCGGAAGAAGTCGGGAGATGTTGCCAAAAGCAAGATAGTGGTTAATGACAAGTTGCCGACCCCGTGGAGGAAGTTGCATCACATAGGCCAGCCGATGCTGCCGGCACACGTTGTAGACAAGTTGACGCCGGATATGAGGAACGTGCATGAGACTATTCTAATGAAGGAGAAGCTACTTCTTAAAGAAAGAAATCCCTCGTACCCGATTGTGATAGCCAAGGTGCCCACTGGCTTTGGCTTTGTCAACACATACCCTGCGGACTTGATGTTCATTCGGTACGAAGACATCTTCAGGCTCTTGCACATGCAACAGCTAGACCGAAACTTGGTCCGCCTCGTATCGCTCAGTATGGCACACGATATCGCCATGGAGAACACAACGCACATCGCTATCATGGACCCCTTCTACATGACTCCAGCTACCACCCAGAACGAACAAGCGTTTCTCGCGAAGTATATCAAGGATTTCTTGGTGTTAAACAAGGATAAAAAATGCTTTGTCATACCATATTTCCGCGAGTAAGTATTTGGTTACTAAAGTACCCTATATTACATTCTTTCATGAATTTCCTTAATAGCTGAGTATGATGGTTTATTTCCATTTTGCGCAGACTCAAGTACTGCACCCTCCTCCTCTTTCACCCGTATCATTCCCATGTCACTTATCTCGACTCCGGGCTTGATAAGGAGAAAGACTTCACCGACGTTAAGTCTACACTTGATAAAGCCCTCAGCGGCTTCATAGCTGAGATTGGCGTCGACAAACTCAGGCATGAGAAGAAAGTTAAAGGTTGCCATGTGTGCAACCACATAACCAAGTTCCCCTGCCTCAAGCAATCGGCGGATGACAATGGGATGGAGGCATGGTTTGCCATCCTACAGATGAGGGCGGTTGTAAGGTCTCAGAACGATCTCTTGTTGCCATCTGGTCTTCAAGGGAATTTCGTCAACATGTCGGACACCACCGATGAAAACGTGAGAGCCGAGTTCCGTGCCATCCAGCGGACCATTTGCACAATACTATGGAGGGATGTCGTCATGAATGGTGGCTTGTTCAACTATGGCCCCGCACTTTCTAATTTCGAGATAGAAGGACGATTAGAAGATGGATGTGACGAGAGAACATTCAACACGCTCGAGGGCATCCTTCCCTTCCCGCCGAAGCCGACTTGACTCAAAAACTTTTGTCCTTTGCAAATGTTAGTCATAAAATTACTTAAGTATTTTTTATGTTTGTTCTTTTGCACACCTATATGTTATATCTCTCTCTATGGATGTACTAACAACTTACATTTCTTTGTTGTGTGTTTGCATAGATGACGTACTATGTCGTCTACCACGGCAGGGTTCCTGGAGTCTACGAGGACTGGGAAGACTGTAGGAGGCAGGTCCACCGTTTCAGCGGCAACAGCTACAAGGGGTACACCACTTTGGAGGAGGCGGAAACTCGATACGCCAACTTTCGAGCGGGACAGAGGAGGGAGATGTGGAGGACCCCTTTCATCGTGATGATGCTTGCCGCCACCGCCTCTCTAGTTTATTATGTCATTGTTGTTTAGCTAGGTCATCGACACTGGACTTATATGTATTTCTGTAACATGTGCTACTTCGAGTCGTGATGTTATGGTCAACTATCTACTATCTAAACTTGTCTTATTAATGCATGCATGTTGTGAACATTTGGGACTTTCTATATAACTGTGTATTCTGTGTATTCTGGTATACTGTGTATTCTGGTATACTGTGTATTCTGTGTATTCTGGTATACTATGTATTCTGTGTGTATTCTGGTGTATATTTCGAGTTTTATTTTTTTAATCCTGTAAACAATACCACCGGCGCCCCCAAACCTGTACCCCTGGCGAAATTGTAAACGCCAGCGCTACAGCGTATTACCCCCGGCGAGTTTGCAAACCGCCAGTGCTAAGTCGCTACCGCCGGCGATTCGGGTAAAGCGCCGGGGATAACAGCAGTTACCACCGGCGATTTGGAAAACGCCGGCGATACGACATTACCACCGGCGAGGTGGTCGCCGGCGAATGCGTAAACGCCGGCGGTAATGCATTTTGGGACGCCGGCGGTAAGCATTCTGGGAGCGGCGGAAGGCGGAGGGAGCCGGAGGGTACGGCCTCCTCCTAGTAGGCGCCCGCCCTGGCCGCCAGGCGTGGGACCCCTGGCTCCTCTCTGTCCCCTTGACTTTCTCGGAAGGTCCGGAAAAATAAGATGTTGGGCATTGATTTCGTCCGATTCCGAGAATATTTCCTTTGTAGGATTTCTAAAACCAAAAACAGCAGAAAACAGGAACTGGCACTTCGGCATCTCGTTAATAGGTTAGTTCCGGAAAACGCATCAAAACGATATAAAGTGTGCACAAATCATGTAGGTATTGTCATAAAACAAGCATGGAACATAAGAAATTATAGATACGTTTGAGACGTAACAGACGGCGAGGCAGGACCAAGCGGCTTGGTGAAGGATTTGAGCCTGCCGACGAGCGTTGTTAAGCAGGAGGTCGTCACCGACGAGATGTACAACTTCCAGCAGTACTACGACGCCTCCGGCCGCCGCAAGTACTTCTGGATTAGGTTTAGTTTAGATTTAGTCAAATTTCGTTCGAATCTATGTAAGTTTGGACGAATCTAATCGAATACCGTTAAGTTTAAAATTTTCAAAATTTTATTTGGGGACGCGATGGAGCGACGCCCCACGCGGCACGAACGAAACACGTTCCCAAACGCTCAATCCGACGCTTTAGGGACAGTTTGGGGACGCAACCGAGATGCTCTAAAGATTGGTCAGTGCCTGGGCTGGTCGCCGCGCCTCACGCAGAAACAAGGTTCCGTGCATGGCGAGTGGGCCAAAGTAGCTTTGCTCGCTTTTTTTTTTCACTTTCTGTGAGAACTAACACGTTCAACGGAAGCAGTCCATGAGCCTACAAGAAGCAAACAACTTACCATCTCATTATACACATCGGGTACAGCACCAGCACGGATCAATCGATTCACAAAGCCAAGGTCTAGCAAATACGATGAAATGTATCAATCGAAAGATAACGTTGTGATGTTGGCAAAAGGTTGTACTAGTTGCATGCATAGAGGGAAGGTTGTGATGTTGGCAGTTGGGAATCTGAGCAACTAGAAGAACCGATTCCCCGAAAAAATGAGGCACCAGCTAAGCAAAGAGGGCATCGCTGTCGGATCCCTCAGAAGTGGTTTCGCACTGGTTTTTGCATAAATTTTGAGGGCCTGATCATCACGTCCGTCCCAAAAAACGGCCTGTCCGGCTTGTTCAGGAGCAGCGGTGCCGTCAGGCAGGCCGACCAACGTCCGGCTAGGATGAGGAGGAAGGAGACAGGTCTGAGAGGGTCGTACTGCATGCGTGGTGGTGAGTGGTGACGAGTACCGAGCTGCCTGGTCTCGTCCATGACGCGTATGCTTGTTCCGCCCGCCCGGTCCAGGGTCTACCGGCACCGACGATCGCTGCTGAACTTGCTACGCGGCGCCAGCGGACGGCGACACGCTAGGCAGGAGAACCGTGCAGCCCAAGTTCACAAGGAAGAACCAACACAACCACTGGTAGTACCGCGGAGCACATGAGTGCTGTTTTGTTCGACTCAGGTTGGATCTCCATTCAGGAAAGTCCTACCAAATCCCCTCTAGTGGCTTAATAGGAGCCAGGTGCAAGAACGCACGCTTCTGATGCTCACATTTCTACCAAATCCTCATACCACTCGATGTTTCATTCTCCTGTATCAATTCTTCTCTGGATCTGTAGCCGTGTGAGGATAATCTCTTCTTCTGGCGTATTGCAACCCTGAGATGAATATATATCTGTTGTGCAAGAAAGTAGGTATTTGAAGTATGGCTCATATCATTCAGGCCGTTACTACTTCACAACTTCAAAGGATGTCTAGAGCTTAGTTGCATCTATTTAATGTAAAAAATCATGATGTACTACTGTACTAGCTTGGTTGGTTGAATATTAAGGAATCAACTTGGTTCCAAAATGGATCCAATACCCCCAGATAACCTTAGCAGATGAACATGAAAAGAGTTCATAACCATTTATTGTAAAAAACAAATATATACATGAGCTAGTCCAGGGCAAACTTGGTTGCATCTATCTAATGAACATTAAAAATCATTAATTGAGTATTGGTTTACCAACTTCCAAAGGATGTCTAGAGCTAGACTCATTATAATGGTAAGAACTTAAACCAAGAACATTGCTATAAAGATAGTCTAAGCACTACCTTCATAGTGGGTAGTAACTTATATGTAGTGTCATGCATTGTGTCATTTATTATTTTGCCTTGGGGTGTGTGATGTTATGGTAACATAGCTAGTTACCACCTCACTCTCTTTCTTCATTTATTGATATGTCATGTCACCAAAACGCCTTGAAATGTGTGATGTTACTAGCTAATGATATATATTTTGTAATACATATGTTGCATTATCATCGTCAAATTTACGACCTAGGGATACGCGTAAGCCCCCGTGAATCGGGACAGGGAGTAGGTTACTCCCACTATGAAAGAGTCTTGAAATACTATACGAGTAACATAAGGTGGTGTCATGCATAAGTTACTAGTCCATGTTACTACCTTCATAGTGGAAAGTAACTTAGAGATGGTATCATGCAAAGTCTCATTTATTAGTTTGTAGACTCATTTTATCTTGGGGTGTGTGATGTTATGGTAACATAGCTAGTTACCACTCTCTCTTTCTTCATTTATTGCTATGCCATGTCACCAAAACACTTGAAGTGTGTGATGTTACTACCTAAGTTACTCCCACTATGAGCAGTCTTAAGCTGCTTCTATTTATTGTAAAAAAATAATTATATACCTTGGTTGGTTGAATTGAATGCACGAGCATATTAATTGTATGTGGTGAGCAACCTAAAACAAACAAAAACAAAAATGTACACCTCCATTTAGAGCAACTCTAGATTATCCCTGCATACATTCTCCTTAGCGTTACTAGTCATCGACGTGTACATTCGCACGGCTAACATTATTCTTTTTCCCTAATATTAGAGCATCTCCAGCCGCGTCCCCAAAGCCCATTTTTGTCCGGTGTAAAGCATCTCCAGCCGCGTCCCCAAAGCCCATTTTTGTCCTGGGCTGTCTGAGAGGAACTGCGCCCGAGTCTGCCCCCTCGTCCCCATTGGGACGCACCGGGCACGCTCGACACAACGAAAAGCGAGAAGCGGAGGGCGGGCCGAATCTGGTCAAATGCAAGACTGCTCATTTAACCCAACCGTCGCCACCTCGAGAACGGAAGTTATTCACAAGAAGACACATGGCTTTGCATCTTTGCTCATCACACAGGGCAAAAGAGACGTCTCGCTCTACGCAGCCCATCGCTGTCGCCGCTGCTCGCACGCCACCGCCCATTCCCGCGATCTTCCCGCCTTCGCCCTGCTCCCGCGCTCTTCCCGACGCCGGCGTCTATAAAAGGCCTCCCCCGCTCAATGGTAGCCACCACACCCCGCCGGCAACAAACACAACCCTCGTCGCTCCACCGCCGTCTCCTCCACCTCACCAAAGGGCAATGGCGAACTCGCCCGCGCCGGCCACTTCTCCACCGCCGTCTCCACTAAGCTAAGCTTGGGGGGAGTTGATACGTCCAAAACGTATCTACTTTCCCGAACACTTTTGCTATTGTTTTGCTTCTAATTTGTGTATTTTGGATACAACTAACACAGACTAACACTGTTTTCAGCAGTCTGGTGTCTCGTCTTTGTGCAGAAATCCAACTTTCAGAAAAATCCGGAATTTATGTCGAAGGTCTTATTTTATAGGAATTACGGAGCCGAAGGGTAAAGCTGTGTGGAGTTCCGAGGCCCCACACACTGCCGGCGCGGTCTGTGAGGGGGGCGCGCCCCCATCGTGTGGCCGCCAAATGGCCTCCGACGCCCTCTCTCTCGGGACTACTTAAGGGTTTCGATCTAAAAACGCGAGAGGAGAAGTCGAAGTCGCAAACCATCCAAAGATGTCGCACTGGCTGCTAAACTCGTCTCCTGACAAGAAACTCCGCTCTGCATCTACTGATGGGGAATTGGAGGAGATCATCGCCATCATCACCACCGACGCTTCTCCATCGACCAGCCATGTTTCCATATGTGAGTAATTCCCCCGCTGTGGGCTGAAGGGGATGGTAGGGATTGGATGAGATTGGTCATGTAATAGTCATAAGATTGTTAGGGCATAGTGCCTAGTATCCGTAGATGTACTTTTATGATATTGTTGCAACTTGTTATGCTTAATGCTTGTCACTAGGGCCCGAGTGCCATGATTTCAGATCTGAACATGTTATTGTTTCATGATGATATGCATTGTTTTATGATCTTACCTGCAAGTTGTATACACGTATTGTTGTCCGGAACCTAAGCAAAGTGACAGAAATTGGGATAACCGAAGGGGATGGCTATGTGATGTGGGGATCACATGTGTTCACGGAGTGTTAATGCTTTGGCTCCGGTGCTCTATTAAAAGGAGTACCTTAATTTCCAGAGATTCCTCAGAGGGTCTGCCACCGACTGGTAGGACAAAAGATGTTGTGTGTTTCTCATTGCGAGCACGCACGACTATATATGGGGAATACATGCCTATTGATTGATTAGTGCTTGGATACTATTATTATCTGCAAATGCCCATGCTTTGATTGTTACATGAGTTTCTCTCATCCACATGCAAAGCGTCTGCTCATCCATCCCCGTGCCTGCGTATTTTAATCCCGTCGTTTACCATAATCACATCGTCGCCTTTATTACTCTGCTATTTCACCACTGCCACCATAAAACTCAGCACATCGACAAACTCTTGCAGCAAGTTCTGTTCTTCCTGTGCAGCTAATTACAACCCGCCGCTAAGGCTTAAGTATTCTCTTTGTCTCTCGTGTCGAATCAATAAATTGGGTTTTACTTCTCTCGAAGACTGCTGTGATCCCCTATACTTGTGGGTTATCAAGATCATTTTCCTCGGCGCTCGTTGCCGTGAGCATAGCTTCTTGGTTTGGAAGTTCACTCTACTGATATTGTTCGCCGCAAATTCTCCATCATGTGTGTAAACCTCGCGATACTAAAGTCATTATCATCCACTACAAGAAAAGGTACAACTATGAGTACCTCTGCTGCTCTTGATCACCATCCGTGATTGATAAACTTGTTTCACCACCACAAGCTTCACATGCCGGTACTCTCCGCTTAGATCCTAAAGTCTCTCTTATAATTTTGATGATGGTCATTGGTGTTTGATAATGATGGTTCATTAGGATCTTTTCTAGATGCTACAATTGCTTGGTCTAGACAAATTGAAAATAATGAAACTCCTAATGAAAATGTCACTACACCTGTTAATTCACCTCGAAATCGTTGAATACTCTAGGTGATGTGGATCTTGATGAAGATTATGTAGAACTTGATGATGATTTTATTGATAAATGCAATGCTACTACTTATGCAAGAAAAATTAAAAAGTTGCTTGCACAACATACTATTAGACTGTCTCCCGATCCTAAATTTGCCACATCTCCTATAGACATAGGATAAGGATTATGATTTTTCTCTTGACTCATCTCATATATCTAATATTGGAGAAAAACACCTTTGTGGTGACCTAAAAGAAAGATAGAGAACACATGATTGAGCCATTCACTTCCGAGTGCTTCTCTGTTTTCCATGATGGTAGTTTGCATTTATTTCTGCTAAATTTTTTCCACTTTCATTAAAGGATGATGCTAAACCTTGGTATAATTTTGCCACCTGATTCTATTAATAGTCCAAAAGAATTGCTTGATGTTTTCCAAATACTTTCCTGCTAGTGCTCAACATGTTGCTTTGCGGAGAATTTATAATTTTGACCAGGAAGATGGAGAGAAATTGCCTGAGGCTTGGGCGAGATTTTGCTCTCTTATTAGAGCTCAGCCTGACCATGATTTGGAAAAGCATGATTTACTTGATATATTTTTATATAGTGGACTAACCATTGAGTCTAGGGCATACCTCGATAGTTGTACCGGCTGTGTTTTCAGAAAAGAACTCTGCATTTATCACTAAGAATTATTATGAATAGTCGAATCATGATGATTGGTCTACACTTGAACCAACCCCGACACCAATATTGAAGAAGAGGGGTTTAATTAAATTAATGATGAAGATAGGAGGGAAGCCAAGAAGTCTCTTATGAGAAAGGTATTAAATCAAGATGTGAAGAATTTACCTCCCATAGAAGATTTATGCAAGATAACTCCCCCTTCATCCATGATTGAGGTACACTCTCTTCAACGCTTTACTAGGGAAGATATTCCGTATTCAAAACCTCCCGCTCAATGCTTAGATGAGTTTGATAATTATATTGTTAAGCAAAATAATTTTAATATGAGAGTAGAGAATCATTTAATGGAAAATTTTCGAGCTATTAGTGAATTGCACGGTATTGTGGAGAGAACCTCCAATGATGTTAAAATGCTTGTTAAACACTTTCATATGGTTCAAACAATTGACCAACTCACTAAAGTGCAAAATGACTTGTTAAAAAACAATTCAAAGAAACATGCTTATGAAGTAACAACTAGAGGCGGTGTCTCTACCCAGGACATATGCCATAGGGTGGCTAATCGAAGGTGGTTCCTAGTGATCTCACTTACCAGACTTAGTTTTAAGGCACGAGCGACACGGGCTGATGCATTCAAAGTTCCGAGGCCCTCCGCTGAGGTAACACTCTACTCCGCGATGAGTGTATAAGGGATGTGTAACACAAGACAATGGTGCTCCTTGAGCCGTATCCGGCTGCTCCGAGGTGGACGTAAGGCCCTCGCTCCTCATGGCAGCTCTAAGACCAGTGAATGGAAACGATCGATCGTCCCCCGCACGAGGGGGTAGCCCAGCTTATATACCGGCACTTTACATATAAGTCCCTAGAGTCTAGTGGCCGGCATGGCCGGCTTCGGCTCCCGTCCCTTCCCCGAGGCGCTCGACGCCGTGGGAGCCGTTGAGCGAGTGGCACGTCCCATCCGCCGCCCAAGCCACGGCGTGAGGCCGTCGTTGTCGCCATCAAGGCTCGAGCGCGGTACGCCCGACGTGCGCAGCGCCATGATGGCTCAGCCCGGCGCGTGGCACGGCCGGCTGCCGGGCTCCCGTACTTACGGAAGATGAGGTCGCGTGGACCTTGAACCCGCTCACCTACCCGCTCTCCTTCCTCGTGCAAGGTCGCCGCCCGGAAGCCTGCCCGAGGTATAAACCCGGGCCGGATATGGCTTGTAGAAGCCGGGTGCCCGCCGGTCAAATTGGGCTTTCGAAGGCCGCAGCTGTGTCGACTAGGACTTAGAGCCGCCTGGCCTCGAGGCAGTCGGTTGATGCGCTCCACTGCCGGCTTCCTCAGTTGCCTTGCCGCAGCCGCCGACTCTCAGCTGCCGCTCCGCGTCTGCTCTGCCTGTCTTCCGACATTAGCCCTGGCTGCGGGGTCCTGCGTTAAGAGGGGACCTAGGCAGGCTTCTGCTTTATACATCTCTCGTCGTTCGACGCTCTCCGGAGTGGCTAACTGCACTTCATCTAGCCGGCTGCGCCTCATCCGCGCCCTATCCGGCTCTTCCACCGACACCTTTTGCTTCGTCATTTTCACTTTTCTAAAGTGTCAAGACGTTCCCGGTTTGTTGCCAGAGATCGGGGCCGGGTCGATTTTATCGTCCGGCTCCGGCTTGCCGACTCCGCCGCCTCGAGTCCCGCGCCCGACTTGACTGCTTCACGGCTTCTGCTGGGCCATGGCTGCTTGTGATGGTCACATCATCACCCCCTTCCGGATTTTCAAGTGGCCGTGGCGATGGTGCTAATCGCTCGTAACCGGCCGCGCTGGGGGTAGTTATGGTCGCGCTAATCCCATCGTGCTCACGATCGCCACGTGGCGGCGACGGCGCTGCTGGACGCTTATAATGCCCTCGCGCACTCAGGCAGCCTTTCTTCCTTCGGCGCCATCGCTCTTCTTCTTTTCGTCTCTTTCGCCGAACGCTTCCGTCGATTCTTCTTCCGGTGATCTCCTCGGGTTAACCCCGGCGATCTTTCATGGCTGAGTTCTCCGCCGTTCGCGCCCGCCCGCACGCTTAGCCGGGCGCCACTTCCGGCCTCGCGCTCGACGCCGCGCTCATCGCCGCTGCGCTTCCTCCGTGAGAGTGGTTCTCCTCTCCTTTCGCCTGATTGGTCTTCCTCCTCCTCTTCTTCGTCAATGGCCTCCGCGCGGGTCCTGGAGGGGCTCGTATATGAACGACGACGACATTGAACGCCTGGTGCGCCTCCGCCGGATTCCTCGGGAGGTGGTCACGCGGGCCCGCGAGATGGAGCCCAAGACGGAGCCCGCGAGCGCGGGCCGTTCCTGCGCGCATCTCGACCGCGGCTGGGTCCGCGGTTCTCGCCTCTTCTCCGCGATTCTGAGCTCTCGCGCCCGTAGCCAGACATTCGCCGGGCGAACGCGCGCCCGTAGCTGCTGCTGTGGCTTTATGAGGTCACGCCGCCAGGCCGATCGTCGACTTCGGAGCCGTCTCTACTCAGTCTGCATGACCCAGGCCGCTCGAGACCTCATGCTGCGCTCCATTCACCCTCGCGCCGGGCTCCTCGCGCTTTCCGAAGATACCGATCAGCCGACTCGGTGAAGAATCGCGTATGTCGTTCTTCTACGTGAAGAACGCCAACCACCTTCGATCGGATCAATCACGGGAGTATCGATCCGCTCCTCCGACCACCCTACCAACCAGCTACAACGCCAAGTCGGGCGGATCCGACGCGTGAGGTCAACCTCCTCTCGACTTCGGGCAATAAGTGTCAATGAGGGCCACGAGCGCTCGAGGACCTCTCCGCACCTACGTGAGCGGCCGGTGATCCCGCTCTCCAGGGCCGTGTCCACAAGATCGGGCTTATGTCCGGCCGGCTGGATCCGACCCGGACGTCGAGAATAGCGCTCACCAAGGCCCAAGTCGCCCACCGGGTGAACAACATCACCAAGGCCAACATGCCGGAGGACTGGGCGTGGGGGCTGCCGCCCTACGACCGGGCCGCGCCGCCTGAGCGGGTAAGTTGTATTTTTAGCTTGTGCTTTTCGACTTGCGGCTGCGTGGCTCGCTTGTTATTCATCTGTTCTTGTTTTCTAGATCTTCCCTCGCCAAGAGCTCGAGGACGGCAACTTGGCGCACAAGATCTGGACGGCGGATCTCGTGGATCCGGCTGACCAAGCCGGCGACCAAGCCGGCGACCAAGCCGGCGATGACGACCTGCCGGCGGTGCCCGACCAGGGCGGCCAAGGGGAGCACAACCCGCCGCCTTCGCCGGAGCAGTTGGAGGAGGAGGAGGCGGAGCCGGCCACGTCTACCACGGGGCCAGGACCGATCCGGGCGGTGCCCCTGCGCTCGAGGCCGCCTGCCGCCTCGGCGACTTCCGCGCCGAAGAAGAAGCGGGCCGCCGGCGGGAACACGGCCAGGTTGGAGGGCAAGGCCAAGAGGCAGCGCCAGCAGGAGCCCAAGAAGGTCCCGGAGATGGCCGGGTAAGCCCCTTTCTGTTTTCTTCGTTGTTTGATTCTTTTTCTTTCCTTACTTTGCATTTATCTTCTTTTGTTTGCTTGATTAGGGCCGCCATCAAGTTCGCCCAAGGCGGCAGCTCTGGGCCGGCTGCGCGCGTTGCGCCGCCGTTCCGCCGGCAGAGGGAGCCGACGCCGCCGCCTTCGACACGTGCGCGCACGCCGCCCGTTGTCGTCGTGCCGCCCCGTGGCCAGCGCCGTCGCGGCTGCCGCCGCCCGCGGGGGCGCTCTTTCAGCTGCGCCTCCTTCACCGCGGTCAGACGCCGTGGCGAAGTCGGCCCGCAGGCCCACGCCATGCACCGTCGCTCGCACCGCGCGCGTTGTCGGGGCCGCCAGCCGGAGTCGGCCGAGGTGTGCCACCAGCGGCAGGAGCTGGAGCCGGCGGATGCGCCGCCTGAGGGGCCGGAGGTGGTTCCCACCGGGCCGGCCGCGCCGCCTCCGGCTTCGGAGCCGCCGAGGACGGAGCCGCGCCGGGAGCCGCTCGTGCTGTGACGTCGACTCACGCGTCGTGAAGGCGAAGGGCCTTGGCCAGTCGCCCACCGGCCCACGTGCCAAGGGTGCCAAGCCAGAACGTGCCATCCGCCGACTCAGCTTCTGCTCGGCCACCATGGAGCGGGCTCGGAACCAAAGCGACTCCGAGATATTCGGGCCGTGAGGCACTGGCACAGACCACCAAGGCCTCCATCTTCGGAGCTTCCGGTTTCGACTGCGTGGTCGCCGGGTTCGGCTGTGAAGCCGGCGGGTTTGGCTGATAAGCCCCCGAGTTTGGCTGAGAAGCCCCCGCGTTGGACCGATAAGCCCCCGGGTTCGGCTGAGAAGCCGGCGGGTTTGGCTGATGAGCCCCCGACTTGGGCAATGAAGCCCCCGGGTTCGGCTGAGAAGCCCCCGGGTCAGCCGGCACGAATATGGAATCCGAGTCCGGTGACGGTATGATGGACGGTTTCTTGAGAATCGCCAAGGCAACGCCCGGCGGAATGGCTTGCCGGGTCGAGCCAATCTTGGATAGGGCATCTGCCGCCTCATTGTTTGCTCGTGGCACATGGTGGAATTCACAACCATCGAAGAAGCCGGATAGCTGCTGGACGTGGAAGCGGTATGAGGCCATGTTGGCGTCCTTCGCGTCCCAGTCGCCCGATGCTTGCTGTATAACCAAGTCGGAGTCGCCGAAGCAAAGGATGCGACGCACGCCAATCTCCTTGGCCAGCTTCAGCCCATGAGTGCTTCATACTCCGCCACATTGTTCGATGCGGGCGTAAGGGATCTCACAGACATAGTCCACCCGATCTCCTTGGGGGAAGTGACTACTATGCCGGCTCCTGCTGCTGGTGATCTTGGAGCCGTCAGGCGCCTTCCAAAGGTGGAGTCGGGGCACAAAGTGCGTGTGTATTGTATCTCGCCTGGGCTGGACAAGAAGTCCGGCGAGGATCTCGCGACTTGATGGTCGTGGCGCGGCTCGTAGAGGATGGTGTGGGCGGCTAGCTCTCCCACTTGGCAACCCGGCCGTTGGCATCCTTGCTGCCGATGATTTCCGCCAAGGCGCCGTGGCCACCACCTTGATGGGGTGCTCTTGGAAGTAGTGCTTGAGCTTGGCCGTCCATGTACGCTCGTAGGTGACCTTCTCGGTAGTGGGGGGTACCGTCGATCGGGACAGCACTCACCGAGGTAGTAGATCAAGGCCAACCGGGGCCAAGCCTCGTTGGGTTGCTTTGCGCTCCACCACCAGGACAACGCTAACCACTCGGTTGGTGGCTGCGATGTACAACAACATCGGCTCCATTGAACCCGCGTTGCAAGGATTGGCGCGGTTGAGAGCACGCGCTTTAAGTCACGAAAGGCTTCATCCGCCTGCGGTGACCAGACAAATTTGTCCGACTTCCTCATCAATTGATGTAAGGGAAGGTTTTCCCCGCTCGCCGTATTTGCGGCTCAAGGAGGCTGTGCATCCGTGAATTTCTCGGGACGTCCTTGAGGCACTCGCCAGCCCATCTTCTCAATGGCACCGATCTTCTCTCGGGTTGGCTTCGATCTTCGCTGAGAGACGAGGTATTCAGAGCTGGCCGGGCCGGCACGAACGTGCAGCCCCACGGTTGAGCTTCTCATCCCACCTCGCAGACGGTGAAGGTTTCTCTTAAGTCATCAAGGAGGGTAGGCATCTCCTTGGTTTTTGTTAACCACATCATCCACGTATGCATGAACATTTCTGCCGCATTTGATCCAGAACACTTTTGCATGCACTCGGTAGGTGGCGCCCGGATTTTTCAAGCGAATGGCATGGGTCAGTAGTAGCAAGAAGTCCCATAATGGGTAAATGAACTAAGTCTTTATTTGATCAGCCGGATTCAAAGGAATCTGGTGGTAGCCTGAGTAGGCATCTAGAAAAGACAACAGTTCACAGCCGGCAGTCAGTCGAATCTATGACTTGATCTATGCGCGGCAGGGGAAGGGGTCCTTCGGGCACGCCTTGTTGAGGCTGGTGTAGTCGATACACATGCGCCAGGAGCCATTCTTCTTCAAAACCAGGACCGGGTTCGCCAACCAGTCCGGGTGCAGCACTTCCATGAGCCGGCAGCTAGGAGCCGGGCAATTTCTTCACCGATGGCCTTCCTGCTCTTTTTCTGCGATGCTACCAGAGGCCGTTTCACCGTTTGGCTTCGGGGCCCGACGAGGTGGTGCTCGCTCAACTCCTCGGCACACCCCGCATGTCCCTGAGACCATGCGAAGATGTCCCGATTCTCATCAGAGGAAGCCGTGAGCTCGCCTTTCCCATTTGTCGGCTGGCCGCACCGATGGTGACGTACGACCGTCGGGGCCGGTCGAGCAGATCAGGTTGTCGCCGCCGGAAATGAGTCGTCCTAGCCGGTTGCCCACAGCCCGCATGTCCGCCCGCGCGCCTGGCCAAGGCAACGGCGCCGTGATGAGCCGCTCGGTGGCGATGACCAGCCGTCCGGGGCTGTCTTGGAGCTCTCCGTGGCGCTCCATGGAGCGCGATAGTCGCCGGCCACGGCGATGACCCCTTTAGGGCCAGCATCTTCATCTTCGGTACCCGTAGCGGGCACCGCCATGAACTTTGTCAGGGCAGGCCTGCCCAGGAGCGCGTGGTAGGGACTCACGAGGTCCACCACCTCGAACTCGATGTTCTCCGTGCGGAAGTTGTCCGGCTTGCCGAACATGACCTCCAGGGTGATCCGGCCGATCGGCTGGCAGCAATGGCCTGGCACGATGCCATGGAAGACGGTGGGGGTGGGGCGCAACTCGGCCTCCTGGATGCCCAACTTGCGGCGGTGTCGCGGTAGAGGATGTTGATGCTGCTGCCCCCATCCATGAGGACGCGCGAGAAGCGCACGCTGCGCCGGGTTGTGCCGATGGTGGGGTCGAGGACCATGGCGTAGCTGCCCGGCTTCGGCAGGACAGCCGGTGTATCGGATCAAAGGTGATGGCCTGCTCTGACCAGTGTAGGTACTGGGGGACCGGCGGCATGACCGCGTTGACTTCGAGGGAACGGCGCTGCTGGCTCGTTTTGTCCTCGGGCTCGGAGGTGAAGATGATGTAGGTGGCATCTTCGGCCAGATATCGGCCGCGCCATGGTGCACTTGGTTAGCCTCGTGGTGCTCGAGGTTGTTGGCTTCTCGGCTGCTGGGCTACTGCCCGCCTACGGGTGGTGGGCGGGGGTGGAGGCGGGTTGGTCGGCTGTCACACCGCTTCATGAAGTGGCACGCGGTGGGAGGTTGAAGGGTTCCTGCCGCCGTGGTATCGCAGATCGGGCAGTCGAGCATCCGTCGAAGGTGTACTCTCCTGCCTGTACGGGTCCGTTCGTCATGCCGGCCATGCGCCACCATGGCAGTCCACATCGCCACTGGGCATGAGCCGCACCGCGGTCCGGCTGGTCGTCAGGCTCTCGTCGCAGAATTATCCCGCCGGCTGCCATGGTGGCCGGCCTCGGCCGGGCTTGTGCTCAGCCGGCTTGTTGTTGTCCCGCCTGGATGGAGCCGGCGAAATCTCAGCCGGCGTGTTGGGCTTCCTCGGCCAGCGCGTACTTGTCTGCGATGGCCATCAAGGCAGCCATCGTTCTTGGGGTCACGGTGTGGCCTTGTGCCACGCTGATGGGTGTTGGGCCGTACCGGCCATGAAGAAGCCGATCGCTCGGGATCTCGTGCACGCCTCGGCAGAGTTGCGCATTCGCACCGCGCGTGCACGCACGGTCCGTTCCGTTCCGCGCGCCCGCTTGCACATCTCAAGCTTCTCAAGAAGTGCACTGCCATGTAGGTGCCGGCAGAAGGCCGATGAAGGCGTCTGTCGGCGCCGTCGTTGATGCCGCTACCGGCAGGTTGTTGAGCGGGCGTGGCGGGAGCCAGCAGCAGGAGGGGAGACATGCCCGCCTGTTGCTCGGGCGATGCCGACCGGCGGTGGAGTAGTCCCAGAACACCGCCGAGTCGTGCTGTCACATTTTGGTGTGTCGCTGGGAGCCGAAGCCGGTTTCGCGGCTCGTTGAGGATCCGCGGCCCGGCACTTGGGGCCTGGGCTGGTCTTCTTCCTCCGCTGACGCGATTCGACCAGCCTGGCCGAGGCGATTCCTCGGCGTTCTGCCGTGCCGATCACAAGGCCCGCCGGAGCGGGCCTGGTCGGGCGCGGCCACCGGCCTCCCGGAGCCGCACGATGCTTGATGGTGGATGGCCTCTCGCACTGCACTCTTCGCCGCTGCGTCGGCTGATGGTGGCTTGGCCGGCGATCATTGCTACACCGGGGCGGCCGTGGCTTGGGCGGCCGGGAACTTGTGTGGGTGTTCCTGTCACGTCGGCCACACAGGTGGAAGGGATTGCCGTGTCCCTGACTGCCTCGCCCTGCACCGGCAATGGCCATGAGCGTGAGAAGCTCTGGGGGCATGGGCGTACCTGGGGTCCTTGGTCAGCCGGTTGGCCGCCTTCAGCAGCTCAGTCACCCGCTCAGTCTGGCGGCGTAACTCTGCGCCTTCGAGGCGGTGCAGCTCTTCCGCGGCAGCTTCAGCCGCGAGCATGTTCTTGTCGGGGGTGTTGTAGATGGGTAGCTCCGTAGACGGAGCCGGCGATGCTGCGCCGTCCCGGGCGATCTCTGCGCCCAGGCCGCCTCCTCTGCGGCGGATCTGGCCGGCTCGGCTTGGGTTGTCGCCGGCGGGCGTGAGGCCGTGGGCGCGGTTGAACTCGCGCTGAGATCTCCCACTGGCGCTTTGCAGCAGCCAGCTCTTCCGTTTGCTTGAGGAGGAGCTGGCGGTGCTCCTCCAGGTCCTTCTCGATGGTGGTGGGGTCGGCACCAGGCGTGAGCGGAGTGCTCAGCTTGGCCCGAACTTCGTCCAGCCGGGATGGTGGTGGCGGCGCCTTCGCGCCCGAGGCGGATGCGCCGGTCTCCTTGTTGCGCTCCAGCTCAGGGCCACGGATGCGCGTGGACTTGCCTCCGGCGTCGTCGCCGGTGGCCATGACCTCCTGCATGATGCAAGGGCCGGTGGTGGTGAGGCTGGCGCCGGCTCCAGGGGGAGGGCTTGCGCAGCGCACAATCTCGCGCGGGTAGCGCGGTGGTGCGACGGTGGCGACGTAGACGTCGAAGCCGCCGAAGCTGATGATGTTGCCGCCGGCAGGGAATGGCCGGTCGGCGAAGCAGCCAGCGTTGTCACTGACGCAGTCGAGGGAGCCGAATCTCCGCACTGCCTCGGCGGCACCTCTCGCTGGCAGATGGCGAGGCTCCGTCCGGGATGGAGACACCCGCCGCGTGACGCCGAAGGCCCCACGGTGGGCGCCAAATGTCGTGGTATCGTCATGACATATGCCATAGGGGTGGCTAATCGAAGTGGTTCCTGAGAGATCTCACGGCGGTATCCGGAGGCGGGTATGGGCACGAGCGACACGGCGACGTACCCAGGTTCGAGGCCCTCCGATGGAGGTAACACCTCTACTCCTGCTATGAGTGTATATGATGTGTAACACAGTACAATGGTGCTCCTTGAGCTGTATCCGGCTGCTCTGAGGTGGACGAAGGTCTCTCTCTCTCAGGGCAGCTCTAAGACTAGTGAATGGCAACTGATCGATCGTCCCCCCGCAGACGCAGGGGTAGCCCGCTTATATAGGCACCAAGACTTTGGCTGCATAAGTCCCCAGAGTCTAGTGGCCGCATGGCCGCTCGGCCCCGTCCCTTCCCGAGGCGCTGACGCCAGGGAGCCGTTGAGCGTAGTGGCACGTCCCATCCGCCTGCCCAGGTCAGCGGCGTGGAGGTGCTGTCGTTGTCGTCATCATGCTCTGTAGCGCGTACGGCTCGACGTACG
The DNA here is from genome assembly GCA_030979885.1 of Lolium multiflorum. Taxonomy (NCBI): domain Eukaryota; kingdom Viridiplantae; phylum Streptophyta; class Magnoliopsida; order Poales; family Poaceae; genus Lolium; species Lolium multiflorum. Next base: position 290,964,211 of record CM061753.1, read on the forward strand.
CCATGATGGCCTGTCCGGCGCGCGGCACTCGCTGCTTTCACAAGGTTTCCAGACTTCACGGGAGATATACAAGGTGACTCCTTGAACCCGGCTCACCTACCCGGGGCCTCTTCCCTTGCAAGGCTCGCTGGGCCTCGAGTCATTCCAGGTATAAACCCTGGGCCTCTGGGATATGGAGCTAGGTAGGCCGGCCTGGGCCTGGCGGGCCGAAGGCCGCAGCCAAAGCCGACTAGACTTAGAGCGCCGGCCCCGAGGCAGCCGGCCACGGCCCCAGCCGGCCGCTCCTCAGCCGGCCTTTGCCGCGAGCCGGCCAGTGGCAAGCCGGCCGCTCCGCGTCCATTGCCCTACCCGGGGTCTTCCCCCCGACAGTGGTGTTTCTACCCAGGATCCTCTATATCCTCAAGGGCATCCCAAAAGAGTTGAACAAGATTCTAAACTAAACTGAAACTAGTGCTCCATCTAAGAAAAAGAAACATAAAACTGCTGTAGAATCCTCTGAGCCTGTTAATGATCCTAATAGTATTTCTATTTCTGATGCTGAAACTGAAAGTGGTAATGAACATGATAAAGATAATGATATGATGTTTCTGATAAAGAAGAGGTTGAAGAAGAACCTGAAAAGCATGCTAAAAATAAAAAGTATACCAAAGAAGATTTTATTGCTAAGAAACATGGTAATGAAAGGGAACCTTGGGTTCAAAAGCAAATGCCTTTTCCTGCTAAGAAACTAAAATCAAAGGAAGAGGAACACTATAATAAATTTTGTGATTGGATGAAACCTTATTCCCGCAAATCCCTTTGACTGGTGCTATTAAATTGCCTCCTTATTCAAATTATATGAAAGATATTGTCACTAACAGGAAAATTCCTAATGAGGAGATTTCCACTATGCTTGCTAATTACTCTTTCAATGGTAAGGTTCCAAAGAAGCTTGGCGACCCAGGTATACCAACTATTCCTTGTTCTATTAAGAATAATTATGTTAGAACTGCTCTATGTGATTTGGGAGCAGGTGTTAGTGTTATGCCTTTTTCTCTTTATAAGAGACTCTATTTAGATAAGTTGATACCTACTAACCGATATATCTTTGCAAATGGCTGATAAATCTACTACTATTCATGTTGGCATATGTGAGGATGTTCCTGTTCAACTAATAACTGCTTGATATTAACTGATTTTGTTGTGTTGGAAATGCCTGAAGATGATAATATGTCTATTATTCTTGGGAGACCTTTTCTTAACACCGCAGGGGCTGTTATTGATTGCAACAAAGGGAAGGTTACTTTCAATGTTGATGATAAGGAACATACCGTTTATTTTCCCAAGAGGATTGAGAAAGCATGTGGAGTTAATACAATTTCTAATGTGAGAACTATCAAAGTGGGAACCATTGATTGTCCTATATATGAGCCTAAAGAAGAATATCAAACTCTTGTGATTGGATCCATATCAATTCAGTACAAGGTAATATGATTGATTTGAGGTTTATTTCTTCTTATGCTATGTAAAATTTATTTGGTGGCAAGACTTGATCAACCTTGTTAACAAATTCATTTTATATGCATAGAGGAACTAAACAACATTTCTTTCTTCCTCCACTTGTTCTACTTGTCGTAGCATTTTTGTTTTTGAAAGTTCTTTAGTTGATTAAAAGATTTCAAAAATCTTTTCTGGCCAAAGAATAATAAATTTGACACCTTAAATGTGCATTTTTCAAAGTTCTCAAAAATTCACAAAATTACATCGTTGGTCCTATTTTTCGAAGAGGCACCTGGGGCTGACCAGTGGGGCACCCTGTGGTGGCACCCACAAAAGCGGCGTCGGCCAGCAAGGGGGCGCGCCACCCTGCAGGGGGCCCCTCCTTGCCCCACTACATCATCTCTTCCTCCCACGCACTCTCTCTCCCGAAAAAACTCGTACTCATTTTCTCTCACTCGCGTTTCTTCAAGAGCTCAAGATTTCTCGATCTCTTTGCTCAACCCAGATTTCTGTCTGAAATTATGCACATTTGCTCTCCGGTATGTGACTCCTCCGATTATCCAAGTAGAATTTTGTTTGGTTGAGTATATCTTGAATATTTTGCTGCTGTAGGTAACATGTTTAGTGAGCTTGCATGCTTGTTCTAAGTGGTAAAAACTAGTTTTAATGCATGATTAGTACTCTAGCAAGTTCCTATAGTAGTTTCCCTCAAATATATGTCACCAAATCAAATTTTATAATGTTTGTTGAAAATTTCAGAAAATGGAGTGGAATAGACATCAACTAAACCAACAAGAATTGGAGGTGCAACAGGTTATGAGAGTTCACCGCGAAGAAGGAGTATACCCCTCTTACTACCCATGCGTTGATTTTGAGAAGTGTGAATCTTGCAAGATGTTCAAAATCTGATTTCCAATGCAGGTTTGGGAAATTTTGTTGTTGGTGAACCATACCAATATGCAAAACTGACCATGTCTGTAGTGCAGGATTTTGAATTCAATTGGTCCCAAACTAACCCCATGGTTCGATACAAAATTTATAATAAAACTGTCAACTTGCCATTCGATGACTTTTGTGCAGCAATTAGAGTGCCACAATGGGGATCATGCGAGAAGATAAGGGGATCGCCGCAAGAGCTCTTGAATCTCTACAAGATGATTTGTCATGGAAGAAGCTTCTCAGAGATAGTGGTAAAATCAGTAGTATTCAATTCCCAGCTATTCGCTACTTTGCTTATTTCATCACCAAGTGCGTTCTTGCTAGAAAGAATGCAAGTAAGTTATCTATCCAGGATTTAGCTTTTCTAGCTGCTGCATTACAAGGTGATAGGACTTATAATTTGGGTGCTTTGATAGCCTATAGACTTGCTACTAACCGTGAGAAGGGAGGAATTTGTGGAGGTCTCATCGCCTCTCGCTTATTAGCTATGCATAATGTAGAACCTCACCATCTTGATATTCGGCTCCCCATAGAGAAACTTGACATAGTCTCCATGATTAAGCATGAATTTGTTTCTGATTTGTCTAATTTGAGTAACCTGTCTTACAAGATAACATTTTACAAGAAAACTTGGAGAACAACTAAGAAAACTGAAAAACTAGTAGGATTGCCTGCACCTGTTCTGTTTAACTTTGATTCCAGGAAGGATTGGTCAGTCACGGAAGGTGAACTGAATGCATACATAGAGGGAGATGGCCATCATGCAAGAGACGGCACGGAGGAGGCCGAGGAACGCCTCGACTCGTCATCCGATGCAGCAAGTTCTTCGCATCAACATGTTGGGCATGAGGAGCCTTCACCCTTTTCTTCTGCACCGGGACCTTATTATGACTACGCCATGTATGATCCACCGGCGTGGAACCCAGACCCTCGCTGGGGTTGATCTCCACTTAGGCCAAAAGCCTAAGCTTGGGGGAGGTATACCGGCATCACTCATTCTTTGCATATTATAGTTGCTGGATACTTGTACATACTTGTTTAGCTTCTTAAAGTGGTTTCTAATGAGAGGGAGATGATATTTGGGGAAGTGCTGTCTAAAAACAGATTCTGGGCTGTTACTAAAAACATTCCTGTGCGCAGCCAGAACGTCATTTTGAGCTGCCAATTTTTTTGCATGTTCCCAGGTTGTTATCTAACTTTCATTAGTTGAACACTTTTCGAGCTGAGCAGCGGAAGAATTTCTTAAAAATCGATTACTGTACTGCTGTCAAGTTTTGGCAGATTTCTGCCATCTTGCTTTTCTGTGTTTCTTTTAGTTTTCATTTTCTTGTTTTTGCTTTGCTTCTTTCCTAAAACACAAAAAGACCAACAATATTTCTGTTGTTTCTCTTTACCATTTGTTTATTTTGGTTTTTCTTTTATTTTGCTTTGTTTGCTATCGTTGGTTTGATATAAGAAAATCCAAAAGATTTTGCTTTGTTTGCTTGTTTCCTTTTGTTCTTGTTTCCAATTCGAAAACACCAAAAATATTTGTTCTTCTTCTTTGGTTTTGTAAAGTTCATTATGAGTTCAATGGTCCTCGGTGGCTGGAGCGTGGTTTTCATTCCATATTATTCAAGCTACACAAGTGAAAAGGCAATAATGACGATCTACGACAATCCGATTGTGGTGAGAGGCTGGTATGAACTCTATTTGTTTTCATTTTTGTACATATACTCATCCATGTGAGCATTAGTTGGTTCATGTAAGGTATATGTCATTTAAGAAAGTCTAGTAGTTCATGATCTCTCATGTTTAGCTCCAATTTATTAATATGAGTAGCATGTCATAAATATTTGCTTGCATTGCTTTATTCATGGATAGATATGACATTGTGGTATCCTCCTCTGAATAATTCACTTGAATCAACTTGGCACATGCTCACGCATGCATATGACTGAACAAAAGTCAATTGCCTCGATGATTTAGTTTACCTCAGAGTTCTTGTATCAATTTTATGCCTCCGTTAATTTATTTTGTCGCAAGCATGATTATGACAATTATTGCTCTCTTGATTGTCGTTTCCCGCTATTGCTAGCCTTCACTTGTACTCGAGCGGGAACGTCGTGCTTCCAAACCCTCGAAACCAAGTTATTCCAAAGTGTCCACCATAAATACCTATGCATGGCATTTCAAATCATTCCAAGTAAATTCTCATGTGCTACCTTTAAAACCTTCAAAATGCTTCTCAATTTGTGTTGATGTTTTATAGCTCATGAGGAAGTATGTGGTGTTTATCTTTCAATCTTGTCATTTACTCCTGACAGACTTTCACAATGGACTAGTGGCACATCCGCTTATCCAATAATTAAAAAGAGCTGGCAACGGGTTCCCAGCCCCAAATTAATCAACTTTCATTAATAATCTCTTCACATGCTTTGCCCGATTTATCAGTAAGCAACTTAACTTGCAAATAGACACTCCTCCATGGTGTGTCAATGTTGGAAGGCACCCGAGATTCGGTTAGCCATGGCTTGTGTAAGCAAAGGTTGGGGGAGTGTCATCCATAATAAAACTAAAATACATATGTAAACAAAAGAGAAGAGGGATGATCTACCTTGCTGGTAGAGATAACGTCCTTCATGGGAGCCGCTCTTGAAGTCTGGTTGATGAGGTAGTTAGAGTGTCCACTACCATTCGTTGACAACAACAAACACCTCTCAAAACTTTACTTTTATGCTTTTTAAAATGAAAAGCTCTAGCACAATCGCGAAGGGTCAATCTTTTACTTTTACATTGAGTCTCCATCCTTTCTTTGAGCACTTTCTTGAGAGCACAACTGTCATTCTTAGTATAATATGCTTGTCCCAAAATGTGATTAATTGTGGTATAACTTTGATGCTTTTATCTTTGATAGTCTCTACCAGCTCTCTCCATAAACTTCAAAGGTGCCCGAGCATTTATGTTTTGCTGTACAAATACGGGCAAGCGAGATACCACTTTATCATATCCTTTTATGAACATTGCAATCCTGCTTGATAGACATGATTCATGATGCTTATTGTTAATTTGTTGGTACCTTTTCCATGATTGACATAGCTATTGGATGATTTTATTTGCATGTATCTTATTATGAATTGCTTAAGTACTTGCCATATCATGAGAATATTTACATCATATGAACAAATGTGTTCGTGAAAGTTCTTTTATCGCACTCAGTTGTTAACTGAATTGCTTGAGGACAAGCAATAAGCTAAGCTTGGGGGGCGTTGATACGTCCAAAACGTATCTACTTTCCCGAACACTTTTGCTATTGGTTTGCCTCTAATTTGTGTATTTTGGATACAACTAACACGGACTAACGCTGTTTTCAGCATTGCTCTGGTGTCTCGTTTTTGTGCAGAAATCCAACTTTCAGGAAAATCCCCGGAATTTATGTCGAAGGTCTTATTTTTCCAGAAGAATTACGGAGCCAGAAGGGCAAGCCAGGTGGAGGCCCGAGGCCCCCACACACCAGGCCGGCGCGGCCCAGGAGGGGGGCGCGCCGCCCTACTGTGTGGCCACCTCGGCTGGCCCCCACGCCCTCCTTTGGACTACTTAAGGGTTTCGATCTAAAAACGCGAGAGGAGAAGTCGGTCGCCAGAACCATCCAGTGACGCCACATCGTGAAATTGCCTCCGGATCATCTGGCACTCCGCCGGGACGGGGAATTGGAGGAGATCATCGCCATCATCACCACCGACGCCTCTCCATCGACCAGCCATGTTTCCCCCATCCATGTGTGAGTAATTCCCCCGCTGTAGGCTGAAGGGGATGGTAGGGATTGGATGAGATTGATGATGCCTATTATGCCATACATCGCAATCCCAGGAATATTGTTGTTGCGAGACATAATAGTTGAATATCATAGAGTCATCATTTATTACAACACATAATCGTTCTTACAAAGATGGATCACATGATCCAATATTACAATAGTAGTTGATCTATTGATCAACGAACATCACAAAGAGCGGAAGCGAAGTAGTAGTGGCTATCTAATCCACAGCCAACGCTTGACGCTGAGCGGTCCTAGTTGTCGTAGACGCCCTGCTGTCCATCTTCCTCGTACACTGTTCACCTTCATAGTCTGGCCATTTGAATAGCCAGGGACAAAGCCATGAGTACTTTTAAAGTACTCGCAAACTAATACTAGTGTAAGCACTATTAATTGTGGTAAGGGGATACTAAGCTCTAGGTTTATTTGCATAAAGCCAAGTTTATTTCATAAACATTTAGTAAAGATGCTTGAATCACTAGACTAACTCAAGTGGGAACATTAGTGTCATTCTACAACTCATGATTCAAGTCAAAGTCACCATTCACCTTTCAACATCACGTCACCGTCATATGTCACATTTTTGAAAATGGTCTAATGACGGAACAGTATGGCCTTTCCAATCGTCCGTAACCGTGGACACGGCTATTCGAATAGTTCTACACTCTGCAGAGGTCGTACACTTGTGCCACAATATTTGCAATAATTCGTCAGGGTTAACTGGCCCTGATTTATCATACTCCGTATGCTGACTACCAATCATAACCTTTCACTTATATACTCTAGTACAGGCACCTCTCCCCATGAGCTTGGCCTCCCTGAAGACAGACAGTCAGCCTGGGAACTGCACAGGCTTTGGCCGGACAATTCACCTCATTCGTCATATCGTATCACTTCTTTTGGTTGTAGAGGCAGTCACCTAACCCCGATGACGCTTGTTTAGAGGGAACCCATACTAAAGCACACAAATTTCTAGTTAAGCCCTTACCCATGTTGGGTATTGTGGGGGTACTTTCAAAATTGGAATGGTGTCGCATCCGAACCCAACCATCAGCTTTATATCAAAAATCACCATCTTCTCTGGTCATATTCACCTTCAAAGTCATTCAATTGAATGAACCATCATTCCAAGGTTTCAACTTCATTTCAAAGTCACATGTTCCCATCTAGAGTAGTCCAATTTTAATTGATTAGCACTAGCAACTATTTCATGAGGGGTGCTAAGTATCTTGGAGCTTACTAGGCTAAGTGTGATTCTCTTGTACTACTCTATAATTCAACCAAGTGAATCATAAACCAAAAAGTAACTTTGATAAATAAAATCAAGTAAAGCTTGTAAAGTAAAAACTTTGGGATAGGTTCATAAAGTAAAATGTAATGATGCCTTGCTCGGGTAGAGCTTTGCACCATGAGGGTTAGCAAGTTTATTAGCTTGCACTGGTAATAGCTGGCATTAATATTAGCTTGCCTTGATTGGTGAGGTGATCCTCCTCCTCTTGATAGTCTCCGGTACTAGCGTCTATAAACGAATACGAGGATACAATCACCAAACAATACTTAAGTACTCTTAATTAGCCTTCGTGGCTCACACAAATGATCTAGCATCACTACTTAACATTTATTACAAGATTATGCTAGGGTTTCCTTATTTAGTAATAGGAATATAATTTCCTCTCATTGAAAATGGAGTTAGGGTTTCTCTTTAGTTTGTGAGAAAATAATTTCCTCTCATTGAATCTTCTTAAGATTTAATTTCTCTTATGAATAATATATGACCTAGGTTGACCAAAGTCAACCTCTTCATACTTACCATTTGAGACAAGGATTTAAATGAGGTTCCCCTCATGCAATTTAATACTAACATGGTAGTGATTTAATGCCACCAAATAATTCAATATGAGGTTACATAGACCATGATCACTACCTCATGTTGAATTATTTGAGAACAAGATTTTAGATGAGAGGCATACCTCTCATATGATTTAACACATAATTGTAACTAATTTAAAGGACTACTATTGAGGTGATTTAATATTCTCAAATAACCAGGGATGATCCCATGTTGACCAAGGTCAACACTTCACACTTAGTATTTGAGAAAAGTGAGTTAAATGAGATTCATCATCTCATGTGATTTAATTAATCTTTGGAAAATTTAAATACTATTTAGATTTAAGATCTATAAGTGAGCAAGTATGAGCCTAGGAAATTAAAGGTCAATACATTACTTCATTTTATTTGAGAAAGATGATTTAAATGAGGTGAGCACCTCATACCATTTTAATAACACCTTGCAATGGTTTAATATTATTAATTAATTTAATGTGAGTTTTAATTGACCATGGGATCTACCTCATATTAATTTGGTTGAGGCAAGATTTAAATGAGACCAAAGTATCTCATATGATTTAATAGATAGGTTTGAAAAATTTAAATACTACTTATGAGGATGATTTAATATTTTCAAATAAACCTATGGGTCATTAATACATGTGTTATCAATTCTCATTGAACCATTTGGAGTAATGATTTAAGTGAGAAGCTACACCTCATATAAGTTAAACTATCATCTAAATGATTTAAAATCTCTAAGTAACCAAGCATGAGACTTATTTGACCAAGGTCAGTACCTCTAGTTGAATTACTTAGGATCACAATTTAAATGAGAGAGAAGCCCCCATACTATTTAAATAAGTCTATGTGTATGTATTAAATGGGCTAGAAATGGCTCCATAGCCATTAATTGATTCTAGTCCATGATCATGCAAAACAACTATGCTATATTTTTGCATAAACAATTAGATTATGTCAAATGTGATTTATTAGAGTTGGAATCAACTTAAAATCATTTATAGATAATTTCTAATATTTATTTGAAGTCAGAAAAGGCCCTGCCTTGTTATTTTTATCATTTAAATTTAATTTCGAATTTGGATATGAGGCCAGTGGCATTATTTAGATAATTTCATGAGCTTTCCGAATATATAAAATTGTTTAAATTTGGTGTAGTAGATTTCAAACTATTCAAATTTGAAGTGGGCAGCAGTATTGGATTTGAACTAAATAGATTAAATCCTATTTGAATTTTTGCCACGCGGGAAAAGAATTGGGCCGAAACGAGAGGAGAGGGACTGGGCTGGCCCAACTAGCCCACGCCGCGGGCCGCCTGACATGGGGTCCCACGCGTCAGTGGCTCTTAAAGGGGCGAAACGGTAGAGTGACATGATCCGTTAGATCAGAACTCGATCGGACGGCCGGAGCTCGTCTGTCTCCGACGAGATCCCGCGTGCGGGCGGCACCTAGGGGGTCTGAGCGCTGTAGGTCGCCGGAGGTCGAGGGAGAGGTCGAGGCGACGGACAGGGTGTAGAGGTCCCACCAGGCGGAGCTCGGGCTGGTGGATCACGGCGATGGTCTGCGAGCTCCGGCGGGTGTGAGCTTGCGATTGGGGCTGCTCCGGCGAGGTCTGGTGAAATTGAGGTGGAGAGAGGCTCAGTGAGGAGAGGAGAGCAGATGGTGTGCAGAGAGAAGAGCCATCGTTCATATTTATAGCGTAGGATGGGGCCGGCGGGTGGAAGGGTCGACGACGCGAGGTCGTTCCGTGAAGCCGGCGTTTAAGGGAGCGCAACGTGTAGGCGACGCTAGACGGAGCTAGCGCGCTGATGGCGCGTCCAATGATGGTCTGTGGCGTGCTAGCGATGATGGCGTCCTTGCAGTACCGTGGCGGACGATCTTGATCATGGCGGTGGCTACGGTGCAGGGGAGGTACAGGGAGCTTGTCTAGCGGTAGAGGGCGGGAGGCGGTGCTCGACGCAGGCGTAGCTTGGCCAGAGGAGGACGGAGGTGCTGCGCGTGGTGTACTGGCGATGCCAGAGCGTGGTCACCGCGCGTGCTGGCATGGTTTTGGTCGTGCAGAGCGTGCGTGTTCTGGCCAAATGTGTGTGTCTCTTTGCGTAGGGCTGGTACAGGCGTGCTTAGGGGAGTACATAGAAGCTCGATGACATGGTGAAAGAGAGAGGGGAGAGCCAGAGAGATGGGTGGCATGGTGGCCGGCATGGTACTTGGCATGGCCAAAGGTGATCATGCCATTGCTTTAATCGACCAAACCAGTACATGGCTTGATGCAGGGGAGGTACAGGAGGTTGATGATCACAAACCAAAAGGAGTGTAGGCTAAAAACCAGTGTGTAAAGAGGTGTTTTACAAAACCAGAATCATGCCTGCAAGGTGTTTGATGAAATGGCCGCATGAACAAAATGTTGGAATTTTGGAATTCTTTTTGGTGGAGCTCAAACATATAAATAATGTGAAAGATTGGTGGTGGTGGTGGTGGATTTGGTTAAGGTTTGTGAGATTTCAAAATGGGGTTGATCTTCACATAGTTTTAAAGTCTCCACTTGTCAAAACCCTACTGGTCAACCTAGTCAACATTAACCCTGATGGTCAACATGAAAGTTGTAGACCTTGACATGGTCTTGGATGACATGGCATTGGTTGACTAAGTTTAGTTTAAGAATTGAGAAAACCAGAGGGGTTAAGTGAGGAACATTTTATAAAACTCACTTTTGACCATTATCACATGTATGAAGAAATCTTGATTTCCTTGTGTTTGATTCTTGATCCAATGATGCATTTGTGTTAGTTTATCATATTTAAGTATTACACAAGCAAGAGATCAAGTAATGGTGGCCTTTGGTGAAGATTTGCTATTTGGCATAATGTGTATGTGAGTAAAAATGGAATTATCTCACCATTTGAATTCTCTCCATTTGATTTGACTTTTCTTGACTCTAATGTGGTTCTTATTAGTTTAGAAACATTTTAAGAGCATTGAAACCAATTCAAATGGTCTTGTTCAAAGATTTGCAAATTTGGCCTTAATACATAAGAGATGAGGTGTCAAAATTTTACTAAACTTGTAAGTGGTTGATCTTGCTTCACTTGGACATGGGTTAGGGTCCATTTAGTGTTATATTAGGTTTAGAGATGGTTTCACACCATTTGGTCAAGGTTTAAAGTCATAGGTCAAGGTTTGGTGAAATGGCTATGTGTCACATATGACTTTATGCATATGGTGCATTTGAAATTTTAATTTGACTTGGCTTGATTCAAAAGGTGTTGTGGATTGTTGAAATGATATATGGAGGTAATCCAACATTCACCACAAGTTCTAGGGTCAATTTTCTTAAATTCCCATATTTGTTATTTTACTCTCATATGCCTCTATGGCATTTTTAGTTTCTTTTTATTTTCTTTGGTTTCAACTTGGAAATGATTTAAGAAGTACTATATAAGGTTTATAAAGCTTTTCCAATCCTCTAAATAAAGTGAAAAGGTCTAGGGTAAAGATTTATAATTATAGCCATAGGCACATATGCCTTTTTCTCATTTAATTTCCTTTTATTTTATTTTAACTAGGATGGTGAGAAGAGGGGTGAGGTTTTAGGGTTTAAGATTATTTCAAATACTAATAACAAGCAATCATGGCAATAGCACAAGAATTAAGCAAGATTATTATGTACCAAACTTAATTTAATAAAAGTTTTTGTTGGTTCCAAAAATTTGGAACTAGGGGAAATTATTTATTTTGTTTTAAATTTCTGGGGATGGTAGGAATTGGATGAGATTGGTCATGTAATAGCATAAGATTGTTAGGGTATAGTGCCTAGTATCCGTAATTGGTACTTTTATGATATTGTTGCAACTTGTTATGCTTAATGCTTGTCACTAGGTGATATGGATATCCGGGCCTGGTACTCTAGGACAGCCATTGATATGATATTTGGGTCTAAGGTTGTACCAGTAGTTTATTATAATCTTGTTATTAGGAGATAATAATGTAGCCAGGTCATGCTGTGGGCCATCTAGGGTTTTAATAGAGTCTGTTTGACTTGGGCCTGTCCAAGTCGAACTAGGTTAGGCCCAATAAGGGGGCCGGCCGGCCACCTCTTCCTCTCATATAAGGAGATGGCACGGCTAGGGTTTAGGGGAGTTAAGTTTAGACTAAAGATTAGGGTTTTCCCCGTTGCGTGTGTTCACGTGTATCATCCCTCCGGGGGTACGGCGCTGTCGTTTATCTATTATTATCCGCTGCGAAGGTTCTTGTGTTCATCAAGGATTGTCTAACTCTTGGTTTGAGGCGTATCGTTCATCGATCCGTTGCTTGTTGGATTCGTTCCCTCTTCTCCAGGCTGCGTTCATCGCGTTGTTGGGAGGATTCTCTACCCCAGGTTCTCGCTGTGAAAGATCGGGCATCAATCAAGGTGGATCGGCTTGGATCCACCGTATCATGTGGTATCAGCTTTCTGGGTTGCTCACGGCGAGGTGTTGTTGATCGATCTCTTTGATCGGTTTGCTGCGGAGAAGATTGGCTCTTAGATCGGAGGAGTTTGGCTCTCGGTCGAAGGAGGTTGGTTGGAGGAAGTTTGGAGTTGTTTGGGGCAGTTTGGAGGTCATCCATGGCTGTTTCGGAGGTCAAAATCGCGAAAAATCGCGACCAGAATCGGGAAGAAGACGAAAATTCGCGACCAGGAAAAATCCGGTCAGAAATCCGGTCAACCGGGCCAGTGACCGGGCAGCCTGGCGTAAAATCCGGTCCAACCGGGCCAGTGACCGGGCAGCCTGGCGTAAAATCCGGTCCAACCGGGCCAGTGACCGGGCAGCCTGGCGTAAAATCCGGTCAACCGGGCTGCAAACCGGGAAGTTCGCAAAATTTCCCTGGCTGATTCCTGCATTTGCGATCCTGGGTTGATGGTTTGGCCATCAGCACAGACGATAGCTGTCCGGGAGGCCGGGTCCAACTGACACCCCGGGCCGGGCTTCCGCGCCTGCTCCTCGCGGCTGTTTCTGGCACACGTTACACGCTGTTGATCGTGTTTCATCTCCAGCGATGCTACTTGATGCTACTACTGTTGTTGCTTTGGAGACGATGTGCGTGGCATGCGGTGTTCACGTGGCACGAAATCCGGTGATGTTTTCAATGATTACCTTGATATCCGCCGTTGGGAGGAAGTACCGCATTCCGTGTCGGAACTAAAGTGGTATTTACGCCGTTCCGCGACAATTGAGCAGTACGAGGATTGGGAGAAGTACATGGAGTTGGGTTTCCAACGATGTCGTCGCTACAAAGGGAAGTTCACTGGGTATGATGCCTGTCTTCTAGCTCACCGGCGTGTGGATGCCGAGTTGGACATATATTGGTATGATGCCGTTGATAGAGGCGAGTATGCTTATACTTGGGCGGACTTCAAAAGTTTCTTCGTGGTGGTTTCGGGTTACCATTGAAGGATCGTAAGCAGTCATCCGGAGTTGGGCATGCATTGAAGGAAGTGGACAAGTGCATAGTTCCTATTCAGGAGATTGTTCCACTACCAACAGTCACTAAGGTCGAGGTGAAATCTTCAGAGGAGAGGAAACCTGGCTCTGATACCAAGAGCACTATTGTGACTGTTGAGGAGGATGTACCATTGAGCGGGCTGAATATGCAACTCAAGAAGGTACAAGATGATGCTTGCAAGACAGTTGACAAGGTTCAGCGATGGAGTTTGTTTCAGACTCAGTGCTTTATCAAGGGCAAGGCTTGCAAATTGATGGTTGATGGTGGTAGCTGTACTAATGGCATTAGCAAGGCGATGGTGGCAGCATTGGGGTTGTCTACATGGCGTCTTCCTGAACCTAAACATCTTGAGTGGTTGAATAGTTGTGGTATGCTGAAGATTACTCACAAAAGGTGTGTGTGCCATTTACAGTTGATGATTATGTTGATGAGATCGATTGCGATGTGTTGCCATTGGAGGTGTGTGGATTGCTACTTGGGCGTCCTTGGCAGTATGATCGCAATGTGACACATGCTGGGCGAGCAAATACATATTCTTTTATGCATGGTGGCAAACAACGGACTTTGAAGCCTATGGGTGATGATCATATCAAGTCCGATGTGGAGTTAGTGGTGCGTAAGGAGAAGTTGCACAAGCCTAATGTGCAGCATAAGGTGCATGATGTTCCGAGCATTGATGTTGGTGATGTTTCAGCCAAGCCTGTAGATGACAAGCCAGTTCTTGTTGGTGACAAGCCGGATGAAGCTACACTAGTTGTTGATGTGGATGTTGCAGCATGTGCTACAGTTCCAGTTTGTGTTGATGTCAGTACACAGACTGATGATGGGTGCGCTGATGGTGTTTCAGTGCATACGGCGCAGATGCGCGTGGGAGGAGTGGGAGGCGAGCAGGTTAGAGAAGCCATTGCTGATGGTGTTTCAGCCCGGTGCCAGGGCCGGCCGACCGGCTCCAGGACCGGCCAGGCCGGTCAACCGTCGGTCAACCGGCGCTTAGACCGGCTGTAGGCGAGCGCGTCAGTGGAGACAGTGGGCAGCGGCACTACCGTGCTAGGAGTACTGTCCAGTTTTCCGCGACACCGCGGATGCATCGAGGCAAGGATGGACGTGTGAGACATTTATGTGGCCCAGGAATTACACATCTTGTGCAGGGTCATGTGCAGCGACACAAGGGTCCATCAAAACCTCGCAAGAAGAAGGAATTGGCGCCAAAGTCCAAGCTCATGTGGAGAAGAAAGGAGGCGCCAAGTGCTGTATCAAGTCAAGCAGGCCGCGAGGGAGGATGTGGTGTGGAAGGCAAGCAAGACTTGAAGACGGCGAGGACGTGTCATGTTCATATCACGTCACCTTTTCCAGAAGACCCTCACGCGTTGGGGACAACGCTTCTTGAAGAAGGGGAGAGATGATATGGATATCCGGGCCTGGTACTCTAGGACAGCCATTGATATGATATTTGGGTCTAAGGTTGTACCAGTAGTTTATTATAATCTTGTTATTAGGAGATAATAATGTAGCCAGGTCATGTTGTGGGCCATCTAGGGTTTTAATAGAGTCCGTTTGACTTGGGCCTGTCCAAGTCGAACTAGGTTAGGCCCAATAAGGGGGCCGGCCGGCCACCTCTTCCTCTCATATAAGGAGATGGCACGGCTAGGGTTTAGGGGAGTTAAGTTTAGACTAAAGATTAGGGTTTTCCCCATTGCGTGTGTTCACGTGTATCATCCCTCTGGGGGTACGGCGCTGCCGTTTATCTATTATATCCGCTGCGAAGGTTCTTGTGTTCATCAAGGATTATCTAGCTCGAGGTTTGAGGCGTATCGTTCATCGATCCGTTGCTTGCTGGATTCGTTCCCTCTTCTCCAGGCTGCGTTTCTCTACCCTGTGTTCGCCGTGAAAGATCGGGCATCAATCTAGGAGGATCCAGTGGGTCGCTCCTTTATCATGTGGTATCAGCTTTCTGGGTTGCTCCAGAAGACCCTCACGCGTTGGGGACAACGCTTCTTGAAGAAGGGGAGAGATGATATGGATATCCGGGCCTGGTACTCTAGGACAGCCATTGATATGATATTTGGGTCTAAGGTTGTACCAGTAGTTTATTATAATCTTGTTATTAGGAGATAATAATGTAGCCAGGTCATGCTGTGGGCCATCTAGGGTTTTAATAGAGTCTGTTTGACTTGGGCCTGTCCAAGTCGAACTAGGTTAGGCCCAATAAGGGGGCCGGCCGGCCAGCTCTCCCTCTCATATAAGGAGATGGCACGGCTAGGGTTTAGGTAGATCAAGTTTAGACTAAAGATTAGGGTTTTCCCCATTGCGTGTGTTCACGTGTATCATCCCTCCGGGGGTACGGCGCTGCCGTTTATCTATTATTATCCGCTGCGAAGGTTCTTGTGTTCATCAAGGATTATCTAGCTCTTGGTTTGAGGCGGTCGTTCATCGATCTGCTGCTTGTCGGATTCGTTCCCTCTTTCTCTGTGTCGTTCATCGCTATTTGTTGGGAGGATTTCTCACCAGGTTCTCGTCGTGAAAGATCGGGCATCAATCTAGGAGGATCCAATCCTTGTCACTAGGGCCCGAGTGCCATGATTTCAGATCTGAACATGTTATTGTTTCATGATGATATGCATTGTTTAATGATCTTACCTGCGCAAGTTGTATACACGTATCGTTGTCCGAACCCGAGGCCCCAAAGTGACAGAAATTGGGACAACCTAAGGGGGAAGGGTGATAAGGAGGGATCACATGTGTTCAAGGAGTGTTAATGCTTTGCTCCCGTGCTCTATTAAAAGGAGTACCCACTTCGCATTCTAGAGGTCTTGGCCACACTGTACCCAGGACAAAAGATGTTGTGTTAAGTTTCTCATTGCGACACGCATTTAATTATATATGGAACACATGCCTAATGGGATTGATTAGTACTTGGATACTGCTTTATTATCTCGCAAATGCCCCCGCTTTGATTGTTACATGAGTTTCTCTCATCCATGCAACGCCCCCGTTCATCCATCCCCGTGCCTACAGTATTTTACGTTGTTTACTATAATCACTATTGCTGTCTTTGTTTACTCTCACAATAAGTGGCTTCACTCATCACATCGTTTATAAATCAAGTATTATCGATAAATCCTTACAGCAAGTTCGAAGCCTGTGTGCAAATTGAATTGACAACCCGATGTTAAGGCTTGCCATTCTTTTGTCTCCCTTGTGTTGAATCAATAAATTGGGTTTACTTCCCTCGAAACTGTGGCGATCCCCTATACTTGTGGGTTATCGTACACCGACCCCGCGGCCCGGATGAGCGGCGGGCGGCCAGGGACGCCGTTGGCCTCGGCTCGCGGCTAGCTGCGGGAGGCACTCCAGAGGATGCCCGCCGCCGGCGTGAGGCGGCGCATGCGGCCGGATCTTAAGGGCAAGAGAGCGCCTTCGCTCACAAGCAATGACGAGGCCGGCGGTGCTAGCCGGGTGGGCAGAGCAAGAGGTGACACCGCGGGCGGCGTTCGACGCCGACGGGGAGAAGAGTGCGCGACGGCGCCGAGCACCGGGAGGAGATGGAGCGGCCAGGGGCCGATGAGCGCCGCGCCGCCGGGCGATGAGCGGGGAGGCGCTGAGATCGTGAACCCGCGAGAGGCGATAGAGCGCCTCGGCGGCGGGAGCCGCACGAGCCGCAGCGAGCTCGACGACGGATGGAGCCGTCATCGGCCGAGGCTGGGCTGACTCGCGGGCCAGGGGGAGGCGGGCGGACCACGAGGCGAGGTCGACGCGCTGGCGACTAACATGATGGAGGCGCAAACATATGTGGGAGTGAGGAGAGCGCGCACCGGAGGAGGAGGGGAGGCCGAGGCGGAGGAGACCGCAGGTGGAGACCACGCGACGACGAGCTCGAGCGTGGTCCGATGACAACGGGCCGCACTGTGACGAGACGGCGACGGCCAACGCCGCGCTCATCGAGTCCTTCGAGCCTGAGAAAAAGCCCAGACGACGCCCGTGCCCGAAGAGGCGCAGACTGGCCGCGCCGTCGAGCCCTCCCCTCCGTGCGCAGCAGGGGACGGCGGGAGGACGCAGCCGGAGCGGCACCGGCCGGCCACCGCCGAACGCAAGAGAGGAGGCGCGCGCAGAGGAGCTGGCGGGGCGCAGTGGAGGCGACGACGGGCGGGGTCAAGCGAACGACCGCCGGCGGTCAAGAGGTCTAGGTTTAGATACGAAATAAGCCATTCAAACTTGTAATATATAATCAAAATTGAATGAAAACCTTTATTTTCGTGCACCAATATTCATTTGGGAGGCGTTTGGGCGACGCGACCGGGGACGACGTCACCCAAACGCTGCACGAACGAAACACGCCCCCAAACGCTCGATCCCAAGGTTTGGAGGACGCTTTGGGGGACGCGATGGAGATGCTCTCCAGTCATGTTTCCGCGCCGATAAAAAATCGTTTCCGCCGCGAGGCATTTTTGTCCGCTAAGTTTATCACTTCTGTCCGACAACCAGCCTGGTCCTCGCTATTATTGGGACGCCCGGCACCGGACACAATCAAATGAGAGGCGAGGGAGGAGCGGGTCCAATGGTCAACGGCCGTGGACGTCAACCGCGCCATTGCAGATGATGTAGGTGAAGGACGGGGAAGGGGACTCGTCGTATTGGTAAATCGCTGCGACCAACGCGGGCCAACTCGCCGGAATGGAGCGCCAACTCCTGAAGAGCAAATCGCTGCCTTTTCGATTTCTCGCGCCGTCGTCCATCCGCGTCAATACACCCGTACGTAGGCGCTCGATCTTCAACGGTCATTCATCCAAGCTTCTCCTCACGTATGAGCTACATTCCCACTTTCCATCACACTTCCAACAGGGCAAGTTCGCAGATGGCGCCACAGGGATAGAGTCCGCATCGCCCGGGAAGAGCGGCGATGATTCCCGCCGTCACGGACGCATGAGGAATGCCAGGGTGGAGGAGGAGGCGAGGAGGGAAGGGTTCGAGAGGCGACGGCGGCGGCGGGCCCGGCGAAGGCGAAGGCGAGGCGGACGCGAAAGCCGAAGGTCAGCCAAGGCGCAGCCAGCGAGCACGGCGACGACGAGGAGGGGACATGTTCCTCCGATGCGCCGACGACACCGCCTCTTCTCGGAAGAGGCACAAGCAAGTTGGCCAATTGATGGCGGGGTCATCATCAAGAAGAAGAAGAGAAGAAAGAATTATATGTAATTTGATTATGTTTTTTCGAAGTTTTTATATGTAATTTGTTTATGTTGCACCGATTTAAATATTAGTAAACAAATTTCTTCTATCTATTAAAATTAACTTTTATGTTTGAAGTAGTTTAAAGGGAAGCGACGTCCCCAAACGCGGCACGAACAAAACATGTCCCCCAAATGATCAATCCGACGCTGTTTGGGGATAGTTTGAATGACACGACTGGAGATGCTTAAGCCTCCACACGCGGGGCAGGGCAGGGGTACACGATCACAACGTAACTGAACTTCACTGGTTTTCAGCAGCAAAATAATCACTGCTAATTCGTCGCAAAATACTACCCCAGTACAAGTACCCAAGTACTACACTAGTACCGGAGTACCTATACAAGTAGTCCAGTACATTCTGATCCACGTCCCGACTGGTCCTACGCTGTAATCTGTCAATGCGATTGAATGTAATGTACAGCGACCCTCCTCCAAAGCACGAGAATTCGCTGAGCATTTGAAGCCGTACGTATACAGCTAGTAATGTTAGAGCATTCTCAGCAGCCTCGAAAAAACGCAACCAAAAGCGCTAGTTCAGTTCACCAAAAACGCAGTTATGTTGAATTTCAGAGGCCGTAGAATAGAAACCCAGAACGAAACTGGAAAACTGGAATTCAACTGACGCCGGGTAAGTTTAAGGCGATGATCATAGTTCATACATGAAATAGATGCGCCACTGCACATCGATATACATACTGCGGGGAATTGACATTATACTAGTACACCGCAACCTAACCTAGCTAAAATGAGCAAAATGCGGCCTACTAGCTATGGCGCGCGCGGCGGTGCCGGTGCTGGCGGAGATGGTCGGCGGCGTGGAAGATCTTCACGCGTCGTCCTTGTCAAGCTCGACTATTTCGCGGACGCGGGCCTCCCGGCGGGCCGCCTCGTACTCCCGTACCTGGCGGACGGCGTCGGCTTCTTCACGGCGGAAGCGGGCCCTCGCCTCCGCCTCGCTGATGGCGAACGTCTGCGCCATCATCGCCTCCTCTCGTCGCTACCGTGGGTTTTAGTCCCTGGCTGGAGAACGTTGGAGAGCGTGGGACGAGTTCGCTCTCCCGATGCCTGGCTGCCACTGGCAGCCGCGGAAGGCGCACTGACTGCCCAGTGAGGAGCTCTCCGCCTCCTGGTTGCCGAGCGGGCGAAGCCTTCGGCGTGAGCCCCTGGCGACCCACCGGCGAGCTACGCTTCCGCGCCTCGTCGCGTCTCCACTTCCGCGCTCCGCCTGCTGCTGGGCACAGCACGCGCGGTTAATCGCTGCCAAACCCGCGGCTCGGCTGACAAAGACCTCCACGGAGTGTTATCGCAGAGCATGTGGTTGTGATTGGTGCCTGCTCCGCGTGACTGCTCGTCTGAGCGTGGGCCCAAGTACAAGTGAGTGAGAGGGAGACGGCGAGGGGAGTAGATTATAATCGAACCCTCCGCGATCCCTTTAACAGGGCCACGGGGAGCTTCTGGTCCCCGAACTTCCAATTGGCTGGCCCACTTTTTCTAAGGCGCTCGATCTACACAGCTTCGACCTAACTCAGAACTGTCAAAGTTTCTGCTCCTGGAACGTGACGCAACAGTTTAGAGTTGCTCTTAGCTTGGCGCTTGCTTCATCGTTGTGGCACCGGGTAGTTATGATTGATCGCTACCGGCTCGTTGCGTGTCAAGAGACGGAACCGTATTCATTTTTCTCAAACGACAGTCTGTGGTCAGTTTCCATTACCTCGATCAGAGCCGCCTAAGCGAAGAAAAAAACCATGATTCTCGCTTACAGCACCGAACACATCATATCGCTCGCCATAAGAATATAAATGTAATTCCAAAGCTCTAAGATAATCCAGATTATAGCAGATAACACAGAGTAAATAAAACAATATATTTCTTCTTATTATTATTATATTCTACAATGGAGCAACGAGTTCAGGACTAGTACCGATTGCCACATCGACCTAGTTAGAGACATTAGGCTATGGAATACTAACTATGTGACATACTGAAAACAGTTTTTGAACTGAATCAAGTTCAGAATTTTAACAAATATTTTGTCACACAAATGTTATCCTACAAGTATTTTTTGCGAGTAAACAGCCACTAAAAATAGGCAGGGATGCTAGTTGTTTTCAAAGCTTAGTTCAACATTTTGATATTGTTCATATTAAAGAAATCTTACCTCAAAAAGTATATTGGGTTTGGTTCAGAGGTACAGAACACTCTTCAGTGACATGGACATTTTCAAATGCGCCTTGTCACTGGTACATTCATATTTTTTTCCAAAGAAAATGTCCATTTTCGCACCACATGTCCGAATTTTCCTACCGCTCTATCGAAGCTGGATTCTATTGACCATGCACTAGGCTACCACCGATCCATTTTGAATCTCTAATCGGTGTTTGCTTGTAATGTTCAATTTTTATTTGACCGCTAATCTTGCCGCAAAGCCCACAACGAATGCTTGTTACAATACTAGTCTGACTTATTCGGTGCTTCCTAACTTTTTTTTATGAATGATGGTGCTTACAAACTTTATTACGTATAGCAACACATGCTGTCAAAAACTATGGGCTCTTTAATTGAGAATATTTCAGAGAAAGTGTTGCAGCTACAGTTAATTATTATTGATTATTTTAGATCAAGAAGGGGCACAGGCAAGGTGACCTATTATCGCCAAAGCTATTTAACATAGTGGTTCATATGCTTGCTATTATGATTGAATGCGCTAAGTCTAATGGTTAAATTGAAGGTGTGATTCCTCATCTGGTTGATGGCGAGTTATCCGTTCTTCAATATGTCGATGGCACAATCCTTTTTATGGAACATGACGTTGAAATAGCAAGAAACATGAGCATCATTTCAGATTCAGCAATTATCGAATCTAAAGATAAACTTTCAAGAGTTAGTTGTTTTGTTTTGGCGACTCAAGAGAACACCGGCCGGTATTCTTATTTATTTGCATGCTGAAAATAATTTCCCATTAGGTATTTGGATATTTCGATTCATTATTAAAAATTTATAAATACTGAATGGACGGTGGAGGAGAAATATATTGTAGTTAGAAAACAAACTCATATCCCTTAGAGAAAGACTGGTTCTTATCAATTCGGTACAAAGTAACATAGTACTATATATGATAGCATTCTTCCAAATTCCAAAAGGATTCTTTAAAAGGTTAGATTATTTCTGATCAACATTCTTCTGGCAATGTGATAGTGAGAAAAGTAAACATCGACTCTCTAAATGGAACGTGGTCTATCGCCTGAAAGATCAAGGCACTACTAGGAAAAGTCTTATTACCGGCACATTAAAAAAGGTTACTGCCGGCGCACCAGAGCCCGCCCGTGGGAACATACCTGGGACGAGCCACCGGCACCACCTGGTGCGCTAGCGGTAACATGAGTTATCCCCAGCGCACTAGGCCTGGTGCACTCGCGGTATGTTTTTTCAAAAATTCGAAAAAGGCCGATCTAGATCTAGCTCGGGTTCATCCTGGAAAACCGTGGCCGTGGGCCGCCTTGTTGCTGTTGACACGCTGGTGTTGGAGGAGGAGGTCGGAGGTGCGATGGAGGAGAAGGAGGAGGAGATGGAGGAGGAGGATGTCGGATGTGGGGGTGGAGGGAGGAGAGGGGAGGTGGGTGGAGGTGGAGGTGGAGAGGATGAGGAGGAGTTTGAGGTGGGAGGAGAGGGGGCCGGAGATGGAGGAGGAGGAGGTCACCGTAGGAGGAGGAGGAGTACAAGGTCGTCCATGCAACAGCAGGAGGAGGTCATCGGTGAGAAGAACATAAGAAGGAAGGAGAAGAGGAGGAGGAGGAGGAAGAGACAGGGGAGAAGTGAGGAAGGAGAAGAGGCAGAGGGATGGTTTGGCATATATACCCAGGGATTAAAGCTGGCGCACCAATATGGTGGTGTGCCGGTGGTAATTGTTTTTATTTATTTCAACAAAATCTAAAAGCTTAAAATGTCATGTTTCTGTTTTGAATTTGACGAACCCGATTTTTGTCTAAATGATCATAGGTGATTGAAATCGGATAGAAAATTTTACGTAGATACATTTTGATATTAAAAATATTTTTTCATGAGAGGTTCTATGCAACCAGAAATCCCGTTTTACCGAAAGCTGATGCCATTTTGCATAATACAACGAAATTCATGTTCTTAAATTTTCACTTAAACTATAAGACATAAGACATGGGCATCTCGAAGGATTTTATTTTTTGAATTTTATATCATTTTTGTTAAGAAAATTACCGCCGGCGCACCAACATGGTGGTGCGTCGGCGGTACGGGGCGCTCCGATTTTCGGCCTATCCCGGACCTGGTTCACACTTATCCCCAGCGCCCCAGCTCTAACATGGATACGTGCGCCGACGGTATTTTGCACCAGCGCATGCCCAATTCGGAGCGCCGATGGTAGCCCATGTGGCTATAGGCCTTTCCTAGTAGTGAGAAGGTCTTGGAATTCAAGACCTTAAGATCAAAACATACAACCCTCCTCGGTAAATGGATGTTCAAGTTACTAATTGAGGAAGGGATTTGGCAAACCCTCCTTAGGATAAATAAATTGTCTGAATGTGTCGTCTCATGTTTATTAGAAACCTAGGGACTCTCATTTTTGGGCTAGTCTTATGGCGACGAAAATATTCGTCTTCCCATATGGATCTTTTTATATTAGTGATGGTTCCGAGATTAGATTCTTGGAGGATAAAGGGTTAGGAAATGCCACACTATGGGAATAATATGCGGCATTCTATAATATTGTGCGGCACAAGAGCGATACGCTTGCGAAGATTTTGAAAACTTCTCCACCGAATATGTCGTTCAGAAGAAGGGCCATCGGTCCTAGACAAGCATCATGCTATGACTTCTGCAGCGTCTGGATGTCCATTTGACGCATGGATCTAATGTATTTCATTGGAATCTCAGTGAGATTGGTAATTTCTCTCGGTGATTTCTATGAACAATGATTTAGTCCAACCAAACGTACCAGTTTATAACAATAAGAAAATCTGAAAGATGAAAATGCCCCTTAAAACAAAGGTGTTTGTGTGCTATCTTTGTCGTGGGGTAATTCTCACCAAAGATAACTTTGTAAAATTCAATTGGCACGGAAGTAAACGTGTATCTTCTATCACCATGATGAGACTATAAAATATTTATTGTTTAATTATAAATTTGCTACATCTATATGATCAGCCATCCAGATCATAGTTTTAAAAATCGATCCGGACCGCTGGTTGCCTAATATATTTTGCGAGATCTATATGATAAGTAATTTGAAGCTAGGTTCAAACTACTTACAGCTACGCGATTGAAGGATACAACGAAGGATTTTTTATCAACATAGATGGTAGCGTGATCTATGGATTGGCCTTCCTTCGCTCTAGTCTTTTTTCTAGTTGTTTTGTTAGTACTCATCGAGAACTTTTTCATGTTTGTAACTTATAGACTGTTTCGGTTGTGTGCATCTCAGTTATGCATAGGCTTGATGTAATTCTAAATTATTAAATAATAAAGCGTTCATTATCGAAAAAATGCTTTCAAACTTGATAAATTGTGTAGAGATGTATTAGCGGTTTTGCACATTTATATTACTACGCTTCCGAACTTAGAATGCTATTGGAAATAGCTTCTACAATTGCTAGAGGTAGCTACCATAGCTATAGCTCGGGCCTCAACACGAAAAATGGGGTCTAAAACCTTTTGAAAAGTAGTAAATGTATTTGTTGTACTAATATTTTACAAGATATACTCATATTTTCATTTTTGGATGACCAACCCAGAAATGTTACCGATATTTGTGGTTAAGATCTAAAGACGAAGTGCACATGTAATTTATGTCCTTATAATTCTAGAAGTGAGTACATTATACAATTAATATGGTCTACATTCAACCAACCAAGCTATCAATAATAAAAAAAGCAACTAAGATCTAGATATCCTCCGAAAGTTGGTAAAATAATGATTTAAATCATAAGTTAGCAGCTAAGAATACTTAATCGTCACTATAAAACCAAAGAAATAGCGACAAGGGAGAATGGAAACAATAATGAGCTATATGAGCAACATATAGGTGTGAATTCCAGTAGAAACAAGAGGCGTCAGAAGTTTGTATTCTCACACAACAATTTTGTTAGGTTGCATGAAGATCCCATAAGCACTGTTTAGTGGTCTCACTACAGCACTTCATCAAAATCCTATTGATGTGCCGTTGCAACAAACTAGCTCGAGATTAAGGGGCATAATTTATGGCTTGAGGTTTCCAGTATCTTTAGGTCATACCAGAGGACAAGAAGGGCTACCATGGAGAAGAGACAAAGGGCTTGAGGCGGATGCCTTCTGTAGGTTAGGAAGATAGAGAATAAGTAATTGATCAGAGCAAACGGTTATGTTGGCCATAGGTAGTTGCTCTTTATGAAATTTAGGTAGGGTTTCATTGGACCTAGGCTTGAGAGAGATGATGTAAGCTTTAGATTACCATACCAAATATTTCCCTATAAAGAACATAAAAGAATATTGTATGGAATTTCGATGAGATACTTAAAAGAAGCCCTATCCCCGTGTCTATTTACTTATACGAAATAATTGTCACAATTCCTTTTGTAATCACCGAGTCTTGAGGGCTTACATCGTGGAGAACCAACACGTTGTTGGATGGTTAGGAGGGCAGTGACACACAAAACCTATCAGAGTTAACATCCCAGATTTGACATTTTGGTGTTTCATTAAAAAGCGGAATATTTTTCAATGGTTGAAGACCTTCCCATTGATAGCGAGGCAGTCGTCGTGAGTTCATCAATCTCAAGACCCGTCAAATCAGATTTTTTGTACATAGTCTCTCGAAGATACTAATAGAGATAAGGTGTGTTGAATGTATGTACGCATTTTTGAGCGTCCGTGTGTATACTATACCGTGTTTTACAAAAAAAAAAAAGGTAACAGAAAATATGCTACTGCAAAAATTGCCTTGATGATCCTGTTGCGCAACCGTTCAACATCATCGCCACGCTTCGCGATGTTGCCCGACCAGGCACATGTACTTGTTGCCGGCAGCTGTAGAGATGTGTCAGAAAGGTTCTCCTATTCATCGCTTCGGAGCGCGCTGCTGTACTGCACGCACACATGTTGTGTTGCTTTTGGGCTGGCCCATTAATTCAACATTTCTCCAAGTTGGCGTAGACGATAGTTCGAACTCTGATTGTACCGAAGCTGCACTAACTTTTTTGAATTTAAACGAAGTGCGAACATGAACTAATTCGGTTCCTGAACAAAATATGAATCTTAAAAAAAATTAGAATTGTTTTTTAATTTGAGCAAATTTCGAAAAAGAAGAAATTTTGAATTTAAGCAAATTTCAAATGTAAGCATAATTTATATCTGAGTAAATTTTGAATTTGAGCAAATTTAGAAACTGAAAAATCTTTTAATTTGAGCAAATTTCAAAAAGTAAGCAAAATTTGTATCTGAGCAAATTTTGAAAGTAAGACAAATTTGAATCTGAACAAAATTTGAAACCGAGCAAAATTTAAATTTGAACAAATTCTGGAGATGAAATATAAAACCCGAAGCAAACCGAGAAAGAAACAGATAAAACCGATGAACCAGGAAGAAAAACCGATAAAAACTTACCCAGATACCCGGTCAGCCGAAAACAAAAAAGACCATCACGAATGAGCTGCGGGCTGCGGCCCAAAATCGACAGCCGCACGTGCGGGGCGTATTAACGCATGCAGCTGGGCGATAAATAGGGCTTTTCCCCTCAGCCACACGGGCAGCTGGCCCAACAGGCCATGTTTGTCGCTCTGTAAAAATAATTCCTCCCGATACATGATGATACGTACGAAGGTTAGGTATAATGATCCATCACGAGCGCTCGCCCTATCCAGAGCTTCGTCAATAGAGAAATACTGCAGTACATTCTGAACTCCGCGATAGGGATACGTCCCGACCGGTCCTAGGCTGTAAGTATAGTCGATCAATGCGATTGATTGTACAGAGACCCTCCCAAGGGCGGGAATTCGGTGAGTGTTTAAAGCCGTATATTGATTTACCATAGATACAGGTAGTTAGCCTCGTTGCTGCACGATCGAGAGACTTAACGGCTAGTTGCTGGTTAATCCCGATGCATATCCTGTGAAATTGCACATCGTTCTGAAACTTTGGAGGAACCAATTCAAAAGAACATGTAGAAAAGTTCACAGATGCAGCAAACAATAATCTTTTATCTTCTTTACTATTAAACGGGAATAGGTGGTGTCCGTTCGTTAAAAAACCTTTTGGTACGTCAAAACCATTGTCCATCCCTTGCAATCCAGCGATCCAACACGGGAAACCGAAAACCGGCAACATGATGAAGGAAACCAGCGATCGAGTTAAGGAAAACCAGTCGGTCCCGCGAGCTCTCGCTGTAGCTAGCTTCACGCGTACGTCAATCAAATAGAGTCCCAACCGAATCAAACACCGTAGCTAACAAACAGAGTCCCAACCGAATCAAAACACCGTAGCTAACAAGGATTGCCTGCATCGTAGCTCTACATATACGTTCTCAGCTCGTTGCATATTTTGCATGGCATCGAGAGATTGGTTCGTGCTCAGCTCGTTGCGTATTTTGCATCGCATCGAGAGAGATAGATTGGTTAGGTCTCCAGCCTTGGACAACTCGGCGCGGCAACAGTTTACAGCACCGGAGGTAAAGGGATGTAGAGGCGGCGATGATGGCTGTCTTCCAACGGCACTTCCCCGCGATTCCAGTCCGGCGCCGCAGACGGCATCGATCTAATCCTCCCAAACGGGTGTTGGTGCCGCAGACGCCTGTAACCTTAGCGTACGGAACAAACAAGGTCATTTTTTTGATAGCGACGCTTTATTACTTTTGTAAGAATTATATCCACTCTGATAACTGTGACACACACCGTTTATGATAGTCAAGTCTAAAAAAAGATGCCAAACTAGAAACTAGGCGAAAAACATATCGGAACGGTGAATCGTCGCCTAAGATGTGGGTGGGACTTCAACTGCAGACACGCTGCCACCCACGTAAAAAGTAACAAGGTCATATATATATGGACCAGGTCGAGTCATTGTCGTCCCAGACCGCAACGCGATCGCGGTAGAAAAGGAAAACCACGCGCACCCAGCGCCCAGCGCAGACCCATCGAATCAAATAGAGGAGCATAGGCAGGCCGCCGAAGAACCTCGATCGATGGAGAGTTCGATCGCGCCACAATGGCCCCAAGAAAGCCTCCTAATGGACGACGAGCTCGAGCAAACATCCTCGAGGCGTCGCGCTCGGCCGCGCGCCTCCGATCGATCATCGAGACGAGCTCAACTGTGCGACAAGGTCGCGACCGGATGGGCGACTCTCCAAAATGCCGCACCGTGCTTGTCGCAAAGAGTTCTTCGCTAGCATGTCCATGTCTCGCCGCGCGCCATTGAGCAACAATTGGAGGGTAGGTAAGCGCGATTAGGAGAAGAGAAGAGCAGTGATGATGAAAGCAATGAATGCTCAATGGCGGAGGAGGAGGCTACCCTCAGGCACCAGCTTAAGTCCCGTATTCTGGGCCTCCTGATCGAACGTATCCGTCGGGCCGCCGATCCAGGGTTTGTTGGCTTCGGGCCTATCAACAATCTTCCAAGCTAAAGCCAACGGAAGACGCCTGAAAACTTCATCCACTCCGCGACGGATGGTGGAACGGATGCTTCTCCAGAGGGAAAAGCGACACGTGGTCGATGGTCACTTCCATGGCATCTCTGGCACGGCCACGACAGCCTCCTTCACCTTCGACCGTCTTCGCCGGGCCTGCCCACCCATGACTTGTTCCAGCGCTTGATGACTTTACGCCGAGGAGATCCATGATGCCACAAGGCCATGCCTCGCGGAAGGCGCCCGGTCCCTGACTTTCATCTCCAACTTCTTCAAATCCTCCCGGGAGCTGGTCGGCCCGCACATCCTCTTTGGTTTTCAGCCTATGGAAGGCAACTTCGCGGGGCTGCACCGGAACGTCTCACATGTGCTCCTACCAAGTGTGATGACGCTCCTCCATGAAGGACTTCCGTCCATCGCCTCTCTGCACGCCTTTGCCAAACTGTTCATGAAAGTCCTCGCCACCGACTGGCCTCTAGGATCGACGACCCGTGGACATTGAACAAAGCGCCTTCATCAAAGGTCACCGCATCCAGACAACTCTCATTTACGTTCGAGCCCTTTCTACGCGCTCTCCATCGCTCCAAGACCCTTCGCTATTGCTAAAGCTCGACATCTCCAAAGCTGACTACCTCATGGACGTTTCCCGACATGCCGAGGGCTCGTGGCTTCGGGCCGCGGTGGAGGAATTGGATTATCGTCGACTATCGCCTCATCGCGGGTGCTCTTCAACGAGGAGAGAGCATCCTTCGGGAGACCCTTATCCCCGCCGCTCTTCATCCGCCATGGAACCCTACCGCGCCTTTTTCGCCATGGCCACCGAGGCTGCTCTTCTATCACCTGGGGCGGGATCCATCCGCAGCTCCCTCTACGCCTCGATGATGTGTCCTCATTCATAAAACCACCACCTCGAGATCATTAAGGCCATCCGTAATTTTTTGGTGAGGTTTCCTGCTCGGTGAACCTCACTAAGAGCCAAGCAATTCGATCCGCGACGACATCGACATTGCACCATCCCGCAATGGGTCGGTCCGCAGTCGCCACCCGCCGTGCACCTACTTGGGCATGCCTCCTCCTGCCACTGGAGGAAAATCGACATCCAACCCTCATCGACAAGATCCCAAGCGCGGCCCGCCACCGGAAGGGTAGGCTTGTCCAGGGCAGGCTGCTTACCTGCCAGATGGTCCTCTCGCTTGTTCACTGGGTGACGGCGCACCCCCTGTCCGCAATGATTGAGCGATCGACAAACTTCGCGCGCGTGGCTTTGGGCAGCTAGGACACCCGCACTCCCCGGGCTGCAGGTCGCCTGAAGCTCGTCCGCCGCCAAGAGATTTGGGCGGCTCTGGGAGCTGGACTGCAGCCGTTTCAACAACGCCATGCGGCTGCGTGGCTTTGGCAAGCGAAGATGGGCGATCAAACCTGGAAGGGGCTGTCGGAACAACCATCCAAGGCTGACCAGGCCTTATTTGCCTCCATGGCGTAAGTCACCATTGGTAATGGCATGGCGACAAGCTTCCGTCCGATAGTTACTGGGAACCACCAGGAGGGGCTGGCCCTTGCTCTTCGAGGTTTCAAGGCGCAAGAACAATGACGGAAGGACGCACATGACGACCACCGGCTCATGGACCTGCGTGGAGGATATCCGACCTGTTGCCGGATTTCGTCGCACTCCGTCAGTGGTGCGAGGGTGCAAAGACGACCCACGTTGAAGACAATTCCGTGAAGTCCGCTCAGGAGTTTACTCCGCTCCTCCGCTTATGCCATGCAACTGACGGAGCATGCAGTCCCTACCACGTCATATCGTCGCTTGGGGCAAGTGCAAGTTCTTCATGTGGTTATTGTTGCAGCGCCGGTTCACGGCGATAGGCTCCTACGCTTTAGGATGCCCAATCGCATTTTTGCCCTCTTGTCGGGAATCTGAGACCCCTGGCCACCTCTTCGCCGAGTGTCCTGGTCTAGGGAAGTTTTGGATGTCGCCGTCTCGCTCTCCCCGTCCGGCACCGGGCTCCGGATGCCGATGACTTAGCCTCTCCCGGGCGTGTCCAAGCGTGGTGAACCGACCGCGGCCGCCTCGTTGACCATTCTGTGGCGTGGGAACTTGGCGTGAAAGGAACAAAGCGTGTTTTTGTAATAAGGAGTTGAGTGTGTCGGGCCTAGTCCACCCATTTCGGACGAGGCTAATAGTTGGTGCTTGCCGGTGGGCACCTTAAGGCGAGTAGGTTCTCAACTGTGTGGGTCACCACTTTCTGTACAGTTTTCTCCTCGCTATATATGAAACCAGCAGCTCTCCGCTGAGATTATAAAAAAATAAACAATGCGCACTTCCAAGGTTGTATCCGTCGAGGAGGAGGTTGTTCACCTTATCTGGCTTCGTTAACTCATTCCGTGGCAACATCAACATCATGCACGATTCGACTTCTGGAAGAAGCTTATTTCTAGATTTAAGGAACTTGGCTTCTGCAAATTCGGTGAACTTTTTGTTGCAGGACATAATATGTTAAGTATTACAGTGTCATCAATTCCACCTTGTAAAATGCTTCCTTCGTTGGTGGTGCTCCACATAATTGTAGAGTGGTGAAATGGCATGGAGTGGTATGTGACGTGGCAACCTAACTGTGACCATTTAAATTGATCTCTTTATATATCCGCACATCCGAACTTTTATATTTGAGAAATGAGAAATAACATTGGTATTACATGGTATGTTAGATTATGTGTGTATAACATAATAGATTCAGTACCAGGCAAGCATATATAGGCGAAACTCTATCCTCTCGGTGACGAGACATTGAGGTCGGATATAGTATATGTATAACCCGTAGCGTAGCACGGTATTGTGCTAGTTATATACTAGTACGATTAAAGATTGAAAGAGCTATGCCAAGTCGCTAATAGGTTCATCAGCTCCTTCCATATCAAGGATGAAAACAGATTAGTTTTTTCCCAAGACGACTGTGAGGTCGGGTTATCCGAGTGCTGAAAGAGAAACTACAACTGGAAGTTCTGGCCGCTCGAAGCTAGTAGCTTTCAAGTCTACCTCTAAACGAGATTACAAATGTTTATGGTCCTTGCGGAGCACCATACATATCGAAAGAAGTCCAAAACATCCCCTAAGTATTGTTACGGGCGCTAACCCCCCTTATCTAAAGGCAAATTACCTCTTAAGTATCAAATACCGGACAGATACACCTTAAGTATAGTTTAGCTGTTTTGGGCTCTCAGTTACCGGGGAGTCCGGTTTGAGCCACGCCGGTCTAAAAACCCCTAAGTAATTTCCTCCGTCCCGCCGAGAGTCCACCCCATTCGTTGACCCGCACCGTCCTCGCCACACAGCCCACCTCGCGGCCGCCTCCGCCTCCCATCCACCGACCAAAATCCCGGGACGGTCGCTCCGCGGACCAAGAAGAGGCCAGCCCCGCCGCGAATCGTGCGAAGCCGCAGAATCGTGCAAGCCTCCGCCGACCGACGAAGAAGAGGCCACCCCGCGGCCGCTCCGCCTCCCCGCACCAAATCCGGCGGGGATGAACATCGGCAAGGCACGGACGGTGGCCTCCGCCTCCACCGACGAAGAAGAGGCCACTCCCACTGCCTCCTCCACCCCCGCACCAAATCCAGCGGAAGAACGCCGCAAGGCGCGGACGGTGGCCTCCGCCTCCACCGACCAAGAACAGGCCATCCCCACCGGCCGCCTCCGCTCCCCCACCAAACTCACAGCATGAATCCTCCAAAGCCGCACTGGCACGATGGCTCGGCCATTCCCCACTCAGTTGGAGGTGAAGAGGATTTGCATGTGCACCAACGACGAAAGATGGGCATGGAGGAAGGTAACGGCATTGCTTGATTTGGCCGGTGGAGCAGTAGAGATGAGTCCTCCTCATGCGGCCAGGATATGCCGGATGGGACGGAGTGTGCCAGGCACGGAGCTCGTTCTTGAGAGGGACTCGATTTTAATGGTGAGGGTCTTGGAGTTGCCGGCAGATAAAATGGCGAATTTGCGGCTAATGCTAGATTGAGCGGCACATCCTCAGAGCCGATGTCAGAGGTGATTAAAGTCACCGAGTTTGCAGGCAAGAAGAGGTCCGGTCTGAATTTCGTTCTGATGGCAAAGATTGGTGAACTGATGGTTCATGCTCGTCAGTTTGCACCACCGCTTATTACTCTGCCTTTAGGATTCACTCTGAGAGTACTGTGGTCATGCGGTGCTCTCCCCGATGTCTACGACGCTTCTATTCCTGTAGGATGTTGTTGGGCCTCCAAGAGCAGAGGTTTGTAGAAAAGCAACAAGTTTCCTTAAGTGAATCACCCAAGGTTTATCGAACTCAGGAGGTAGAGGTCAAAGATATCCCTCTCAAGCAACTCCCAATTAAGATACAAGAAGTCTTTTGTGTCCCCAACACACCTAATACACTTGTCATATGTATAGGTGCACTAGTTCGGCGAAGAGATAAAATACAAGTATATGGATGATTATAAGTAGTAATTGCAATCTGAAATAAAAATGGCAGCAAGCAAACATGTAGCAGAACTTGTTGGAAACGGTGTTTCAATGCTTAGAAACAAGGCCTAGGGATCATACTTTCACTAGTGGACACTCTCAACAATGATCACATAATAAATAAATAACTTCTCTTCACTTGTGCTACTCTGAATTACTCTCCTATTGGAATCACTAATCATCACGTAGTGGCTACAAAAGCTCCACTCAAAGTTCATCAAGTACTTGACAAACACCACTCATAGGGATATCCTCATCAAATCATAATCCAAGATAATACCATTGCAATTTAGACCGAGTACTAACATAGCATACACACTGTCAACAATAGCTATGAAAGGGGGAATAGATCACATCAATACTATCATAGTAATAATTAACTTCATAATCCACAAGAGATTACAATCATAGCCTATGCCAAGTACTACATGATGCACACACTGTCCTCTTTACATCATGGAGGAGGAATAAACTACTTTAATAACATCACTAGAGTAGCACATAGATTAATAGTGATACAAAGCTCATGATCACATAAAGATCACACCATGGGAGAGAGATGAACCACATAGGTACCGGTAGAGCCCTTAGCCTCGGGGGAGAACTACTCCCTCCTCATCATAGGAGTCAGCAGCGGCGATGAAGATGGCGGTGGTGTCGATGGAGATGACTCCTGGGGCAATTCCCCGTCGACGGCGTGCCGGTAATAGAGATTCTGTCCCCCGAAACTTGTCTTCGCGATGGCAGCGGCTACGGGACTCTTCGTGGAATATGACTGGATGTTTTAGGGTTTTCAGAGACGGAGGAATATATGGGCGAAGGGGCGATGTCGGTGGAGTCCCGAGGTGGGCTCCCCACCTGGTGGCGCTAGTAGGGTGGCTGCGCCCTATGGTGTGGGCACCTCGTGGCCCCTCCGCTCTCCTTCGGACTCCGTGAGCTCCGGAAAAATAGGAACATGCCTTTTGTTTCGTCCAATTCCGAGAATATTTCCGTAGGATTTCTGAAACCAAACAGAGAAAATGAACGCTTCGCATCTTGTTAATAGGTTAGTACTGAAAATGCATCAAAATGATATATAGTGTATATAAAACATGTGAGTATTATCATAAAAGTAGCATGGAACATAAGAACTTATAGATACGTTTGAGACGTATCGCATCCCTGCTTAGTTCCTACTCTCGAGTAGGTAAACGATAACAAGGATAATTTAGTGACATGCTACTATCATAATCTTGATCAATACTATTGTAAAGCATATGAGATGAATGAAGTGATTCAAAGCAATGACAAAGATAACGACTAAACAACTGAATCATATAGCAAAGACTTTTCATGAATAGTACTTTCAAGACAAGCATCAATAAGTCTTGCATAAGAGTTAACTCATAAAGCAATAGATTCTTAATAGAAGGTTTTGAAGCAACACAAAGGAAGATTTAAGTTTCAGCAGTTGCTTTCAACTTTCAACATGTATATCTAATGGATAATTGTCAACACAAAGTAATATGATGAGTGCAATAAGCAAGTGTGTAAGAATCAATGCACACAGTTGACACAAGTGTTTGCTTCTAAGATAGAAAGAAGTAGGTAAACTGACTCAACATAAAGTAAAAGAAAGGCCTTCGCAGAGGGAAGCAGGATTACTCATGTGCTAGAGCTTTTATTTTAAAAACATGGAACAATTTTGTCAACGGTAGTAATAATTCATATGTGTTATGCATAAAACCTCCTATAAGTTGCAAGCCTCATGCATCGAATACCAATAGTGCCCGCACCTTGTCCTAGTTAGCTTGGATTTCCATGGATTATCATTGCATTACATATGTTTCAACCAAGTGTCACAAAGGGGTACCTCTATGCCACCTGTACAAAGGTCCAAGGAGATAGATCGCATTTGATTTCTCAATTTTGATAGATCTCAACTTGAGGACATCCATACCGGACAACATAGAAAACAAGATAATGGACTCCTCTTTAATGCTTAAGCATTCAACAACAGATAATATTCTCATAAGAGATTGAGGATTAATGTCCAAGCTGAAACTTCCACCATGATACATGGTTTTGGTTGGCGGCCCAATGTTCTTCTCTAACAATATGCATACTCAAACCATTTAACTCATGACAAATCTCCTTACTTCAGACAAGACTAACATGCATAGCAACTCACATGATATTCAACAAAGGTGTAACAAGTTGATGGCGTCCCGAAACATGGTTACCGCTCAACAAGCAACTTATAAGAAATAAGATACATAAGTGACATATTCTTTACCACAATAGTTTTTTGGCTACTTTCACATGAGCTATGTATTGCAAAGACAAGGAATGAAATTTTAAAGGTAGCACGCAAGCAATTTACTTTAGAATGGCAGAAAAATACCACATAGTAGGTAGTTATGGTGGACACAAATGGCATTAGTTTTGGCTCAAGGTTTTGGATGCACGAGAAGCATTCCTCTCAGTACAAGGCTTTGGCTAGCAAGGTTGTTTGAAGCAAACACAAGTATGAACCGTACAAGCAAAACTTACATAAGAACATATTGCAAGCATTATAAGACTCTACACTGTCTTCCTTGTTGTTCAAACACTTTTACCAGAAAATATCTAGACTTTAGAGAGACCAATCATGCAAACCAAATTTCAACAAGCTCTATGGTAGTTCTTCATTAATAGGTTTAAACTACATGATGCAAGAGCTTAAACATGATCTACTCGAGAGCTCAAAACAATTGCCAAGTATCAAATTATTCAAGACAATATACCAATTACCACATGAAGCATTCTGTTTCCAACCAAATAGCAATAAATGAAGCGATTTTCAACTTCGCCATGAACATTAAAAGTAAAACGAAGAACACTCAAAATGAAAAAGCGGAGCGTGTCTTTCTCCCACACAAGGAATGCTAGGATCCGATTGTATTCAAACAAAAACAAAAATAAAAACACACAGACGCTCCAAGTAAAGCACATAAGATGTGACGGAATAAAATATAGTTTCACTAGAAGTGACCCGATAAGTTGTTGATGAAGAAGGGGATGCCTTGGGCATCCCAAGCTTAGATGCTTGAGTCTTCTTGAAATATGCAGGATGAACCCCGGGGCATCCCCAAGCTTAGACTTTTCACTCTTCTTGATCATATTATATCACCCCTCTCTTGACCCTTGAAAACTTCCTTCACACCCACTCAAAACAATCTCATTAGAGGGTTAGTGCATAATCAAAATTCACATGTTCAGAGAGGACACAATCATTCCCAACACTTCTGGACATTACCCAAGGCTACTGAAAGTTAATGGAGCAAAAAAATCCACTCAACACAGTAAAAGAGGCAATGCGAAATAAAAGGCAGAATCTGTCAAAACAGAACAGTCCGTAAAGACGAATTTTTCGAGGCACTTAACATGCTCAGATGAAGAAGCTCAAATTGAATGAAAGTTGCGTACATATCTGAGGATCACGCATGAATTTTTGCAGAATTTTTAGGTTCTCCTACAGAGAGATCTACTCAAATTCGTGACAGCTAAAAATCTGTTTCTGCGCAGAAATCCAAATCTACTATCAACTCTCTATCAAAGACTTTACTTGGCACAAAAACGAAATAAACATGATAAGGAGAGGTTGCTACAGTAGTAACAACTTCCAAGACACAACAAAACAAGAGCAAAATAAAAACATGGGTTATCTCCCAAGAAGTGCTTTATAGCCATTAAGATGGGCTCAACAGTTTTAATGATGCTCTCGCAAGAAATAAGAGTTGAAGCAAAAGAGAGCATCAAAAGAAAATAAGAAACACTTTTAAGTCTAACCCACTTCCTATGAAAAGGAATCTTGTAAATAAACAAGTCATGTAAGCATAATGCAATAAGCATAGAAAGGCAACACAAGCGCAACTTCAAGATTCTCAACATAAAGAGGGGAAATTTAATATTATTAAGATGCATATAACCATGTTTCCCTCTCTCATAATAACTTTCAGTAGCATCATGAACAAACTCAACAATATAACTATCACATGAAACATTCTTATCATGAGCTACATGCATAAAATTATTACTCTCCACATAAGCATAGTCATTACTATTAATTGTAGTGGGAGCAAATTCAATAAAATAGCTATCATTATTATTCTCATCACCATAATCATCATATATAGGAGGAATATTGTAATCATAATTAATTTTCTCCTCAATAGTAGGTGGACTAAAAATATGATAGTCATCATTGTAATCATCATATATAGGAGGTAAAGTATCACCAAAGTAAATTTTCTCCTCCATGCTTGGGGGACTAAAAATATCATGCTCATCAAAACCAGCTTCCCCAAGCTTAGAACTTTCTATATCATTATGGAAAGAAACATGGATAGTACTAATACTATGGCAATTATTAACATCATCATTTTCAGAATTAGTGTCCCAGAGATCTTCAATATCAAAAGTAGTGTGCTCTTCCAAATCATGATCACTAATATAGGTAAAGGGCATAGGAAGATCATTGTACTCAGATTCATTATCATAATAATCATTAGGAGCAACATACTTACGGTTACCTATCGTTATCTCATACACGCGGGGATATACCGTTACCTCTTTCTTTTTATTCCCCCTCTTCTTCCTCTTCTTCGTTCCCTTCTTCTTCTTCTTCTTCTTCTTCTCTTCCTTCTCCTCGTTCCCTTCTTTAGGAGGAAGAGGCTTGAAGGGAGGCTTCTCCACATAACCTGATTTATTTCCAGAAACAATAGAAGAAACTTGGGAGGATTCCTCCTTTTCATTAATAAGTTCAAAACACACAGCGGTCCTATCATATTTTGGCAAAGTGTCATCTTCTAAAATATTTTGTATGTAAGTATTTGTGTGGCAATTATCAATGCAATAAGAAAGACACCCATGCAGGACACTATTAATATCAAGAGCACTCATATCCACCAAAGAAGTTTTTCTCAATAACTCTTCACACCCCAAAAATAAAGTAAGTTCATCATGCTGATTAGGAGTGATTTCATCATCACAATACAAATTTGCAGCACTCATGAGGTTCGAATTATCATTGGAGGAGCATTGAAAATTAAAATGACCCACTCTATGGCAAAGTTCACAAATAAAAGGATAGAGGGCACAAACTTTTTCACCAAGATCATCTAGAGCCCTAGACCACTTTCTAGTTTTTTCATTCCTGTGATGGATACAATATTCTTCTTCAATTTTATTCTTTTCACAAGGTCTATGAACTCCACAAAAATTAACATGCTTATAGGAAATAGCATTTTCAGAAGTTTGAGCATGTTTATTGCAATCATTAACAACAATTTCATTTTCCATGCAAGTGTCTTTAAAAGGTTCATGATACATGTACCAATTTTCTTTAGGAACATTAATATGAGAAGCAAAGGCTCTATAGCAATCGACCATAATTTGAGGATCAAGACCATATTTAGCACTAAGCTCTTGAAAATCAGCAGTTTGAGCGAAAGACTTAATGCAATCATACTCGTAGTTTATACCTGATTCTTTACCTTTGTCATTCTCCCAATCTTCAGTATTGCTTTGAATTCTTTCAAGAAGATCCCATCTAGCTTCAACCTCCTTGCTTGTGAAAGATCCCTCCAAACAGGCATCTAGATAGTCCTTGTGGTGTCCTGAAAGCCTTGCATAAAAATTATTAATAATAACATTACGGGGGAGCTCATGAATGGGACATTTGAGCATTAGTGACTTCAATCTCCCCCATGCTTGGGAAATACTCTCTCCATCACGAGGATAAAAGTTATAAATGTAATTCCTATCAATATGCACTTCATGAGGAGGATAAAATTTAGAATAAAAGAGAGGTACAATTTCCTCCCAACCAATAGATCGACCATTCTTCAGCATCTTATACCATTCCGCAGCTCTGCCCTTCAGAGATATAGAGAATAGCTTCCTCTTAACTTGGTCCTTTGAAATACCTGCACTCTCGAACAACTCGCATAATTCATGTATAAAGAGTAAATGATCACTAGGATGGACAGTCCCATCTCCAAAATAGCAATTGTTCATAGCAAGTTCAACAATTTTCATAGGTATCTTGAAGGGAATACTTTCAGTAGGTGGATTTAAAATATCACAAGCATCATTAGAGTTATCGCATATGGGAGATAAAGTATTATCAGAGCAAATTTTCTCCCCTAAAGATGGGAAGCTAAAAAGATCATAAAAACTAGCTTCCCCAAGCTTAGACTTTTCCATAGCACTAGCAGTAATTGCGTTCATACTAATAACATTGCTACTAGCATGCAAATAAGGTTCCATAGGTTTTTTAATTTTCGCATCAAACAATCCATGTCTTAACTCAGGAAAAAGATTAAAAGCTCACTAAATTTTTTGTTGTTTTCCATTATGCCTAACTAGTGAAAAATAAAAACAAGAAACAAAAAGATGCAATTGCAGAATCTAAAGGAAATAGCTTCGAGCACTCACACACCGGCAACAGTGCTAGGAAATAGCTTAGTAGTCTGAGGATGTGAATACCTTTACCTTACCTCCCCGCAACGGAGCCAGAAAATAGCTTGATGTCTACGCACGCTTCTATTCCCGTAGACAGTGTTGGGCCTCCAAGAGCAGAGGTTTGTAGAACAGCAGCAAGTTTCCCTTAAGTGAATCACCCAAGGTTTATTGAACTCAGGGAGGTAGAGGTCAAAGATATCCCTCTCAAGCAACCCTGCAATTAAGATACAAGAAGTCTTATCTTGTGTCCCCAACACACCTAATACACTTGTCAGATGTATAGGTAGTGAAATACAAGTAATATGGATGATTATAAGTAGTAATTGCAATCTGAAATAAAAATGGCAGCAAGCAAACATGTAGCAGAACTTGTTGGAAACGGTGTTTCAATGCTTAGAAACAAGTCCTAGGGATCATACTTTCACTAGTGGACACTCTCAACAATGATCACATAAATAAATAACTTCTCTTCACTTGTGCTACTCTGAATTACTCTCCTATTGGAATCACTAATCATGTAGTGGCTACAAAAGCTCCGCTCAAAGTTCATCAAGTACTTGCCTAAGGGGGGTGAATAGGCGGTGTATAAAAACTTCTACTTGAGAGCTAAACTAGGCGGAATAAAACTACAAGTGTTTACTAGTTTAGCTCAAAGCCTAACAACTAGGGGTTTGCCTAAGTGCTCCAATAAACTATGCTAGCATGATGAGCAACAAGGTGATAACAAGATAGGTATAGCATCAAGCATGATAGATATCACAATGTAAAGCGCATAGGTAAAGGAGCTCGGGTTGAGAAGTAACCGGTGCACGAGGAGACGACGATGTATCCCGAAGTTCACACCCAAGGGTGCTACGTCTCCGTTGGAGCGGTGTGGAGGCACGAGGCACTCCAATGAGCCACTAGGGCCACCGTATTCTCCTCGAGCCTTTCCTCCAAGGAGGAAAGCCTCGATCCACTAAGGGACCCTTGAGGGTGGTCACCGAACCCGTACAAGCTTGGGCAAACTCCCAAGTATCAAGCTTGAGGCAACTCCACAACACGGAGGCTCTCAAGTACAAGGCCACAAGAGGCTACAACACGCCACACCGGCAACAAAGCCACCAAGACACCAACGCGCCACAACCGGCACCAAAACCACAAAGGCTACCACACTCCACTAAGGCAACAACGCCACTAAGGCTACCACACCACAAAGGCAACAACGCCACAAAGACGACAAGGCCACAAAGGCTACAAGGCCACAAAAGGCTACAACACCACAAAGGTAACAAGGCCACTAAGGCTACAACACCACCAAGGTCAACATGCCCTCTACGAGACCGAAACCCCGGAGAGAACCCAAACCGATGCACCTAATGCAATGGCTAAGAACACCACTAAGATGCCCAAGTTCTTCTCTCCCAAATTCCAACAAAGCTACAAAAGCTATTGGGGGAATAAGGGAGGAAGAACAAATATGAGGAGAAACACCAAGCAACTCCAAGATCTAGATCTAGCAAGATCCCCTCACTTGGAGAGGGATTCAATTGGTGAAGCTCTAGATCTAGATCTCCTCTCTCCTTTCCCCCAAAAATATGCAAGAAATAGTGGGGGATCAAGAGGAGGAAGAAACAACTCAAGGTCAACAATGGAGGAGAGAGAATGGAGGGGAAGAAGTGGTTGGGTCGGAGGTGGAAGAGAGGTATATAGGGGCCCAAAATATAGCTGCTGAAAAACGGTCGATCCGCCCAAAGCGGTACTACCGCTTGTCGGAGCGGTACGCGCGCGAACCGAGCAGTATGGAAAACGCCCAATGGTAGTACACAGAGCGGTACTACCGCTTGTGCTGAAAAATGCATCTGAAAAGTGTGAGAGAGAGATGGCAGCATGCGGCAGAGCAGCGAGCGGCGCGGGGCAATGCATGCAGCGGCGTGGGGCCACAGCAGGCCACACACGCGCGGGCGGGAGCGGGAGCGAGGCGTGGCCTCGGGATCTCCCGATCGAGGTCAACGCGCAGGATCGAGGGCTCTCCCGTGCGGGCAGCGTGCGGGCACGCGTGGGCGGCGCGGCGGGCAGAGGAGGTGCGGCGCTGGGCCATATGGCTGGCTGGGGCCCATGAGCGGGAGGAAGTGGTGCGGGCTGGAGAAGAAGAAGACTGGGCCAGCGCCACAAGACACGGTACCGTAAATAGTTACGGTAGGGGCCGGTACCGGCCCGGTACCGCGATCCAAGAAGCCAAACGCGTGCGGTACTTTGGTGTACACGTAACCGCCCGCCCAATAAGATTTTCCTTTTCTTTTTAAATATGCAGCAACGGTAAAATCCATAACTCGAGCTAGGAAACTCGGAATGCGGTGAAACCAATTTTGTTGGAAAGAGGGCGATAAGAGCTACATCTTTACAAGGTGAAATCATGCAAAAGAGTGAGTGATGATTTTCTCATGGTCATAGAGGTGTAACCTCTCAATACGGTATATCGGGAAAATCATCACCCTCGCACATGCAACATGCGATGCAACCGAAATCCGTTTCATGCATAAGAACCAAGAAGAACCAAGAACACGATGCAATGCATGCAAGGTTTGAGCTCTCTCCGATGATACGACCCACTATCCTATCGAGCACAAACCTTGTCCTTGCGCGTTCCTCTCGAGTCGGCAAGCTCCGTCTTCATACTCTTCATGATTGTACATGCCACCGTCTTCCTTCAACATACACGCCACCGTCTTCTTCCATCTTGTACGCACGCCACCATCTTCATCCATCTTCAACACCGTCTTCTCTCTTCATCTTCTACACCGTCTTCGTCTCTCTTCGACACCGTCTTCGTCATTGTACTCCGTCTTCTCCATCTTACAACCTTGAGTCCGACATGACTATGGACTTGACCTAAGATTGATTCTCAAAGCAACCGTTAGTCCATAGGGATTGTCATCAATTACCAAAACCACACATGGGGTAATGGACATGTTCTTTCAATCTCCCCCATTTTGGTAATTGATGACAATCTCTTTGAGAGGGTTTAAATATGGAATTTAGCGAACAACCCAAGTTGAATATTTAGAACAAACTCCCCCATAATATATGCATGTGTGAATGAACTTGAATTTCATTGCATATACCGGCAATTAAAGCCTAGCGGAGTATCCTCTAAATATTCAACCATGCAAAGCAACCAATGCAAGGCATGAAAGGCAAATGCTTAAGAACCAACAAAAGCAATTCCCTTAAACCCTCCAAACTTCTCCCCCATTGGCATCGATTGCCAAAATGGACGAAAGGTTTGGAAGGCCAATATAGTGAGCGTTCCTCCATAAGTTGTGCATTTCTCATAATTGTGAGTGAAATCAAATGCACATATTCAATGATGAATATTCGGAGGAAATCAAACTATATTGAGGATCAAAGATTGCAAGAGGATGTGAAGGTGAGAAAGCTTCGACAAATGAAGCAAGCAATCAATGAACCAATAAAAAACACAAGCT
Source organism: Lolium multiflorum (assembly GCA_030979885.1). Classification (NCBI taxonomy): domain Eukaryota; kingdom Viridiplantae; phylum Streptophyta; class Magnoliopsida; order Poales; family Poaceae; genus Lolium; species Lolium multiflorum. The sequence continues at coordinate 291,007,052 of CM061753.1, forward strand.
TAATAAGAGGCAAGTCAAAACGAAGCTTGTGCCAAAATCAAGTATGAGTGCGTGAAGATGCAAATAGGATAAAACAAGCACTCATGACCAAGATCTTTGTGGAGTCATTAACAAGTCAAATAAGAATAAAGGAATGGACTCCAACAAAGAGGGATATCAAAAGATATGCACCATCTCTTATGTGTATAAGTTTCTCTAAGTGGACAACATCACGAAGACGTTTATCCACAAAGAAACATGCACACACAAGATAGGTACAAGAGAGATAGAGCAAGATATCCAAAACAAGCATGCTCAAGGACTTATCTCATTATAGGAAAGTAAAACCAAAAATCAAGTAATGAGATAACCAACTCCCAAAGAAAGCAAGGTTCCAAATAAACCAAACCCTCAACGCTTTTCATGATGGCACAAAGTACCGAAAAGAAAAGGTTTGTCTTCCAAGTCAAATTCTTGAAACAAGGGAGTGTTCTAGCAAACATAGGAGAGCTCCCCCAAAATTAGTGCACTATTTAGGATTTTGCATTTGAATACAAAATGCACAAATGCGGGATCATCGCTCAACCATTGTTTATCAAAACACTAACAAGGTTCAAGTGAAAAGAGGAGATACATAAGAAGCAAGGAAGACACATGGGAGTCTAACCCACAAGGACAAATTCTTGGCAATAAATGAAGCAATTGAGCACATGAGCCAAGTGTGAGGATGATCCAAAGACATACCACATAATATGTTATCAATTATCCAAGGACAAGAGATATATAGGAAATATTTCCTTATGGTGGATTGAGGTTATATCCAAGATCATCTTCACAAGAAACAAAGCATATGGTAAAATGGGGTTTGTTTGAGCACACATGTCACATAGGAACAAGATAATCTATAATATCAATTCTATGTGACACAACCTCAAATGTTCACATTTTCTAGGCTTGTAGAATGCACAAAGCACAATACTCCCCCATAATGTGATAAAGACATTTTTCATGCAAGAGGCAAATAAGAACCAAGTGAGATAATTAATGGACATTATAGAATTTTAATTCATCATGTCGCACATTTTAGGATTGTGAAATGCACAAAGCATATCACTCCCCCAAAATGGGATAGTCCATTAATTTCTCACATGAGCCAACAACTAAGATATCAATAAGATGCAATAGGCTCAACAAAGAACAATTGTACATGATGTGCCACCCAACATATATAAGCAAGCAAGCAAGATAAGCAAGTAGGAGGCACAACATACACAACCACATGCAAGGTACAAAACCAACACATGTAAAAGGGGAGCGAGTAACTTTCAATGTAAAGGAGTTGAGGACTCGTTACCGCAAGGAGGAGCATGGGTAAAGGATGAAAGGAATAGTACTTGACTTGAGGAAGTGAGAATGATGAAGATCCCCTAAGTCTTCATGAGCTAGTCAAGCCTCCATGCCCTCCACATGTACCTATTGATCAAATTTTGGCTTGTTGGTCCCCAACCAAGTTGGGTCCTAAGAAGTTAGTCACAATAGGCTTGGCAACCCAAATGGTTCTTTTTGAGAAACCACATTGAGTGCCCATATATTTGGCAAACACATTTCCAACCTTATCCTTGCAAAGAGAATAAGCACCACCGATCAAGATAGGGTTGGATGAGTTACCACTAGTGCAAAAGGAGGAGATGTGGCCCTTCTCGCGGCATATGTAGCATGTTCTTCTCTTCTCCTTCTTCTCACTTGATTTCTCCACAACGGGAGCCTTGGCTTGATCCTTCTTGGGTAGCGGCCTTTCTTCAAGTCGAGGTAGACCTTGAGCTTGACCTTGAGGAAGACCATGAGCTCCATCTTGAGGCCGCTTCCCTTGTTTCTTCTCGCCATGTGGCTTCTTCTTCAAGGGGCACAATCTAACATGATGCCCTTCAATCTTGCACTTGAAGCACACAATCTTGGCGGGGTCCTTCACATGCCCATGGCCCTTCTTCCGCTTGTGCGTGGTGGACTTGTTCTTGTTGTTGGAGTTGAATCCAAGTCCACTCTTGTCATTGGGGGATTGCTTCCCTTCATGACCCTTTACCAAGTCCTTCTTCAAAGAAGAGACTTGGGCCTCGAGCTCTTTGATTTCCCCTACATGGTTAGTAACAACACAAGTACTAGAGGAAGTGGAAGCTTCATTGTTAGAGCAACAAGGCAAGGTATGTAATTCACCACAAGATATAGCAATAGCATGGGTGGGTGAATTACTAGCACTAGCACATGGAATTGTAGAGCAACAAGGCATAGAAGGTAGTTCACCACAAGATAAGTCAATAGCATGAGTGGGTGAACTAAAAGCACTAGCACATGGCAAAATAGCATTTTGAGAGGTAGTGCTAGTACTCACATGAGGCTCACAAGATTTTACCTTTGACATGATAGCCTCATGAGCTAACTTTAGCAAATCATGAGAGACTAGAAGATCATCATGGGAGCTAGAAAGCTTTCCATAATTTTCTTCCAATTTCTCATAATTGCTTGTTAGCAAAGCAAGTTGAGCCCTTAGCTCAACATTCTCCTTCAAGATGGATGCTTCACAAGAGGTAGAGTTAGTAGCACAAGCATTATCAATTATAGCACAAGGAGAAGGCAACTTAGCAAGCTCTATTAGGTTGAGAGCCTTAAATTGCTCATGTGACTCGGTGAGTTTGATGAGCTCACTCTCAATAGCCCTAGAGCTACTTTTGAGAAGCTCAAAATCCTCAAGGAGTTTAGCACGAGCACTTACTAGCTCAACATTTTTAGTTCGAAAATCATGTGCCACCTCTAAAGCTCTATCACGAGATTCCTTTACCATAGATAGCTCTAGAGTAAAGGTCTCCTCAAGAGATTCATTGGTGGTTTGTTGTTCTTTAAGAGCTTCACTAAGAGTTGCAATCTCGTTTGCATACTCGCGCTCATGCTCTTCCTTTTTCTCAATAATTTTTGTGCTCTCAATGGCAAAAGCCAAGATTTTCATAAAGTTAGAGCAAGCAAATTTCTTCTTATGAAGAGCATGAAAAACCAACTCACCCATCATGTTTAAGGAAGCAACATTAAGTTCTTCCATATCATCATCCTCATCATCACTAGATATATAGGGTTCCAAGGAAGGAGATACCTTAGAAGCCTTAGCCATAAGGCAAGTGTAGGAACCATGAGGTGATGAAGAGGATGAAGTAATTGAAGCTCCATCCAAGATCTTGTCTTGGCCCATAGCATCTTCGGTTTCCTCTACATTGTTAGTCACACAAATACTAGAGGAAAGCAAAGTATTTTCATTATGGCAACAAGACAAGGCAAGCATATCATCATGGAATGAAGATATGCAAGGACTACCAACACTAGCATGTAAAGCATTTATAGTGCTATAAGTGTTCAAGTCCAAAGATGAAACATTGCAATGGGATAGGGATGAAGAATCATCAAGAGAAGGCTCACCATCAACAATGCAATGTTCATCACCACTCACCATATCATTACCTTGTGTCTTACCACACTTTGGTGAAGTGGAAGGAGTGCGATCATCCTCAATGGTCTTGGACCCACCATATGTATCTCGAAGCTTTGTCCAAAACTCATGAGCACTCCGGAAGGGCGCGATGGAGGAAATCACTACATGACTCACAACATGGCAAAGCACTTTAGTAGCTTGAGCATCTAGATAAGAGTTTTTCTTCTCCTCAAAAGTTGGATTTTGTGGATCCTTAGGAGGAGAAAAACCCATATCAAGAATTTGCTCTACATGTGGGTGCATGCCCCTAAAATAATCAAGCATGTAGAATTTCCAAGCATCATAATTAGTGCCATCAAATGTAAAGGTGGAAATGTGCACTAATCCTCTAGCCGACGTCATACTCTCTAGGCGGTGAAGCCCAACAAGATAAGAGAGCCCTAGCTCTGATACCAATTGAATGTACTAGGACATCGCCTAGAGGGGGGGTGAATAGGCGGTGTATAAAAACTTCTACTTGAGAGCTAAACTAGGCGGAATAAAACTACAAGTGTTTACTAGTTTAGCTCAAAGCCTAACAACTAGGGGTTTGCCTAAGTGCTCCAATAAACTATGCTAGCATGATGAGCAACAAGGTGATAACAAGATACACTACTAGGAAAAGGCCTAGCCGTAAGGTTGACTTCAGTGGCGCACCATGATGGCCGTGCGCCACTACTACTTAGCAGTGGCGCACCACAAAATGGTGGGCCACTGTTACAAATGTAGTAGTGGCGCACCTTGTTTGTGGTGCGCCATTACTAATTCCTGGCAGGAGGCCAGCTCCTACCCAAAACTAATAGTGGCGCACGTCTCCATGGTGCGCCACTGCTACTTTGCTTACTTATGGCGCATGGCTTAGTGGTGCGCCACTGCTAGGAGGTGGCCAGGGCCGTTTAGAGATGAGGGCTTTAGCAATGGCGCACTGCGTGGTGCGCCACTACTAGCTATGGCGCACCGCCCACATGATGCGCCACTGCTAAGTTGGGCAGGGGCGTGGGTTTGCAGGTGGCCAGCGTGGCGCACCACTTGGCAGTGCGCCATTGCTATGTCACCCTAGCAGTGGCGCACGGCTAGGTGGTGCGCCACTGCTAACCTGGGACCATTTCCTGCTTTTCACCCTCCACTCACATGTGCCACCCACTTTCCCCAAACACTCTTCCACCACCACCTCCCACCAAATCTGGATCTGGTCGTGTTGCCCCTCCTTCCCACCTCATTTTCACCTCTTCATTCACCAAAATTAAGTTGGTAAACTTAATTTTCTTCATAGGTAAGTAATGGTGAAGCTTTCTTAGCTCAATACCCTACTCAATCTCAACTTTTTACCTCATCCAACACTCTAGGTCTCGCCGTATCGGTAACTTTGTTGGTTTTATGCTTTGTGTGTGACCGGTTCCGATCGTCTTGCACACACACGTGTGTGTGCACATATGTTATGCGAAGCTCATGTGTTGTGCGCATGCGCGAAAAGCGTCTCACGTGCATGTGTGTTGTATGCGAAGCCTCCACATGTGTTGTATATGCAAAGCCTCCGATCCACACATGTGTTGCATGTGTTTGTTTGCAGGGATTTGAAATGCGATGGAGTTGCCAATATTTTGCCGAAACGTTGATTCATTTCCGTTTCGGCGAATAGTGGGCATACTACGCATATACATATGTCCTATTTTTAGGGAAGGTCATGCCAAAATTTTCTTTTGGTATGCTAAGATATCCATTTTCTCTATACCCGCAGGCGACCATGGTCCGCATGATGAGCGAAGGCGTTGTGGCTAGGTTTTTGAAAGCCGCGACAGCCGAGATGATTAGAAATAACCAAAAGGAGATAAGATGTCCGTGTCGAAGATGCAAGCTGACGAGCCTTATGGACCCTAAAGCCGATATGGTGCGGGACCACCTTCTCATGCGTGGTTTCATGGATGGCTATCGGTGGGAAGGCGACGAAGATGATTATGAATTTGTCCATGGGATTTCAACAAGAAATAAGGAAGGAGGTGATCAGGATGTAGAAGATCTCGGGCATGATCAGGATGTAGAAGATCCCGGAGATGATCATGATCACAATGTAGGAGATCCTGGACCTGATGATGAGGAAGATCAAGATGGAGGTCATCATGAAGATGAAGACGATGGACCATCGTCGATGGACTGGGTGCAGGACCCTTATCTTCAAGAGCTGCTTCTCAAGCAGACGAGTAACGCAAGAGCTGCCGCCCGAGAGAAAGCCAAGATGGATCAACTGGAGGTAGACGCGGTTACTCCATTGTATGAAGGATGCAGGCCGGAGGATACCCGCCTGAAAGTAACGCTCATGGCACTGGAGATGAAGGTAAAGCACAAAATGACCGACACATCCTTCAACGACAACATGTCATTCTGGCACGAACGTCTTCCCAAAGGTAACACGTGTCCGACTAGTATCGAGGAGGCCAAGAAAATCGTGTGTCCTCTGGATTTACCGCATGTGAAATATCATGTGTGCTTGAACGATTGCATCATTTATCGGAACGAGCACGCGGAGTGTACCATATGTCCGGTGTGCGGCGTCAGTCGGTACAAGAAGGGGAAGAAAGCTCCTCGGAAGGTGGTGTGGTACTTTCCGATCACTCCTCGTCTGCAGCGGTATTTCGCGGATCCTAAGCAAGCAAAGCTAATGCGCTGGCACGCGGAGATGAGGAAGGTAGAAGATGACGCAGATGATCCGGACAAAAAGAAAAAGGACAGGATGTTGAGACACCCTTCGGATGCTAGCCAGTGGAATGCGTTGAACCTCGAGTACCCAGAATTTGGGGACGATCCTAGGAACATAAGGCTGGGCGCGAGCACCGATGGAGTCAATCCGTTTGGCAGCCAGAGCAGCACGCATAGCACCTGGCCCGTGTTTGTGTGGATGTACAACCTCCCCCCTGGTTGTGCATGAAGAGGAAGTACATTCAAATGAGTATGCTAATTGAAGGGCCGAAACAACCAGGGAACGACATCAATCTGTATATGGGGCTTCTGAAAGAGGAGCTAGCCACGCTATGGGACACGCCTGCCAATACGTGGGACGCCGCCGCGGAAGAATATTTCCCTATGAGAGCCGCACTGCTCACGACGGTGCACGACTTTCTCGGTTACGGATATGTCGCGGGGCAGGTGGTCCACGGATTCAATGCATGCGTCAGGTGCATGGACGACACAACGTACCGCCAGCTAGATAGAGATCCCGGGTCCTCGAAAACGGTGTTCATGGGACATCGAAGGTGGCTTCGCGAGGACGACGCATGGAGGAAACGCAAGGATCTGTTCGATGGTCAAGACGAACCCCGAAGACGGCCACGTACGAGAAGCGGCGAGCAAATAGACGAGCTATTGAAAAATTGGAAAGAGTGCCCACCGCCGGGAAAGAAGCGAAAGGCGCCGGAGCCGCTGCTTAAGGTATGGAAGACGAGGTCTGTTTTCTGGGACTTGCCGTACTGGAAGATCCTCCGTGTGCCTCACAGCCTTGATGTCATGCACATCACGAAGAACGTGTGCGAGAGTCTGCTTGGTACCCTCCTCAACATGCCAGAGAAGACCAAAGATGGGCCGAAAGCAAGGTACGACTTGCAATCAATTGGGATCAGGGAGGAGCTTCACGCGGGACGCCCTAATGATGATGATGATGATGACGATGACGATGATGAGGCGGAGGACACGCAAAGTCGTCGCAAGGGCAAAAATGCCAAAAAGATTGAATATTACTGCCCCCCGCGTGCTTCACTCTAAGTCAGAAGGAGATCGAGCAGTTTTTCGACTGTCTCCTAGGAGTAAAACTTCCCTACGGTTACGCGGGGAAGATAAGCAGGTACCTAGACAAAGCGAAGCAGAGGTTCAGCGGGATGAAGTCTCACGACTGTCACGTGCTGATGACGCAGATACTTCCGGTTGCAATCCGTGGGATCATGGACGCGCACGTCCGTGAAACGCTTTTTGGCCTATGCAACTTTTTCGACGTCATCTCTCGGAAGTCTGTTGGCGTGAGGCAACTTAGAAGGCTACAGGAAGAGATCGTGGTGATACTGTGCGAGCTTGAGATGTACTTCCCGCCCGCTTTCTTCGACGTTATGGTGCATCTGCTGGTACATATCGTGGAGGATATCATCCAACTGGGGCCGACGTTCCTGCACAGCATGATGCCGTTCGAAAGGATGAATGGTGTCATCAAAGGGTACGTTCGCAACAGGGCACGTCCAGACGGAAGCATAGCCAAGGGCTTTCTGACCGAAGAGTGCATCTCCTTCTGCACGAGTTATCTAGAAATCGAGAACCCCGTTGGCCTGCCCGTAAACAGGCATCTCGGGAAGCTCGCTGGATGGGGTCACCGCGACGGTAGCCGCGAAATGCATGTCGACTTCAAGGGTCGAATCGCCGACTTTGAAAGAGCAAACCTAGTCGCGCTACAACACATAGACGTGGTCGATCCTTGGGTGGTAGAGCACAAAACCTTCATCGCAAAGACGTACAGTGATCAGGGCCAACAGAGGACGGACGGAGATATAATCAAAGAGCACAACTCAACCTTCACGCGGTGGTTCAAGGACAAGATGCTGACGTACCCTATAGACGAGGATTCTTCTGCGGAAGAAAAACTCATATTCGCCTTGTCACAGGGCGCCGAACACAACCTGATGACATTTCAGGCGTACGATATCAACGGCTACACATTCTACACCGAGGAAAAGGACATGAAGAGCGATTATCAGAACTCCGGGGTAACGATGGAGTCCTACACCGGTGACGTCAAGCAGAGATACTACGGAAAGATCGAGGAGATCTGGGAGCTGAGCTACGCCGGAGAGAATGTGCCGATGTTCCGTGTCAGGTGGGCCAAGAACGTCATAAAAGAAGACCGGCATTTCACCACCATGGTTATACCCGAAGCCAAATCCAAGACAGCGGGCGCAAAGGTCACCGCGAAATATGAGCCATGGGTACTAGCTTCCCAAGTGGACCAATGCTTCTTCATTACCGACCCGCAAAAGCCCAGCCGTGTTGTCGTGAGGAGAGGCAAAAGGAGCATCATCGGAATGGATGGAGCCGCCAACGAGCTAGACTTTGACCAGTACGGCGATCCGAAGATGGAAGATGACGACGACGATGATGAAGAACCATACACAACAAGAAGAAGCAGGACCACCCTACCTAAAGGCCGTCCATTCAAGAGAAGAAGTCTAGGAGTTCCGGGGCTAAATTATTCAACCGCGAGAAAGAAGGGCAAGAAGATTGTGAAAAGATAATTATGTATCATTTTCTTGTATGAATAATGGTTGTCATATTGTTAATCTACACATTGTACCGATCAAAATAGACATATAATTTATATTTTTGGATATTTTCTAGATTCTATAGTATTTTAAATATTCTACATAATTATAATTATTTATGCCTTTTATTTTGGTGTATTATGCTATTTTGGATGTTTATTATAGTGTTAAATCAATTTAAAAAGAAAAGGAAAAAAATTGGGGCCGCCAGGGTTCGAACCTGGCCGGCAGGGTTTGGCACAAACCAACCAGGGACAGAGCCAGTGCGGTAGTAATCGGAATATGTCAATTCCCCACGCGTTTTGCTTTTGACCTAGACATAAAGTGGTAGTGGCGCACCCCTAGAGGTGCGCTATTGCTAAGCCTCATAGTGGCGCACCACTAGAGGTGCGCTATTGCTAAGGGTGTCTGGGACTTAGCCAAAAATCCCCCGTCCCGACCACGCATCCTCCATTCCCCATTCTTCCCCTCGATCCTCTCCGACGCCGGCGGCCGCCCCTCCCCCGAACGACGCGAGCGACCCCGGCGACGCCCTCCTCTCCTCGCCACCTCTCCGACGCCCTCACCACCCCGGCGACGCCCTCCTCTCCTTGCCACCCCGGCGACGCCCTCCTCTGCATCGTCACCGACGCCCCCTCGATCTTGATCTCCGGCGCCGATCCTCGATTTCTCCCGCCACCACCGGCCTGCCTCTCCTCGCATCGTCACCGACGCCCTCGCTCCTCCACATCGGCGCTCCACAACGGAACCCTGCTCCTCCACATCGGCGTCCTCATCTGCGAGCTCGTCGGCGTCCTCGTGTGCGACCGTCGCATCCTCGTCTGAGACCTCCACCACAACGCCATCATCTTCGAGGGTGAGTGAAGCCTCCTGCCCCATCTCCCCTCTCCCCTGCCCTCTCCCCTGCTAGCAGTAGGTTCCTCTCCCCTCCCCTCTCCCCTCAGTAGGTTCTCTGTGAATTAGCTACTAGCTAATGTTCTCTAAAACTTTGCAAATGAAATATTCGAAATGTTTCAAATTAAAAGTGGTGCTACTCTAGCAGCAGGTTCATTTAGTTTCATTGCTACTACTAGCAGTAGTTTCATTTAATTTGGTGATATAGAAATAGCTAGGATTTGTTACTGCTAGGATTTGTTAGCAGTTTCATTTAGTTTAGGTGGCAGTAGCAAATTTAGGTTTAGGAAATTTAGGTTTAGGTGGCAGTAGCTTATGTTCATCCACTGCTTAAGTTAATATATGCTCTTTCAGGTTTCATGTAATTCTAGGAATATGTTGTTGCATGAATGTTTGCATTCATGCTAGGTAACTCTTTTATTTTTAGAGTTCAAAGCTTACTGGTGCTTGCTAGGTGTTGCTGCTGCTACTAGGTGCTTGCTAGTTGCTTCCTGGTGCTTGCTAGGTGTTGCTGCTGCTGGTGCTTGCTGCTGCTTGCTAGTGCTTCCTGGTGCTTGCTGCTGCTGCTAGGTTGTTAGGTTGCTGTTAGTTGCTAGGTTGTTAGTTGCTAGGTTGATTGCTGCTGCTGCTAGGTTGTTAGTTGCTAGGTTGATTGCTAGGTTTAGGAAATTTAGGTTGATGGCTGCTGCTGCTAGGTTGTTAGTTGCTAGGTTGATTGTTGCTGCTGCTAGGTTTAGGAAATTTAGGTTTAGGTGGCAGTAGCTTATAGCTTGCTTGCTGCTGCTGCTATGTGCTTACAATTTAAAGCAGTTAGTTTTTTTAGCTTACTGGATGAAAGCTTGATGTTCTTGCTGCATATGTGTATCATTTAGTTCATTGAGCCCATCCTTTATTTTGATGTTTACATGTATATTATGTTATTTTGGGAAGTCTATGGTTTTCCCCACATATGCTACTTGCATTGCTGTTTCTTGTATTTATAGTTCCATATATCATATGGCTCGAAAGCATACAAGTGTCTTGTACTGTATGTGTTGGAGTTCATAGGAATGCAGCTAGTTCTTTGTAGTTCAGTTTTAAAATTTATTTTGTCTATGCTATGTCTCTGGTTATATGCATATCATAAAGGCAGCAGCATTTCCATTGATCTTGGACTCTTGGTAGTGTAGTGATACGTCTCAAACGTATCTATAATTTCTTATGTTCCATGCTTGTTTTATGATAATACCTACATGTCACACTTTATGATGTTTTTCCGCAACTAAGCTTAACGAGATGCCGAAGTGCAGTTCCTGGTTTTCCTTTTGGTTTCATAAATCCTAGTAAGGAAATATTCTCGACGACGCCACAAGATCCATTTTTGAAGCTTCCAGCACGAGAGGAGGGCCCCCACACACCAAGGCGGCGCGGCCAAGGAGCCGTGCACGCCGCCCTACCGTGTGGTGGCCCCGTAGTCTTCCGAGTCCGCCTTCGCCTATTTAAGCCGTCGTGACCTAAAACTTCGACACCGATTGACGAAACTCCGAAAGACCTGGGGCGCCGCCACATCGCGAAACTCCACCGGGGGACAGAAGTCTCTCCCGCACTCGCCGGACGGGGAATTGCCCCCGAGTCATCTCCACCGCCGTCTCCACCGCCATCTTCACCGCCATCGTTGTCTCCATGATGAGGAGGGAGTAATTCACCCCCGGGGCTCTCCGGTAGCTATGTGGTTCATCTCTCTCTTTATGTGATCTAGTTGAATATCATTCTCTATTCCTCCTTCACGGTGTAATGGTGACAGTGTGTGCACCGTGTAGTTCTTGTCGTAGTTTATGATCATAATCTCGTGTAGGTTATGGAGTTAATTATTACTATGATAGTATTGATGTGATCTATGCCTCCTTCATAGTGTGATGGTGACAGTGTGCATGCTATGTTAGTTCTTGGTGTAATTGTGTTGATCTATCTTGCACTCTAAGGTTATTTAAACATGAATATCGAATATTGTGGAGCTTGTTAACTCCGGCATTGAGGGTTCGTGTAATCCTACACAGTTAGTGGTGTTCATCATCCAACAAAAGAGTGTAGAGTGGTTCTATTATGTGATCATTGTTGAGAGTGTCCACTAGTGAAAGCAGATCCCTAGGCCTTGCTTCCAAGCATCGAATCTCCGTTTGTTTACTGTTTTGTTGCATGTTTAATCGCTGCCATATTTTATTCAGATTGCTATTACCACTCATATACATTCATACTACTTGTATTTCACTATCTCTTCGCCGAACTAGTGCACCTATACATCTGACAAGTGTATTTGGTGTGTTGGGGACACAAGAGACTTCTTGCTTTGTGATTGCAGGTTGCTTGAGAGGGATATCTTTGACCTCTTCCTCCCCGAGTTCGATAAACCTTGGGTGATCCACTTAAGGGAAACTTGTTGCTGTTCTACAAACCTCTGCTCTTGGAGGCCCAACACTGTCTACAAGAATAGAAGCACCCGTAGACATCAAGCTATTTTCGGCGCCGTTGGGAGGAAAGGTAAAAGGCTCTCATACTTCGGTCCAGGTAAAGTACTTTTCTCGGCGTTGTGTGTGTGCTCGAAGCTATTTCCTTTAGATCCTGCAATTGCATCTTTTTGTTTCTTGTTTTACACTAGTAAGGCATAATGGAAAACATCTGTGAGCTTTTTATTCTATTTCCTGAGTCAAGACATGAATGGTTTAATGCGAAAATTAAAAAACCTATGGAATCTTATTTGCATGCTAGTAGCAATGATATTAGTATGAACGCTTTGAACACCATTGTTGCTAATGATATGGAAAATTCTAAGCTTGGGGAAGCTGGCTTTGATGAGCATGATATTTTTAGTCCCCCAAGCATTGAGGAGAAAATTTACTTTGATGATACTTTGCCTCTTATTTATGATGATTATAATGATAGTGGTCTTTTGGTGCCGCCTACTATGGAGGATGAGTTTAATTATGATTATAATATGCCTCCTACACTTAATGAGAATAATAATGATAGCTACTTTGTTGAATTTGCTCCCACTACAACTAATAAGAATGACTATGCTTATGTTGGAAGTAGTAATTATTTTATGAATGAGAAGAATGCTTCATGTGATACTTATATTGTTGAGTTTGTTCATTATGCTACTGAAAATTATTATGAGAGAAAATATGGTTGTAGGAATTTTCATGTTACTAAAACACCTCTCTATATGCTGAAATTTTTGAAGTTACACTGGTTTTATCTTCCTATGCTTGTTACTTTGCTCTTCATGAACTTGTTTATTTACAAGATTCCTATGCATAGGAAGCATGTTAGACTTAAATGTGTTTTGAATTTGCCTCTTGATGCTCTCTTTTGCTTCAACTACTATTTCTTGCGAGTGCATCATTAAAACTGCTGAGCCCATCTTAATGGCTATAAAGAAAGAACTTCTTGGGAGATAACCCATGTGTTTATTTTACTACAGCAATTTTTGTTTTGTTGAGTCTTGGAAGTTGTTTACTACTGTAGCAACCTCTCCTTATCATGTTTTTGTGCCAAGTAAAGTCTCTATGGTAAAGTTGATGCTAGATTTGGATTGCTGCGCAGAAACAGCATTGCTGTCTGTCACGAATTCGCGCAGAAGTCTCTGTAAAAAAATCAAAAAATCTGCAAATTTACGTTTGTGATCCTCAGATATGTACGCAACTTTCATTAGTTTTGAGTTTTTCCGTTTGAGCAAGTTAAGTGCCCCTTCCAGGTTCGTCTTTACGGACTGTTCTGTTTTTGACAGATTCTGCCTTTTATTTCGCATTGCCGCTTTTGTTAAGTTGAATGAGTTTCTTTGTTCCATTAACTTTCAGAAGTTTTGTGCAATGTCCAAGTGTTAAGAATGATTGTGTCACCTCTGAACATGTGAATTTTTGATTGTGCACTAACCCTCTAATGAGTTTGCTTGAAGTTTGGTGTGAAGGAAGTTTTCAAGGGTCAAGAGAGGAGTATGATATACTATGATCAAGAGGAGTGAAAGCTCTAAGCTTGGGGATGCCCCGTGGTTCACCCCTGCATATTTTAAGAAGACTCAAGCGTCTAAGCTTGGGGATGCCCAAGGCATCCTTCTTCATCGACAATTTATCAGGTTTCTTTTCTTGAAACTACATTTTTATTCGGTCACATCTTATGTACTTTACTTTGAGCGTCTGTTTGTTTTGTTTTGTTTTGTTTAAATAAGTTCATCCTTGTGTGGGAGAGAGACACGCTCCGCTGGTTCATATGAACACATGTGTTCTTAGCTTTTAATGTTCATGGCGAAGGTTGAAAACTGCTTCGTTCATTGTTATTCGGTTGGTTAAGGAAATGTTGCATGTGGTAGTGGTATAATGAAACACTTGCATAATCTTGTAGATCATTGAGCTTTGATAACTTGATTCTTTGCAAACGTTTTGAGGTATTTAGATGGTAAAGCTTGTTGTTTGAATAAGTTAAAATTAGTAGTGGATTGTTGTCTTTAAGCTTGTGCCGTACTACAAACTCTATTTAAATAGTTGAAGGCGTAGTTGGACTTGATAGCTTTCCATGTCTAAAGGTTCATCGTAATAACTAAGTTGTGCTGAAGGTCAGTGAAATTTTAATCATGCTCTTAATGTTGAACCTGCTAGTCGTTTGCAATAAGCTTGTGAGTTCTTTTTGACTAATGTTAAGCTACGGTTTTTGGCACTTCCACCATCCATATTTGCTAGCCTCTTCGGTACTGTGCATTGCCTTTTGCTCACATTGAGAATTGTGCATACTTCGCCGGTACATCCAAACCCGTGGGAGGACTTTCTCTTGTTCTCCTACACATAAGCCCATACATCTCCTCAAAACAGCCACCATACCTACCTACCACAACATTTCCATAGCTGTTCCGAGATATATTGCCATGCAACTTCCATTTTACATTACATGTTGTCATTTATCATTTATATATTGCTTTGCATGATTCTATACAGCTGATGTGTGGTTTACCCATGTTACGCTAGATCATTGCACATCCTGCTACACTGGCAGAGGCATACAGTTTCATACATCATGTTTCATTCATTATGAGTTATTTGTACCAAAAAGTGTGTTGTCATATTAGGATGTTGCCCCTAAAAGTGAAAAGAGCCATGGAGGCCATCAAAAAGAAAAAGAGAAAAAGAAAAGAAAGAAAAAAATAGAAAAGAAAAGAGAATAAAGAAAAAGGGGGCAGCATTACTATCTTTTATCCACACTTGTGCTCATGTTTTAGCACCTGCATATTCATAGTCATCATTTGTGCTCATGTTTAGCACCTACACTCCATATGAGAGAGTTTTCATGTTTTACTAGTATAACTATGTGGGGAATTTACACTATAGAACTTGGGTTGTATATTCCAATGATGAGCTTCCTCAAAAGTGCTCTAGGTCTTCGTGAGCAACCAAGTTGGATGCACCCCCACTAGTTCCATTGGAGAGCTTTCATACACATATAGCTCTATGTGCATCCGTTGCATGGCAATCACTACTCCTTGCATAGCTTCGATTATAAGACTTCCTCTTGTCTAGTAATCATTTATAGCTTTGTGAGACTTTCTCTCATTGGCCTTCCAAACCCCCATTAACGTTCTTTATGCCATAACATCCTGGTGCTAATACCAAATGCTTGCGCTCACCGGTTGAGTAGACTTCGAAACAGTTGATTCATGACGTTCATGTTTATGTTTACTTGACTGAATCCTTCTTATGTTGTGAAAATTTACTTGATGCTTGGAATGAAGGATAGAACTTCTATGCTGGATACTTAACACATCTTTAATGAACTTTGTGCGGTTTCATGTCTTTGAAGCAATAGTTCATGAAAACTTCTAGCTTGTTTAACTCTTGCATTATCATCTCTTATATCAATATAGACATTTGCTTTGAGTGATTTGATCTCAGTTCACATGCTTTACATCATTATTGGATCAAGATTATGTTGGTAGCATGTCACTTAAGAAATTATCATTGTTATCGTTTACCTACTCGAGGGCGAGTAGGAACTAAGCTTGGGGATGCTTGATACGTCTCAAACGTATCTATAATTTCTTATGTTCCATGCTTGTTTTATGATAATACCTACATGTTTTATTCACACTTTATGATGTTTTGATGCATTTTCCGGAACTAACCTATTAAAGAGATGCCATGCGTCTCGTTTTCGCTATTTTTGGTTTCGTAAATCCTAGTAAGGAAATATTCTAATTGACGAAATCAACGCCAACATCCTATTTTTCCACGAAGCTTCCAAAACACCCGAGAGCCACCAGAGGAGGGCCCTGGGGGCCCACACACTAAGGCGGCGCGGCCAAGGAGCCAGGCGCGCCGCCCTACTGTGTGGTGGCCCCGTAGCCCTTCCGACTCCGCCTCTTCGCCTATTTAAGCCGTCGTGACCTAAAACTTCGACACCGATTGACGAAACTCCAGAAAGACTCCAGGGCGCCGCCACATCGCGAAACTCCAATTCGGGACGAAGTCTCTGTTCCACTCCGGACGGGGAATTGCCCCGAGTCATCTCCACCACCGTCTCCACCGCCATCTTCACCGCCATCGCTGTCTCCATGATGAGGAGGGAGTAATTCACCCCCGGGGCTGAGGGCTCCGCTGTAGCTATGTGGTTCATCTCTCTCTTTATGTGATCTAGTTGAATATCATCTATGTGCTACTCTAGTGATGTTATTAAAGTACTCTATTCCTCCTTCACGGTGTAATGGTGACAGTGTGTGCACCGTGTAGTTCTTGTCGTAGTTTATGATCATAATCTCTTGTAGGTTATGGAGTTAATTATTACTATGATAGTATTGATGTGATCTATGCCTCCTTCATAGTGTGATGGTGACAGTGTGCATGCTATGTTAGTTCTTGGTGTAATTGTGTTGATCTATCTTGCACTCTAAGGTTATTTAAACATGAATATCGAATATTGTGGAGCTTGTTAACTCCGGCATTGAGGGTTCGTGTAATCCTACACAGTTAGTGGTGTTCATTATCCAACAAAAGAGTGTAGAGTGGTTCTATTATGTGATCATTGTTGAGAGTGTCCACTAGTGAAAGCAGGATCCCTAGGCCTTGCTTCCAAGCATCGAATCTCCGTTTGTTTACTGTTTTGTTGCATGTTTACTCGCTGCCATATTTTATTTAGATTGCTATTACCACTCATATACATTCATACTACTTGTATTTCACTATCTCTTCGCCGAACTAGTGCACCTATACATCTGACAAGTGTATTTGGTGTGTTGGGGACACAAGAGACTTCTTGCTTTGTGATTGCAGGGTTGCTTGAGAGGGATATCTTTGACCTCTTCCTCCCTGAGTTCGATAAACCTTGGGTGATCCACTTAAGGGAAACTTGCTGCTGTTCTACAAACCTCTGCTCTTGGAGGCCCAACACTGTCTACAAGAATAGAAGCACCCGTAGACATCATGTAGCAAGAAAGGAAGGGGGAAAATCATGGAAAATATCATGGAAAAGCTGTTTTTGTTCCAACTGTCCATACTGTGTGACTTTACCATGCAACCAATGCCTCACACACACTAATTAGCAGTATACTGGTTCATTCTCTGGTTTAGTTCATACACACTAATTTAGTTCTAACTGTTGATGCTCACAGTGTTCATTTTGATGTTTACAGCACTAGTTGTAGCAGCACCTGACCGCCAGGCGCACCTTGGAGCAGCAGCTGGAGAAGCACGCCGTGCCGCCCTCGACCGCTGACGCTGCCACAGAGGACCGCCGCCGCACTTGCAGACAGGTAGCCCCCGATGCCCCTCCTCCTCCTCTAGTGCTGTTGCTTGCTGGTGCTACCTAGGCTGCTGCTAGGTAGCTCTTTTATTTTTAGAGGTGAGGTGCTGCTAGGTGCATGTGCTAGGTAGCTCTTTATTTTTAGAGTTCAAAGCTTACTGACTTTTTTTATTTTGAACATTTGCAAGGCTGAGACTTGGAGCAGGAGCAGGAGAAGCACGCCGCGCCGCCCTCGACTGCTAACGCCGCTGCAGAAGACCTCACCTCTCGACCCGGAGCAACACCTCACCTCTCGGCGACTCCCCGCGACTCACGGTGAGCAACACCTCACCTCTCCTGCTGCTGTGCTTGCTACTGCTAGTGCTTGCTGCTGCTAGTGCTGCTGGTGCTGGTTGCTAGTGCTGCTGGTGTTGCTGCTTGCTGGCTGGTGTGCTGCTGGCTGCTTGTTGTTGCTAGCTTGCTGCTGCTGGTAAGTGTTGGTGTGCTGCTGGCAGGCTGGTGCTGCTGGCTGGTGTGCTGCTGGCTGGCTGGTGCTGCTGGCTGATGTTGCTGCTGCTGGCTGGCTGGTGCTGCTAGCTGCTGCTGTGATGTGATTCCCCTGTCATGCACCTATGGTGTATTTTTGTGTCATATTCTTGTGCAGGGATCGACAGAGTTGCCCATTATCGCCGAAATGTTGATTCATTTCCGTTTCGGCGAAAATGGGGCACTCATATGTCCATAAATTAGCATAGGTCATGCCCAATTTTTCCGTGAAATCTTGCGCTAACTTTATGCATTTTTTCCTACTTAGTTCGAACATGGCCAACAACGAAGAGGCCGGCGGCAGCGGTAGCAAGCCATTCTGGATGCTAACCGATGAAATGGAGGTGATGGAGTCACAACCTCGCCGCGACGACGGCGAGGATGATGGCACCGATCCAGAGTACCGAGCGGACGATGCCGCCGAGGATGACACCACTGATGGTGCCGGCGAGGATGACACCACGGATGGTGCCGGCGAGGATGACACCGGCAAACCGAAGAAGCTACGGAGGGAGCGTCGCCCGAATGTGCTCAGCACCGTGAAGCAGGCATTCACCGAAGTGAACGCCAGTGGGCATCCAACGGCGCCCCCTGATTTAGTCAAAGGGTACTCTGCCCAACTCGGGTGCATCCTCCGGAGCACGGTCTCGATCAACACCGAGAACCTCAGGCATCCTGACCGAGCGAATTTGCGCACCCTCCTCTTCAAGAAGCTGCACGAACGATACGAGTTCCCGGTGGACTGCTCAGAAAAGCGTCTCATGCGGAACAAAGTGCACAATGCCGCCCTCACGAAGATGAGCACCGCCCTCGCTAGTTGGAGGAACCGAGTGAAGAAAATGATTAATAGTGGTGAGAGTTACGAGAAGATCAAGGAGTCAAATCCCTCGATCACCGAGCAAGACTACGCTGATTTCAAGATCAAGTGCGAGAGCGAGTCAACGTCGGATTCTAGTCAGTGGGGGAAGGACATGCGAAAACTGAACTTAGGCACCCACAAACTTGGTCCTGGCGGTTTTAGGGTGGCGCAACCGAAATGGGACGCCGCGGATGAGGAGCGTGTGAAGAACGGCCTCGAGCCCCTCTTCCCGCAATACAAAAACAAGCAAACCAGGAACTTTCTCCTGGCCCGGTACCGTATTGACCCGAAAACAAAGGAGCTCACCACCACTCCGGATGTGAAGCAGTTTGAGGCTCTTCTGGTAAGGAATGCACCCGCTTAATTAGCTCCTTTATGGTTGCATTCTTATTGATGAATCCAAATTTCTAAATGGTTCATGCATGTTCCTCCCGTAGGCTAAGGAGGTTGCTGCGGAAAGTGAAAAGGAAGCTAGTAGCGGCGCGGGGTCCACGAGCTCCTCGCAGTGTGCCCCTTGGGACAACCCTTTAAATAGGGCGTTGAATGCCCACAAGAAGAGGGATCCATTGAGTAAGCCGACGTCGGCTGGTCGTGTGGCCGGCGAAGGATGCTCTATGAAATGGTCAGAATACTATAAGTCGGGGAAAAAGGAGAGAAAGGCCACCATCGATGAGAAGGAGGTCGCACATCTCAAGGCACAAGTTGCGCAGATCCCGACATTGGTCGAGGAGCAAGTGCGGCAACAAGTGCAACAAATCGTGGAGACCCAACAGAGGACGCAAAGACAGCAAGTGGAGGACCAAGTGGGCACGACGCTTAGCTCCCTCATCCCTACCTTGGTTGCCGGTCTGGACGCGTGGTATGAGGGAGGAAAAAAGGGGCCTCCCCCGGTTCCCAGTTTCACGGGCAGCAACTCCCACAGCGTGGAGCCATCGGTGAGTCCGCAGGCGGCAACAATGGTGTCTCCGGCGGCGCCAACATTGGTGGCTCCGGCGGCGCCAACCTTGGTGGCTCCCGCGGCGCCAACCGTGGTGGCTCCCGCGGCGCCAACCTTGGTGTCTCCCGCGGCGCCATTACTTCAGCTCAATGCACCCGTCGCTGCGGATAATACGCCGCCCGGCACCGCGCCAACAAGCGGCCACTCCATCAGTTGCACGCCCGCCGCCGGCGGTGCCTCGACCTTAGCCGAGCTGGACGCCATCACGGTAACCAACCCTCGGCCAATGACTTCCATATCCTTGCCTTTGACTAGCTAGCCATCCCTAACGCCCTACATGTTTTCCGCAGAGCTCCGCCGTCGACGTCCCATGCACTCTCCTGCAGTTTGTGAACGGCGAGTTGATCGATGTTGCCAAGGCCAAAATCGTTCAACCGAGCAACCGCCAGTTACACGGTAGACCCATGCAACCCGACGTGTATAGGATTCAACTGGTTCGGGTGCTTAGCGGCTACGACGACGTGGTACCTCCCTTTCAACCCCATGGTGCCGACGAAGATGAGGTCCTTACCCTCCAGCATTGCTTCAATTGGTCCATGGTTTGGCCAAAGAGCCAGATTCGTTTGGGGGCGAGGGACACCACCCCACAGACAGCACCCCCAGCCGTGCCGGCGCCAAGCCATGGCAAGACCACCCCAACGGTGCCGCCATCAGCTGATGTGGACATGCAGATGGCACAGGATCCGAACGATGGTCCGGACGAGGACAGTACGTTCGCCAACCTGGACTGCAACTTCGATTTTGGGGTGATGGACTACGATCTCAGTAGCCAACCCTCTCAAGCTGCCGCCGAGGGGAAAACCTATTGCAACAAGCGGCGCCTATTCAGTTCTCAGGAGACGCCTCCAGCTGCCGACTTCACCGAGACTCAGCCGATAGCCGAGGTGAGAAGTGTTATCAGTCCTAACACACAGAAGGATTCCGCCAATGGAATCCACAACACAAACCAAGCACTTTGTCCCAACGAAACAGTGAGGTTGTCAATCTCACCGGCTTGCTGTAACAAGGATTAAACGTATTGTGTGGAAGATGATTGTTTGCAAGAAAACAATAAAGAACAAGTATTGCAGATTGTATTTCAGTATAAAGAGAATTGGACCGGGGTCCACAGTTCACTAGAGGTGTCTCTCCCATAAGATAAAAGCATGTTGGGTGAACAAATTACAGTCGGGCAATTGACAAATAGAGAGGGCACCGCGATGCACATACATGACATGATAAATATAGTGAGATTTAATTGGGCATTACGACAAAGTACATAGACCGCCATCCAACCGCATCTATGCCTAAAAAGTCCACCTTGGTTATCATCCGAACCCTCCGGTATTAAGTTGCATACAGACAATTGCATTAAGTATGGTGCGTAATGTAATCAATAACTACATCCTCGGACATAGCATCAATGTTTTATCCCTAGTGGCAACAGCACAACACAACCTTAGAACTTTCACTGTCCCTGTATCAATGGCATGAACCCACTATCGAGCATAAATACTCCCTCTTGGAGTTACTAGCAAAAACTTGGCCAGAGCCTCTACTAATAACGGAAAGCATGCAAGATCTTAAACAACACATAAACATCAGATTGATAATTACCATAGCATAGTATTCTCTATCCATCGGATCCCGACAAACACAACATATAGTATTACAGATAGATGATCTTGATCATGTTAGGCAGCTCACAAGATCCAACAATGAAGCACAATGAGGAGAAGACAACCATCTAGCTACTGCTATGGACCCATAGTCCAGGGTGAACTACTCACTCATCACTCCGGAGGCGACCATGGCGGTGTAGAGTCCTCCGGATGAATCCCCTCTCCGGCAGGGTGCCGGAGGCGATCTCCGAATCCCCCGAGATGGGATTCGCGGCGGCTCTCCGGAAGGTTTTCCGTATCGTGGCTCTTATGGGGGTTTCGTCACGGAGGCTTTAAGTAGGCGGAAGGGTAGGTCAAGAGGCGGCACGAGGGCCCCACACCACGGGCCGCGCGCCAAGGGGGGCGCGCCCCTAGGGTGGCCCCCTCGTGGCCCCTCTTCGTCTCATCGGACTGAAGCTTCGTGGCGAAATAGGCCCCCGGGCGTTGATTTCGTCCAATTCCGAGAATATTTCCTTACTAGGATTTCTGAAACCAAAAACAGCAGAAAACAGGAACTGGCTCTTTGGCATCTTGTTAATAGGTTAGTTCCAAAATGCATAAATATGACATAAAGTGTGCATATAACATGTAGATAACATCAATAATGTGGCATGGAACATAAGAAATTATCGATACGTTGGAGACGTATCAGCATCCCCCTTAGTTCTGCTCGTCCCGAGCAGGTAAAACGATAACAAAGATAATTTCTAAAGTGACATGTCATCATAATCTTGATCATACTATTTGTAAGCATATGTAATGAATGCAGCGATCAAAACAATGGTAATGACATGAGTAAACAAGTGAATCATAAAGCAAAGACTTTTCATGAATAGTACTTCAAGACAAGCATCAATAAGTCTTGCATAAGAGTTAACTCATAAAGCAATAAATCAAAGTAAAGGTGTTGAAGCAACACAAAGGAAGATTAAGTTTCAGCGGTTGCTTTCAACTTGTAACATGTATATCTCATGGATATTGTCAACATAGAGTAATATAACAAGTGCAATATGCAAGTATGTAGGAATCAATGCACAGTTCACACAAGTGTTTGCTTCTTGAGGTGGAGAGAGATGGGTGAACTGACTCAACATAAAAGTGAAAGAATGGTCCTTCAAAGAGGAAAGCATCGATTGCTGTATTTGTGCTAGAGCTTTAGTTTTAAAAACATCAAGAGAGCATAAAAATGAAGTTTTGAGAGGTGTTTGTTGTTGTCAACGAATGGTAATGGGTACTCTAACTACCTTATCAACCAGACTTTCAAGAGCGGCTCCCATGAAGGACGTTATTTCTACCACCGTGGTAGATCATCCCTCTTCTCTTTTGTTTACACATGTATTTTAGTGGGGTGGCACTCCTTCCAACCTTTCTTTCACAAACCATGGCTAACCGATTCCATCGGGTGCCTGCCAACAATCTCATACCATGAAGGAGTGCCTTTTTATTTTATTTTTATTATGATGACACTCCTCCCCACCTTTGCTTTCTCAAGCCATGGCTAACCGAATCCTCGGGTGCCTCCAACTTTTCACATACCATGGAGGAGTGTCTATTTGCAAAATT
This sequence comes from Lolium multiflorum, assembly GCA_030979885.1. Lineage (NCBI taxonomy): Eukaryota > Viridiplantae > Streptophyta > Magnoliopsida > Poales > Poaceae > Lolium > Lolium multiflorum. Next base: position 291,030,069 of record CM061753.1, read on the forward strand.
AAGTTGCTTACTGATGAATCAGAGCAACACATGTGAAGAGAATTATTAATGAAGTTAATTAATTGGGGCTGGGAACCCCTTTGCCAGCTCTTTATGCAAAGTTATTGGATAAGCGGATGAAGCCACTAGTCCATTGTGAAAGTCTGTCCGAAGTAAATGACAAGATTGAAAGATAAAACACCACATACTTCCTCATGAGCTATAAAACATTGACACAAATAAGAGATGATAAATTTTGAATTGTTTAAAGGTAGCACTCAAGCAATTTACTTTGGAATGGCGGAAAATACCATGTAGTAGGTAGGTATGGTGGACACAATTGGCATAGTGGTTGGCTCAAGGATTTTGGATGCATGAGAAGTATTCCCTCTCGATACAAGGTTTAGGCTAGCAAGGTTATTTGAAACAAACACAAGGATGAACCGGTGCAGCAAAACTCACATAAAAGACATATTGAAAACATTATAAGACTCTACACCGTCTTCCTTGTTGTTCAAAACTCAATACTAGATATTATCTAGACTCTAGAGAAACCAAATATGCAAACCAAATTAGCAAGCTCTAAGTATTTCTTCATTAATGGGTGCAAAGTATATGATGCAAGAGCTTAAACATGAGCACAACAATTGCCAAGTATCACATTATCCAAGACATTATAGCAATTACTACATGTAGCATTTTCCAATTCCAACCATATAACAATTTAACGAAGAAGAAACTTCGCCATGAACATTATGAGTAAAGCCTAAGGACATATTTGTCCATATGCAACAGCGGAGCGTGTCTCTCTCCCACAAAATGAATGCTAGGATCCAACTTTATTCAAACAAAACAAAAACAAAAACAAACCGACGCTCCAAGCAAAGTGCATAAGATGTGACGGAATAAAAATATAGTTTCAGGGGAGGAACCTGATGATGTTGTCGATGAAGAAGGGGATGCCTTGGGCATCCCCAAGCTTAGACGCTTGAGTCTTCTTAGAATATGCAGGGTGAACCACCGGGGCATCCCCAAGCTTAGAGCTTTCACTCCTCTTGATCATAGTATATCATACTCTCTTGATCCTTGAAAACTTCCTTCACACCAAACTTCAAGCAAACTCATTAGAGAGTTAGTGCACAATAAAAATTTATATGTTCAGAGGTGACACAATCATTCTTTACACTTCTGGACATTGCATAAAGCTACTGGACATTAATGGACCAAAGAAATTCATCCAACATAGCAAAAGAGGCAATGCGAAATAAAAGGCAGAATCTGTCAAAACAGAACAGTTCGTAAAGACGAATTTTAAAATGGCACCAGACTTGCTCAAATGGAAAAACTCAAAACTAATGAAAGTTGCGTACATATCTGAGGATCACTCACGTAAATTGGCATAATTTTCTGAGTTTCCTACAGAGAATTAGACCCAGATTAGTGACAGCAAAGAAATTTGTCTCTGCGCAGTAATCCAAATCTAGTATGAACCTTACTATAGAGACTTTACTTGGCACAAAAACATGATAAGGAGAGGTTGCTACAGTAGTAAACAACTTCCAAGACTCAACAAAACAAAAAATTGCTGTATTAAAAACATGGGTTGTCTCCCATAAGCGCTTTTCTTTAACGCCTTTCAGCTAGGCGCAGAAAGTGTAATCAAGTAACATCAAGAGATGAAGCATCAACATCATAATTTGCTCTAATAATAGAGTCATAAGGTAACTTCATTCTTTTTCTAGGGAAGTGTTCCATACCTTTCTTGAGAGGAAATTGATATTTAATATTACCTTCCTTCATATCAATAGTAGCACCAACGGTTCGAAGAAAAGGTCTTCCCAACACAATAGGACAAGATGCATTGCATTCAATATCCAAAACAACAAAATCAACGGGGACAAGGTTATTGTTAACCACAATATGAACATTATCAACTCTCCCCAAAGGTTTCTTTTTAGCATTATCAGCGAGATTAACATCCAAATAACAATTCTTTAATGGTGGCAAGTCAAGCATATCATAGACTTTCTTAGGCATAACAGAAATACTTGCACCAAGATCACATAAAGCATTACAATCAAAATCATTGACCCTCATTTTAATGATGGGCTCCCAACCATCTTCTAACTTTCTAGGAATAGAAGTTTCAAGTTTTAGTTTCTCTTCTCTAGCTTTTATGAGAGCATTTGTAATATGTTTTGTGAAAGCCAAATTTATAGTACTAGCATTAGGACTTTTAGCAAGTTTTTGCAAGAACTTTATAACTTCAGAGATGTGGCAATCATCAAAACAAAAAATAAATCATTATGAGCTACAGCAATGGGATCATCATCCCCAAGGTTGGAAAAAATTTCAGCAGCTTTATCACAAGCAGTTTCAGCAGTTTTAGCAATTTCAGGCAGTTTTGCAAGCTTTGCACTAGGAGTAGAAACATTGCCAACACCAATTATTTTATTATTGATAGTAGGAGGTGCAGCAACATGTGAGGAATCAACATTACTAGTGGTGGTAATAGTCCAAACTTTAGCTACATTATTCTCTTTAGCTAGTTTTTCATTTTCTTCTCTATCCCACCTAGCACGCAGTTCAGCCATTAATCTTATATTCTCATTAATTCTAACTTGTATGGCATTTGCTGTAGTAGTAATCTTATTATCAATATCATTATTAGGCATAACTTTCAATTTTAAAAGATCAACATCAGAGGCAAGTCTATCAACTCTAGAAGCAAGAATATCAATTTTATCAAGCTTTTCCTCAACAGATTTGTTAAAAGCAGTTTGTGTACTAATAAATTCTTTAAGCATAGCTTCAAGACCAGGGGGTACACTCCTATTATTGTTGTAAGAATTCCCATAAGAATTACCATAACCATTACTATTAGCAGAAGGATATGGCCTATAGTTATTACCAGAATTGTTCCTATAAGCATTGTTGTTGAAATTATTATTTTTAATGAAATTCACATCAATATTTTCTTCTTGAGCAACCAATGAAGCTAAAGGAACATTATTAGGATCAACATTAGATCTACCATTCACAAGCATAGACATAATCACATCAATCTTATCACTCAAGGAGGAGGATTCTTCAACAGAATTTACCTTCTTACCTTGTGGAGCTCTTTCCGTGTGCCTCAGAGTAATTTATCATCATATCATCAAGAAGTTTTGTAGCCGCCCAATGTGATGGACATAAAGGTACCTCCAGCAGCTGAATCCAATAAATTCCGCGAAGAAAAATTTAGTCCTGCATAGAAGGTTTGGATGATCATCCAAGTAGTCAGTCCATGGGTTGGGCAATTCTTTACCAAAGATTTCATTCTCTCCCATGCTTGAGCAACATGTTCAGTATCTAATTGCTTAAAATTCATTATGCTACTTCTCAAAGATATAATTTTAGCGGGAGGATAATATCTACCAATAAAAGCATCCTTGCATTTAGTCCATGAATCAATACTATTCTTAGGCAAAGATAGCAACCAATCTTTAGCTCTTCCTCTTAATGAGAAAGGAAACAATTTCAATTTAATAATATCACCATCTACATCCTTGTACTTTTGCATTTCACAAAGTTCAACAAAATTATTAAGATGGGCAGCAGCATCATCAGAACTAATACCAGAAAATTGATCTCTCATGACAAGATTTAGTAAAGCAGGTTTAATTTCAAAGAATTCATGTAGTAGCAGGTGGAGCAATAGGTGTGCATAGGAAATCATTATTATTTGTAGTTGTGAAGTCACACAACTTAGTATTTTCAGGAGTATTCATTTTAGCAACAAATAAAACAAACTAGATAAAGTAAATGCAAGTAACTAATTTTTTTGTGTTTTTGATATAGAGAGCAAGACAATAAATAAAGTAAAACTAGCAACTAATTTTTTTGTGTTTTATTTAAGTGCAGCAAACAAAGTAGTAAATAAAATAAAGCAAGACAAAAACAAAGTAAAGAGATTGAGAAGTGGAGACTCCCCTGCAGCGTGTCTTGACTCCCCGGCAACGGCGCCAGAAAAAGAGCTTGATGGCGTGTAACTCACACGTTCGTTGGGAACCCCAAGAGGAAGGTATGATGCGCACAAACAGCAAGTTTTCCTCAGAAAGAAACCAAGGTTTATCGAACCAGGAGGAGCCAAGAAGCACGTTGAAGGTTGATGGTGGCGAAATGTGCGGTGCAACACCAGGGATTCCGCGCCAACGTGGAATCTGCACAACACAACCAAGCACTTTGTCCCAACGAAACAGTGAGGTTGTCAATCTCACCGGCTTGCTGTAACAAGGGATTAAACGTATTGTGTGGAAGATGATTGTTTGCAAGAAAACAGTAAAGAACAAGTATTGCAGTAGATTGTATTTCAGTAAAGAGAATTGGACCGGGGTCCACAGTTCACTAGAGGTGTCTCTCCCATAAGATAAAAGCATGTTGGGTGAACAAATTACAGTCGGGCAATTGACAAATAGAGAGGTGATACGTCTCCAACGTATCGATAATTTCTTATGTTCCATGCTACTTTATTGATGATACCTACATGTTTTATGCACATTATATGTCATATTTATGCATTTTCTGAACTAACCTATTAACAAGATGCCGAAGAGCCAATTGCTGTTTTCTGCTGTTTTTGGTTTCAGAAATCCTAGTAAAGAAATATTCTCGGAATTGGACGAAATTTCGCCAGGGTCCTATTTTTGCACGAAGCTTCCAAGGACCTAATGGGGCCACGAGGCAGCCAGTGGCCGGCCGCGGCCCAAGCCCTGGCCGCGCCGACTCTATCCCCGGGCCCCTCGTGTGGCCCCCCGCGTTGACCCTCCGCCTACTTAAAGCTTCCGTCGCGAAACCCCCAGTACCGAGAGCCACGATGAAAAACCCAGAGACGCCGCCGCCGCGAATCCCATCTCTGGGGATTCAGGAGATCGCCTCCGGCACCCTGCCGGAGAGGGGATTCATCTCCGGAGGACTCTACACCGCCATGGTCGCCTCCGGAGTGATGAGTGAGTAGTTCACCCCCGGACCATGGGTCCATAGCAGTAGCTAGATGGTCGTCTTCTCCTTGTTGTGCTTCATTGTTGGATCTTGTGAGCTGCCTAACATGATCAAGATCATCTATATGTAATTCTATATGTTGTGTTTGTCGGGATCCGATGGATAGAGAGTACTATGATTATGGTGATTATCAATCTATTGTTCATGTGTTGTTTATGATCTTGCATGCTCTCCGTTATTAGTAGAGGCTCTGGCCAAGTTTTTACTCTTAACTCCAAGAGGGAGTATTTATGCTCGATAGTGGGTTCATGCCTCCATTGAATCTGGGACAGTGACAGAAAGTTCTAAGGTTGTGGATGTGCTGTTGCCACTAGGGATAAAACATTGATGCTATGTCTAAGGATGTAGTTGTTGATTACATTACGCACCATACTTAATGCAATTGTCTGTTGCTTTGCAACTTAATACTGGAGGGGGTTCGGATGATAACCTGAAGGTGGACTTTTTAGGCATAGATGCATGGATGGCGGTCTATGTACTTTGTCGTAATGCCCAATTAAATCTCACTATATTTACCATGTCATGTATATGCATTGTTATGCCTTTCTCTATTTGTCAATTGCCCGACAGTAATTTGTTCACCCAACATGCTTTTATCTTATGGGAGAGACACCTCTAGTGAACTGTGGACCCCGGTCCTATTGTTTACATAGCATACAATCTACTGCAATTGTGTTTTACTGTTTTCTTTGCAAACATCTTCCACTCGATACGTTTAATCCTTTGTTACAGCAAGCCGGTGAGATTGACAACCTCACTGTTTCGTTGGGACAAAGTACTTGGGTTGTGTTGTGCAGGTTCCGCGTTGGCGCCGGAATCCCTGGTGTTGCGCCACATCACATTTCGCGACCATCAACCTTCAACGTGCTTCTTGGCTCCTACTGGTTCGATTAAACCTTGGTTTCTTTCTGAGGGAAAACTTGCTACTGTGCGCATCATACCTTCCTCTTGGGGTTCCCAACGAACGTGTGAGTTACACGCCATCAAGCTCTTTTTCTGGCGCCGTTGCCGGGAGATCAAGACACGCTGCAAGGGGAGTCTCCACTTCTCAATCTCTTTACTTTGTTTTTGTCTTGCTTTATTTTATTTACTACTTTGTTTTCTGCACTAAATCAAAATACAAAAAAATTAGTTGCTAGTTTTACTTTATTTACTGTCTTGCTCTCTATATCGAAAACAAAAAAAATTAGTTACTTGCATTTACTTTATCTAGTTTGCTTTATTTACTGTTGCTAAAATGGCCAACCATGAAAATACTAAGTTGTGTGACTTCACAAATGCAAATAATAATGATTTCCTATGCACACCTATTGCTCCACCTGCTACTACAGCAGAATTCTTTGAAATTAAACCTGCTTTACTGAATTTGGTTATGAGAGAACAATTTTCTGGTACTAGTTCTGATGATGCTGCTGCCCATCTCAATAATTTTGTTGAACTTTGTGAAATGCAAAAGTATAAAGATGTAGATGGTGATATTATTAAATTGAAAGTGTTTCCTTTCTCATTAAGAGGAAGAGCTAAAGATTGGTTGCTATCTTTGCCTAAGAATAGTATTGATTCATGGACTAAATGCAAGGATGCTTTTATTGGTAGATATTATCCTCCCGCTAAAATTATATCTTTGAGAAGTAGCATAATGAATTTTAAACAATTAGATACTGAACATGTTGCTCAAGCATGGGAGAGAATGAAAACTTTGGTAAAGAATTGCCCAACCCATGGACTGACTACTTGGATGATTATTCAAACCTTCTATGCAGGACTAAATTTTTCTTCGCGGAATTTATTGGATTCAGCTGCTGGAGGTACCTTTATGTCCATCACATTGGGGGCGGCTACAAAACTTCTTGATGATATGATGATAAATTACTCTGAATGGCACACGGAAAGAGCTCCACAAGGTAAGAAGGTAAATTCTGTTGAAGAAACCTCTTCCTTGAGTGATAAGATTGATGTGATTATGTCTATGCTTGTGAATGGTAGATCTAATGTTGATCCAAATAATGTTCATTTAGCTTCATTGGTTGCTCAAGAAGAAAATGTTGATGTGAATTTCATTAAAAACAATAATTTCAACAACAATGCTTATAGGAACAACTCTGGTAATAACTATAGGCCATATCCTTCTGCTAATGGTAATGGTTATGGTAATTCTTATGGGAATTCTTACAACAATAATAGGAGTGTACCCTCTGGTCTTGAAGCTATGCTTAAAGAATTTATTAGTACACAAACTGCTTTTAACAAATCTGTTGAGGAAAAGCTTGATAAAATTGATATTATTGCTTCTAGAGTTGATAGACTTGCCTCTGATGTTATTAAAATTGAAAGTTATGCCTAATGATGATATTGATAATAAGATTACTACTACAGCAAATGCCATCCAAGTTAGAATTAATGAGAATATAAGATTAATGGCTGAACTGCGTGCTAGGTGGGATAGAGAAGAAAATGAAAAACTAGCTAAAGAGAATAATGTAGCTAAAGTTTGGACTATTACCACCACTAGCAATGCTAATTCTTCACATGTTGCTGCACCTCCTACTATCAATGGTAATATAATTGGTGTTGGCAATGTTTCTACTCCTAGTGCAAAGCGTACAAAACTGCCTGAAATTGCTAAAACTGCTGAAACTGCTTGTGATAAAACTGCTGAAATTTTTTCCAACCTTGGGAATAATGATCCCATTGCTGTAGTCATAATGATTTAGATTTTGATGATTGCCACATCTCTGAAGTTATAAAGTTCTTGCAAAAACTTGCTAAAAGTCCTAATGCTAGTGCTATAAATTTAGCCTTTACAAAACATATTACAAATGCTCTCATAAAAGCTAGAGAAGAGAAACTAAAACTTGAAACTTCTATTCCTAGAAAGTTAGAGGATGGTTGGGAGCCCATCATTAAAATGAAATTCAATGACTTTGAATGTAATGCTTTATGTGATCTTGGTGCAAGTATTTCTGTTATGCCTAAAAAGATTTATGATATGCTTGACTTGCCACCATTGAAGAATTGTTATTTGGATGTTAATCTTGCCAATAATGTTAAAAAGAAACCTTTGGGGAGGATTGATAATGTGCATATTACGGTAACAATAACCTTGTCCCCGTTGATTTTGTTGTCTTGGATATCGAATGCAATGCATCTTGTCCAATTGTGTTGGGAAGACCTTTTCTTCGAACTGTTGGTGCTGTTATTGATATGAGGGAAGGTAATATTAAATACCAATTTCCTCTCAAGAAAGGTATGGAACACTTCCCTAGAAAGAGAATGAAGTTGCCTTTTGATTCTATTATTAGAACAAGTTATAATGTTGATGCTTCTACTCTCGATGTTACTTGATTTGCACTTTCTGCGCCTAGCTGAAAGGCGTTAAAGAAAAGCGCTTATGGGAGACAACCCATGTTTTTACCTACAGCAATTTTTTGTTTTATTGAGTCTTGGAAGTTGTTTACTACTGTAGCAACCTCTCCTTATCAAGTTTTTGTGCCAAGTAAAGTTTCTATGTCAAAGTTGATGTTATATTTGGGATTGCTGCGCAGAAACAGCATTGCTGTCTGTCACGAATCTGGGCACAATTCTCTGTAGAAAATTCGAAAAAATCTGCCAATTTACGAGCGTGATCCTCAGATATGTACGCAACTTTCATTAGTTTTGAGTTTTTCCATTTGAGCAAGTCTGGTGCCATTTCTAAATTCGTCTTTACGGACTGTTCTGTTTTTGACAGATTCTGCCTTTTATTTCGCATTGCCTCTTTTGCTATGTTGGATTTATTTCTTTGATCCACTAATGTCCAGTAGCATGATGCAATGTCCAGAAGTGAAAATAATGATTGTGTCACCTCTGAATGAGTGAATTATTAATTGTGCACTAACCCTCTAATGAGTTTGCTTGAAGTTTGGTGAAGGAAGTTTTCAAGGGTCAAGAGAGGAGAATGATATACTATGATCAAGAGGAGTGAAAGCTCTAAGCTTGGGGATGGCCCCGTGGTTCACCCCTGCATATTTTAAGAAGACTCAAGCGTCTAAGCTTGGGGATGCCCAAGGCATCCCCTTCTTCATCGACAACATCATCAGGGTTCCCCTGAAACTATATTTTTATTCAATCACATCTTGTGTTCTTTACTTGGAGCGTCGGTTTGTTTTCGTTTTTGTTTTTGTTTGAATAAGATGGATCCTAGCATTCACTTTGTGGGAGAGAGACACGCTCCGCTGTTGCATATGGACACATGTGTCCTTAGGCTTTACTCATAATGTTCAAGGCGAAGTTTCTTCTTCGTTAAATTGTTATATGGTTGGAATTGGAAAATGCTACATGTAGTAATTCTAAAAATGTCTTGGATAATGTGATACTTGGCAATTGTTGTGCTCATGTTTAAGCTCTTGCATCATATGCTTTGCACCCATTAATGAAGAAATACATAGAGCTTGCTAAAATTTGATTTGCATATTTGGTCTCTCTAAGGTCTAGATAATATCTAGTATTGAGTTTTGAACAACAAGGAAGACAGTGTAGAGTCTTATAATGTTTACAATATGTCTTTTATGTGAGTCTTGCTGCACTTGTTCATCCTTGAGTTTGCTTCAAATAACCTTGCTAGCCTAAACCTTGTATCGAGAGGGAATACTTCTCATGCATCCAAAATCCTTGAGCCAACTACTATGCCATTTGTGTCCACCATACCTACCTACTACATGGTATTTCTCCGCCATTCCAAAGTAAATTGCTTGAGTGCTACCTTTAAAATTCCATCATTCACCTTTGCAATATATAGCTCATGGGACAAAATAGCCTTAAAAACTATCGTAGTATTGAATATGTACTTATGCACTTTATATTTTATTAAGTTGCTTGTTGTGCGATAACCATGCTTCTGGGGAACGCCATCAACTATTGTTGAATATCATGTGAGTTGCTATGCATGTCCGTCTTGTCTGAAGGTCTATCATTTTAGTGGTTGGAGCATGCAAAATTGTTAGAGAAGAACATTGGGCCGCTAACTAAAGCCATGAACCATGGTGGAAGTTTCAGTTTTGGACATATATCCTCAATCTCATATGAGAAAATAATCATTGCTACATGCTTATGCATTTAAGAGGAGTCCATTATCTGTTGTCCATGTTGTCCCGGTATGGATGTCTAAGTTGAGAATAATCAAAAGCGAGAAATCCGAAATGCGAGCATTCTCCTTAGACCTTTGTACAGGCGGCATGGAGGTACCCCTTTGTGACACTTGGTTGAAACATGGCATGCGAAGATCCGGTAGTCCAAGTTAAGTAGGACGAGGTGCGGGCACTATTAGTATACTATGCGTGAGGCTTGCAACTTGTAAGATATAATTTTCATAACTCATATGCTTTATTACTACCGTTGACAAAATTGTTTCATGTTTTCAAAATAAAAGCTCTAGCACAAATACAACAATCGATGCTTTCCTCTTTGAAGGACCATTCTTTTACTTTTATTGTTGAGTCAGTTTACCTATCTCCTTCCACCTAAGAAGCAAACACTTGTGTGAACTGTGCATTGATTCCTACATACTTGCATATTGCACTTATTATATTACTTTATGTTGACAATATCCATGAGATATACATGTGTTATCACCAGAATTTGACCAAGTCAGAGGTGGGCCGCGATCAAGATGGACTTGAAGATATATGCGTGGACAGATATGTGAATCGGCCTTGTGTATCAAGTTTGGGCTAGTTGGCCCGTGTATCTTTATAGTAGGTTACGTAGAAATTAGAGTTTATCTCGTGCACGGTTTAGTGCACGCCCACATTAGAAAGTCCGCTGGACTATAAATATGTACCTAGGGTTTATGGAATAAACAACAACCAACGTTCAACACAAACCAATCTCGGCAATCGCCAACTCCTTCGTCTCGAGGGTTCCTCCGGTAAGCACCATGCTGCCTAGATCGCATCCGCGATCTAGGCAGCACGAGCCTGCCTAGTTGTTCATGCGTTGCTCGTACTGAAGCCTTTGATGGCGAGCAACGTAGTTATCATAGATGTGTTAGGGTTAGCATTGTTCCTAGTATCATATGTTGTCGTAGTGCAACCCTTGCATCTAGCCGCCCTGTACCTCATCATGGGTAGGGGCGGCACCCCGCTTGATCGTTATTTAGTAGATCTGATCCGTTATGGTCGCTCCTTGATTCATCAAGGATTAGTTTAATATCTGCAATAGTTAGGCCTTACAAAGGGTTGGAGGATCCAGCGGCATGTAGGGTGTAGTTTGCTGCCCCTAGACAGGACGTTCCGAGGATCAACCTAGTGTTGGTTTTTAGGCCTTGTCTAGGGCTGGCTTACGTTTACCGTGCGTGAGCGCGAGGCCCAATCGTGAGTAGGATGATCCGATTATGCGGTGAAAACCCCAGATCGTCGTGGATCTCATATGCTTTATCATGATCAAGCAGGACCACCATATATTCGGCCACCTCGGACGAATCATGGGTGGATCGGCTCCATGAGCCGATTCACAGACAACCCGAGAGCCGATCGAGGCTCGTATTTAACGTGTACGTGTGTGCCCTGCAGAAAACTAAGCGAGGCATCATCCACACCTTCCCGACCTGTATAGGTCAGGTGGCACGCCCTGCACCCGCATCGGCGCGCGACTGGGAGGCTTTGCGGGCCGTCGCTCGAGGGACTGGGGCCAGCCGCAGCCCTAGTCGTTCCCGCTCTACGGTGTTGACCGTCACTGCCCGCCGTGGGTTTCCCGACGTCAACACATTTCGCACGCCCGGTGGGACAATCTTCAACATCGAACACCATGCCATCTTCATCAGAAGTGGCAGAAGAAACTCCGGTCACGTACGGGGAGCTCACTGGCGAGCTCAAGAAGAAGTACGACGAGATCAAGTCTGCCCTCGAAGCCGACCTAATCGGCTCTTTCCACAGGACCCGCTCCCACGGCATCAGATGGAAGGGGTTCACACCTGAAGGCGCACTTGATGGAGTGGACCTATCCACCCCGTCAGAAGAACGCACCAGGTCGCTGCGTCAGGAGATCAACTACATGGTGGCTCATTCGCTGCACCGCCATTCTGAGAGCCTGGTGAATACGTTGGAGCGCGTCGCGCTGCGCGTGATCCAGGAGATCATGAGCCACCAGTACTCTCCGTCAGGACCAGCCCTAGGGACTCACCAAGGGGAATTGCTACTCCAGTCCCGTCCACCGCTGCCGTTCGCGTTGGCAGCGCCCGAAGCGCCGAACTCATCGGCCTATGTCGTCTACAAGATTGGTGGTGACCCCAGTGACTACCAATTCCTACAGGACGCGCCCAAGGAGATCCCGCACGGGTACGCATGCGCATACGTGCCAGACTGCAGCACCTGGGCACCCTCGAACCAGGTCGCTATAGCAGGGACTTCTGGGGCAACAGGAGGAACGTCGGAGGAGACCCTGAGAAGCAAACGTGGCTAGCTAAATACGCCACCCCGACAAAACTCCCGAGCCCAGCTCCTGCAGTTGGCTCAGAACCAGAGAAACAGCATGGCTGGTTAAGTACGCCACTCCGACGAATCTTCAGGGTTCGGCACCTGCAGCCATCACCGCGGATCAAATTTGTACGATCCTGAAAGATCAGTTCGGCATGATGCCGAAAAGAAAGGCGATCGGCTATACCAAGCCGTACCCCAACGAGTACGAATTGATCCCGCTACCACCCAAGTATCGGCTCCCGGACTTCACAAAGTTCAGCGGATCAGATGGCTCCAGCTCCATCGAGCATGTGAGCCGATATTTGGCACAGCTGGGCATGATCTCAGCGTCAGACGAGCTGCGCGTGAGGTACTTCTCACAGTCCCTCACAGGATCGGCTTTCGGATGGTACACGTCGCTGCCACCGAACTCAATCCAGACCTGGAAGCAGCTGGAAGAACGGTTCCATGAGCAATATCACTCAGAGGCTTCCGAGGCCGGCATTGCCGATCTAGCACAAGTACGACAGAAGCGCGGAGAAACTGTCAGAATACATCCAGCGCTTCAGGACCGTTAGGAACCGATGCTATTCGGTTCACGTAAGCGAAAAAGAAGCAGTCGAATTGGCGGTGGTGGGTCTATCATCATCGATCAAGGAAGTGGCCTCCCAGGCGGACTATCCTTCATTAGCACACATGGTGCAGAAGTTGTCAGCGTATGAACAACGCCACCCGGATGTCTACCAAGATAAATTCAAGCGCGTGGTTACCATGGTTGACGCAGGCGAAGATGAAGGTCCTACGGGAGAACGAGAGGTCGCAGTGGCTGAGTGGACTCGAGCTGCAGGCCCAGTAACCTGCAAATGGGTAAAGCCACCAGGGCCTCCAAGAGGGTTTGACTTCGACGTGACGAAAACCGAGCAGATTTTCGACCTCTTACTCGCGGAGAAGCACATAAAGATACCCGAAGGCCACAAGTTTCCTACGGTGCAAGAGCTGAACGGAAAGCCATACTGCAAGTGGCATAACACGTTCACCCACACCACCAACGACTGCAGGGTGTGGCGTCAGCAGATCCAAGTGGCGATAGAAAATGGGCGACTAATTTTTAACCAGTATGCCATGAAGGTCGACACACACCCCTTCCCCGCCGTCAACATGGTGGAGTTTACCCACCTTGGAGGGTGCCAGCCTGATTTCTCAGCCAACATCAGCATGGTAGAGCTTGGACACCGCTCTGAGAAGGACGGGGATGAGGACAGCTGCTCTCAGAGCAAGGACACTGAGGGGGCCGCTCCATGCGATCGGCTCCGTCAAGATGGCAAGCGCTACATCACAGAGGGGGAAGTGAAGAACATAAGATACCAACGACCCCTCTCTGATCACCTCCTCAACAAGTATGTTAGTCGATATGACCAACGCCGGCGATACAACAACAATGATGAAAGAGGTCGTCTGACCAGAAACGACGGAAGACATCGCCGGCATAATCATGATGAGGAGCGGCAGGAGCGCCACGGCAGGGAGCAGGACGATACGGACAGGCATTGGCACTGCCCCTTCTTCAGACACTGCTGGGATTCAGGAATGAGCCGATTACCAACAATCGGCAACTGCCCAGAATGCAACCGGAAAAAGAAGGAGACAGCCAACGTGTCTGTGTTCGAGCGCCTAGGGCCTCTCCCACCGCAAAACAGACGTGCTGAGACCCCTCTGTTGGAAGATCTCGAGGATTCAGAAGACGAAGGGGAATACGAAGAAGACAGGTGCCACCGTCCAAGGTGGTGCCCTGACGGTCTCAGCCATTCACAAAAGCGCAGGGTTCAGCGATTGCGCGGTCTGGAGGAAGCCGAAAGGATGTACTTGCATACGCGAGGAAGGCGCGACCTGACTGGCTGCGAAAGTCCAGAGGACCCTGGATGAGGAGGGACTGCCGCAAAGAAAAGAGTGGCGCCCCAAGCAAAAGAGAGCCGATGATGAAACATCGGCTGGCACGAACATGGTGCTCGTTCGCCCGGCGGGGTGTAGACCTCCACGATCACACGTTGCACCCAAGGTGGACATCAGCAAGCGCTCCAACGTGCTAAGGTCGGAGATTGGGCTGGTTTTATCCACCGACATGGACGAGTAGCAAGACTACGTCGATAAGCAACATGGCGAGGCCGATCCTTGCGATCGGCCCTCCGAAACTGATGAAGGGATATTACAAAACCTTCACCGAGCAAGCAACATGGAGGCCGATTCCAGCAATCGGCCAAAATTATCCTCACCATCCATTCTGCCTGGGATCAACGTTTGACCCAACAGGGACTACCTGAAGAGCCGATACCATCAATTCTCTTGACAGAATCGGCTCGGGGGGCACCTAGATGGATAAAACATGAGGATATGAGATAATACTAAGTATGGGGGCCGATACACAAATCGGCCTAAAATTTTTAAACATTTTACAGCCGATGCAAGGGCATCGACTTTAGAATTGAGAAATAGCCGATGCGCGGCCATCGACTCAAGAGGAATAACTGTTACGATCAGAGGATCAATGAAGCACGATAGGGGATTTTAATGGAAGAACTCCTCAATGGAGTAATTTAAGGGCTCGGATCCTCTCTTCAAGGGCAGCCTGGACGTGCAGATCAGGACGGGGATGGATCGCATTAGATCCGCCAAAGGAAAGGAGCCGATCTGACCAGCAGAGCGCTAGGAGCGGACTGAAGAAGCTCGGGGGGCAGCCCGCCTTGAAGGCTCTCTGCAAGCCGATTTGTGTACAAATCGGCTGGCTCTGCATGATCAGGCCCAGGCTATTTCAGCTAAGTCACGCGTCCTCGTTTCTGTTTTTGCCTTGGCCAAGACTCGGGGGGCAGCAGGCCTGGTGGATATTTTGTTCGTCTGTTTAAAGAACCGATTGGGATGCCATCGGCTGATCCTTCATTGCAAACCTTCGTCACAAATGATGAGTGCTGAAGAGGATTATTGGGTTTGGTTGGAAAAGTTCAAAGGTTTTCCTGAAGATCCTGCATTTTCTGCCAGATTTAGAAAATCATCAGTTGAAGAAGGGAAGGGCGAATTTCGAAGGACCGATGCGGTGCTATCGGCTCATTACGCATTAGCAAAGGGGGCGAATCGGCAAGGACAGTAGAAGAGGGAATCGGCTCAATTAAGCTCGTAAGAAATCGGCAAAATCAAATTGGGGGAAAGAAAAAGTTCTTCATTGATAGGCGAGATTTCTTACATAAAGAGCTAATTGCTCTCAAAAGGAAATATGAGGGGATACATTGCCCCATCTGCTACTGCTGGTCCTATTCTAGAGGTCCTAATCTACGGGCCATCACTGCCCTCGCGTCGCCGTTCGTCGCTGCCTCGGGCTGCTCCCGGCGGGCTCGTCGTCGCTCCAATGACCGCCGACTGGGCCCTCGTCGTCTTCATCTTCTCCGTCAGCGTCGGCTGTCGAAGTCGCTAAGATTGCCCGGCCAAGGGCAGAACCGCTTGGCCGGCGGCTCGTCGGAGGAGCTCTCATCGTCGTCTTCCTCCTCCTCTCCCTGCTCCCCTTCCTCCCCGGAAGAGGTGAAGTCACAGGAGAAGTTGTCGTCGTCGCTCTCCTCTTCCGGTTCCCCAACGGCGAGGAAGCGGAGGTCACTCTCACCGTCGGTCAAGGATTTGTCATCCTCGGACCAGAGGGAGTCATGGTCCTCTTTGTCCCACTTCGTTGGGGCGAGGATATCGTACGCCGCCTGCCCCACGAGGGCGTCGACTCTCGGATGGGAGAGGACACGTAGGAAAGACCCGATGAGGAGGAAGAAGAGGAGGATGAAGACATGGTGGCAGAGGAGGGTTTTTTGAAGGCTAGTGCGAAGGGGATGAGGAAGAAGACTGTTTGCTGCGGTTAAATAAAAAGGAGCATAGTAAAAATTCAATGCCACAGCAGTTCCCGAGGAGGTGGTGCCAGAACTGTCTAATCGCGCAGAGAAGTTGGGAAGGCAAGTTATCATGATGAAGGACTCTGCGACGGTTCTGCTCTGCCACGACATGACCCGACGAGAGAAAAGCATAATGATTTTGGAAATGTCATTTCCAAAACCAGGGGGGCATGTGTTATCACCAGAATTTGACCAAGTCAGAGGTGGGCCGCGATCAAGATGGACTTGAAGATATATGCGTGGAGAGATATGTGAATCGGCCTTGTGTATCAAGTTTGGGCTAGTTGGCCCGTGTATCTTTATAGTAGGTTACGTAGAAATTAGAGTTTATCTCGTGCACGGTTTAGTGCACGCCCACATTAGAAAGTCCCCTGGACTATAAATATGTACCTAGGGTTTATGGAATAAACAACAACCAACGTTCAACACAAACCAATCTCGGCGCATCGCCAACTCCTTCGTCTCGAGGGTTCCTCCGGAGCACCATGCTGCCTAGATCGCATCTCGCGATCTAGGCGCACGAGCTGCCTAGTTGTTCATGCGTTGCTCGTACTGAAGCCTTTTTGATGGCGAGCAACGTAGTTATCATAGATGTGTTAGGGTTAGCATTGTTCCTAGTATCATATGCTGTCGTAGTGCAACCCTTGCATCTAGCCGTCCCCGTACCTCATCATGGGTGCAGGGCGGCACCCGCTTGATCGTTATTTAGTAGATCTGATCCGTTACGGTCGCTCCTTGATTCATCAAGGATTAGTTTAATATCTGCAATAGTTAGGCCTTACAAAGGGTTGGAGGATCCAGCGGCATGCAGGGTGTAGTTTGCTGCCCCTAGACAGGACGTTCCGAGGATCAACCTAGTGTTGGTTTTTAGGCCTTGTCTAGGGCTGGCTTACGTTTACCGTGCGTGAGCGCGAGGCCCAATCGTGAGTAGGATGATCCGATTATGCGGTGAAAACCCCAGATCGTCGTGGATCTCATATGCTTTATCATGATCAAGCAGGACCACCATATATTCGGCCACCTCGGACGAATCATGGGTGGATCGGCTCCATGAGCCGATTCACAGGACAACCCGAGAGCCGATCGAGGCTCGTATTTAACGTGTACGTGTGTGCCCTGCAGGAAACTAAGCGAGGCATCATCCACACCTTCCTGACCAGGTATAGGTCAGGTGGCACGCCCTTGCAACCCGCATCGGCGCGCGACCAGGAGGCTTTGCGGGCCGTCGCTCTGAGGGACTGGGGCCAGCCGCAGCCCTAGTCGTTCCCGGCTCTACGGTGTTGACCAGTCACTGCCCGCCGGTGGGTTTCTGACGTCAACAACATGTTATAAGTTGAAAGCAACCGCTGAAACTTAATCTTCCTATGTGTTGCTTCAACACCTTTACTTTGATTTATTGCTTTATGAGTTAACTCTTATGCAAGACTTATTGATGCTTGTCTTGAAGTACTATTCATGAAAAGTCTTTGCTTTATGATTCATTGTTTACTCATGTCATTACCTTTGCTTTGATCGCTGCATTCATTACATATGTTTACAAATAGTATGATCAAGATTATGATGGCATGTCACTTCAGAAATTATCTTTGTTATCGTTTTACCTGCTCGGGACGAGCAGAACTAAGCTTGGGGATGCCGATACGTCTCCAACGTATCGATAATTTCTTATGTTCCATGCTACTTTATTGATGATACCTACATGTTTTATGCACATTATATGTCATATTTATGCATTTTCTGAACTAACCTATTAACAAGATGCCGAAGAGCCGTTGCGTTTTTGCTGTTTTTGGTTTCAGAAATCCTAGTAAAGAAATATTCTCGAATTGGACGAAATTCGCCCAGGGTCCTATTTTTGCACGAAGCTTCCAGAAGACCGAAGACCTAACGAAGTGGGGCCACGAGGCAGGGTGGCCGGCGCGGCCCAAGCCCCGGCCGCGCCGACCTATCCCCTGGGCCCCTCGTGTGGCCCCCGCGTTGACCCTCCGCCTACTTAAAGCTTCCGTCGCGAAACCCCAAAGTACCGAGAGCCACGATACGGAAACCCTTAGACGCCGCCGCCGCGAATCCCATCTCGGGGGATTCTGAGATCGCTCCGGCACCCTGCCGAGAGGGGATTCATCTCCCGGAGGACTCTACACCGCCATGGTCGCTCCGGAGTGATGAGTGAGTAGTTCACCCCTGGACCATGGGTCCATAGCAGTAGCTAGATGGTCGTCTTCTCCTTGTTGTGCTTCTGGATCTTGTGAGCTGCCTAACATGATCAAGATCATCTATATGTAATTCTATATGTTGTGTTTGTCGGGATCCGATGGATAGAGAGTACTATGATTATGGTGATTATCAATCTATTGTTCATGTGTTGTTTATGATCTTGCATGCTCTCCGTTATTAGTAGAGGCTCTGGCCAAGTTTTTACTCTTAACTCCAAGAGGGAGTATTTATGCTCGATAGTGGGTTCATGCCTCCATTGAATCTGGGACAGTGACAGAAAGTTCTAAGGTTGTGGATGTGCTGTTGCCACTAGGGATAAAACATTGATGCTATGTCTAAGGATGTAGTTGTTGATTACATTACGCACCATACTTAATGCAATTGTCTGTTGCTTTGCAACTTAATACTGGAGGGGGTTCGGATGATAACCTGAAGGTGGACTTTTTAGGCATAGATGCAGTTGGATGGCGGTCTATGTACTTTGTCGTAATGCCCAATTAAATCTCACTATATTTACCATGTCATGTATATGCATTGTTATGCCTTTCTCTATTTGTCAATTGCCCGACTGTAATTTGTTCACCCAACATGCTTTTATCTTATGGGAGAGACACCTCTAGTGAACTGTGGACCCCGGTCCTATTCTTTACATAGCATACAATCTACTGCAATTGTGTTTTACTGTTTTCTTTGCAAACATCTTCCACTCGATACGTTTAATCCTTTGTTACAGCAAGCCGGTGAGATTGACAACCTCACTGTTTCGTTGGGACAAAGTACTTTGGTTGTGTTGTGCAGGTTCCGCGTTGGCGCCGGAATCCCTGGTGTTGCGCCGCATCACATTTCGCGACCATCAACCTTCAACGTGCTTCTTGGCTCCTACTGGTTCGATTAAACCTTGGTTTCTTTCTGAGGGAAAACTTGCTACTGTGCGCATCATACCTTCCTCTTGGGGTTCCCAACGAACGTGTGAGTTACACGCCATCAGAGGGCACGATGCACATACATGACATGATAAATATAGTGAGATTTAATTGGGCATTACGACAAAGTACATAGACCGCCATCCAACCGCATCTATGCCTAAAAAGTCCACCTTCAGGTTATCATCCGAACCCCCTCAGTATTAAGTTGCAAACAACAGACAATTGCATTAAGTATGGTGCGTAATGTAATCAATAACTACATCCTCGGACATAGCATCAATGTTTTATCCCTAGTGGCAACAACACAACACAACCTTAGAACTTTTGTCACTGTCCCAGGTATCAATGCAGGCATGAACCCACTATCGAGCATAAATACTCCCTCTTGGAGTTACTAGCAAAAACTTGGCCAGAGCCTCTACTAATAACGGAAAGCATGCAAGATCTTAAACAACACATAAACATCAGATTGATAATTACCATAGCATAGTATTCTCTATCCATCGGATCCCGACAAACACAACATATAGTATTACAGATAGATGATCTTGATCATGTTAGGCAGCTCACAAGATCCAACAATGAAGCACAATGAGGAGAAGACAACCATCTAGCTACTGCTATGGACCCATAGTCCGGGGTGAACTACTCACTCATCACTCCGGAGGCGACCATGGCGGTGTAGAGTCCTCCGGGAGATGAATCCCCTCTCCGGCAGGGTGCCGAGGCGATCTCCCGAATCCCCCGAGATGGGATTCGCGGCTGCGTCTGGAAGGTTTTCCGTATCGTGGCTCTCGGTACTGGGGGTTTCGTCACGGAGGCTTTAAGTAGGCGGAAGGGTAGGTCAAGAGGCGCACGAGGGCCCCACACCACGGGCCGCGCGGCCGGGGGGCCGCGCCGCCCTAGGGTGTGGCCCCTCGTGGCCCCTCTTCGTCTCATCTTCGGACTTCGAAGCTTCGTGGCGAAATAGGCCCTGGGCGTTGATTTCGTCCAATTCCGAGAATATTTCCTTACTAGGATTTCTGAAACCAAAAACAAAACAGCAACTGGCTCTTCGGCATCTTGTTAATAGGTTAGTTCCAGAAAATGCATAAATATGACATAAAGTGTGCATATAACATGTAGATAACATCAATAATGTGGCATGGAACATAAGAAATTATCGATACGTTGGAGACGTATCAGCAACCCTCTCAAGCTGCCGCCGAGGGGAAAACCTATTGCAACAAGCGGCGCCTATTCTGTTCTCAGGAGACGCCTCCAGCTGCCGACTTCACCGAGACTCAGCCGATAGCCGAGGTGAGAAGTGTTATCAGTCCTAACACACTGAAGAAGGCTTGCGAAGAGGAGAATGCAGTCCCAGTAAATACGAAGCCGAAGGGACGGAAAAGAAAGAAGAAGGATGACAAGTCTGCCAGCCAGCCGGCACCTATCCGTGCTCAGGACGGGCCACCAGTGCCCAAGAATATAGAGGCGAGGGTGCATGTGTCGGGTGAGCGGATGCTAATTCAAAGATTGTACGATGCTGCACCCGGTCCT
Source organism: Lolium multiflorum (assembly GCA_030979885.1). NCBI lineage: Eukaryota > Viridiplantae > Streptophyta > Magnoliopsida > Poales > Poaceae > Lolium > Lolium multiflorum. The sequence continues at coordinate 291,051,120 of CM061753.1, forward strand.
ATGCGATCTCTGGTTGACGGTGTTATGTTTATGGAGGAGCGGCGTCTCAGGGAGAAAGATCATGGATACCCAGTGTATGTTGCCAAGGTGCCCTCGGGCCATGGCTTTGTCGATAGTGGCTTCGCGGAGAAGATCTTCCTGCGGTATGATGACATCTTCGCCATGCTGAACAGTTATCCGGAATACAAGCAGTCGCGAGTGGATACCTCAAAGACTTCTTTCTAGCGAACCAGAAGAAGTGTAACATCCTCCTGCCTGTATTTCCCGAGTAAGTCACCCCCTCACCGTACCGGTCTTAACTCGTGATTTTTTTAGATTTCAATCGTCATGTTCTTAAACATTATGTGTTCTACGCAGAGACAAAACCTGCACACTCATCTCCATAACCCCGAAACATTCCGTGGCCACATACCTCGATGCGGACGGTAAGTCAACCACGGACTACACGAATGTCAAGGCCGTACTTGATGATGCTCTCAATGGCTACGTCAAAGCGAAAGGCAACATGCAGAGGCCAAATGTTAGGTACGGGAAGCATGTGTTCAAGCACCAAACAAAGTTTCCCTGCGTCAAGAAGCCGCCTTCTAGTAACAAGGATGCCTACTACGCCCTCTATCACATGGATAAGTTCATACGGGACCAGCAGCAGCTTACGCTACCTGAGCATCTCAGAGACTGGGCCAACAAATTGGCGCGGGTCCCTGACGACGGCATCAAGCAAGACTTCTTCCGCATCCAAGTAGAGTTTTGTGAAATCATCCATCAAGATGTCGTTAGAAGCGCGGGGGAGTTCTTCGCCGGCTATCAGCCGTCAAACAGTGACATAGACACAATGCTCCAAATGCAGGGTGACGACTACCGCTCATGGATGTGCTTGAAGAAAGGCGGCGGTTTTATCCACGCTCCGAGAAAGTCTTGATGTGCGAGCCTAGTTATGTAGTTGTGAACTAAAGACGAGCTTCTGTTGTAATAAACTTTATCCAGCACTTTACTTGCTATTAATTACTAGTTCGGCTATGTTTGTGAACTTATATATATGGCTCTGTCGTTTTCCGCACTTGATTTGGTCGTTAATTTTGTTTGCATATGCCGATGATTAGAATGGTTGGTCACTTGTACACTCGGGGGTGGAGCGAGCGAGCCTGGTGTGATGGCACAAATATCCATGTCTTGTGCATCCTACCTGGCCTCGCTCACTCCATCCCTGAATGTTAAAATTTGTTTTGACCAACAATGTATGAGGCATTCCATTTAGTTCATAGTAGCTACTTATCTCTTGTTTGAGTTGGCACTTCTTAATTGCATTTGGCCGATGATTAGAATGGTTGGTCACTTGTACACTCCGTGGTGACGTAAGCGAGCCTGGTGTGATGGCACAAATATCCATGTCTTGTGCATCCTACCTGGCCTCTTACGCCATCCCGGAATGTTAATATTTGTTTTGACCGACAAAGTATGAGGCATTCCATTTAGTTCATACTAGCTACTTATCTCTTGTTTGAGTTGGCACTTCTTAATTGCATTTGGCCGATGATTAGAATGGTTGGTCACTTGTACACTCCGTGGTGACGTAAGTGAGCCTGGTGTGATGGCACAAATATCCATGTCTTGTGCATCCTACCTGGCCTCACTTACGCCATCACGGAATGTTAATATTTGTTTTGACCGACAAAGTATGAGGCCCTTGTCATTCTTCCATTTGCTTTCGTATTTCAAAATGCCGATGATTAGAATGTTTGGTCACTTGTACACTCGGGGGAGGGGCTAGTGAACCTGGTGCGATGACACAAGTATCAATCTCTTGTGCATCCTACTTGGTTTCACTAACCCCTTCACGGAATGTTAATATTTGTTCCGACCAATAATGTATGAGGCATATGCTATTTAGTTGATACCACTTGGCTCTTTCTTCCATTTTAGTGCCGATGATTAGAATGTTCGGTCAACTGTACACTCCGGGGTGTCGCTAGTGAGCCTGGTGTGATGGCACAAATATCAATCTCTTGTGCATCCTACCTGGCCTCACTAACGCCATCCCGGGATGTTCATATTTGTTTCGACCAACAATGTATGAGGCATTCCATTTAGTTCATACTAGCTACTTGTTTCTTATTTGAGTTGGCACTTCTTAATTGCATTGGCCGATGATTAAATTTTGTGGTCACTACACTTGGGGGAGGCGCTAGCGAGCCTGGTGCGATGGCACAAATATCAATCTCTTGTGCATCCTACTTGGCCTCGCTAACGCCTTCCCTAAATGTTAATATTTGTTTGGACCGACAAAGTATGAGGCCCTTGTCATTCTTCCATTTGCTTTCGTATTTCAAAATGCCGATGATTAGAATGTTTGGTCACTTGTACACTTGGGGGAGGGGCTAGTGAACCTGGTGCGATGACACAAGTATCAATCTCTTGTGCATCCTACTTGGTTTCACTAACCCCTTCCCTAAATGTTGATATTTGTTCCGACCAACAATGTATGAGGCATGCCTTTTAGTTCATACTACTTGGATCGTTTTTGAGTTTGCTCTTATTCGTTGCAAACATCTATGAGTGTGCACTAATGTTTCTTTGGCTTGTTCATATATGTGCAGATATGACGTGGTATGTCGTGTACAAGGGCAAGGTTCCCGGAGTCTACAACGACTGGGAGGAGTGTCGGAGACAGGTTCACCGTTTTAGCGGTAACAGCTACAAAGGGTACACCACTAGAGCGGAGGCCGAAGATAGATACGCACGCTATTTGGCGGGAGAGAGGAGGGAGCGGAGGAGGAACCGGATGAAGACCACTATCATCGGGATGGTGCTAGTAGTGACTCTAGCTCTCTTCTATGTGATTGTACTTTAGATGATCGATCTTGTGTAACCACTAGCTCATTTGCGACTTTGTAACCCCGTAACTTGCATTGTAACCTCGTAACTTCTCTAATGTGAAATCTTGTGAATCATGTGGGGCTAATGTGAAGAACTATGTATGGATAAACTGTGCTGTTGTTTATATGTGTTATATATCCTGTATTGTGCTATTGTACTGTGATATATGATACGTCCCCGACGTATCCATAATTTCTGTCGTTCCATGCTTGTTTTATGACAATACTTACATGTTTTGCTTGCACTTTATGATGTTTTTATGCGTTTTCGGAACTAACCTATTAACAAGATGCCACGGTGCCAGTTCCTGTTTTCTGCTGTTTTTGGTTCCAGAAAGGCTGTTCGGGCAATATTCTCGGAATTCGACGAAACGAAGACCAAACCTCCTATTTTTCCCCGAAGGCTCCAGAACACCGAAGAAGAGTCGGAGAGGGGCCAGAGGGCCACCACACCATAGGGCGGCGCGGCCTGGCCTGGGCCCGCGCCGGCGTGGTGTGGAGCCCCTGTGTGCCCCCTGCGCCGCCTCTTCGCCTATAAAATCCCTTTCGACCTAAAAACACCGTACCACTTGACGAAACTCCAGAAAGACTCCAGGGGCGCCACCATCGCGAAACTCCAATCGGGGGACAGAAGTCTCTGTCCCCCCCGCCGGGACGGGGAAGTGCCCCGGAAGCCATCTCCATCAACGCCATCGCCTCCATCATGCTCCGTGAGTAGTTCCCCCATGGACTACGGGTTCTAGCTGTAGCTAGTTGGTATTCTCTCCCCCATGTACTTCAATACAATGATCTCATGAGCTGCCTTACATGATTGAGATCCATCTGATGTAATCGGTGTTGTGTTTGTTGGGATCCGATGGATGATACATTATGATTAGTCTATCTATAAAGTTTGTGAAGTTATTGTTGCTGCAATCTTGTTATGCTTAATGCTTGTCACTAGGGCCCGAGTGGCATGATCTTAGATTTGAGCTCTATAATTATTGCTTAGATTGTATCTACAAGTTGTATGCACATGTCACTGTCCGGAACCAAAGGCCCCGAAGTGACAGAAATCGGGACAACCGGAGGGGATGGCGGTGATGTGAGGGACACATGTTTTCACGGAGTGTTAATGCTTTGCTCCGGTGCTCTATTAAAAGGAGTACCTTAATATCCAGTAGATTCCCTTGAGGCCCGGCTGCCACCGGCTGGTAGGACAATAGATGTTGTGCAAGTTTCTCATTGCGAGCACGTACGACTAAATATGGAAAACATGCCTACATGATTAATGAATTGATGTTCTTTCTTAATGCCTTATCAATCCTATCAATTGCCCAACTGTAATTTGTTCACCCAACACTTGTTATTGGAGAGTTACCACTAGTGTAGATAGCTGGGAACCCCGGTCCATCTTTCATCATCATATACTCGTTCTACATGTCAACTATTTTCTGGTACCATTGCTCTCATATTACTACTACCGCTGCTGTGTTACTGTTACTATTGCTCTCATATCTGCTACTTTCACATCACCCCTGTTGCTAGTGCTTTTCCAGTGCAGCTGAATTGACAACTCAGTTGTTAAGGCTTATAAGTATTCTTTACCTCCCCTTGTGTCGAATCAATAAATTTGGGTAATACTTCCCGAAGACTGTTGCGATCCCCTATACTTGTGGGTCATCAAGACTATTTTCTGGCGCCATTGCCGGGGAGGCATAGCTCTACTCATAAGTTCACCTGGGGAGTACACTCTACCTCTCTCTCTGCTTTTATTTTATTTTGTCTTGCTAGTTTACTTCTGTCTAGTTTATTTGTGCTTAGTTTATTTCTGTCTAGTATTAGTTTGCGTAGTTTACTTTTGCTTAGTTTATTTTTGTCTTGTTTTATTTGTCTCATATACCCAAAAATCCATAAAAATTTGAAAAACCAAAAAAATTAAAAACTGCTGTTATGGGAGAACCTACAACCTACTTGGAGCTTATAGAATGTTATAATAATTATAGAGAATCAAGAACTGGTAAAATAATGAGTGCTATGATAGAGAAATTAAATACAATTGCTGAAATCTTGCTTAGACGCCATGATATAAACTGTTGCTCTCAACAGGATACTAAACATCTTAAATTTCAATGTGGCTTTAGTGAGGAATTTTGTATTAATAACTATAACCGGAATTGCTATATTCATTTTGGGTTCGAAGAGGTAGAACAATTTGTCTTATTTATGGGAGCCTCCGAGATAGAATCCTTCATGGTTGAGAATTATGAAACTTGTGCTATTTGTAAGGACCTTAAAGATTATGTCTCTACTATCCTTAATTCTTGCATAGAATGCTACAGTAGGAATCCTTATATCCTTGATTATAAAGAGAGACACATTAATGCACAAGAATGCACTCACAATTTGCAGGAACCGGTGGAAGAAGAAATTGATGAACCTGAAAGCTCATTGGATGAAAAAGAGGAGGAAATTGATGAACCGAAAGCTCATTGGATGAAAAAGAAGAGGAGAGCGACGAACAAAAGGAGGAAGAATGGATTAGCTACCCATGTCAACCTTCTAATGAGAGTAACTCTTTATCTCTTACACTATTTGATTGTCCTCCATGCTTACCGGAAGAGGTTGAATGTTATGTTCCTGTGGATTCTCTTGAAATAGTACCTATGAGTAATACTTGTGAGAATGATTATGCTACTGTTATATATGATAATCCATGCTACTTTGATAAATCTTATGATAATGCTTTGTTTGTGCCTGATGTCGAAATGCATGGTACTAAAGAATTTTGTTTGGCAAATGTCTATGATAAAGCTCTTGATGATGGTCCTATGTTACTTGATAATATTAATTGTACTACTAATGAAAATGGGATTGGAGAGTTCTTGACTTATTCTATGAGTCCCATATCTATTGAGATTGATCACCTACCTTGTTATATTATTAATAAAAGTAAGTTTGAAAGTTTTAATTCCACAATTCTTGAACTTGATAAAAATTATGTGTTTGGAAATCATGAAAAGTATGCTGCATGTGATAGTTATATTGTTGAGTTTATCCATGAAGCTACTGAAAATTATTATGAGAGAGGAAAATATGGTTGTAGAAATTTTCATGGTACTAATACACCTCTCTATATGCTGAAATTTTTGAAGTTACACTTGTTCTATCTTCCTTTGCTTGTTACTTTGCTCTTCATGAACTTGTTTATTTACAAGATTCCTTTTCATAGGAAGCATGTTAGGCTTAAATGTGTTTTGAATTTGCCTCTTGATGCTCTCTTTTGCTTCAAATACTATTTCTTGCGAGTGCATCATTAAAACTGCTGAGCCCATCTTGATGGCTATAAAGAAAGAACTTCTTGGGAGATAACCCATGTGTTATTTTGCTACAGTAATTTGTTTTATATTTGTGTCTTGGAAGTTGTTTACTACTGTAGCAACCTCTCCTTATCTTAGTTTTGTGTTTTGTTGTGCCAAGTGAAGCCTCTAATCGAAGGTTGATACTAGATTTGGATTTCTGCGCAGAAACAGATTTCTATCTGTCACGAATCTGGGCATATTTCTCTGTAGGAAACTCAGAAAAATCTGCCAATTTACGTGCGTGATCCTCAGATATGTACGCAACTTTTATTAGTTTTGAGTTTTCTGATTTGAGCAACGGAAGTACCATTTTAAAATTCGTCTTTACTGGCTGTTCTGTTTTGGCAGATTATGTCTCTGTTTTTTGCATTGTCTCTTGTGGACTTTATGTGAGGCTTTCTAGACGTGGAGAGCTGTAGCTAATGTTTTATTGAGTTCTTGCAATGTGCCACTACAGGACCAAGGTGGATTCAAATTTTTTGAGTACTAACCCCTCTAATGAAGTTTATGAGAAGTTTGGTGTGAAGGAAGTTTTCAAGGGTCAAGAGAGGAGGATGATATATGATCAAGAAGAGTGAAAAGTCTAAGCTTGGGGATGCCCCCGTGGTTCATCCCTGCATATTTCAAGGAGACTCAAGCGTCTAAGCTTGGGGATGCCCAAGGCATCCCTTCTTCATCAACTTATCAGGTTTGTTCTATTGAAACTATATTTTTATTCGGTCACATCTTATGTGCTTTACTTGAGCGTCTGTGTGTTTTTATTTTTGTTTGTGTTTGAATAAAGATGGATCCTAGCAATCCTTGTTTGGGAGAGAGACACGCTCCGCTTTTTCATATGAACACTTGTTCTTCGTTTTACTTTTAATGTTCAATGATAAAAGTTGGAAGCTACAATACTTATTGTTTGGTTGGAAACAGAAAATGCCTCATCATGTCTTGGATAATCTGACACTTGGCAATTGTTTTGAGCTCTCAAGTAGATCATAAGTTTTTGCATGTAGTTTAAACCTATTAGTGGAGAACTACCGTAGAGCTTGTTAAAATTTGTTTGCATAATTGATCTCTCTTAAGGTCTTAATATTTTCTGGTAAAAGTGTTTGAGCTACAAGGAAGACAGTGTAGAGTATTATAATGCTTGCGATATGTTCTTATGTAAGTTTTGCTGGTTCATACTTGTGTTTGCTTCAAACAACCTTGCTAGCCTAAGCCTTGTATCGAGAGGGAATACTTCTCGTGCATCCAAAACCTTAAGCCAAACCTATGCCATCTGTGTCCACTATACCTACCTACTATGTGGTATTTTCTGCCATTCCAAAGTAAATTGCTTGAGTGCTACCTTTAAACAATTCAAAATTTATCACCTCTGATTTGTGTCAATGTTTTATAGCTCATGAGGAAGTATGTGGTGTTTTATCTTTCGATCTTGTCATTTACTTCGGACAGACTTTCACAATGGACTAGTGGCTTCATCCGCTTATCCAATAACTTTGCATAAAGAGCTGGCAAAGGGGTTCCCAGCCCCAATTAATTAACTTCATTAATAATTCTCTTCACATGTTTTGCTCTGATTCATCAGTAATAATTTTGCAAATAGACACTCCTCCATGGTATGTGAAAGGTTGGAAGGCACCCGAGGATTCGGTTAGCCATGGATTGTGAAAGAAAGGTTGGAAGGAGTGCCACCCCACTAAAATACATGTGTAAACAAAAGAGAAGAGGGATGATCTACCACGGTGGTAGAAATAACGTCCTTCATGGGAGCCGCTCTTGAAAGTCTGGTTGATAAGGTAGTTAGAGTACCCATTACCATTCGTTGACAACAACAAACACCTCTCAAAACTTTACTTTTATGCTCTATTTATGTTTTCAAAACCAAAGCTCTAGCACAAATATAGCAATCGATGCTTTCCTCTTTGAAGGGCCATTCTTTTACTTTATGTTGAGTCAGTTTACCTATTTCCTTCCATCTTAGAAGCAAACACTTGTGTCAACTGTGCATTGATTCTTACATACTTGCTTATTTGCATTCATCATATTACTTTGTGTTGACCATTATCCATGAGATATACATGTTGAAAGTTGAAAGCAACCGCTGAAACTTAAATCTTCCTCTGTGTTGCTTCGATGCCTTTACTTTGAACTTATTGCTTTATGAGTTAACTCTTGTGCAAAACTTTTGATGCTTGTCTTGAAAGTACTCTTCATGAAAAGTTTTGCTATATGTTATCTATTTGTTAGCAACTATAGATCATTGCCTTGAGTCACTTCATTCATTTCATATGCTTTGTAATAGTATGATCAAGGTTATGTAAGTAGCATGTCACTACAGAAATTATTCTTTTTATCGTTTACCTGCTCGGGACGAGCAGAACTAAGCTTGGGGATGCTGATACGTCCCCGACGTATCCATAATTTCTGTCGTTCCATGCTTGTTTTATGACAATACTTACATGTTTTGCTTGCACTTTATGATGTTTTTATGCGTTTTCCGGAACTAACCTATTAACAAGATGCCACAGTGCCAGTTCCTGTTTTCTGTTTTTGGTTCCAGAAAGGCTGTTCGGGCAATATTCTCGGAATTCAACGAAACGAAGACCAAACCTCCTATTTTTCCCGGAAGGCTCAGAACACCGAAGAAGAGTCGGAGAGGGGGCAGAGGGCCACCACACCATAGGGCGGCGCGGCCTGGCTGGGCCCGCGCCGCTGTGGTGTGGAGCCCCCAGTGCCTGCGCCGCCTCTTCGCCTATAAAATCCCTTTCGACCTAAAAACACCGTACCACTTGACGAAACTCCAGAAAGACTCCAGGGGCGCCGCCACCATCGCGAAACTCCAATTCGGGGGACAGAAGTCTCTGTCCCGGCCTGCCGGGACGGGGAAGTGCCCCGAAGCCATCTCCATCAACGCCATCGCCTCCATCATGCTCCGTGAGTAGTTCCCCCATGGACTACGGGTTCTAGCTGTAGCTAGTTGGTATTCTCTCCCCATGTACTTCAATACAATGATCTCATGAGCTGCCTTACATGATTGAGATCCATCTGATGTAATCGGTGTTGTGTTTGTTGGGATCCGATGGATGATACATTATGATTAGTCTATCTATAAAGTTTGTGAAGTTATTGTTGCTGCAATCTTGTTATGCTTAATGCTTGTCACTAGGGCCCGAGTGGCATGATCTTAGATTTGAGCTCTATAATTATTGCTTAGATTGTATCTACAAGTTGTATGCACATGTCACTGTCCGGAACCAAAGGCCCCGAAGTGACAGAAATCGGGACAACCGGAGGGGATGGCGGTGATGTGAGGGACACATGTTTTCACGGAGTGTTAATGCTTTGCTCCGGTGCTCTATTAAAAGGAGTACCTTAATATCCAGTAGATTCCCTTGAGGCCCGGCTGCCACCGGCTGGTAGGACAATAGATGTTGTGCAAGTTTCTCATTGCGAGCACGTACGACTAAATATGGAAAACATGCCTACATGATTAATGAATTGATGTTCTTTCTTAATGCCTTATCAATCCTATCAATTGCCCAACCGTAATTTGTTCACCCAACACTTGTTATAGGAGAGTTACCACTAGTGTAGATAGCTGGGAACCCCGGTCCATCTTTCATCATCATATACTCGTTCTACATGTCAACTATTTTCTGGTACCATTGCTCTCATATTACTACTACTGCTGCTGTGTTACTGCTACTATTGCTCTCATATCACTACTACTTTCACATCACCCCTGTTGCTAGTGCTTTTCCTGCACTGAATTGACAACTCGTTGTTAAGGCTTATAAGTATTCTTTACCTCCCTTGTGTCGAATCAATAAATTTGGGTAATACTTCCCTCGAAGACTGTTGCGATCCCCTATACTTGTGGGTCATCAATATACAACCTGTATAAATACCTGCCAGGATATAAAAAAATTTGAAATTCGTAGCAGTGGCGCACTAGTGGCCCATCAGTGGCGCACGTCCACTAAGTAGCAGTGGCGCACTGCGCTGGATCCAGTGGCGCACTGCCCTGTGATCCCTCCGAGACTAGCAGTGGCGCACCAGGAACCTCAGCAGTGGCGCACGTCCTGGAGACGCAGTGGCGCACGTCCACACGCAGCAGTGGCGCACCACCTCGCTGAAACAGTGGCGCACGCAAAGCGGTAGCAGTGGCGCACCTCGTCTAGACAGTGGTGGCGCACTGCACTGACCAACAGTGGCGCACCACTTTGGAGTAATAGTGGCGCACTGCTGGACATGTCAATGGCGCACCACGCAGTGCGCCACTGGTATCCAGGCTAGTAGTGGCGCACCCCTAGTGCGCCACTACTAGGAGTTAGCAGTGGCGCACCACTAGTGCGCCACTGAAGGCTATATGTGGTGCGCCACGATTGCCTTTCCTAGTAGTGATAGGTATAGCATCAAGCATGATAGATATCACAATGTAAAGCGCATAGGTAAAGGAGCTCGGGTTGAGAAGTAACCGGTGCACGAGGAGACGACGATGTATCCCGAAGTTCACACCCAAGGGTGCTACGTCTCCGTTGGAGCGGTGTGGAGGCACGAGGCACTCCAATGAGCCACTAGGGCCACCGTATTCTCCTCGAGCCTTTCCTCCAAGGAGGAAAGCCTCGATCCACTAAGGGACCCTTGAGGGTGGTCACCGAACCCGTACAAGCTTGGGCAAACTCCCAAGTATCAAGCTTGAGGCAACTCCACAACACGGAGGCTCTCAAGTACAAGGCCACAAGAGGCTACAACATGCCACACCGGCAACAAAGCCACCAAGACACCAACGCGCCACAACCGGCACCAAAACCACAAAGGCTACCACACTCCACTAAGGCAACAACGCCACTAAGGCTACCACACCACAAAGGCAACAACGCCACAAAGACGACAAGGCCACAAAGGCTACAAGGCCACAAAAGGCTACAACACCACAAAGGTAACAAGGCCACTAAGGCTACAACACCACCAAGGTCAACATGCCCTCTACGAGACCGAAACCCCGGAGAGAACCCAAACCGATGCACCTAATGCAATGGCTAAGAACACCACTAAGATGCCCAAGTTCTTCTCTCCCAAATTCCAACAAAGCTACAAAAGCTATTGGGGGAATACGTCTCCAACGTATCGATAATTTCTTATGTTCCATGCTACTTTATTGATGATACCTACATGTTTTATGCACATATATGTCATATTTATGCATTTTGGAACTAACCTATTAACAAGATGCCGAAGAGCAGTTGCTTTTTTCTTGTTTGGTTTCAGAAATCCTAGTAAAGAAATATTCTCGGAATTGGACGAAACGCCCGGGGTCCTATTTTTGCACGAAGCTTCCAGAAGACCGAAGACCTAACGAAGTGGGGCCACGAGGTGGCCAGAGGCTAGGCCGGCGCGGCCAGGCCCTGGCCGCGCGACCTGCCTGGGGCCTCGTGTGGCCCCTCGCGTTGACCTTCCGCCTACTTAAAGCTCCCGTCGCGAAACCCCCGCCGAGAGCCACGATACGGAAAACCTTACGGAGACGCGCCGCCGCGTAATCCCATCTCGGGATTACGGAGATCGCCTCGCACCTGCGGAGAGGGGATTCATCTCCCGGAGGACTCTTCATCGCCATGATCGCCTCGGAGTGATGAGTGAGTAGTTCACCCCTGGACCATGGGTCCATAGCAGTAGCTAGATGGTCGTCTTCTCCTTGTTGTGCTTCATTGTTAGATCTTGTGAGCTGCCTAACATGATCAAGATCATCTATATGTAATTCTATATGTTGTGTTTGTCGGGATCCGATGGATAGAGAGTACTATGATTATGGTGATTATCAATCTATTGTTCATGTGTTGTTTATGATCTTGCATGCTCTCCGTTATTAGTAGAGGCTCTGGCCAAGTTTTTACTCTTAACTCCAAGAGGAGTAATTATGCTCGATAGTGGGTTCATGCCTTCATTGATACCTGGGAGTGAGAAAGTTCTAAGGTTGTGATGTCTGTTGCCACTAGGGATAAAACATTGATGCTATGTCTAAGGATGTAGTTATTGATTACATTACACAATACATAATGCAATTGTCTGTTGCTTTGCAACTTAATACTTGGAGGGGTTCGGACGATAACCTGAAGGTGGACTTTTTAGGCATAGATGCGGTTGGATGGCGGTCTATGTACTTTGTCGTAATGCCCAATTAAATCTCACTATATTTACCATGTCATGTATATGCATTGTTATGCCTTTCTCTATTTGTCAATTGCCCGACTGTAATTTGTTCACCCAACATGCTTTTATCTTATGGGAGAGACACCTCTAGTGAACTGTGGACCCGGTCCTATTCTTTCCATAGCATACAATCTACTTGTTTTATTGTTTTCTTTGCAAACATCTTCCACTCGATACGTTTAATCCTTTGTTACAGCAAGCCGGTGAGATTGACAACCTCACTGTTTCGTTGGGGCAAAGTACTACAAGAAATCCGGTCTATTGCAACAATAATTATTGCAACGACCAATTTTTGTTGCAATAGAAGGCAATCTTACCACGAAATTCTTGTTTCTGGCAATAGCCTCCACATATTGCTACAATCTAGTTTTGTCGCAGTAATTACATATTTTGTTGCGATAGAGGATGTGTATTGCAGCAAAACACAGTGGCGTTGTAATATGGTGCGCCTATTGCGACAATTACACTTTGTTGCGTGAATTTGTCACCTTGTTGCAATAGAGAGTAGCTAATGCAACAAAGCAGAAAAATGTGGTAATATTTGCAAATATATTCCAACATTTTTCCATGTTGCGCTAGGTATTCATATTGTTGCAAAAATAGCTTGTATTGCAACAATATATATTTTGTCGTTATACCAGTTGTTTGCCTCAATCACATTGTGTTGCAATAATTACTGCATATTGCGAGAAGTTATATATCCATGGCAATATGTATAAGATATTGAAACAATCATGGTTTTTTCATTGTTTATATTTTTTAATCGTGATTTGATTAAAAAGATGCAATAGTTTTTAAAATATAGGTATTATCGTTGATTGATTTCTTTACCTTTTTATTATATGGACAAAATTTAATTGCCTACGGTTGATTTCGAACCTTCCACCTCCCATGTGCACGCAAGCGCTTCTAACCAACATGCCAAGGCTTTTTTGTTGTATTTAGTAGAGACAAAGATCTTTTGTAGTTAGTCTACGGGCTTTTTGCAACAATCATGATTTTTACATTGTGGCAAAACTTAATTGGCCAAGGACAGAATCGAACCCTGAATCTAACATGTGGACACCTGGAACCCACCAATTACCATCCGGTTCACTCTTAGTTTGTCATAAAAATAGAGACAAATATCTTTTGTAGTCAGTTTGTGTGCATGCTATAATTTTTTCGGAACATGGCATCAAACAAGCACGTTTCAGTTTACATTTACTCCAATAACATGACGATCAAAATTTATGTAGTGCAATAGTTGAAGCCAACATATCTTGTGCATCCGGGCAGTATCCTGTATACGTGTATCCTTTTGCATTAACCCCCTTAACTCTCTAGATTCTAATCCGTAATGAAACCATACCCGAGATACTTTGCACCAATCGACGGCTCATGGCATTGATTTCCCCTTTCGCCAGCGAGACCATGGACGTCATCCTCCCCTAGATCCCCGCACACGACATGAAAAAGGCTGGCGCTGCCTTTGACATGCTCCGCAAGACCCTCCGGTGGCGCAGCGAATCGAGCCCTGGGCGCCGGCCTGTTCTCCCTCCGCCGACTGTCTCTGCCTTTGCCACGACAAGCTCCGGCATCACCTCGACGTCCTCGCCACGTGCTCGCTCCACTGCCCTCGCTGTGAAGGCGCTCGGGCCTTCAACAACCCTGTTCGCTGGGCCAACATCTCTGCCTCCAGAGCCCGCCGCCGTGCTTGCTGCAGCCGCCCTCACTCGCCGCAGCTTAGACCCAGCTGCTGGTGGGAAGATGTGTTGTGCTCGTCGCTTCTGCAAGCATGCGTGGCGTATCCTGTTGTTTTTCACCCTCCCTGCGAAGAGCTACGTGACCCTGCCGTGGTGGTTGAGGGTCTCGGGTCTCTGTCGCTGCCGCCTCTTGAGGTGTTTACCCAAGCTCCCTCACCGTCGCTGCCCGTCATGGACGGCGATGTCTCCAGTGATGCCCAATGCTCTGTTGATGTGTGCGACGGGGGGAGGGCGCCAGAGAAGGTGGCGGGTATCGTCGATTTTCGCTCTAGGGAGATGGCGCCTGAGAAGATGGGGACTCGTCTGCAAGTTCCGGACGGCTCGGGGCTCGGGTCCCTATCGCCGACACCGGCTGCCTCGGGCGACGCTGTTTCTACCGAGGTGCCTCTTCCTAATATATTCATTATTGTAAAAATTCCCTCCAAAAGAATTACTTTCCCACCACCTAAATCAGCGCCTAATAATTTAGTTTTGGCCAAAAAATTTAACCTCCCGCTAAACAACTCATTAGTCTCCGTCCAAATATTTTTGTTCCCACCCAAAAATAGCCTATTTAACCTTCCAGGCAGACAAGTCAAACCTACTCCCGATTAGTACTCTAAACCAAATCACAGCTTCAACACGGTGGCCATTAGATCTGAGCTCTCGTCTTCGTCCGTGCTCATGGCGTCATCGCCGGCGTCAACACATAGAAGCACGCCGGGGTCAACCTCAGGTTAGTTTCTCCCAAATCTCCCAATCCCCTCCTATCGTAGAACCACATCTTCGAGTGCCGCCGTGCCGCGTGCTTTTTCCCATCGTATAGCGGCACCACATCGGCGTTCATCCCCAGTCGCAACATGACTGACCCGGAGGCGAGTCTGCGATCCCATTCATCACCAAGCCGCATCCCTGTGATCCCCTGTTTTTTCACTGTTTTAAATTAACAACTCTGTTTCTTCACTGTGGTCGCAATGTTAGATCCATTTAGATCCCCTGTGAGCTAATTTGATTTTTTTTTCTTGCATTCGTTTGCATTACTCCTATTGCAACCCATCTCAACATATCTAATAGATTTAAATCGCATCGTGAATCTACCAATATATTTTATGGGGCTACTTATCACAACACTAGGGGAGGACGCGGTATGGCGAGGTCGGGCGCTCGCCCTAACTTCATTCTGGCCATATGCGTTTAGGCGTTTGTTAATCCCTGAATGGTTAGTAACGCTGCTGGATCATTTGGAGGCAGAAAAAAAGAGTTGAACGCTTCTTCAGTAGGCACTAGCGCAGGCTGGTTTTGTTTCACACTTCGCCGTCGCTGCTTCTGTTTACATGTAGTATAAACTAAACAAGATCAACTACAAGATAATTTAGCCATAATCTTCAAGGAATGGCTGATCGCAAAAACCTATCCTCTAGCATTACCTTCTAGATTGCATGAACATAAAGTTGAAAAGATTGGTAGTGGATATACACTGATACTTTCATACTCTTTTTGGTCTTTTAAGTGCTAATTTGAAGTTAGTGGTAAATATTTACTATAATTTGTTGCTTGATTTTGTATTTGGGATCTCTTTACACCCATGTTAAAATTATAAATCTTATTAAAGCATAACAGTATTTATTTTAGAGTTTGCCTTACCGCAATTCTTTTTCCTCCTACGCCACTGTTATCACATATCTAGTTTCAGCTGTCTTATTTTGCTTGTATCATGTAAGTTTGTGCTATTGTGGCCAGTAGATTATTCACCTTTGCAGTCGCAACTCTGTATTTAGTTACTCAATACTGGTAGATCAGTTCCAGTTCCTTTATCTCAATGAATTATAACATGACACATGAGTCAATGTAGTATGGGTTCATTCAGAGCCTGATCTCAGTTAACTCTTGGCTAGGTTCTGCTGTCTACTGAGTAACAGTAGCAAGAATGATAAAAGAGGATACGGATATGTTTTCCTTTGTGATCTGCCTGTAGGTTTTTCCAGAGCTAAAACTAGATGTTTTTAATACATTTCCGTGCTATCTGTCCTTTTTTTGTATCAGATTAAGCTTGGACTTCAATACTATTCCGTTATAGTTGAACATTGTGTTGAGTGTTAGAGTTGATATGTCTTGTTGAAATTTCTGGCACTCTATCTTATTCTTTCAGAAATATCATTAGCCTCTGATGTCTGTTTAGCCAAAAATGAATCTTAGTGTACAGTAAGGAAAGGCTATGTTGTCTTTACAAGGATGGAAACATAATACATAAATAAACGTGGACAATCCAGATCCGGTAATTTTTTATCTCAGTTAATCTGTCCCTAGCATTTGCTATAATGCAGAAAATCCTTGTATGGATTAAATTGCTAAATCTTTAATACTGCTAAATCTTGTACAGGCACTCAAGGACAATCTGATACTCTAGTGTCTGCTAATGACATATGTGTCATCGATGAATGGCCATCCCATGCTCGCTGCTACCGTACGCAACTATAGGATGGTACTTGCTTTCCTTTAAATTTGGGTCCTTTGTTCTTGCAATCTAATAACCAAGTAATGCAATACATTTTTCTATGATTTGGGTTGTAGAAGCAGATGGACAGACGAAGAAGAAAGGGCGAGGTGTTCTAAAAGTTGTTAAAGCAGCTCAGAAGCCTTTTGACTTCCCACTATGCTCAGAAGATACAGGCTTGTAGTAGCAATACTTTTTTCTAATCTCTTCACTAATTAGTAACTTAGTCTCATGTATGCTAGTTTTTATGTACAATTGCTTTTATCCTTGTTATGTTCTTAGGCATATTTCTAAGATGTATGTATGGCATGGAAAACATTTAAAGAAAGTTTATCACGATGGCGTGCATGCTTAATTACTGTCATGGCATGGCCTAGGTTAGTAATTAAAGATATCGCTTTACATCATTTCACAAGGTATTAGCTTGTTGATAGAACTTGGCTTGCTTTCTCTTAATATTTAGTTGGCTAATTTTTTCTTTACATTTCTTGATTGCAGAAAGCAAAGAAATAGCTGGAGAGGGTACAAGTAATGGGAAAACGCACCTACACCTACCTACTATACTGTACATCATGGATAGTTTAGTCTTACACTTAATTAGGATAGCTACCCATTTACTTGAGTTTTCTTTGATGAATATTTGCTATGAATATTTTGATTTCTATGAACCTACATATTATATGTATGGTTTTGAATTTTGTAATTTAATAGCTTTTTTATGATTGCGATAGGCTATTGCCATAACTCACTTTTCGTTGCCTTAGGTTAGAACCATGAAAAATATAGTGTTGCATCAAATCTTCGCACCACTACTAAGTTGTCGCAGTACCTTGTTGCTACAAACAGTTTTCCCGTTGCAATAAGTATTTGGCGCCACGAAATTGGATTTTGTTGAAATAGAGTATGAACACGAAAACATTAAATTGTTGCAGTAGCTTCTCGCTACAAAAAAGTTGACCGTTGCCATAACTATTTGTCGCCACGAGTGGAATGTTTATTGCTATAAGTTAGTGCAACAAGCATAGCGTTCGTGGCAAAATGCCTAATGCTACGAAACAGTGGGTGTTGGCATAGGCTATTGCCACGATTGTCTATTGCCACGAAAGAGCATGCGCCACGAAACGTGAATTGTTGGTAGATGTTATTGCCACAAATGTGTGTTGCCACAAACTATCAATTGCCACAGTTCATTCGCATGTTGCATTAAGTTATCTCCACAAACCAAATTGTGGAGATAAGTGAGTATTGCCACGGGAAAAAATGTGGCAACTTCACGCATTGTTGTTGCAATATAAAAATTTATTGCCACAATTGCATTTTTGTTGCAATAGCCTATTACCATATGTCTAGTTGCAACGCTTCCCAACAAACGCTATTTTGTGGTA
This sequence comes from Lolium multiflorum, assembly GCA_030979885.1. NCBI lineage: Eukaryota > Viridiplantae > Streptophyta > Magnoliopsida > Poales > Poaceae > Lolium > Lolium multiflorum. The sequence continues at coordinate 291,069,138 of CM061753.1, forward strand.
ATAGGTACATATTGCCACAAAACGGCATGTATTGCGATAATTTTTTTCGTTGCAATAGACCCAAATCCTTGTAGTGATTCACCCCTGGACCATGGGTCCATAGCAGTAGCTAGATGGTCGTCTTCTCCTTGTTGTGCTTCATTGTTGGATCTTGTGAGCTGCCTAACATGATCAAGATCATCTATATGTAATTCTATATGTTGTGTTTGTCGGGATCCGATGGATAGAGAGTACTATGATTATGGTGATTATCAATCTATTGTTCATGTGTTGTTTATGATCTTGCATGCTCTCCGTTATTAGTAGAGGCTCTGGCCAAGTTTTTACTCTTAACTCCAAGAGGGAGTATTTATGCTCGATAGTGGGTTCATGCCTCCATTGAATCGGACAGTGAGAGAAAGTTCTAAGGTTGTGGATGTGTTGTTGCCACTAGGGATAAAACATTGATGCTATGTCTAAGGATGTAGTTGTTGATTACATTACGCACCATACTTAATGCAATTGTCGTTGCTTTGCAACTTAATACTGGAGGGGGTTCGGATGATAACACGAAGGTGGACTTTTTAGGCATAGATGCAGTTGGATGGCGGTCTATGTACTTTGTCGTAATGCCCAATTAAATCTCACTATATTTACCATGTCATGTATATGCATTGTTATGCCTTTCTCTATTTGTCAATTGCCCGACTGTAATTTGTTCACCCAACATGCTTTTATCTTATGGGAGAGACACCTCTAGTGAGCTGTGGACCCCGGTCCTATTCTTTACATAGCATACAATCTCTTTGTTTTATTGTTTTCTTTGCAAACATCTTCCACTCGATACGTTTAATCCTTTGTTACAGCAAGCGGTGAGATTGACAACCTCACTGTTTCGTTGGGACAAAGTACTTGGGTGTGTTGTGCGGGTTCCGCGTTGGCGGAATCCCTGGTGTTGCGCCGCATCACATTTCGCGACCATCAACCTTCAACGTGCTTCTTGGCTCCTACTGGTTCGATTAAACCTTGGTTTCTTTCTGAGGGAAAACTTGCTACTGTGCGCATCATACCTTCCTCTTGGGGTTCCCAACGAACGTGTGAGTTACACGCCATCAAGAGGGCACCGCGATGCACATACATGACATGATAAATATAGTGAGATTTAATTGGGCATTACGACAAAGTACATAGACCGCCATCCAACTGCATCTATGCCTAAAAAGTCCACCTTCAGTTATCATCCGAACCCCTCGGTATTAAGTTGCAAACAACAGACAATTGCATTAAGTATGGTGCGTAATGTAATCAATAACTACATCCTCGGACATAGCATCAATGTTTTATCCCTAGTGGCAACAGCACAACACAACCTTAGAACTTTCTGTCACTGTCCCAGGTGTCAATGGGGCATGAACCCACTATCGAGCATAAATACTCCCTCTTGGAGTTACTAGCAAAAACTTGGCCGAGCCTCTACTAATAACGGAAAGCATGCAAGATCTTAAACAACACATAAACATCAGATTGATAATTACCATAGCATAGTATTCTCTCTCCATCCATCGACAAACACAACATATAGTATTACAGATAGATGATCTTGATCATGTTAGGCAGCTCACAAGATCCAACAATGAAGCACAATGAGGAGAAGACAACCATCTAGCTACTATGGACCCATAGTCCGGGTGAACTACTCACTCTCATCACTCCGGAGGCGACCATGGCGGTGTAGAGTCCTCCGGGAGATGAATCCCCTCTCCCCGGAGTGGGATCTCCTGAATCCCCGAGATGGGATTCGCGGCGGCTGCGTCTGGGGGTTTTCCGTATCGTGGCTCGGTGTGGGGGTTTCGTCACGGAGGCTTTAAGTAGGCGGAAGGGTAGGTCAAGAGGCGGCACGGGGGCCCCACACCACAGGGCCGCGCGGCCGGGGGCCGCGCCGCCCTAGGGTGTGGCCCCCTCGTGGCCCCTCTTCGTCTCATCTTCGGACTTCTGGAAGCTTCGTGGCGAAATAGGCCCCTGGGCGTTGATTTCGTCCAATTCCGAGAATATTTCCTTACTAGGATTTCTGAAACCAAAAACAGACAATCGGCTCTTCGGCATCTTGTTAATAGGTTAGTTCCAGAAAATGCATAAATATGACATAAAGTGTGCATATAACATGTAGATAACATCAATAATGTGGCATGGAACATAAGAAATTATCGATACGTTGGAGACGTATCAGCACCCTCTCAAGCTGCCGCCGAGGGGAAAACCTATTGCAACAAGCGGCGCCTATTCTGTTCTCAGGAGACGCCTCCGGCCGACTTCACCGAGACTCAGCCGATAGCCGAGGTGAGAAGTGTTATCAGTCCTAACACACTGAAGAAGGCTTGCGAAGAGGAGAATGCAGTCCCAGTAAAAACGAAGCCGAAGGGACGGAAAAGAAAGAAGAAGGATGACAAGTCTGCCAGCCAGCCGGCACCTATCCGTGCTCAGGACGGGCCACCAGTGCCCAAGAATATAGAGGCGAGGGTGCATGTGTCGGGTGAGCGGATGCTAATTCAAAGATTGTACGATGCTGCACCCGGTCCTATGCGATCTCTGGTTGACGGTGTTATGTTTATGGAGGAGCGGCGTCTCAGGGAGAAAGATCATGGATACCCGGTGTATGTTGCCAAGGTGCCCTCGGGCCATGGCTTTGTCGATAGTGGCTTCGCGGAGAAGATCTTCCTGCGGTATGATGACATCTTCGCCATGCTGAACAGTTATCCGGAGACCGGGCAGTCGCGAGTGGATACCTCAAAGACTTCTTTCTAGCGAACCAGAAGAAGTGTAACATCCTCCTGCCTGTATTTCCCGAGTAAGTCACCCCCTCACCGTACCGGTCTTAACTCGTGATTTTTTTAGATTTCAATCGTCATGTTCTTAAACATTATGTGTTCTACGCAGAGACAAAACCTGCACACTCATCTCCATAACCCCGAAACATTCCGTGGCCACATACCTCGATGCGGACGGTAAGTCAACCACGGACTACACGAATGTCAAGGCCGTACTTGATGATGCTCTCAATGGCTACGTCAAAGCGAAAGGCAACATGCAGAGGCCAAATGTTAGGTACGGGAAGCATGTGTTCAAGCACCAAACAAAGTTTCCCTGCGTCAAGAAGCCGCCTTCTAGTAACAAGGATGCCTACTACGCCCTCTATCACATGGATAAGTTCATACGGGACCAGCAGCAGCTTACGCTACCTGAGCATCTCAGAGACTGGGCCAACAAATTGGCGCGGGTCCCTGACGACGGCATCAAGCAAGACTTCTTCCGCATCCAAGTAGAGTTTTGTGAAATCATCCATCAAGATGTCGTTAGAAGCGCGGGGGAGTTCTTCGCCGGCTATCAGCCGTCAAACAGTGACATAGACACAATGCTGCAAATGTAGGGTGACGACTACCGCTCATGGATGTGCTTGAAGAAAGGCGGCGGTTTTATCCACGCTCCGAGAAAGTCTTGATGTGCGAGCCTAGTTATGTAGTTGTGAACTAAAGACGAGCTTCTGTTGTAATAAACTTTATCCAGCACTTTACTTGCTATTAATTACTAGTTCGGCTATGTTTGTGAACTTATATATATGGCTCTGTCGTTTTCCGCACTTGATTTGGTCGTTAATTTTGTTTGCATATGCCGATGATTAGAATGGTTGGTCACTTGTACACTCGGGGGTGGAGCGAGCGAGCCTGGTGTGATGGCACAAATATCCATGTCTTGTGCATCCTACCTGGCCTCGCTCACTCCATCCCTGAATGTTAAAATTTGTTTTGACCAACAATGTATGAGGCATTCCATTTAGTTCATAGTAGCTACTTATCTCTTGTTTGAGTTGGCACTTCTTAATTGCATTTGGCCGATGATTAGAATGGTTGGTCACTTGTACACTCCGTGGTGACGTAAGCGAGCCTGGTGTGATGGCACAAATATCCATGTCTTGTGCATCCTACCTGGCCTCACTTACGCCATCCCGGAATGTTAATATTTGTTTTGACCGACAAAGTATGAGGCATTCCATTTAGTTCATACTAGCTACTTATCTCTTGTTTGAGTTGGCACTTCTTAATTGCATTTGGCCGATGATTAGAATGGTTGGTCACTTGTACACTCCGTGGTGACGTAAGTGAGCCTGGTGTGATGGCACAAATATCCATGTCTTGTGCATCCTACCTGGCCTCACTTACGCCATCACGGAATGTTAATATTTGTTTTGACCGACAAAGTATGAGGCCCTTGTCATTCTTCCATTTGCTTTCGTATTTCAAAATGCCGATGATTAGAATGTTTGGTCACTTGTACACTCGGGGGAGGGGCTAGTGAACCTGGTGCGATGACACAAGTATCAATCTCTTGTGCATCCTACTTGGTTTCACTAACCCCTTCACGGAATGTTAATATTTGTTCCGACCAATAATGTATGAGGCATATGCTATTTAGTTGATACCACTTGGCTCTTTCTTCCATTTTAGTGCCGATGATTAGAATGTTCGGTCAACTGTACACTCCGGGGTGTCGCTAGTGAGCCTGGTGTGATGGCACAAATATCAATCTCTTGTGCATCCTACCTGGCCTCACTAACGCCATCCCGGGATGTTCATATTTGTTTCGACCAACAATGTATGAGGCATTACATTTAGTTCATACTAGCTACTTGTTTCTTATTTGAGTTGGCACTTCTTAATTGCATTGGCCGATGATTAAATTTTGTGGTCACTACACTTGGGGGAGGCGCTAGCGAGCCTGGTGCGATGGCACAAATATCAATCTCTTGTGCATCCTACTTGGCCTCGCTAACGCCTTCCCTAAATGTTAATATTTGTTTGGACCGACAAAGTATGAGGCCCTTGTCATTCTTCCATTTGCTTTCGTATTTCAAAATGCCGATGATTAGAATGTTTGGTCACTTGTACACTCGGGGGAGGGGCTAGTGAACCTGGTGCGATGACACAAGTATCAATCTCTTGTGCATCCTACTTGGTTTCACTAACCCCTTCCCTAAATGTTGATATTTGTTCCGACCAACAATGTATGAGGCATGCCTTTTAGTTCATACTACTTGGATCGTTTTTGAGTTTGCTCTTATTCGTTGCAAACATCTATGAGTGTGCACTAATGTTTCTTTGGCTTGTTCATATATGTGCAGATATGACGTGGTATGTCGTGTACAAGGGCAAGGTTCCCGGAGTCTACAACGACTGGGAGGAGTGTCGGAGACAGGTTCACCGTTTTAGCGGTAACAGCTACAAAGGGTACACCACTAGAGCGGAGGCCGAAGATAGATACGCACGCTATTTGGCGGGAGAGAGGAGGGAGCGGAGGAGGAACCGGATGAAGACCACTATCATCGGGATGGTGCTAGTAGTGACTCTAGCTCTCTTCTATGTGATTGTACTTTAGATGATCGATCTTGTGTAACCACTAGCTCATTTGCGACTTTGTAACCCCGTAACTTGCATTGTAACCTCGTAACTTCTCTAATGTGAAATCTTGTGAATCATGTGGGGCTAATGTGAAGAACTATGTATGGATAAACTGTGCTGTTGTTTATATGTGTTATATATCCTGTATTGTGCTATTGTACTGTGATATATGATACGTCCCCGACGTATCCATAATTTCTGTCGTTCCATGCTTGTTTTATGACAATACTTACATGTTTTGCTTGCACTTTATGATGTTTTTATGCGTTTTCGGAACTAACCTATTAACAAGATGCCACGGTGCCAGTTCTGTTTTCTGTTTTTGGTTCCGAAAGGCTGTTCGGGCAATATTCTCGAATTCGACAAACGAAGACCAAACCTCCTATTTTTCCCGGAAGGCTCAGAACACCGAAGAAGAGTCGGAGAGGGGGCCACCACCACAGGCGGCGCGCCGGCTGGCCCGCGCCGGCTGTGGTGTGGAGCCCCAGGTGCCCCCCGCGCCTCTTCGCCTATAAAATCCCTTTCGACCTAAAAACACCGTACCACTTGACGAAACTGGAAAGACTCCGGGCGCCGCCACCATCGCGAAACTCAATTCGGGGAGGAAGTCTCTGTCCGGCACCTGCCGGGACGGGAAGTGCCCCGGAAGCCATCTCCATCAACGCCATCGCCTCCATCATGCTCCGTGAGTAGTTCCCCCATGGACTACGGGTTCTAGCTGTAGCTAGTTGGTATTTTCTCCCCCATGTACTTCAATACAATGATCTCATGAGCTGCCTTACATGATTGAGATCCATCGATGTAATCGGTGTTGTGTTTGTTGGGATCCGATGGATGATACATTATGATTAGTCTATCTATAAAGTTTGTGAAGTTATTGTTCTTTGCAATCTTGTTATGCTTAATGCTTGTCACTAGGGCCCGAGTGGCATGATCTTAGATTTGAGCTCTATAATTATTGCTTAGATTGTATCTACAAGTTGTATGCACATGTCACTGTCCGGAACCAAAGGCCCCGAAGTGGCAATCGGGACAACCGGAGGGGATGACGGTGATGTGAGGGACACATGTTTTCACGGAGTGTTAATGCTTTGCTCCGATGCTCTATTAAAAGGAGTACCTTAATATCCAGTAGATTCCCTTGAGGCCCGGCTGCCACCGGCTGGTAGGACAATAGATGTTGTGCAAGTTTCTCATTGCGAGCACGTACGACTAAATATGGAAAACATGCCTACATGATTAATGAATTGATGTTCTTTCTTAATGCCTTATCAATCCTATCAATTGCCCAACTGTAATTTGTTCACCCAACACTTGTTATAGGAGAGTTACCACTAGTGTAGATAGCTGGGAACCCCGGTCCATCTTTCATCATCATATACTCGTTCTACATGTCAACTATTTTCTGGTACCATTGCTCTCATATTACTACTACTGCTGTGTTACTGCTACTATTGCTCTCATATCACTGCTACTCACATCACCCGTTGCTAGTGCTTTTCCAGTGCGGCTGAATTGACAACTCAGTTGTTAAGGCTTATAAGTATTCTTTACCTCCCCTTGTGTCGAATCAATAAATTTGGGTAATACTTCCCTCGAAGACTGTTGCGATCCCCTATACTTGTGGGTCATCAAGACTATTTTCTGGCGCCATTGTCGAGGCATAGCTCTACTCATAAGTTCACAAGGAGTACACTCTACCTCTCTCTGCTTTTATTTTATTTTGTCTTGCTAGTTTACTTTGTCTAGTTTATTTGTGCTTAGTTTATTTCTGTCTAGTATTAGTTTGCGTAGTTTACTTTTGCTTAGTTTATTTTTGTCTTGTTTTATTTGTCTCATATACCCAAAAATCCATAAAAATTTGAAAAACCAAAAAATTAAAAACTGCTGTTATGGGAGAACCTACAACCTACTTGGAGCTTATAGAATGTTATAATAATTATAGAGAATCAAGAACTGGTAAAATAATGAGTGCTATGATAGAGAAATTAAATACAATTGCTGAAATCTTGCTTAGACGCCATGATATAAACTGTTGCTCTCAACAGGATACTAAACATCTTACATTTCAATGTGGCTTTAGTGAGGAATTTTGTATTAATAACTATAACCGGAATTGCTATATTCATTTTGGGTTCGAAGAGGTAGAACAATTTGTCTTATTTATGGGAGCCTCCGAGATAGAATCCTTCATGGTTGAGAATTATGAAACTTGTGCTATTTGTAAGGACCTTAAAGATTATGTCTCTACTATCCTTAATTCTTGCATAGAATGCTACAGTAGGAATCCTTATATCCTTGATTATAAAGAGAGACACATTAATGCACAAGAATGCACTCACAATTTGCAGGAACCGGTGGAAGAAGAAATTGATGAACCTGAAAGCTCATTGGATGAAAAAGAGGAGGAAATTGATGAACCTGAAAGCTCATTGGATGAAAAAGAAGAGGAGAGCGACGAACAAAAGGAGGAAGAATGGATTAGCTACCCATGTCAACCTTCTAATGAGAGTAACTCTTTATCTCTTACACTATTTGATTGTCCTCCATGCTTACCGGAAGAGGTTGAATGTTATGTTCCTGTGGATTCTTTTGAAATAGTACCTATGAGTAATACTTGTGAGAATGATTATGCTACTGTTATATATGATAATCCATGCTACTTTGATAAATCTTATGATAATGCTTTGTTTGTGCCTGATGTCGAAATGCATGGTACTAAAGAATTTTGTTTGGCAAATGTCTATGATAAAGCTCTTGATGATGGTCCTATGTTACTTGATAATATTAATTGTACTACTAATGAAAATGGGATTGGAGAGTTCTTGACTTATTCTATGAGTCCCATATCTATTGAGATTGATCACCTACCTTGTTATATTATTAATAAAAGTAAGTTTGAAAGTTTTAATTCCACAATTCTTGAACTTGATAAAAATTATGTGTTTGGAAATCATGAAAAGTATGCTGCATGTGATAGTTATATTGTTGAGTTTATCCATGAAGCTACTGAAAATTATTATGAGAGAGGAAAATATGGTTGTAGAAATTTTCATGGTACTAATACACCTCTCTATATGCTGAAATTGCTGAAGTTACACTTGTTCTATCTTCCTTTGCTTGTTACTTTGCTCTTCATGAACTTGTTTATTTACAAGATTCCTTTTCATAGGAAGCATGTTAGGCTTAAATGTGTTTTGAATTTGCCTCTTGATGCTCTCTTTTGCTTCAAATACTATTTCTTGCGAGTGCATCATTAAAACTGCTGAGCCCATCTTGATGGCTATAAAGAAAGAACTTCTTGGGAGATAACCCATGTGTTATTTTGCTACAGTAATTTGTTTTATATTTGTGTCTTGGAAGTTGTTTACTACTGTAGCAACCTCTCCTTATCTTAGTTTTGTGTTTTGTTGTGCCAAGTGAAGCCTCTAATCGAAGGTTGATACTAGATTTGGATTTCTGCGCAGAAACAGATTTCTATCTGTCACGAATCTGGGCATATTTCTCTGTAGTAAACTCAGAAAAATCTGCCAATTTACGTGCGTGATCCTCAGATATGTACGCAACTTTTATTAGTTTTGAGTTTTCTGATTTGAGCAACAGAAGTACCATTTTAAAATTCGTCTTTACTGGCTGTTCTGTTTTGGCAGATTATGTCTCTGTTTTTTGCATTGTCTCTTGTGGACTTTATGTGAGGCTTTCTAGACGTGGAGAGCTGTAGCTAATGTTTTATTGAGTTCTTGCAATGTGCCACTACAGGACCAAGGTGGATTCAAATTTTTTGAGTACTAACCCCTCTAATGAAGTTTATGAGAAGTTTGGTGTGAAGGAAGTTTTCAAGGGTCAAGAGAGGAGGATGATATATGATCAAGAAGAGTGAAAAGTCTAAGCTTGGGGATGCCCCCGTGGTTCATCCCTGCATATTTCAAGGAGACTCAAGCGTCTAAGCTTGGGGATGCCAAGGCATCCCCTTCTTCATCAACTTATCAGGTTTCTTCTATTGAAACTATATTTTTATTCGGTCACATCTTATGTGCTTTACTTGGAGCGTCTGTGTGTTTTTATTTTTGTTTGTGTTTGAATAAAGATGGATCCTAGCAATCCTTGTTTGGGAGAGAGACACGCTCCGCTTTTTCATATGAACACTTGTTCTTCGTTTTACTTTTAATGTTCAATGATAAAAGTTGAAGCTACAATACTTATTGTTTGGTTGGAAACAGAAAATGCCTCATCATGTCTTGGATAATCTGACACTTGGCAATTGTTTTGAGCTCTCAAGTAGATCATAAGTTTTTGCATGTAGTTTAAACCTATTAGTGGAGAACTACCGTAGAGCTTGTTAAAATTTGTTTGCATAATTGATCTCTCTTAAGGTCTTAATATTTTCTGGTAAAAGTGTTTGAGCTACAAGGAAGACAGTAAGGTATTATAATGCTTGATATGTTCTTATGTAAGTTTTATTGTATCGGTTCATACTTGTGTTTGCTTCAAACAACCTTGCTAGCCTAAGCCTTGTATCGAGAGGAATACTTCTCGTGCATCCAAAACCTTAAGCCAAACCTATGCCATCTGTGTCCACTATACCTACCTACTATGTGGTATTTTCTGCCATTCCAAAGTAAATTGCTTGAGTGCTACCTTTAAACAATTCAAAATTTATCACCTCTGATTTGTGTCAATGTTTTATAGCTCATGAGGAAGTATGTGGTGTTTTATCTTTCGATCTTGTCATTTACTTCGACAGACTTTCACAATGGACTAGTGGCTTCATCCGCTTATCCAATAACTTTGCATAAAGAGCTGGCAAAGGGGTTCCCAGCCCCAATTAATTAACTTCATTAATAATTCTCTTCACATGTTTTGCTCTAATTCATCAGTAAGCAACTTAATTTTGCAAATAGACACTCCTCCATGGTATGTGAAAGGTTGGAAGGCACCCGAGGATTCGGTTAGCCATGGTTTGTGAAAGAAAGGTTGGAAGGAGTGCCACCCCACTAAAATACATGTGTAAACAAAAGAGAAGAGGGATGATCTACCACGGTGGTAGAAATAACGTCCTTCATGGGAGCCGCTCTTGAAAGTCTGGTTGATAAGGTAGTTAGAGTACCCATTACCATTCGTTGACAACAACAAACACCTCTCAAAACTTTACTTTTATGCTCTATATATGTTTTCAAAAAAAGCTCTAGCACAAATATAGCAATCGATGCTTTCCTCTTTGAAGGGCCATTCTTTTACTTTATGTTGAGTCAGTTACCTATTTCCTTCCATCTTAGAAGCAAACACTTGTGTCAGCTGTGCATTGATTCTTACATACTTGCTTATTTGCATTCATCATATTACTTTGTGTTGACCATTATCCATGAGATATACATGTTGAAAGTTGAAAGCAATTGCTGAAACTTAAATCTTCCTTTGTGTTGCTTCGATGCCTTTACTTTGAACTTATTGCTTTATGAGTTAACTCTTGTGCAAAACTTTTGATGCTTGTCTTGAAAGTACTCTTCATGAAAAGTTTTGCTATATGTTATCTATTTGTTAGCAACTATAGATCATTGCCTTGAGTCACTTCATTCATTTCATATGCTTTGTAATAGTATGATCAAGGTTATGTAAGTAGCATGTCACTACAGAAATTATTCTTTTTATCATTTACCTGCTCGGGACGGAACTAGCTTTGGGATGATACGTCCCCGACGTATCCATAATTTCTGTCGTTCCATGCTTGTTTTATGACAATACTTACATGTTTTGCTTGCACTTTATGATGTTTTTATGCGTTTTCGGAACTAACCTATTAACAAGATGCCACAGTGCCGTTCCTGTTTTCTGTTTTTTGGTTCCGGAAAGGCTGTTCGGGCAATATTCTCGGAATTCAACGAAACGAAGACCAAACCTCCTATTTTTCCCGGAAGGCTCCAGAACACCGAAGAAGAGTCGGAGAGGGCCAGAGGCCACCACACCATAGGGCGCGGCACTGGCTCGGGCCCGCGCCGGCTGGTGTGGAGCCCCCAGGTGCCCCCTGCGCCGCTTCGCCTATAAATCCCTTTCGACCTAAAAACACCGTACCACTTGACTCCAGAAAGACTCCAGGGCGCCGCCACCATCGCGAAACTCCAATTCGGGGACAGAAGTCTCTGTCCCGCACTGGGACGGGGAAGTGCCCCCGAAGCCATCTCCATCAACGCCATCGCCTCCATCATGCTCCGTGAGTAGTTCCCCCATGGACTACGGGTTCTAGCTGTAGCTAGTTGGTATTTTCTCCCCCATGTACTTCAATACAATGATCTCATGAGCTGCCTTACATGATTGAGATCCATCGATGTAATCGGTGTTGTGTTTGTTGGGATCCGATGGATGATACATTATGATTAGTCTATCTATAAAGTTTGTGAAGTTATTGTTGCTGCAATCTTGTTATGCTTAATGCTTGTCACTAGGGCCCGAGTGGCATGATCTTAGATTTGAGCTCTATAATTATTGCTTAGATTGTATCTACAAGTTGTATGCACATGTCACTCCGGAACCAAAGGCCGAAGTGGAAATCGGGACCCGGAGGATGGCGGTGATGTGAGGGACACATGTTTTCACGGAGTGTTAATGCTTTGCTCCGGTGCTCTATTAAAAGGAGTACCTTAATATCCAGTAGATTCCCTTGAGGCCCGGCTGCCACCGGCTGGTAGGACAATAGATGTTGTGCAAGTTTCTCATTGCGAGCACGTACGACTAAATATGGAAAACATGCCTACATGATTAATGAATTGATGTTCTTTCTTAATGCCTTATCAATCCTATCAATTGCCCAACTGTAATTTGTTCACCCAACACTTGTTATTGGAGAGTTACCACTAGTGTAGATGGGAACCCCGGTCCATCTTTCATCATCATATACTCGTTCTACATGTCAACTATTTTCTAGTGCCATTGCTCTCATATTACTACCTGCTGCTGTGTTACTGTTACTATTGCTCTCATATCACTACTACTTTCACATCACCCCTGTTGCTAGTGCTTTTCCAGGTGCAGCTGAATTGACAACTCAGTTGTTAAGGCTTATAAGTATTCTTTACCTCCTCTGTCGAATCAATAAATTTGGGTAATACTTCCTCGTATCGATCCCCTATACTTGTGGGTCATCAATATACAACCTGTATAAATACCTGCCAGGATATAAAAAAATTTGAAATTCGTAGCAGTGGCGCACTAGTGGCCCATCAGTGGCGCACGTCCACTAAGTAGCAGTGGCGCACTGCGCTGGATCCAGTGGCGCACTGCCCTGTGATCCCCTCCGAGACTAGCAGTGGCGCACCAGGAACCTCAGCAGTGGCGCACGTCCTGGAGACAGCAGTGGCGCACGTCCACACGCAGCAGTGGCGCACCACCTCGCTGAAACAGTGGCGCACGCAAAACGGTAGCAGTGGCGCACCTCGTCTAGACAGTGGTGGCGCACTGCCACTGACCAACAGTGGCGCACCACTTTGGAGTAATAGTGGCGCACTGCTGGACATGTCAATGGCGCACCACGCAGTGCGCCACTGGTATCCAGGCTAGTAGTGGCGCACCCCTAGTGCGCCACTACTAGGAGTTAGAAGTGGCGCACCACTAGTGCGCCACAGAAGGCTATATGTGGTGCGCCACTGATTGCCTTTTTCCTAGTAGTGATAGGTATAGCATCAAGCATGATAGATATCACAATGTAAAGCGCATAGGTAAAGGAGCTCGGGTTGAGAAGTAACCGGTGCACGAGGAGACGACGATGTATCCCGAAGTTCACACCCAAGGGTGCTACGTCTCCGTTGGAGCGGTGTGGAGGCACGAGGCACTCCAATGAGCCACTAGGGCCACCGTATTCTCCTCGAGCCTTTCCTCCAAGGAGGAAAGCCTCGATCCACTAAGGGACCCTTGAGGGTGGTCACCGAACCCGTACAAGCTTGGGCAAACTCCCAAGTATCAAGCTTGAGGCAACTCCACAACACGGAGGCTCTCAAGTACAAGGCCACAAGAGGCTACAACATGCCACACCGGCAACAAAGCCACCAAGACACCAACGCGCCACAACCGGCACCAAAACCACAAAGGCTACCACACTCCACTAAGGCAACAACGCCACTAAGACTACCACACCACAAAGGCAACAACGCCACAAAGACGACAAGGCCACAAAGGCTACAAGGCCACAAAAGGCTACAACACCACAAAGGTAACAAGGCCACTAAGGCTACAACACCACCAAGGTCAACATGCCCTCTACGAGACCGAAACCCCGGAGAGAACCCAAACCGATGCACCTAATGCAATGGCTAAGAACACCACTAAGATGCCCAAGTTCTTCTCTCCCAAATTCCAACAAAGCTACAAAAGCTATTGGGGGATGATACGTCTCCAACGTATCGATAATTTCTTATGTTCCATGCTACTTTATTGATGATACCTACATGTTTTATGCACATTATATGTCATATTTATGCATTTTCTGGAACTAACCTATTAACAAGATGCCGAAGAGCCGCTTTTTTCTGCTGTTTTTGGTTTCAGAAATCCTAGTAAAGAAATATTCTCGGAATTGGACGAAACTTTCGCCCAGGGTCCTATTTTTGCACGAAGCTTCCGAGAAGACCGAAGACCTAACGAAGTGGGCCACGAGGTGGCCAGAGGCTAGGCGGCGCGGCCAGGCCCTGGCCGCCCACCCGCCCCGGGCCCCTCGTGTGGCCCCTCGCGTTGACCTTCCGCCTGCTTAAAGCTCCGCGCGAAACCCCCAGTATCGAGAGCCACGATACGGAAAACCTTACGGAGACGCCGCCGCCGCGAATCCCATCTCGGGGGATTCGGAGATCGCCTCGGCACCTGAGGGGAATCATCTCCCGGAGGACTCTTCATCGCCATGATCGCCTCGGAGTGATGAGTGAGTAGTTCACCCCTGGACCATGGGTCCATATCAGTAGCTAGATGGTCGTCTTCTCCTTGTTGTGCTTCATTGTTAGATCTTGTGAGCTGCCTAACATGATCAAGATCATCTATATGTAATTCTATATGTTGTGTTTGTCGGGATCCGATGGATAGAGAGTACTATGATTATGGTGATTATCAATCTATTGTTCATGTGTTGTTTATGATCTTGCATGCTCTCCGTTATTAGTAGAGGCTCTGGCCAAGTTTTTACTCTTAACTCCAAGAGGAGTAATTATGCTCGATAGTGGGTTCATGCCTTCATTGAATCTGGGACAGTGACAGAAAGTTCTAAGGTTGTGATGTTTTGTTGCCACTAGGGATAAAACATTGATGCTATGTCTAAGGATGTAGTTATTGATTACATTACGCACAATACTTAATGCAATTATCTTGCTTTGCAACTTAATACTGGAGGGGGTTCGGACAACTTGAAGGTGGACTTTTTAGGCATAGATGCAGTTGGATGGCGGTCTATGTACTTTGTTGTAATGCCCAATTAAATCTCACTATATTTACCATGTCATGTATATGCATTGTTATGCCTTTCTCTATTTGTCAATTGCCCTGTAATTTGTTCACCCAACATGCTTTTATCTTATGGGAGAGACACCTCTAGTGAACTGTGGACCCCGGTCCTATTCTTTCCATAGCATACAATCTACTTGTTTTACTGTTTTCTTTGCAAACATCTTCCACTCGATACGTTTAATCCTTTGTTACAGCAAGCCGGTGAGATTGACAACCTCAACTGTTTGTTGGGGCAAAGTACTTTTTGTGTTGTGCAGTTCCTAGTTGGCGGAATCCCCTGGTGTTGCGCCGCATCACATTTCGCGACCATCAACCTTCAACGCGCTTCTTGGCTCCTACCGGTTCGATTAAACCTTGGTTTCATACTGAGGGAAACTTGCTTCTATACGCATCATACCTTCCACTTGGGGTTCCCAACGGACGTGTGCATCTACGCGTATCAAGCTAAATTTCTGGCGCCGTTTCCGGGGAGATCAAGACACGCTGGGGAGTCTCCACTTCTCAATCTCTTTACTTTGTTTTTGTCTTGCTTTATTTTATTTACTACTTTGTTTGCTGCACTAAATCAAAACACAAAAAAATTAGTTGCTAGTTTTACTTTATTTTTGTCTTGCTCTCTATATCAAAAACACAAAAAAAATTAGTTACTCGCATTTACTTTATCTAGTTTGCTTTATTTACTGTTGCTAAAATGGCCAACCCTGAAAATACTAAGTTGTGTGACTTCACAAATGCAAATAATAATGATTTCCTATGCACACCTATTGCTCCACCTGCTACTACAGCAGAATTCTTTGAAATTAAACCTGCTTTACTAAATCTAGTCATGAGAGAACAATTTTCTGGTGCTAGTTCTGATGATGCTGCTGCCCATCTCAATAATTTTGTTGAACTTTGTGAAATGCAAAAGTATAAAGATGTAGATGGTGATATTATTAAATTGAAAGTGTTTCCTTTCTCATTAAGAGGAAGAGCTAAAGATTGGTTGCTATCTTTGCCTAAGAATAGTATTGATTCATGGACTAAATGCAAGGATGCTTTTATTAGTAGATATTATCCTCCCGCTAAAATTATTTCTTTGAGAAGTAGCATAATGAATTTTAAACAATTAGATACTGAACATGTTGCTCAAGCATGGGAGAGAATGAAAACTTTGGTAAAGAATTGCCCAACCCATGGACCGACTACTTGGATGATCATCCAAACCTTCTATGCAGGACTAAATTTTTCTTCAGGAATTTATTGGATTCAGCTGCTGGAGGTACCTTTATGTCCATCACATTGGGGCGGCTACAAAACTTCTTGATGATATGATGGTGAATTACTCGAATGGCACACGGAAAAGAGCTCCACAAGGTAAGAAGGTAAATTCTGTTGAAGAAACCTCTTCCTTGAGTGATAAGATTGATGTGATTATGTCTATGCTTGTGAATGGTAGATCTAATGTTGATCCAAATAATGTTCCTTTAGCTTCATTGGTTGCTCAAGAAGAAAATGTTGATGTGAATTTCATTAAAAATAATAATTTCAACAACAATGCTTATAGGAACAACTCTGGTAATAACTATAGGCCATATCCTTCTACTAATGGTAATGGTTATGGTAATTCTTATGGGAATTCTTACAACAATAATAGAAGTGTACCCTCTGGTCTTGAAGCCATGCTTAAAGAATTTATTAGTACACAAACTGCTTTTAACAAACTGAGGAAAAGCTTGATAAAATTGATACTATCGCTTCTAGAGTTGATAGGCTGCCTCCGATGTTAATCTTTTAAAGTTGAAAGTTATGCCTAATAATGATCTTGATAATAAGATTACTACTACAGCAAATGCCATCCAAGTTAGAATTAATGAGAATATAAGATTAATGGCTGAGTTGCGTGCTAGGTGGGATAGAGAAGAAAATGAAAAACTAGCTAAAGAGAATAATGTAGCTAAAGTTTGGACTATTACCACCACTAGTAATGCTAATTCCTCACATTTTGCTACACCTCCTACTATCAATGGTAATATAATTGGTGGTGGCAATGTTTCTACTCCTAGTGCAAGCGTACAATGCCTGAAATTGCTAAAGCTATGAAACTGCTTGTGATAAAACTGCTGAAATTTTTTCCAACCTTGGGAATAATGATCCCATTGCTTAGCTCATAATGATTTAGATTTTGATGATTGCCACATCTCTGAAGTTATAAAGTTCTTGCAAAAACTTGCTAAAAGTCCTAATGCTAGTGCTATAAATTTAGCCTTTACAAAACATATTACAAATGCTCTCATAAAAGCTAGAGAAGAGAAACTAAAACTTGAAACTTCTATTCCTAGAAAGTTAGAAGATGGTGGGGAGCCCATCATTAAAATGAAATTCAATGACTTTGAATGTAATGCCTTATGTGATCTTGGTGCAAGTATTTCTGCCTAAAAAGATTTATGATATGCTTGACTTGCCACCATTAAAGAATTGTTATTTGGATGTTAATCTCGCCGATAATGTTAAAAAGAAACCTTTGGGGAGGATTGATAATGTGCATATTACGGTTAACAATAACCTTGTCCCAGTTGATTTTGTTGTCTTGGATATCGAATGCAATGCATCTTGTCCAATTGTGTTGGGAAGACCTTTTCTTCGAACTGTTGGTGCTGTTATTGATATGAGGGAAGGTAATATTAAATATCAATTTCCTCTCAAGAAAGGTATGGAACACTTCCTAGAAAGAGAATGAAGTTGCCTTTTGATTCTATTATTAGAACAAGCTATGATGTTGATGCTTCTACTCTCGATGTTACTTGATTTGCACTTTCTGCGCCTAGCTGTAAGGCGTTAAAGAAAAGCGCTTATGGGAGACAACCCATGTTTTTACCTACAGCAATTTTGTTTTGTTGAGTCTTGGAAGTTGTTTACTACTGTAGCAACCTCTCCTTATCATGTTTTTGTGCCAAGTAAAGTTTCTATGTCAAAGTTGATGTTATATTTGGGATCGCTGCGCAGAAACAGCATTGCTGTCTGTCACGAATCTGGGCATAATTCTCTGTAGAAAATTCGAAAAATCTGCCAATTTACGAGCGTGATCCTCAGATATGTACGCAACTTTCATTAGTTTTGAGTTTTTCCATTTGAGCAAGTCTGGTGCCATTTATAAATTCGTCTTTACGGACTGTTCTGTTTTTGACAGATTCTGCCTTTTATTCGCATTGCCTCTTTTGCTATGTTGGATTTATTTCTTTGATCCATTAATGTCCAGTAGCATTATGCAATGTCCAGAAGTGAAAAGAATGATTGTGTCACCTCTGAATGTGTGAATTATTAATGATGCACTAACCCTCTAATGAGTTTGCTTGAAGTTTGGTGTGAAGGAAGTTTTCAAGGGTCAGAGGAGAATGATATACTAAGATCAAGAGGAGTGAAAGCTCTAAGCTTGGGGATGCCCCGTGGTTCATCCCTGCATATTTTAAGAAGACTCAAGCATCTAAGCTTGGGGATGCCCAAGGCATCCCCTTCTTCATCGACAACATCATCAGGTTCCTCCCTGAAACTATATTTTTATTCACATCTGGTGTTCTTTACTTGGAGCGTCGGTTGTTTTCGTTTTTGTTTTTGTTTGAATAAGATGGATCCTAGCATTCACTTTGTGGGAGAGAGACACGCTGTTGCATATGGACACATGTGTCCTTAGGCTTTACTCATAATGTTCAAGGCGAAGTTTCTTCTTCGTTAATTTGTTATATGGTTGGAATTGGAAAATGCTACATGTAGTAATTCTAAAAATGTCTTGGATAATGTGATACTTGGCAATTGTTGTGCTCATGTTTAAGCTCTTGCATCATATGCTTTGCACCCATTAATGAAGAAATACATAGAGCTTGCTAAAATTTGATTTGCATATTTGGTTTCTCTAAGGTCTAGATAATATCTAGTATTGAGTTTTGAACAACAAGGAAGACAGTGTAGAGTCTTATAATGTTTACAATATGTCTTTTATGTGAGTTTTGCTGCACTTGTTCATCCTTGAGTTTGCTTCAAATAACCTTGCTAGCCTAAACCTTGTATCGAGAGGGAATACTTCTCATGCATCCAAAATCCTTGAGCCAACCACTATGCCATTTGTGTCCACCATACCTACCTACTACATGGTATTTACCCGCCATTCCAAAGTAAATTGCTTGAGTGCTACCTTTAAATTCCATCATTCACCTTTGCAATATATAGCTCATGGGACAAAATAGCCTTAAAAACTATCGTAGTATTGAATATGTACTTATGCACTTTATATTTTATTAAGTTGCTTGTTGTGCGATAACCATGTTTCTGGGGAACGCCATCAACTATTGTTGAATATCATGTGAGTTGCTATGCATGTCCGTCTTGTCTGAAGGTCTATCATTTTAGTGGTTGGAGCATGCAAAATTGTTAGAGAAGAACATTGGGCCGCTAACTAAAGCCATGAATCATGGTGGAAGTTTCAATTTTGGACATATATCCTCAATCTCATATGAGAATAATAACTTTGCTACATGCTTATGCATTAAAGAGGAGTCCATTATCTGTTGTCCATGTTGTCCCGGTATGGATGTCTAAGTTGAGAATAATCAAAAGCGAGAAATCCGAAATGCGAGCATTCTCCTTGGACCTTTGTACAGGCGGCATGGAGGTACCCCTTTGTGACACTTGGTTGAAACATGGCATGCGAAGATCCGGTAGTCCAAGTTAAGTAGGACGAGGTGCGGGCACTATTAGTATACTATGCGTGAGGCTTGCAACTTGTAAGATATAATTTTCATAACTCATATGCTTTATTACTACCGTTGACAAAATTGTTTCATGTTTTCAAAATAAAAGCTCTAGCACAAATACAGCAATCGATGCTTTCCTCTGCGAAGGACCATTCTTTTACTTTTATTGTTGAGTCAGTTTACCTATCTCCTTCCACCTTAAGAAGCAAACACTTGTGTGAACTGTGCATTGATTCCTACATACTTGCATATTGCACTTGTTATATTACTTTATGTTGACAATATCCATGAGATATACATGTTACAAGTTGAAAGCAACCGCTGAAACTTAATCTTCTTATGTGTTGCTTCAACACCTTTACTTTGATTTATTGCTTTACGAGTTAACTCTTATGCAAGACTTATTGATGCTTGTCTTGAAGTACTATTCATGAAAAGTCTTTGCTATATGATTCGTTGTTTACTCATGTCATTACCTTTGCTTTGATCGCTGCATTCATTACATATGTTTACAAATAGTATGATCAAGATTATGATGGCATGTCACTTCAGAAATTATCTTTGTTATCGTTTTCTGGACGAGCGAACTAAGCTTGGGGATGCGATACGTCTCCAACGTATCGATAATTTCTTATGTTCCATGCTACTTTATTGATGATACCTACATGTTTTATGCACATTATATGTCATATTTATGCATTTTCTGGAACTAACCTATTAACAAGATGTTGAAGAGCCAGTTCCCTTTACTGCTTTTTTGGTTTCAGAAATCCTAGTAAAGAAATATTCTCGAATTGGACGAAACTTTCGCCCGGGGTCCTATTTTGCACGAAGCTTCGAAGACCGAAGACCTAACGAAGTGGGGCCACGAGGTGGCCGGAGGCTAGGCCGGCGCGCCGAGCCCTGGCCGCGCCGGCCTGCACTTCGTGTGGCCCCTCGCGTTGACCTTCCGCCTACTTAAAGCTCGTCGCAACCCCGTGCGAGAGCCACGATACGGAAAACCTTCACGAGACGCCGCCGCCGAATCCCATCTCGGGATTACGGAGATCGCCTCGGCACCCTGCCGGAGAGGGATCATCTCCGGAGGACTCTTCATCGCCATGATCGCCTCCGGAGTGATGAGTGAGTAGTTCACCCCTGGACCATGGGTCCATAGCGTAGCTAGATGGTCGTCTTCTCCTTGTTGTGCTTCATTGTTAGATCTTGTGAGCTGCCTAACATGATCAAGATCATCTATATGTAATTCTATATGTTGTGTTTGTCGGGATCCGATGGATAGAGAGTACTATGATTATGGTGATTATCAATCTATTGTTCATGTGTTGTTTATGATCTTGCATGCTCTCCGTTATTAGTAGAGGCTGGCCAAGTTTTTACTCTTAACTCCAAGAGGGAGTAATTATGCTCGATAGTGGGTTCATGCCTTCATTGATACAGGACAGTGAGAAAGTTCTAAGGTTGTGATGTCTGTTGCCACTAGGGATAAAACATTGATGCTATGTCTAAGGATGTAGTTATTGATTACATTACGCACAATACTTAATGCAATTGTCTGTTGCTTTGCAACTTTATACTGGAGGGGGTTCGGACGATAACCTGAAGGTGGACTTTTTAGGCATAGATGCAGTTGGATGGCGGTCTATGTACTTTGTCGTAATGCCCAATTAAATCTCACTATATTTACCATGTCATGTATATGCATTATTATGCCTTTCTCTATTTGTCAATTGCCCGACTGTAATTTGTTCACCCAACATGCTTTTATCTTATGGGAGAGACACCTCTAGTGAACTGTGGACCCGGTCCTATTCTTTCCATAGCATACAATCTACTTGTTTTACTGTTTTCTTTGCAAACATCTTCCACTCGATACGTTTAATCCTTTGTTACGGCAAGCCGGTGAGATTGACAACCTCACTTTGTTTCGTTGGGGCAAAGTACTTTTTTGTGTTGTGCAGGTTCCTAGTTGGCCGGAATCCCTGGTGTTGCGCCGCATCACATTTCGTGACCATCAACCTTCAACGCGCTTCTTGGCTCCTACTGGTTCGATTAAACCTTGGTTTCATACTGAGGGAAACTTGCTTCTATACGCATCATACCTTCCACTTGGGGTTCCCAACGGACGTGTGCATCTACGGGAATAAGGGAGGAAGAACAAATATGAGGAGAAACACCAAGCAACTCCAAGATCTAGATCTAGCAAGATCCCCTCACTTGGAGAGGGATTCAATTGGTGAAGCTCTAGATCTAGATCTCCTCTCTCTCCTTTCCCCCAAAAATATGCAAGAAATAGTGGGGGGATCAAGAGGAGGAAGAAACAACTCAAGGTCAACAATGGAGGAGAGAGAATGGAGGGGAAGAAGTGGTTGGGTCGGAGGTGGGAGAGAGGTATATATAGGGGCCCAGAAATATAGCTGTTGGGGTAGAAAAACGGTCAGATCCGCGCCAAAGCGGTACTACCGCTTGTCGGACGGTACTACCGCTCGCGCGCGAACTGCGCAGAAAACAGCTGAAAACGCCCCAAACCGGTAGTACCGCTACACAGAGCGGTACTACGCTTGTGCTGAAAAATGCATCTGAAAAGTGTGAGAGAGAGATGGCAGCATGCGGCAGAGCAGCGAGCGGCACGGGGCAGTGCATGCAGCGGCGTGGGGCCACAGCAGGCCACACACGCGCGGGCGGGAGCGGGAGCGAGGCGTGGCCTCGGGATCTCCCGATCAGGCGGTCAACGCGGCGCAGGGATCGAGCGAGGGCTCTCCCACGCGGGCAGCATGCGGGCACGCGTGGGGCGGCGCGGCCTGGGCAGAGGAGGTGCGGCGCTGGGCCAGATGGCTGGCTGGGGCCCATGAGCGGGAGGAAGTGGTGCGGGCTGGAGAAGAAGAAGACTGGGCCGGTACTACCGGCCACAGTACCGGCCTGGTACTGTAAATAGGTTACGGTAGTACCGGGCCGATACCGGCCTGGTACCGCTTGTGATCCAGTAAGCCAAAACGCGCGTGCGGTACTTTGGCCGGTACCGCCCACGGTACTACCGCCCGGCCCAATAAGATTTTCCTTTTTCTTTTTAAATATGCAGCAACCGTAAAATTCATAACTCGAGCTAGGAGACTCGGAATGCGGTGAAACCAATTTTGTTGGAAAGAGGGCGACAAGAGATACATCTCTAGAAGGTGAAATCATGCAAATGAGTGAGTGATGATTTTCTCATGGTCATAGAGGTGTAACCTCTCAATACGGTATATCGGGAAAATCATCACCCTCGCACATGCAACATGTGATGCAACCGAAATCCGTTTCATGCATAAGAACCAAGAACAACCAAGAACACAATGCAATGCATGCAAGGTTTGAGCTCTCTCCGATGATACGACCCACTATCCTATCGAGCACAAACCTTGTCCTTGCACGTTCCTCTCGAGTCGGCAAGCTCCGTCTTCATACTCTTCATGATTGTACATGCCACCGTCTTCCTTTACACGCCACCGTCTTCTTCCATCTTGTACGCACGCCACCATCTTCATCCATCTTCAACGTCGTCTTCTCTCTTCATCTTCTACACCGTCTTCGTCTCTCTTCGACACCGTCTTCGTCATTGTACTCCATCTTCTCCATCTTACAACCTTGAGTCCGACATGACTATGGACTTGACCTAAGATTGATTCTCAAAGCAACCGTTAGTCCATAGGGATTGTCATCAATTACCAAAATCACACATGGGGTAATGGACATGTTCTTTCAAAAAGTTCATCAAGTACTTGACAAACATCACTCATAGGGATATCCTCATCAAATCATAATCCAAGATAATACCGTTGCAATTTAGACCGAGTACTAACATAGCATACACATTGTCAACAATAGCTATGGAAGGGGGAATAGATCACATCAATACTATCATAGTAATAATTAACTTCATAATCCACAAGAGATTACAATCATAGCCTATGCCAAGTACTACATGATGCACACACTATCCTCTTTACATCATGGAGGAGGATTAAACTACTTTAATAACATCACTAGAGTAGCACATAGATTAATATTGATACAAAGCTCATGATCACATAAAGATCACACCATGGGAGAGAGAGATGAACCACATAGCTACCGGTAGAGCCCTTAGCCTCGGGGAGAACTAATCCCTCCTCATCATGGGAGTCAGCGATGGCGATGAAGATGGCGGTGGTGTCGATGGAGATGACTCCGGGGGCAATTCCCCGTCCCGACAGCGTGCGGAACAGAGACCTGTCCCCGAAACTTGTCTTCGCGATGGCGGCGGCTACGGAACTCTTCGTGGAATATGACTGGATGTTTTAGGGTTTTCGGATACGGAGGAATATATAGGCGAAGGGGCGATGTCGGTGGAGTCCCGAGGTGGGCTCCCCACCTGGTGGCGCGGCGAGAGGGTGGGTCGCCCCCTATGGTGTGGGCACCTTGTGGCCCCTTCGTCTCTCCTTCGGACTCGTGAAGCCTGGAAAATAGGAACGTGGCCTTTTGTTTCGTCCAATTCCGAGAATATTTCTGTAGGATTTCTGAAACCAAAAACAAGGAAAACAGGGGCGCTTCGGCATCTTGTTAATAGGTTAGTACCGGAAAATGCATCAAAATGATATAAAGTGTATATAAAACATGTGAGTATTGTCATAAAACTAGCATGGAACATAAGAAATTATAGATACGTTTGAGACGTATCACTCCCACAAGCCATGAATATATTGGTTTGAGTTTGAAGAAGATGGCGTGAAGAAGAAAGCTTTTGGAGACAGCTTTTGGTGACAATATGAAGAAGATGTAGGAGTAGTAGAGTAGCAATGTAGTTTGTAGCCTTTTGGAGATGTTGTCATGTAGGTTGCAGATGATCAACTTTGTCAGCATTGCATGGATTCAGTTGTGTTTAGCAAGTGTTGAATTCATACAAGCTTTGTAAGTACTGAAATATAATTTGAAACATCTCAAAGGGAAATATTCTATAATCTAAAATTACATGAAACATCTGTAACTAGGCTTATGCATCTGGATCTTGTCCACCTTCCCAACTGCATTTCCCCAAGACTCTTGTCCTCTCATCTTTGGGAAATATTATGTGTTTGAATTTTTTAAAGCCATAATTGACTAATGCTTGCTTGAATTGTCTGCTATCTTGGAAAGCTTGCCCAACGAAAAACTCTTTCACCTCACGTGTTTCATCGTACACTCTGTGTTTTGTTTTCCTTGTGATCACATTTCCATCACTGTCTTCATCATATGAAAGTTCGTCTTCCGTGTCGAAGCAATCACTCCCATCTTCGGCCTCTTCTTCAATTTCTTCTGGAACAATGAATTCTTCTGGCAGTTTGGTTCCTTTGTCCTCTACCTCTCCAAGCATTCTTCTCTTAACTATTTTCTTTAGTTCTAGTGCTTGTTTTCTGTAACATATGGCCTCGTCATCATCAGCACTACTATCTTCACTATCTTCCACATGGACATCCTCATAGTCACTATCATCTTCTATATCTTCTTCAAGAACATCATCATGTGCACTGACATCTTGAATGCCTTTGCCTTTGTCTAGCACTTGCCTTTCTGCCCTCACAACTGGCAACTTCTTTGCTGCATTGGGCTGGATTTGCTCATTAAGTTGCTCAATTAGCTGCCCATCTTCTTGTTGTTCTTGTGAGTGGTGATGCTCATGCATTTCTGGGTGCTGCACATGCATGTCTTCCTGCTGCTCTTGTACATGCTAATTTTGCTCAAAGTGATGCTCCTGTAGGTGCTGCTCCTCATAAACTTGATACTGGTTAATGTCATGATGTGCCTCTGAATATTGTTGCTCTCGAAACTGTTGCTCCTCAGCTGCATCTTCTTCTTCTGAACTATCAACTATGATATTTTCTGGAATTATTGCGTACATGTCAACAAAGCCATCTGCTGCTCTTATCACATGCCGAGCCATGCTGATAGCATTTGTGTCGTCAACAATGCTGCACACAAAATTCAAATTTTTTTCATTGTCAAGTAGTCTCCAACTCAAACTTGTGTCCACCAAATCTTGGTCCGATTTTTTTTTTAAATTCAGCCAAGTGACTCTTCAACACTTGTACAGAGAGGTTTGAAACAGTCACAGTTGACATTCAACTCCTTCCTCCTATGTATTGCCAATCCTTGCCATCATGTTCCAATCTCCCCCGAAAATGGAATCGAACCGACAAAGCATCCATCCTACAGTAGTAAGTACCATCAAAGTGCAAATTTAGCAACATGGTACTGTATTAGAGAAGCTATGGACGGAAAATCCTACAGGCTCTAACTGACAGTACATTGATAAGTGACATTTGAGGGGAGCCTTTGATCAAAGCAAACATGAAGTTTATTCAGGTATGGAATATTTTCATTATATTCAGTTATGAAATGATGCCTGGGATCATTGTGTATTCTGGTTTGATTCCCTAGCTGAACTCAACATTGCAGGGTATGCATGCAAACTTAATGAAAATTACATAAGGAGGTGATATATAGCATGAGGCAAACATCAATTTTAATTAACTTCTGAAACATGAAACCAGGTTCTCATGTACTGTAACCCATTCAACCATCCAGGGCACAAGTAGATCCTTCATAGGGTTCTTTTTCGCAGGAAATTACAGCTACTTCACATGAATTTCACAAAATTAGAGAGGATTCATAATGTATTTACTTCAAACAGATGTTACTGTATGTACAAGCACATGATCTGTACAATGCCAACTGAATTTCACAAACTGAATTTCACTAACTCAATTTGCAGTAACTGAATTTCTACTAACTGAATTTCCGAAAAACCTCTCTTTTCACAGCGCAGATTTTGGAGAGGAACTGATCTTAACGTGCTGGAATGGGATGAGGGATGTTCCATGAACTCACCTGCTCGTCGGCGTCGCATTACAATCACCAGATGAAGCCGCCGATTGTCTGCCGTCGCCTCTATCCGGGGGTAACCGTCGGGGCCTTCGTCCACATGGAGGCGCCATGGCTGCAGGGGAGAGCGGAGATGGTAAGGGGAGAGAGGAGAGCTGCGCCGGATCATCAACAAACAGCCTCGATCGTCCACATACCTCGCCGTCGTCGTCAGGAGAGAAGATGGCAGCGGGCGATCAGGTGCGATCAGGTGACGATCAGGTGCGTATGATGGCCCAGGCGAGTCTTGATGGCCCATGTCCGGCTAAACCCTGTCAGCGTGGAGCAAAACCAGAGTCCTACGTGGCCAATTCTGCTAACAAAACAACTAAACTATACTAAGATCAGATACTTAGGGGGGTTATTTGCCCCACTTAATAGATACGGGGGTTAGCGCCCGTAACCCAATACTTAGGGGGGGTGATCTGGACTTCTTTCCTTCATATCGGAAAACCTCCCTAGCGCGAGACAAATAGGATCCCAAGCTACAAGGTGCCGCACAAGACCATAAACCGTGCATTCAAAGATTCCGGCATGTCCGGCCAAGGCACCAAAAGTTTCTTTTCTACGAATCTATTTTTTCTTCCGATGTAGAGACACAATGTCGAACTCATTTGCGGTTGTATTGATTTAACGAGGTGATGAGGGACAGTAAAGAAAATAAATTAAAATAAAACAGAAGTAAGGTCCAGTACTAGCTTCTACACACTTCTACTATATTCTAGGAAATAGAATCCTTTAGTCACATGTGTTGTAGTAGTTTCTAGCATGTTCTAGCTATATGTTGTAACTAGAATATTTGTATCTTTTTTCCTAGCTTATGTAGTGTTCTCTAAAACACTCTAGTTGTGAGTAGAGCTAAGGAGAGAAGGCTCATGCAGCTTATAAATAGAGGTCCAGCCTCTACATATGTAACCAGACTATGTACCATCTACCTATCAATAAAGAGAACTTTGTGTTCTTCTTTTAGATCTTGGATTAGCTCTTGTGTGTTGAGAGTTTGACTAAACTCTTGACAGCCCCGCCCCTAGAGCGATATCTAGGTTACGCCCCTAGAGCGATATCTAGCGCAGCACGTTGAAGCGGTTCCTTCAACATTTGTGATGTCCACATTGTAGCAACACTATGGAGCTGTTCCTCCACAATCTTGTGCTGCTTCAGGTGGTATCAGAGCCCTGATGATCCGTTATAGTTGTTGGTTCCCTCACTAAGAGTGAGCTGCAGCAAGCAATGGAGGAGTTGGGAAAGAGAATGGATGCTGCAGAACAGCAAATCCAAGCGTTGCGTGAAGATCTTAATCGGAGATTTGATCAGCTAGTTGAAATGATCAGAAAGGGTGTTCCTCCTACTGCCAATGAAGAAGAATCATCAAAGGATGGAGAAGATGCTCAGCGGAGAAGAAAGGGAGGTCGTCTTGGAGCAAAAACACCTAAACCACATGTTGTTCAGCGTACCTCAAGAAGGCCAACTTATGATGAAATTTCTGAAGATGAAGAAAATGTTGAGGGCCTTGAAGAACCTGACCTCTATGCACATCCAAGAGTACCCAACACTACGTATGCGAGGGATACATACAAGGTGAAAGCTGAGATCCCTACTTTCAATGGAAATATTGATATTGAAGGGTGCCTAGATTGGTTGTACGAGGTGGAGACTTTCTTTGAGGTCATGAAAATTCCAGAAGACCGTAGAGTCTCTTTGGGCGCATACAAGTTGAAAGGAGGAGCTGGTGCATGGTGGCATCGCCTTCAAGAAGACCGTGGGCTAAGAGGAGAACCTCGTGTGCGATCTTGGTGGCAAATGAAGAACCTTTTAAAGGGGAGATTTTTGCCTGCAGTTTATGATCAGATCCTATTTATTCAGTTCCAGAATTGTGCCCAAAGAAATATGACTGTTTCAGAATATACAGAGGAGTTTCTAAGGCTACAAGTGAGGTGCAACCTTGCTAAAACAGAAGATCAACAAGTTGCAAGGTACATCAATGGTCTCAGTGATGTTATCCAGGATCGTTTAATGATGCAGCAAATTTGGTCCCTTGATCAAGCACAAGCTCTAGCCTTAAAGGCCGAGAGGTTGGTAAAAACAAGAAAGGCAAGTAAGGCTCCATATTCTCATACGGAAGCCTCACCTAGGAGTAACTCCCATAAAGCGGAAGAAAAGACCACTCAACCCAAGGAAAAACAACCTGCCCCAAAACAAGTTGGTGGTAAGAGCAGGACTAAGCCTGTGATAAAGTGTTATAAATGTGGTGAAGAGGGACATGTATCTAGCAAATGCCCATTGCGGAAATTTGTCAACACCACAATCCATGATGGTGAAGATGATGAAGAATATGAATCCGAAGATGTAGAAGGACAAAATATTTGTGAAGAAGAGGGAGAAGAGGTGGTATGTGTGATTCAACGCCTCTTGTGCTCAACACCGCAGCCCGACAACACACAAAGGAAGAAAATATTTGAGAGCAAGTGCACGGTGAATGGCAAGGTATGCAAATTAGTAATTGATAGTTGCAGCTGCGAGAATCTCATCTCCCACAATTTGATGAACCATTTAAAACTTGAGACTCATGATCACCCAAACCCATACACTATTGGATGGATCAAGAAAGGGGTGAATATGAGGGTCACCAAACAATGCAACCTTCCACTCTCTTTGGGCAAGTACTACCGCTCAAATGTACTATGTGATGTGGTTGATATGGATGCCAGCCATGTTCTTCTTGGGAGACCTTGGCAGTTTGATGTGGATACCACACATAGAGGGAAAGAAAATTCATACTCCTTCACTTGGAACAAGAGAAAGATCATCATTCTACCCAACCAATCAGATCGTAATAGCTCTAAAGAGGAGGGGAAAAGTATGTTAACTATTTCTCACACCTCTAATGAGTTTATGGGAGACTTGAAGGAGGCAAATTTGTGTGATGCACTTGTTGTGAAAGGAGAAGTGCAACCAAAGGTTGAGATTCCACCAAAGGTACATGACCTACTAGCTGAATTTCAGAGCATACTTGGAGAGCCACAAGGACTACCGCTAATGAGAGGAATTCAACATCGAATTGACTTCATTTCGGGGGCAAGTCTTCCTAATCTGCCACACTACCGAATGAGCCCAGAAGAGCATGATATACTCAAGGAAAAGGTGGAGGAGTTGCTGCATAAAGGGCACATTCGAGAGAGTATTAGTCCATGCGCCGTACCAACTTTGATCACACCAAAGAAAGATGGATCTATGCGCATGTGTATAGATAGTAGAGCTATCAACAAGATCACCATAAGGTACAGATTTCCTATTCCCCGTTTGGATGATATGCTAGATCAGCTTAGTGGTGCAAGAGTATTCACAAAGCTCGATTTAAAGAGCGGATATCATCAAATTCGCATTAGACCCGGGGACGAATGGAAAACAACTTTTAAGACAAAGGAAGGGTTGTTTGAGTGGATGGTGATGCCATTAGGACTCTCTAATGCACCAAGTACCTTTATGCACTTGATGAACTAGGTACTTCGACCCTTCTTATCCCACTTTGTTGTGGTTTATTTTGATGACATCTTGATATATAGCAAGGATGAAGATGAACACTTGCATCACCTCCGTAAGGTACTATGTGTACTAAAGGAGAACGAACTCTATGTCAACCTGAAGAAGTGTGTTTTCCTTCAAACAAAGCTTATTTTCTTGGGCTTTGTCATAAGAAGTGAGGGCATTCACGTTGATGACTCTAAAGTTAAAGCAATCAGAGAATGGCCAACTCCAAAGACTATTTCTGAGGTGAGAAGTTTCCATGGTCTTGCAACTTTCTATAGGCGGTTTGTGAAAAATTTCAGTACCATCATGGCACCAATTACTGAATGCCTAAAGAAAGGAAAGTTCCAATGGAACGAATTTGCTGAAACTAGTTTCAAGGAGATAAAGGAAAAACTCTCACAAGCTCCGGTCTTAGTACTACCCGATTTCACTAAAACTTTTGAGCTAGAGTGCGATGCAAGCGGAGTAGGCATTGGGGATGTTCTATCTCAAGAACGAAAACCCATTGCATTCTTTAGTGAGAAGCTAAGCGAAGCAAGACAAAAGTGGAGTACCTATCAGCAAGAATTATATGCTGTTTTCCAGGCTTTAAAGACCCGGGAAGTCTATTTGCTTCCTAAGGAGTTCATTGTTTACAGTGATCATCAATCCTTGAAGCATTTTAGAAATCAAAAGCATGTGGATCGCATGCTAGCGAGATGGGCAGCGTATTTAGAGAGGTTTAACTACCTTATTGTGCATAAATCTGGAACAACCAATAGAGTCGCCGATGCTTTGAGTTGCCGTGCATGCCTCTTGACTTCTTTTGAGGCTGAACTTCCGGGCATGGATCAAATAAAAGAGTTGTATGAAGAGGACGAAGACTTTGGCCATGTTTGGGTAAAGCACCTAAGAGACCAACCATTAGGCGACGGCTATTTAATGCAAGATAGTTATCTCTTCAAGGGTGATCGGTTATGCATCCCAAGAAGTTCTCTACGTGACAAGTTGATTAGAGAGCTCCATTCAAGTGATCTTAGTGGCCATGTGGGACGTGACAAGACTATCGCTAATCTAGAGGCTCGTTACTATTGGCCACAATTGAAGAGAGATGCTGGAAAGTTTGTTCAGCGATGCCCCATATGTCAAACATGCAAAGGCCAGGTCCAAAACTCAGGGTTATACATGCCTCTGCCTATTCCTGATGCTCCATGGGAGGATATCTCTATGGACTTCGTCTTGGGTTTGCCAAGAACAAGGCGCGGGAATGATGCTGTGTTTGTGGTGGTGGACAGATTCTCCAAAATGGCTCATTTCATCCCATGCCGCAAGACAACAGATGTTCGTCATGTTGCAAATTTATTCTTCCGAGAAGTGGTCAGACTTCATGGGGTTCCACGGTCCATTGTTTCAGACCGTGATAGTAAGTTCCTTGCTGTATTTTGGATGACTTTGTGGAAGCAATTCAACACCGAGTTAAAATTTTCTACTACAGCTCATCCACAAACAGATGGCCAAACAGAAGTGGTGAACAAGTCTTTGGGTAATCTGATCCGTTGCATTTGTGACGATAAAAAGGGACAATGGGATTTAGCCTTATCTCTTGCTGAATTCTCCTACAACAACTCCAACCATAGATCAACAGGAAGGAGTCCATTCTCTATTGTCTACACTAAAGTTCCAACCCATGTGGTGGATCTGTTGAAGCTACCATCAAAAGGAAGCTCAAAAGCAGCCTTGTCCTTTGCTGAGAACTACACAAAACTATTTGAAGAAATTCGTGGTATCTTGGAGGCACAAAATCAGAAGTATAAACAGTTGGATGATTGCAAACGGAGGCTGAAATCATTCCAAGTTGGTGATAAAGTGATGGTATACCTCCGAAAAGAAAGACTTCCTCTAGGCGTTAAAGGAAAGCTTAGGCAACGGAAATATGGACCCTTCTCTATTCTAAGGAAGATAAATGATAACGCATATGTGATAGATCTTCCCCCGGAGATGGGAATATCTCACACATTCAATGTGCAGACTTGGCCCTTTATCATCCAGAACAAGCACTTTATGAAGATAACTCGAGGTCGAGTTCTAAACAACCAGGGGAGGATGATGAGGGACAGTAAAGAAAATAAATTAAAATAAAACAGAAGTAAGGTCCAGTACTAGCTTCTACACACTTCTACTATATTCTAGGAAATAGAATCCTTTAGTCACATGTGTTGTAGTAGTTTCTAGCATGTTCTAGCTATATGTTGTAACTAGAATATTTGTATCTCTTTTCCTAGCTTATGTAGTGTTCTCTAGAACACTCTAGTTGTGAGTAGAGCTAAGGAGAGAAGGCTCATGCAGCCTATAAATAGAGGTGCAACTTCTACATATGTAACCAGACTATGTACCATCTACCTATCAATAAAGAGAACTTTGTGTTCTTCTTTTAGATCTTGGATTAGGTCTTGTGTGTTGAGAGTTTGACTAAACTCTTGACAGCCCCGCCCCTAGAGCGATATCTAGCGCAGCACGTTGAAGCGGTTCTTTCAACATTTGTGCTATCCACATTGTAGCAACACTGTTGAGCTGTTCCTCCACAATCTTGTGCTGCTTCACGAGGAGCTCAAGAGAAGTTCCCATTTAAGAAAAAGTAGCAGGAGTTGCCTCTTTCCGAACTCTTAGCCTGACCTCCCCGATGCAGCCACCGGTCAGATCAGCAGGAAAATGCTTGAATAATAATAAAGGGTGAAACCGCTATTATTCCAGCAAAACCTTCTTCGAGCGCTTCCCATCTGCTTATGAGACCTTCCTGATCTGGATGCCGGAGAGTTTCGGTGATTTTTTATGTTTGGCGCATGGTGCCACAGGAAATCTAGATCAAAATCAACATGATCGTGCACGCTCCTATCTTCACACAGCGAGGCTTCATGAGGATGTGACTCAAAGCTTAGCTTTCTTGTCGGTGCCATGAAAAATGCCTAAATGTATATTTTTGTGGAATTGTCAAAGGTGGAGAAAATCTTGGTGGATTTGATCGGAGGTTGGTAATGGCAGAGAGGTGTGGTGGTTGCGATGTAAACTATGGGGCACATTTACTTCATGTGTGTCGGTGTTTGGCGACTTGCAACAACAGCCTTGGCAAGAAGGGGTGGCAGCACAGGTGGAATTCATTTTTGGTGGTGCTCAAGGTACCAGGTCATGATTTTTAAGGTGAAAATTTAATGTCTGGCATTCATTAGTTGTACATGGCAATGGTTTTTCTGAAGGCATTGTTTTAAAAACTCAGACTTTTTTCATGGTGTAAACCTAAGATCTTTCATTGGGCGACGATAACATCGGTGCATTTTTCATTATTGGCGCGCTAATTTTGGAGAATCTCACTTGTAGTCTCGGTGTTTTCTTTGGTGGTGGTTGGAGTGCTTTGCGAGTGTTTCAACACCGCGATGAAGTCTTTGTTTCACTTTTCTCTCTTGTTTTTTTTATTTGGTGTAGAGGGTACGCGTAATTGGTATATTCGCGATATTATTACAGGCTTATTATGCTTCCATAAACCCCCAAGGATGAAACGTTTCTTGAGTGAACATAATAATGACTGAGATTAAACGATACATGTTTGTGATTAGGGGTAGGATGGCTGAGACTAAACGATACCAAGATATCATTTTAGGGGCTTTACACTGTTTTCAGTCTAGAGGGTCTATGCAAGCACAAGCCATTATTATATTCTCTTTACCGAAAAAATGAGATGCAAACCCACTATCAAATCCTTAGTATGGGAGAATGGTGTTTAGAGGGCAATTTTTTCCTCAGATTGCCTCTCGTTGGCTCGAATTCCTCGGTGATGGATCGTTCCCAGTTGGCGTTCTTGTGGGGGAGATCAAGTCATTGGCAAGTGTACTCAAGGTAGCCTCTTTTGTCAACGTGAAACGAAGTCCGAATGAAGCAGCGCATATTTTAGCTAAATCATGTCGTTATGTAACATCTAGCGAGTTTTTTTTTGTTTTCTTTCGGAGTGTATCCGGGGAACTTTTGTGTATTGATGTTATTTGATCAATAAAGTGTTATTTTCTGTAAAATAAAAAAAAACGGCCTAAGCGGACAAAAATTATGACATACTTAATCACATACCACATCATACACATTGCCAAATTAATATCCATTGCATAACAAAGATTCTAGATTATAGCAGCTGACACAGTGTAAACATGACAGTTTCTTCTTATTAATCTTTAGTCGAGCAACGTGTTTAGGATTAGTAGTTAACAAATTGAAAATTTTAGAGAATATTAGACTGTAGAATCCTAACAATATCACAACATGGAAACAGATGTTGAACTGATGCAGGTTCAAAATCTTAAAAAATATATTTTATTTTATAGCTTCATACCGTATAAGCAATTTCTTTACGAGACAACAACCACACAAAGACACGGAAATTAGTAGTTTCAAAGCTTAGTTGTACTACTACCTTACAACATTCTTCATACTAAAAAAAACTTACAATGTATATTGTATTGTGTTTGAAGATACCCTTACAACATTCTTCATATTAAAAAAACTTACAATGTATATTGTATTTTGTTTGAAGATACAAAACAGTCTTCCCTGATATGTCCATTTCAGGATATGTTTTTTTCACTTGTATTTTAATTTTTAAAAATATGTCCACTCTTGCACCACATATCTAAATTTTTCTTGCCACTCTGTCCGTGCTGACTTGCATTGACCATGTGCCAGTCTAAGACCATCCCATTTTGAAATGCTCTAAATCTTGCAGCAACCACTACGGGAAAGAAGGCCATTGCCGTGCAACTAGGCTACCCTCACGGCAAAGGCAGCGGCACGGCAACGTCCAGAGCCATTGCCGTGCAGCCAATCTTTGTCGTGCGGCTTGTAGGGTCTTTGCCGTCGTAGTTTCTTTGCCGTGCGCTTTAGTTGGTCTTTGCCGTGCGTAGGATCGTTGCCGTGCGCCACTGCTGACTTTGCCGTGTAGGTATTCTTTGCCGTGCACTGCTCTCAGACTTTGCCGTGCTGGTAGTCTTTGCCATGCGTACTAGTTGCTGCGCACGGCAAAGATGTCTTTGCCGTGCAGCGGCGCATGGCAATGATTGGCTGCACGGCAATGACCTTTTTTCCCGTAGTGAACGAATTACTTTGTAACTACTTATATTCTATTTTGATTGATTTGGCGCTTCCAAACTTGATAACAGTGTTATGTAGATGTATTAGCACATATATATTACGGTGCTTCAAGACTTGGTAAAATGCTATTGGGAATAGCAATACCTAGCGCTAGCTACCAGCCTACCACATATCCACATCTATAGCTCAGACCTGACCGCACGAATAAACACAATTTACAACCTTGTTAGAAACAGCAAAGGTATATAATCTCATATAGTTTTGCAAGACAAATACAATAAATATGATTCTTTGATGCTCAGTCCATGTATACACATATTAGTGGACAAGGTTCAAAAGCATGAACTGCCCACTAATTTATGGTCTGACAAAGGGACGAGGATTTTGTGCACATGGGAGTCAGTGCTCCCTTCACTTTTGGATTTTTGAAAATTTTAGATTCTTATGTTTCTCTGCTTTCAAAAATTATGACATTAAATATGTAGCTAGATGTGTATACGAGGATTGGAATCAAAAAAGTCTCGTCAAAAAATACGTTATATTTTGGGAGATGCAAAAAAGACAAATTTCTAACAGTAAACTGACAAAATATACGTACTATTGTACTACTATTTATAGTCAGAAATTTGTCTTTTTTGTATTTTCCAAAATACAAAGTATTTTTTAATGAGACTTTTTTGACTACACTCCTCGTGTCTAAATCTATCTACATATTTAATGTCATAATTTTTGAAAATATAAAAGAGCGAGGTTTTGAAAATTTTCAAAAATCCAAAAATCCAAGGAACACTTGTGCTCATGTGCACATGGTACTTTCCGCTGACAAAGTGAGTACACTATACAATTAAGATGGTACATTCGACAAACCAAGCTATGATTTTCCAACAAACAGGAGCAACTAAGCTATAGATATCCTTTGGCAGTTGGTAAATTAATAATGGTTTGAATCATGAGCTAGATGTTTTACCTATATGACTCGGTGCCGCACCGCATATATATTCATCTCCGGATGTTTAATATGCCAACACGAAGAGCGCAGAACATATTTCTCATCACCAATATAAAATTAGAGAAGTAGCGGCGGACAAGAATGGAAACATTGAGAAATATAAACAATGCGGAGGTGTGAACTCCAATAGAAACAGGAGGCGTCGGAAGCGTGCATTCTCACAAGTTAATCTGTTAGGCCACAATGATAAGACCTGTAACAACCTGTGGTGCTACCACCGCCAAGCCTAACTCTACCTGAACTACGACCGAGCCAGTCAACAACGTCGATCTAGGTGGACTGCAAATGGGTCAAAGTGAAAGAGGATGCAAGCCCAATCCACTCTACGCGAAATTATGCTCAAGACCATCTGACCCGGCAGAAGCTAGCACCTGCCACTGAAGGTGTGGAATGTGTAACATGTGTCGACGGTTCTCTCCTCAAATCATCTCCTTCTCTTTCCCTCAATCCCCAAATTCTTGCAAAACTAAACACCTTATTTGAATTGGAGAGTGAGACCGTAGTCAGATCGTAACAGAATGTGCAACGCAGGGTGGATGGACAGTTGGTCACACTACCTAACTTGACTGAACTCATATTGATATGCCTCTATGCTCGGTAACAAGCTAGGTTGAAGTTTGGAGGCTTAATTGATGGCTTGAGGCTCCTAGCTTCTTTAGCAAGAGAGAAGGACCGGGACGTATGCAACGCAGTTTCCCATGGATGCGCCAAGCACCCCAGCCCGAGCACCGGAGCACGACAACTCTATCTGGACGGTAAAGCGGATGCTCGACACGCGAGATGGGAGGACAGTGTAACTGAACTTTGCCAGCGTCCTCCAGCATAAAAATAAGGGATTTCTATTTTCGTGCCCCTGCTTCGTTAGTTGTACTCAGTTTTCCCCAGGTCCTTAGTTTTTCCTCAGTTTTACCCAAACGTTTGTCTGAACCGCAGAAGGAGCTCGGACGGAAGGAATCCGTTAAGTTGACCGTTCCGTGCCGACGAGTGGGGTCGTGTCGTTTGTGGGGTCGCGTCGTGTGGGACCGCGTCGTGTGGGGCTGGTAGGAAGGGACCGCGTGGGACAGGACGAGGCCGTGTTTGTGGGGCCGTAGCGTGTAGGGCCGTAGCGTGTGGAGCCGTGTGGGTCCGGGACGGGGGCACGAGTGGTTTGTCTCTTTCGCCCAGATTAGCAGTTTTCAATGTACCTTTTCCTCTCTATCGCTCGATCTCATTCATATTTGATAGCCCAAATTGGTAATCTAGAGAAGCTTCTCCTTGTTTTTTAACGCCATTCATTTCTTTATGCCTTCGTTTTTACCCAATCAGGTAGGAAATCTAGGGCACAAATCCAGAGAGAAAATATAGGATAAGCTGCATACAGCAACCAACATAGCATAGATATATTCAGGACAGATCCAAATGTAGTACCGATAGATCCAACATAAGCTACATTTTACATGAATTTAATCTGCTCTACAGATAGAGCAGTCACATACAGAGAGTGCAGTAGGCACGTTCAACGCCTCCAGGTGGCGCGTGTGACTCGCTTGGAGGTTGCGCAGGTGAATCCCAAGTGCTTTGTGTTTGGCCATGTACGCATGCACGTTCACGGTACTTCCAACTCTAGCGCCATGGCTGCCAATGGATTCAGCATGGTTCAGCAGGGTGTTGAAGTTGGTGTCGAAGAGCCTCCTGTTGCAGAAGGGGCACTTGTAAATGCCTTGAGCAAAGGGGCGACCGTATTGGACTGCAGCCTCCTGAGGACGTGACGAGTCTTGGTGTGGAAGGACTCGTCGTCGCTGTCGACGTCGCTGCTCTGACCTGTCACGTAGCACCAAAGATCGTGCAAAAACACGGAGTCAATTGCAACGATGATTGAACAGAGAGTGAACAAAAAATCATGCATGATAATATGGGCTCGAAAAAAGAGGTAGCCTCGGTTACATTGGACACACTTATATCCAGGATTTGAGTAAGTAAACCAAAGATCATGCACAACAAATTTGTACACACCAATTGTTTACTGACCAAACCCTGAATCAATTTAGGGATGCCCAAATATTCATCATCATCGGCACAAATCTGAAACAAAAGCAAATCACAAACACTAATAACGCAAGATCTAACACAAAAGGATCGAACTAGGAACAGACGAACGTAATAACGCAAGATCTAACACAAAGGATTGAACTAGGAGCAGACGAACAGTAATAACGCAAGATCTAACAAAAAGGATTGAACTAGGAAGAGACGAACAGTAATAACGCAAGATCTAACACAAAAGGATTGAACTAGGAACAGACGAACAGTAATAACGCTAGATCTAACACAAAATGATTGAAATGAGATAAGAACAAGGGAACAAAGGGTTACCTCCGAATCGTAGTCGACGATGGTGGTGTCGTAGGGGTTCTTCGGCGCGTCGTCTGCCTTGGTTCGTACGGGTCCCAATGGACGGGGGCACGGACGGGGCGGCCGATGCGCCGGCTGCTACGTTGGAAGCGCGACGGGGGCAGGACGGGGCGGCGGCCGATGCGGCTGCTACGTTGGAGCCGGGGGGGCGGGCGGCGGCCGATGCGGCTGCTACGTTGGAAGCAGCGACGGGGGCACGGAGGCGGCGGCGATGCGCGGGCTGCTACGTTGGAAGCAGCGACGGGGGCCTGGACGGGGCGGCGGCCGATGCGCCGACAATGGGCATCTCATTCTTCTCCATCGCCGGCGGTTTTCTTCGGGGTTTTTCTTCGGTTGTGGAGAAGATGATGGGACAGGAGAGGCGGTTGCAGTGAGCCAGTGAGAACGTGCGTCGAGGGAGAGAAAGAGGGGCTCTATAAAGACGAAGGTGGCGTGTACCGCAACACGCGTCCGCTATGCACGGCTGCGTGCACCTACACGAGTCTAACCCTGGGACGTTTGGTGTACTCGTTATAACCTCGGGCCTTATACAGAAATTTTACTACTCAGTTTTCCCCTCGAGGACTTAGACCGGCAAGTGCAATATACTCAGTTTTACCCTCAAGTAGCTGGTCAACAGAGAGTCAACAAATGAGATTAACATAGCTAATTGAGTCATTTCATGCGCAAAAAAATCCAAAAAATAAAAACATAGTGGCAACTACTCATGGAGTCTTCCTACGCAACCTGCCACCTAGAAAACCTTAACAAACATATATAAATCAAGTTTTACCACAAATTGCCACTTCTCAGAATCACTAGTGTAGCTATGAAGATGCATGGTTTTCCACCCAAACCCCTTTGCAAAACATCTTTCCCAAAACATAGTTTGTCTAAATGATGCCATAATTGTCACACTCATGTATATTTGAATTGCAAATAATTTGATGTAGCCCAATATGAATTATATTGTACAAAACACACATTTTTCATTTTGTAATTCTTTTGTTTGAATCCCTTAGTCTATTTACTATTTATGTGCCCTTGGATTCTTAGTACTACTCAGTTTTGCCCTCAAGTACTGTCACAAATGCTCTGAGAAGCCCAAACTTATCCTGATTGGTTGAGCCGTTGTCACACGGATCGACTCCACGAACCGTTGATCCACTGATCTAACGGGCAGTATACCCCTATCCGTCTCTTCGTGGCAACTCTCTCTCTCTCTCTCTCTCTCTCTCTCTCTTCGTGGCCACCTCTCTCTCTCTCTCTGGTGGAGAATAAACATGAGGAACATAGTTTGGGATATAGTATTGGTATTTTGAAACGGCCTAAAAGTGGTATAATTTTGTTATAAACATGAGGCATACATTTTTGCTGATTTCGGCGATTGCATTATTTGTCACCCCTCTAACAATTATCAACTATCTTTAGCTGTCCTTTTCTTTTAGGGAATATAGTTTGGGATATGGTATTGGTATTTTGGAAAGGCCTAAAAGTGGTATAATTTTGGTATAAACATGAGGCATACATATTTGCGGATTTCGGGATTGCATTATTTGTCACCCCTCTAACAATTATCAACTATCTTTAGCTTTCCTTTTCTTTTAGGGAATATAGTTTGGGATATGGTATTGGTATTTTGGAAAGGCCTAAAAGTGGTATAATTTTGGTATAAACATGAGGCATACATATTTGCGGATTTCGGGGATTGCATTATTTGTCACCCCTCTAACAATTATCAACTATCTTTAGCTTTCCTTTTCTTTTAGGGAATATAGTTTGGGATATGGTATTGGTATTTTGGAAAGGCCTAAAAGTGGTATAATTTTGGTATAAACATGAGGCATACATATTTGCGGATTTCGGGGATTGCATTATTTGTCACCCCTCTAACAATTATCAACTATCTTTAGCTTTCCTTTTCTTTTAGGGAATATAGTTTGGGATATAGTATTGGTATTTTGAAACGGCCTAAAAGTGGTATAATTTTGTTATAAACATGAGGCATACATTTTTGCGGATTTCGGCGATTGCATTATTTGTCACCCCTCTAACAATTATCAACTATCTTTAGCTGTCCTTTTCTTTTAGGGAATATAGTTTGGGATATGGTATTGGTATTTTGGAAAGGCCTAAAAGTGGTATAATTTTGGTATAACCATGAGGCATACATATTTGCGGATTTCGGGGATTGCATTATTTGTCACCCCTCTAACAATTATCAACTATCTTTAGCTTTCCTTTTCTTTTAGGGAATATAGTTGGTAATTTCGGTGAATGCACACACTAACTTTGAAAACAACTACAAGTACATGTAACTGAATAATGGATTTGTAACAAGGTATCCCTTGTAACAACTTCTAGCGCCTGGTGAGCAATGATAAGAATCCGATCGTAATTATACAACAAAAAAAACAACCAGCCATCATATTAGCTTGCTTCTTCAACTCGATCAGCTGCCTTAACTGCTTGTTCATTTTCTTCAGTTCTCCCTTCACTTCCACCATTGGGAGCATTAGGCATAATCGGAAGGTCCCTAATCGGAACGGCTCCTCTCTCCGCATTCTCTACAGCAAGTCCCCCTCCCAAATTGCGCCCCCAATAGCGCCAATTGATTCCTGAAGCCTCGAACGTACACATCGATCCACTCGAAATGCGCATTTCTTCAAGATCTGAAAACAACAACGTGAACCCTAAATCCCAAATTCGAGGGAATAACAAGAAAATCGAGAGAAAACAGAGAAATTGGAGCGAGATCTAACCTTATCCCCCTCTCTATATGGCAAGCTCTCGCATGCAACGAACTCACGTCCACGGTTGCCGTTCTCGTCCGTCTTACAGATCGACCGCCAGAGGCTCCTGGCGTGGGCAGTCAGGGCATCTTGTCAAAGGCACGGGTCCATACTGCGGCCATGAAGAACGGGAGGTCGAAGAGAAACTAGACATCACCCGCGTGCCGGAGAAGGGCTGCCGCTGGCGGAGAAGAAGAACAATGGGGCGCGGAGAAAGAAAGGGGAAGCAATGGCACGGGCACGGGCACGGGGCTAGCTCGGGCTCCCATTTTGCAACGGTCACCAGCTGTGGGTCCGGCGCGCTAACGTGGACAAGTTGTGGGTCCCACGATGATCCGGATAAGTGGAGACGTGTCCACTGCGGGGCACCAACAGCGGCCCCACTTGCCAGCACCAACAACTAACGGGATTCCTTCCGTCCGAGCTCTTTCTGCGGGTTATAGACAAGGGGGAAAACTGAGGAAAAACTAAGGATCTGGGGAAAACTGAGTACAACTAAGGAGCCGAGGGCACGAAAATAGAAATCCCTAAAAATAACTAGACATCCATAGTGGGCCAAAGTTTGGAGAGGGGGACACCAAAGCAAAAGCCAAATAACTAAGGGCGTCTTTGGTAGCCTGGGTGCCCCTTGGCTCACATCGGACCAGCATTTTTCGGCCTGTTTGGTTACCTGATCAAGCCCGCGTTTTTGCACGAACCGCTTCTCAAAGCACCCTCGGGCCAGACCCTGAAGGAACGCCCGGTTCAGCCGTTTCTAGCGAGCCACTCCCGTTCCAGCAGAACTCGAGAACGCCGTGTTCCCGCAGAGCTACCGCGGGAGATGGCGCGAGCTCGCGCGGGACGGCGAAATCTCGGCGGGATGAAACCGGTCACCGCGTTTGAAATTTCGCCACCGTATATAAGGGCGGCTCTCTCACCGCCAAATCTAAATCTCCCATTCCCCCTTTCGAGCTCATCCACCCTTCCTAGCTCTTCCTCGTCCGCACGGTCGGCCAGGCTTGCGGCGGCGACGGTGGCTGTGGCGGCGGCTACGGGCCACAGATGGTCGTCTTCTTCCTCTGCGTCGATGACTTTGGTTGTGGTAAGCTTCTGCAAACTCTAGTATTAGATCTAGATCTTGTGGGTACACATGGGTGGTCTGAACGAATCCATTGTAGGACATTCTTTCGTCCCCGATCGAGGTTGTGGAGGTTGTCCAGGTTGCATCTGACTCTAACACTAGGACGATGGTGTTGTCTGCATCTACACCAGGGTCCCTGCTTCCTCGACCTCGGTGCTGCGTGTGGCCCATCTGACTCTAAGGTCGCTCTAATTTTTCTCGCTCTTCATTGATGTGGTATTGCTTAAGAATGTGGATGTGGTAGTGGTAGTGCTTAAGGATGTGGTAGTGGTAGTTCATTGATCTGCTAGTGGTACTACTTAAAGATGTGAATGTGGTAGTGGTAGTTCATTGATCTGGTAGTGTTTGTCATGTAGGCGATCATACCATTGGGCTCCCCTGATCTTTCTGCTCCTACTGTCAATGCTGAGCAATCTCTGATTTGAAACAAAACTGCCATGGTTTTGAAACCTGAGCTATCAGAGTTTGTGCTGAACCGGTTGGTTCAGCTCGTCCGTAGCGGCGTCTGTTTCAACATGGGATTCAAAGATCAGCAGATGAAGAAGGTAGTTGCTGATGTACTTGCATTCGCTGGCATACATGTGACCATTCTTCAGCTCTACAACCACATCAGAAACTGCAGGACCAAGTGGAGCGTCATACTGAAGATGAAAACCGATGGCAATCTGGACTAGAGCGAAGATGATTGCTGCTTCTATGCTGTTGATGAAGATACGGTGGACGAGTACATTAAGGCTGTAAGCCTCATTGAGTTCCTTCATAGATCTGTATATGTGAATGCCGTCCGCATTAATAGTTGTTCCTTGTGAATTGCAGCGCAACCCGAGGCATCGTCAGTACGTCGGGACCCCGATCATGAACTATGCTCAGATGAAGACGATCTTCACGCGAGGTTTGTCTGCAGGGCGTAGCTGTTCCAACCTATGTTGCTGGTCAAGGCTATCGACTTCATTACAGACAACGAAGAGGAGTATGCCGAGTACCGTAACCTGCTACCAGCGGAGAGGAGCAGCTGGCTTCGCAACCAGTTTCCTGCTTAATGCTTCTGCATCCTTAGTGCTTAACAAATATTTCGTCACTCAAATGTTACCCTAGGAACATTTTTTTCGAGTCAACAACCACAAAATAGGCTGGGACACTAGTTGTTTCAAAGCTTAGTTGAACTTTATTATATTTTTCATATTAAAATTATAACCTCAAAAAGTATATTGTATTTGCTTCGAAGGTACAAAACACTCTTCCGTGACATGACCATTTTCGAATGCGCTTTTTCACTTGTGGTACATTCATAATTTTTATAAAAAATATCAATTTTCGAAACACATATCCGATTTTTTGCGATCTATCGATGTTGGCTTGTATGGCTTGTATTGACCATGCGCTAGTCTACCACCATTCCATTTTGAATCACTAATATTGCCGCTAGGCCCACAACGAATGCATTTATTTTACTTGTTACAGTATTAGTCTGACTTATTCAGTGCTTCCAAACTTGATAAATGGTGTAGAGATATATTAGCACATATATATTACCATGCTTCCAGACTAGGTACAATGCTATTGGAAATAGCTTCTACAGTGGCCGTTAGCTACCATAGCTATAGCTCAGACCTCGACACTAAAATGTGGTTTAAAACCTTCTTAAAAGTAGTAAATGTATATATTATACTAATTTTTTTACAAGATATATACAACAATATCTTTATTGGATGAGCAATCCATAAATGTTTACACATATTTGTGGTTAAGGTCTAAAGATATGAACTACACATGCAATTAATGTCCTTATATTTTTAGACAGAGTGAGTACATCATACAATTAACATGGTGTACATTCAACCAACCAAGTTATGATTTTTCCAATAAATAAAAGCAATAAAGATGTCAATATCCCCTTAAAGTTGGTAAACTAATAATGGTTCAAATCATGAGTTAGCATATTTATTGATTTGGTGGCCGCCACATATATATTTTTGTTGAAATATGTTAATACGCCATCATAATGAGTGAAGAACAAATTTATCATCGCCACTATAAAACCAGAGAAGTAGCAACATACGAGAATGGAAACAGTGAACCATATGAGCAACACGACGTGTGAATTCCAGTAGAAACGGGAGGCATCAGAAATTTCTGTTCTCACACGTTTAGTGATCTTACTACATGACTTTAGAAAACTCCTATTGATGTGCCATGGCAAGAAGCTATCACGAGATTTAGGGGCATAATTGATAGCTTGAGGTTTCCAGATCTTCGGGCTGCACCAGAGGACAAGGAGGGCTACCATGGAGAAGAGACAGAGGGCTCTGGGTACAATGTCTTCGGTAGTACAGGAAGATGGGCG
The DNA here is from genome assembly GCA_030979885.1 of Lolium multiflorum. Lineage (NCBI taxonomy): Eukaryota > Viridiplantae > Streptophyta > Magnoliopsida > Poales > Poaceae > Lolium > Lolium multiflorum. The sequence goes on from CM061753.1 coordinate 291,113,952, forward strand.
GAGAAGCCATTGATTAGAGTGATGGATTATGTTGGATATGGGTAGTTGCCCTTTGTGCGGTTTAGGTACATAGGGTTTAATTGGCCTAGGCTTGAGGAGAGGGTATAAGCATGAGATTACCTTAACAAATATTTCGCTATATAGAGAACATAAAAGAATATTGTGTACTTTCGGTGAAGATACTAAAAAAATACATGTCCCTGTGTCTATTTCTATTCACTTATAAGAAATAATTCGTGACAATTCATTCTGCAATCACCGGGTCATGAAGCTAACATTAGATATGTTGCGGCAAACCTCAGCCTTAATGATCTTGTTGCGTAGCCGCGCCGTCGCGGTGTCGCTCAGGGCCAGTTGCACGTCCCAGCTGCCGGTAGATCGATGGAGAAGTGCGCCACAAACGCCCTTGGTATCGACATTGGTTCCTAGCAATGAGTGGTCGCCCGCACGATTGCATCGATGAAGAAGTCACACCGCCACCAGCACACTCTTTCGCTCAGTCTGGCTGCCTCCCTCCCTCGGTCACGTGAACAAACGGGAGGATGACATTTGGAATATGGGAACAAATAGAGCAGTTGGCCCAATGCCACGACAATGGAACCTCCGATGACCAGTGATGCTATTACCTCCAAGCCTTCCTCTACATGGACTACGACCAAGCCAGCCAATGGGTCGATCTAGTATGCAAGCCGAACCCATTCTACGGGAAAGCCTTCCAAAGAGCATTGACCCAGAAGCGACACAACATCACTAATGCTAGCACCTACCAGTGAACTATGGATTGTTTTGCATGGAGCCTTGTTTTTATGTCTTTTATCTATGGATTTTGAACGGATATGTGCATCTTAGTTATGCAGAGGCCGGATGTAATGCTTAAACGTTTTGGATAATAAAACACCTTTTAAAAAAACCTTTAATCGAGCAACACTTTAGGACTAGTACTGATTGCCACATAGACCGTCTTAGAGACATCAGACTATATACAATCCTAACAAAAATGTCATATTTTGAGATCAGATGTTAAACTGATGCAGGTTCATAATTTTAATAAATATTTCGTTACACAAATGTTACCCTACAAACATTTTTATGAGTCAACAGCCACACAAAAAAAGACAGGGATTCAAAGCTTAGTTGAAGTTTATAACATTTTTCATATTAAAAAATCTAACCTCAAAAGGCATATTTTGCAATTCCTTAGAAGGTAAAGAACACTCTTCCGTGACATGATCGTTTTCAAATGCGCTTTTTCACTGGTGGTACATTCATTTTTTTTAAGATGTCCATTTTCGCAGCACATGTTCAAATTTTAGGGCTCTATCGATGCTGGCTTGTATTGACCATGCATCCATTTTTAATCACTAATCTTGCCGCAAGGCCTGCAACAGATGTATTTTTTAACTTGTTACAGTACTAGTCCGACTCATTCAGTAATTCCAAACTTGATAAATTGTGGAGAAATGTATTAGCACATCTATTTTACCGTTCTCCCAGACTTGGTACAATTGTATTGGAAATAGCCTCTACAATGGCTAGTGGTAGGTACCATAGCTATAGCTCAGACCTCAACACGAAAAACTCGGTTTAAAACCTTGTTAGAAGTAGTAAATGTATATATTATACCAATGGTTTATAAGATATATACAATAATACATTTCTTGGACAATCAATCCATAAATGTTAAGGTCTAAACACATGAAGTGCACATGTGATTTATGTCTTTATATTTCTAGACAGAGTGAGTACAGTATATAATTAACATGGGCTAAATTCAATCAACCAAGTTATGATTTTTCCAATAAATAGAAACAACTAAGATGTAGATATCCTTTGAAAGTTGGTATTTAGATCATGAGTTAGCATATTTCTTTACTTGGTGGCGTGCCACATATATATATTTTCGTTGTCATATGTTAATACACCAACACAATGAGTGAAGAACAAATTTCTCATCGCCACTATAAAACCTGAGAAGTAGCGACATGCGAGAATGGAAACCGTGAGCTATATGAGCAACACGCATGTGTGAATTCCAACAGAAATGGGAGGCATCGGAAGCTTGTATTCCCACACATTATTTTTGTTAGTTTGCGGCAGAAGAGACCATAAGGCTGTGTTTCGTGATCTTACTACAAATCTTTAGATAACTCCTATTCATGGGCCATGGCAACAAGTTAGCTCGAGATTTAAGGGCATAATTGATGGCTTGAGGTTTCCAACGTCTCTGAGCTGCACCAGAGAAAAAAGAGGGACACCACTGAGTAGAGACAAAAGGCTTACGGGCTACAATGTCTTTGGTAGTATATGAAGATGGTCGGAGAAGCAATTGATAGAGCGAAGGGTTATGTTGACCATGAGTAATTGCGTTTTACACGGTTTAGGTACATAGGGTTTCATTGGGTCTAGTCTTGGAAGAGGATGTAAGCGTGGGATTACGTTAACAAATATTTTCCTATAGAAAACATAAAAAACATTGTATGTACTTTTGATGAAGATACTAAAAAAACGTGTCCCCATGTCTATTCACTTATACGAAATAATGACAATTCGTTGTGTAATCAATCACCTAGCCATGAAGGCACCATTAGATATGTGTCTACGAAACTCGGCCTTGATCATCTTGTTACGCACCCATTCAACCACGTGGCCGCACCATCGCGATATCGCTCAGGGGCTCAGGGGCTCAGGGCCAGGCACCCGTGCCCAGTTGCCAGCAGCTCGCTGGAGAAGTGTGCCACAAACTCCCTCACTACCGGGTCTGGTTCCTGGCAATAAGAGCAATTCCAATAGTATAGCCAACTGTTGGCTATAACAAGATGGCATGTCATTTGTAGTCATCATATAGCTAACATGTATAATAGTTGGCTATAAGAATGGACTACTTTACTAACACATGTCCACCTCACAAAGTGTCTAAACATCTGGCTATTGCATAGTTCTACTTTCTCTCTCCTCCAACTCATCTAAGATATATTATTTAATGTCTTATAGCCAGCTGACTGGACTCTATTGTACTTGCTCTAAGTGGCCGACCTCCTGAGTCGCTCTGGCGTTCTCCAGTCGCCTGCTCGGCCTGGCCCCCGCTCTCATTAATCTAGAGTTCATGACGCTTGCTCGGTCTGGTTGCCTCCCTCCCTCGCTCGGGAGCCCCTATACATTGCATTTAGCGATCCGGACGCGCTGCGCCGCTCATGGCGTTCTCCAGATGGGCCTAGCCCAACACGACGACCACGTGACGCAGCTGTGCACCAGCTCAACTTGAAGTTGTGTAGCATGCTCGTTGGCTCGCTGCGTAGATTCCAGCTAGTGTAGTTGCATAGATATTCAGGGCAAGGTGAGGTTAACGTGCATATGCATGCACGTTTCATCCAGGGACATTTCCAGTTTTCAAAATTAAACATTTTCTATTTTTGGAAAGTCATCATTTTTAAGAAAAAAATAATTTATCAGTTAAAGGCCATGAACCAATTTGCAAAGAACAAAAATAAAATAGAAGAAATAAAAAAGTTCGTGAACTGAGAGAAAAGTCCATGAACAGAAAAATGTCGTGAACTAAAAAAAGCCATGAACTAATTTATGAAGAACATAAAAAGGGTCGTCACTAGAAAAAGGCCCTAAACAAATTTGCGAAGAACAAAAAAGAATCCATGACAAAAAAGATCATGAATTGAAAAAAGGTTGTGAACATGAAAAGTATGTCGTAAACCGAAAAAGCCGTGAACCAATTTACGTAAAAAAGAAAAGGAAGGTACCAAGAAAAATGCCATGGACACATTTGCGAAGAACAAAAAGATTGTGAACAAAAAAATAGTTGTGACTAGAAAAATATCGTGAACGGAACAGAAAAAAGGTCGTGAACGGAAATATTTCGTGAACGGAATTTTTTTGAATTTGAAAATTTTTAAGTTCGAATGATTTACGAATTTGAACATTTTAAAATTTGAAAGATTTTCTAATTTGAACATTTTAAAATTTGAACGATTCTTGAATTTAAACAATTTTAAAAACTACACAAATTTCAAATTTGAACGATTTTCCAAAAGGAGCATTTCTTTAACCTGAACGATTTAAAAAATATTGATGTTTTCGAAATCAAAACAATTTTAAAATCTAAAATTTTTAAAATTTCGGAAATGTTCAAATTAAAAAATGTTCAAATATGAAAAAGTTCCAAATTGAAAAATGTTCAAATTAAAAAGTATGCAAATTTCAAAAAAAGATCAAATCTGAAAATTGTTCAAACGCCGAAAAAATGTTCATATCAAAAAGTGTTCAAAATAAAAATAAAAATAAACTTAAAAATTGTTCAAATTTTTTAAATATTCAAATCTAAAAATGTTCATACTTAAAAAACGTTCAAATTCGAAAAAATTAAAATTTTGGAAAGTTCAGAAAAGACCAATTGGCAAAACAAAAAACTGGAGAGAAAAAACCAGCAGAATCAAATAAAAAACCAGTTGAAAATGAGAAAGCTGAAGCAAAAAACGAAGGAAAACCAATTTCATCGCTAATGGGCCGGCCCAACTCGATCCCGCTCTGAGCGGAGCGTCGGCTTGCTCCCGCGTTGAGCGGAGAATAGGGATTGCGCCCTCGGTCATGCGAACAGGCGAGAGAACTCGCAGTTGGACGATGGAACAAGTCGGGAAGTTGGCCCAAAGCCACAAGGACAGCCGGCCCAATAGACCAAGTTTCTTGGTGTGTAAAATAATTCCTCCCGATACGTGACGATACGTACACAACTTAGGTATAACTAGCTAAATGCCAGTTCGTTGTTACAGATGCCTAAATAGGCAAGCAATCTAATTTACATTTAGAAAATCAAATGTGTGGTGAGGATCTGCCATTCGGGTTGGCTCCGAATAAAGAGGGTTTGGTCCTAAAATCCCTCTCGCTTCCATGGCAAGGATCTGCTTGATGCCAATCTTCTTTGATATGGCTGATATGTCGAGTTCCGGAACGTTCCACTGGCGAACCTCAATGGATGACATGCCGGTAGATTGCCGGATCGAATGGTTTGCGGTCGTGTGCAACCGTGTTTTTTCTGACCATTTGGTTTCAGAGAAAGTGTTGCAAAGCTTTGCAGTCTGTTGCCATCATGGGACATGTCTTTAGGACTATGATGAAGTCAGTCGCGGAGAAGAACATGAAAACCGAGATCGGTAGACTAGTAATGGCGGTTCGTGTCCTGCTGGCGAGAAGGTTTGACTTCGTGGTCAGTGACTTGGAGCAGTGGCATCGGAAAGTGGGGACGACAGCACAGGTGAAGATTCAGAGTCTAGATTTGCAGGGTGAAAACCTAAGGTCTGACCTAATTGGTTGTGCCTAGCAATGAACTTGTTGAAGGCATTGTTTTGTGAGCATGAAATTTCTTCTGGGTGAAACCTATGGTCTTTGATCAGGGCGATGACGGTGCTTGCGCACTGTTCCTTTCTTGGAGGGACCGCCTTTGGAGAAGTTGGATCTCTAATATTGTCTTGGTGGTGTTTAGTCTGTCGTTACAAGGAATTGATTAGTGTAACGAGACTTTTATTTTCTGTAATTCTTCTTTCTTTCTTTGGATGTGTGCATCTGTATTGCAGTTAGGACACTGCGTTGTTGCAGAGGCTAGCTGTTGTATCTTCACGATATCAATATATCCCTTTATCAAAGAAGGAATGATGCAATCTTTTCTTTCTTAATAGATGGTTCCATTTTGTTGGTCTCATATTGAGCCACATCACTCCATTAAAACTCTCGGCAGATCCGCACGCCACGCCCATCGATCTCTGCTCGCCAGACGACGCCCGATGGCCCGATGGGCTTAGGTACATGAGCTTAACAAGGCGCATGTTTGTGGGTTTGACAACACATTGCCCGATGGGCTTAGGTACATGAGCTTAACGAGGCGCCTGTTCGTGGGTTTGACTACACATTGAATTGCTCGTTGTACGTCCAGTAAAAGAAAAGGCTCAGCCGCTGCTCCCGTTCCCCGCTCTGCGCCGCCGCGACTTACGACATCCTCGCCACAATTATTCCAGCTGCAACATACGGCCTCCTCCGCTCCTCGCGACAAGTGCTCGACTGAGACAGCCATTGATCGGCCATCATTGCGGTGATAAATGCCCAAGAAACTGCTCGGTTGAACTGAATCGTCGCCTCCACCTCCATGTTTAAATACCTACCCGTGTTGGCGTGTTGCCATGGACCTCAAGCTGTCCCACCTCCTCAGTCGACAATTCGACATCTCTAGCACTGGCCTCCACTCTGCTAGCCGCCCGCTGCCGATTTTCCTTCTCCCTTTCTTTCCTTTATCCCCTGCCCTGCTCAAGTTTGTTGATCAGGCTGCTCTTCCGCTCAAAATCTGCTCGACGTTTTGCCTCCTCCGATTGGATTAGACTTTTGTTGGATCCAGATTTGATTGGATTTCGATTGGATTCTGCATGCTGGTCTTCAAGCAAAGCAGGAAGAGGCTATCACGTGAACATCAGTGGCATTGGTAAAATATCTGTCAGCTATTATTCTCAATGTTTTAATTCACATTGAATGAGCACTATATTCATATTCTTATGCTCGCATGTATTTCTTCCGCTCGAACATCCGTTACATCCCCAAAATTTATTTGTTATATTCGAATTTGCTACCCTAGAATCTTCTATCAAATTATCATTGCAGACAACAATGTTGCAGCAGACATCTAAGAAAGACGAGGGGATAGACAATAAAATAACAAAGGTAGTATCAATTTTCATATCCAAACAAAATAATCCAGAAGTTCAGTCTATCACAAGCCTGAATACACAAGGACTTTTAGCGTTCTATAATGCTGATTTACGTAATTACATGCAGGGCATCATCAACCACACAGGGAAACAACTAAAGACTGCACTTGCTTCCATTGATCAGCTATATTGTTGCTTACACAAAGAGTTACTGATCACTAGATTGATGAGCTCCCATTGTAATCCAAAATAAGCCTCATTACTACTATTTTTGAATGATCCAATGAGTTTCTGCATTAATAAAAACTGGGTCTTATCTCCTTTTGCCGGTATGCGTTTATTATGTTAAACAAGAATTACTCTCTGATGCATGTAGTATGTTTTGACCAATACTGCGAATAATCTACAAGTCTATACTGGAGAATGTTGTTTTGTCAATTACACTAATTGCAGGCATGAAAACAGAGAGTTAATTTGCATCGCCACGGAAATAAGTCTCAGAACCTATGTATGTTTAGAGCAAGCATTACATTTTGCATCCTCTTAGGTTCTGTCACTCTGGTCAGTAAGAGGTTAATATACATGACTTTGGTCGTTTGGTATTCTTCAAATTTGGATTGGAGCATTGTAAGACAGTATCTACATAATTTCGCCTATTTTAAGGATAGACAAACTCAACGGCTTTGTTTCTTTTGATGGAATGTGTATTTTATTTGTTATAAACTATTTCTACCTAAATAGCCAACAGGATCACCACACACGTAACTTTAGCTAATAGCTACATATTTGAAGCTACCAAGATATATACGGAACAGTATAAAAACTGAGGGTCATTAAACGACAACTACATCTAACTTTACAAAAGAAAACCTAGGCGTACCTTCATGTGCAGACATCACAAGCATGCTTATGTCAGAATATCTTATCAGCCATTCTTCACAATTGAATACATCTAACATGGAAAGAGACATTTTGTGTCTATCCTTTGCAATGAGAAAAAATAGCTACAAAATCATTGAATAGATGCCAATGCATTCATCGAGTACTTAAAATATATAATAAACTTTCATCAACTTTGAAATATTGAAATGTCCTGCTTTTGATCAAACTTTTCAGAGAGCTATGTGAATTCTTATGCCTTATGCTATATGTGTATATTAATATAAAAATTCCCGCCGCAACGCGCGGGGTATCATCTAGTATATTAGGGGGGCAACACTTCATATTGCAAAACCTTTGGAGAGCGAGACAAAATAGAATCCTATGCTACAAGATGCAGTGCAAGACCAAAAACCGTGTATTCAAAGCTTCCGGTGTCACCGGCCAAGTGCACAAGTTTCTTTTCTACGATTCTATTTTTGATTCCCATGTAGAGACGTAAAAATGAAGTCATGGGCGGTTGTATTGTTTTTTTCTTTTGCGGAAAATATTGACTTAACTATGAGTTCAACAGAAATTCCCATTTAAGAAAAATGTACCAGAAGTTTTCCATGAGATTCAAACCCACAATCAGAGCAGCCTAAGCGGACAAAAATTATCCAATACTTCTGACATATCACATCATACACATCGCCAAATTAATATTTATGGAATTACAAAGATTTTAGATTATAGCAGCTAACACAGAGTAAACAAGATTTTTCTTCTTAATAATCTTCAATCGGGCAACATATTTAGGACCAGTAATTGTCAAATTGGCCATTTTAGAGATGTTAGACTATAGAATCATAACAATATCACAATCTGAAAATAGATGTTGAACTGATGGTTCAGAATCTTAACAAATATTTTTGTCACCCAAATGTTTTTCTTTTATAGGTTATTAACCCTATAATCATTTTGTTTACGAGACAACAGCCATGTAATGACACGGAGAGACTAGTAGTACCAAATCTTAGTTGTACTACTTTACAACATTGTTCATGTTAAAAAAAATTACAAAGTATATTGCATTTTGTTTGAAGGTACAAACAATCTTGCATGATATGTCCTTTTTCAAATGTGATTTTCACTTGTATTTTAATATTTTTAAAAAATATGTCAATTTCGCAGCACATATCTGAATTTTCCTCGGCACTATCCGTGCTGGCTTGCATCTTTCATGTGCTAGTCTACGACCATTCCATTTTGAAATGCTCTAAATCTTGCAGCAACTACTAATTTTGTAAGTACATGTATTACTAGTTTGATTGATTTGGCACTTCCAAACTTGATAAATGGTGTCCTGTAAATGTATTAGCACATATATATTACTGGGGTTCAAGACTTGGTAAAACGCTATTGGAAATAGCTTCCGCAATAGTAGCTCTAGCTACCACATCTATAGCTCAAAACTGACCGTGAAAATTGCAATTTAAAACCTTGTTAATAATAGTAGAAATGTATAATGTCATATAATTTTGCAAGAAAAATACAATAATATGATTCTCGGATGCTCAGTCCCTATATGTATATATACATATAAGTGAACAAGGTTCTAAAGCATAAACTGCGCAGGTAATTTATACTGTTATATTTATAGACAAAGTGACTACAATATACAATTAAAATGGTGGTACATTATTCAACCAACCAGGCTATAAGTTTTCCAAAAAATGGAAGCAACTAAGCTGTAGAGATCCTTTGGTAGTTGGTAAATTAATAATGATTTGAATCATGAGCTAGCATGCTTCACATATTTGGCTTGGTGCCGCGCCACTTATAATACTCGTCTCCAGATGTGTAATATGTCAATATGAAAAGTGAAGAATAGATTTCTCATCACAACTATAAAACAAGAGAGGTAGCGGCGGACAAGAATGGATAAGTTGGAAACAGAGTGATATGAACAACGAGGAGGTGTGAAGTCCAATAGAAACAGGAGGCATCGGAAGCGTGTATTCGCGCAAGTTGATTTGTTAGGCCACTTTGTAGGAGCCAGTCACGACTAGTGACGCTACTACTGTCAAGCTTACCTTTACCTTGACTACGTCGGACCCAGTCAACAGTGTCGTTCTAGGCGGACCGCTAGTCCGTCCAAGTGAAAGAGGATGGAATCCCAACCCACGCTACGCGTAAGCCGGCCTAAGAGCATCTCACCATGAAGAGATCTGCGAGCAACCCATAGACTTCGTTCCATATCAAGAATATAACCAGATTAGTTTTTCCCCAGACGACTGTGAGGTCAGGTTCCATTACATCAACTAGATTTAGATGTGCGCCTTGGCGCACGGTCCCGTGAAATACGCCTCGATTTACATTTTGTATAACAACGATAAAAATCAGTTGGAAAATTTGTAAATTCAAATTTCCCGGTGCAAATTCATTAGCTCGTGAAGTTGAGCACGTAACTAACCATTCTATGGTACAATGGAACCATATGCAAGGTTTGCATAACAGAAGTCACGATCTGTTTCACATGAGTACAAAATGTAATACCTTCATATTGAGGAAGTATATGTAAGAACTTAGAAATATTTACAAAACTAACCTTAATTTTCTTATTTTCTGTGGGAAATCTTTATATTCAGTTCTTTCCCTAATTGCATTTACATCCATTTATATTGGCAAATCTTTATTTTTAGGATAATATTCATTTTTAATATAGACGAATCATAATTTTAAGGTAAATGCTCTATAATAAGCCATGTCTATTTTTCCTATGAAAATCACTATGTACCTCTTACACTATGTTGGTCATATTCAATAAGTATTCAGTTTTACTAACCTAAAGATATTCCAAATCTTGAATAGGTATTTTCGAATGTTTGATAGCAACATAAAATAAATATACTTGGATTTACTGGAAATAATGCCTATGTATATAAAAATTAATCAGGCAACAATTAATTATTAGTTTACTCGTATTTATGTAGGTAATGCATTACCCCTTTGTTTGAGTTATAGTTTTATTATTATATTATTAATTAACTAAAAAAACAATCAGCATATACAGGCAATGTACACATGTACACGGAACACAGTCCTTTCAAAAAAAAATTGTATTAACTACTCCCTCTCTCCCAAATTAGGACGCATATTAGTTTTGATCAAAGTCAAACGTTGTGAACTTTGATTAAATATATAGAAAATTATAGCAACAGCTACAACATTATATCAATGTCATTAGAATCATCATGAAATATATTTTCATAGTATATGCATTTAGTATTATAAAAGTTAGTATACTTTCATACATAGTTGGATCAACATTATAAAGTTTGACTTTGATCAAACCTAATATGCATCCTAAATTGGGAAAGAGAGAGTATTTGCAATAGAACGAAAAAGAGAAAATTTGCCACATGACACCGTTATTTCTGGCAAATGTGCCATAGAATTATAATTGTACCTAGCGAAGACATAATCGAGCGGTGTGTATTTGCAAACGCCCGAAAATAACAGTGTCATGTAGCAAATTTTCCAAAGAAAAAAAGTGGAATAGTCCACATCACTATGGAAGGTGTCGTCCAATCCAACACCTGTCACGCATGCATCATCAGCCCGTGACACAAGATACAATGGATGCACCGAGTGTGTGCCCCTACGGCGATGCATCACTGTCTATCTCCTTCCGTGACTCTAGATATCTTCTTTTCTTTCTTGCGAGTCCACTGGTATCCAGAGAGGCCGGCGTCGTCTCCCTATGCCTAAGGGCGGGCTGTGGAGGTAGCTGCCGACGATGCTAAAGAGTGCCGCATCAGCGTAATCATAGCTGGATGCGACTCGCATGCCCCGCTGGTGGGGAGATGTGCTGCAGCAATGTTCAGCGGGACACGAAGCGGTGTTGTATCGAGCTTGGGAAAGAGGAGCTGGGCGGCATGCCCAAGTAACCAAACGGAGTCCAGTCTGACAGGCGATTGCATGGATGCGTGGATAACCAATACATGCAGCAGCAAAAATCAATTCAGAAGGTGTGCCCTCTGTTTATGCTCCGTTTCTCTGGCTTAGTTATGCTGTTGTTCTTTGATTTTCGTGGATATGACACCGGCGATCAAAGTCTTTGCCAGTAATTCTTTTTGAGAAAATGGGTTGCCCCTGGTTACATTGAGATGCAACCAAAATAGGTCTGGTACATCATTCAATTACAATTTCTAAGCTCAACCATCGAGCACAAGCTGACATGAGAGCGGCTTAGAAGCAAATCTAGAGGAGGTATCTTCATGAAGCTTGCATAGTTTGCCACCACTTTGTTCCAGATTATATCAGTGACGGTCTAGCTTCTTCTCTGAAAGCAGAATCCAGCTTCTTCTCTAAAACCAGAATTCATTTCTCATCGATCAAATAGACCAAAGGTCCAAGGCACAGTAAAACTGTGAGTGTTGACCTAAAACTCTGAAAGTGTTAAGTCTAACATTCTTGTCATAGTAAACTTGATAGCTATGTGATTATACTATATTCTAGATGCGTCTAAGGTAAAAGTGTCAAATAATATGCGGTGTGTATTCTCTTGTCCAATAGTTATATGGTTCCTCGATTTCTTTTTAAGGCTGTCTAAGGGAAAGTAGCAAGAAATAATTATAACTTCTAGATTTCATTGGTTCAGAAATCTTAAACAACATTTATGCTAATTAAAACTTTTCTAAGCATAGCTTTTTTTGGTAGCAAGAAAAAAGGGAACTTGTGTAGTTGTGCAACACCTTAGTATAAAAATCTGTAGCATCGGATTTGCCAACACAATATTTATTTCCTTAGCTCAACCAAGGACTAAATCTAACAAATATTGATCATTGATTTGGTGATGCCATGGTAAAAACAGAATTCAGTAATTTTCCACATGATCTATGCAACTTGAAAAGTATAACTAACCTCAAAGTTCCTCTTTGATGTCATTAGAGAGCTGGAACCTCTTGCATGTGAAGGCCTACTTATAACCCACATATTTATTGCATCTTGATTTTTCACTTCTGATGATCTTGAATCCAATAGGGTAATCATGTCTTTGTACACCATGTTTTGTGCACTACTCAAAACCTCACGTCACCATTGTACTGTTGAAAAAATTAAATTCTATGATCAGTATGTATGGCAGCTCACAGTACAAAACTGGAAATTGTTGCAGTGATGCAGGTCGGCTGGAATGGCGGCATCCATTTCTAGGAGGGGTAGAGGACAGGAGGTTCTATAGTAGGTTGCCAGTGTCCTGACGGTCAAGACCGACACCACACCCAAACAAGCCGAGCCTATGGTATTTTTGGTGGGCGAACTCCTGGATGCTATTGTCATCATCATGCCCGTCTCCGTCTTCCTTTCCAAGGTACAATGAAAATAAAACAATGTACCTGCAGGCATAAGGTGTTCTATGAACTCAAATAAATTATCCGTGCCTTCCAAATATCATATGAAAATAAAAGAAAATGCACCTGCAAGTATGATTCATGTTAAATATGAGGTTCTCTGTGTGTAAATCAGGTAAATTATAGTAGTATATAAGAATAAAGGAAATAGAAAATAATACATGTCTAGACTGCTCATTCGAGTAATGCCTAATGGGAACATAGGAAATCACATCAAGTAAAACATCAATGTATATGTCTTTAGCTTAAATCTTGTGGGTTCTCTCTTATTGCGGGTTATCGATAGATCACTGTATGTAATTCAAAGACGGCTGGATTTAAGGAAATAAGACCAATTAAGCAAAGAAAAAAAGTGCACTATACCATGGCCCTCCGAAGAATCGCTGTCTTAAGAACAAGCAAGCCCATCTATATAAAAAGATGAATCAGAACCTGCAGCACAAATGAAAAAAAAAGTTTTCACTGACAATCTCATAAGGAACAAGACTACTATTTTGGAAGCTACATAACTTAATTTTATCTTCCCTACCTATTGCCGCCTCTCTAGGTGTACTTATCGATGAGCATTGCTTCCAAATAGTGCCCACTCCATATAACTGAATTTATCATACCTAGATGAAAAAGAATCAGATTTCCTTACTCATTGCCACTTCTTTTAGCCTCTATTAATCAAAACAAGGGAAGCTATGTAACTGGACTTTATCATACTTAGATGAAAGTGTTACCACCCGATTTTGGCCAAATCAGGAGGTAGGCTGTAAGTAAAGATGGGCTTTGAAGATTACACGTGGAGCGTCTTTGAAGCGGCCTTGCACTAAGAGTTTGGGCTAGATGGCCCGTGTATTTGTAAATGTAGTAGATCGTATCTTAGTTTGGAATTAACAGATAGAGTTTAGCCCGTGCACGGTTAGGTGCACGTCCAGATTAGAAAGTCCCTTGGACTATAAATATGTATCTAGGGTTATCGAGAAAGGAGGACAATCATCGTTCAACAAACACAAATCGGGCGCATTGCCACCCTTCCTTCGAGGGTTTCTTGGGTAAGCACCATGCTGCCTAGATCGCATCTCGCGATCTAGGCTATACGTTTATTCGTCTACCTTGTGTTGCTCGCGCTGCGTTGTTGATGGCGAGCAGCACTACTTATCATTAGGTGTTTAGGGGCTTGCATTGATGCTTTCACGTGCATATCTGCGTGGCAATGCCGTCCCTCGACACCTAGCTGCCCTTACACCTATCTGGGTGTAAGGGCAGCATCTTGCTTGTTCGTTACTTAGTAGATCCAATCTGTTATAGTTGCTCCTTGTTCTTCAAGGATTAGTTTAATATCTGCATAGTTAGGCCTTATGCTGGGGTCGGACGATCCGGTAGTGCGTTAGGTGTTGTTTACCGTTCCTACGAGGGATGTTCCGGGAATTAACGTAATGTTGGTTTTTAGGCCTCTCGTAGGGGTAGTTTTCATCATCTTCCGTATCTACTAGGCCCGACTACGCGTAGGACGTTCCGGTTATGCGGTGAAAACCCTAAACTGTCGTAGATTGGTTTAATTTGTGATCAAGCAAGATCCCCATGTCATTGCAAATCCAACGTGAACCATGGGGCGATCGGCTCCTTGAGCCGATCCACAGGCAACCCGAGAGCCGATAGGGCTCGTATTTAATGTTTACGTGTCTACCATGCAGAACAATCGAAGCAATCTAACACCTTCCTGATCGGGTCTAGGTCGGTGGCACGCCTGGCAACCGCCAGGTCGTGGCTGGAAGATTCGGGACGACGAAGTGCCAAGGTCCACTAAGCGGCCTTGGGAGCTTCCCGCTCTTCGTGTTGCTTAACCATTGCCCGCGGTGGGTTTTGGCAGTAACACATTCGCACGCCCGGTGGGACCTCTTCTGCAACATCCACGTCAACACCGACATGGCAGAGGAAAAGATCAAATACGAGGATCTCCCTGCGGAGCATAAGAAGAAATACGATGAGCTGAAAGCCATCTGTGAAGCCGAGCTCATCGGCTCCTTTGAGAAGACCCGTTCACACGACATCAGGGTCAAAGGAGACATGCGTCAGTTTCCTGGCGTCAATATGGTGGATCTTAGCCACTCCATAAGGGAGCCAGGGTTCTTTTTTGACGTCAACATGGCAGGTTTTGTGAGCCGCCATGGCCAAGACGAGGCAGAGAGCAGCCACTCCCGTGGCAAGGATAAAGAGGAGGCCGTTCCACGCGACCGGCCCCAAGACGATGGTAAACGATACCTGACTGAGGAGGAGGTGAGAAGCATACGGTATCAGCGCCCACTCTCCGTGCATCTCCTCAATAAGTATGAGCAGCAGTATGACCGACGTCGGCGCTACGACGAAGACGACGAAAAATATCGTCGGTCTGATGCAGAGGACATGAGGTATCGTCAACATGACAGAAGCAACGTCGGGTACGAACGTCACGCTAGAGGGAGGTCAAGGGAGCAAGACCACTTGGATAGGCATTGGAACTGCCCTTTCTTCAAACATTGCTGGGACTCAGGAATGAGCCGATTGCCAACAATCGAGAACGCCAATGCAAACAGCAAAGGAAGAGGGCGAATGAGGTTTCAGTGTTCGAGCGTCTAGGACCTCTCCACCTCAGAATAAACAAGCTGAGTCGTCTCAAGAAGAAGACTTCGAAGAGTCGATGGAGAAGAAGATAGGTATCACCGACCAAGGTGGTGCCAGGACTCACCATTCTCAAGCGTGTGCAGCGAAACCTGGAAGCCGAGGCCGTACCTACACGTTGAGGAAGGCACGGCCCGATCTGGCCGTGAAAATTCAGCAAACACTGGAGACAAAGGTGCGCCCGCCAAAGAAAATATGGCGCCCTAAACAGGCGAAAGCCGATGCACCAGCATCGGCTGATGCCGATGCAGAAGCATCGGCTGTTATAAACACAGTGTCCAGGATCTCGTCAGAGATTTATGACCCAAGACATGGTGAACATTCCTCCAGCGAGTCACGTCACCATAATAAAAGACCAAGAAGTTGTAAACCCTTATTAGGCAGCACAATGAAAAAGGAGGCCGATTTTAGCGATCGGCCAGTATTATCCCCAACATACGCTTTGCTTGTGTTCAACATTGACCTAGCAGGCGACGGGAAGCTGGGCTATGGGTTTACATCAACTGACGAGCTAGAAGAGATTGAGGAAGTCAAGAGGGAGGTCAGGAAGATGTTGGACACTGGGTGCATCAGGCCGTGCAGGTATGCTGAATGGATCGCCAACATTGTGCTTATAAAGAAAAAGGATGGCCGATGGCGCGTCGCTATAGACGACCGGGACCTTAACAGCGTTACTCCAAAGGATGAATAGTCGGATCGACAACCGCAAGGGAGGCCGATTCCAGTAATCGGCTAAAATTATTCTCACCACACGTATTCGCTGCTGTACTATTTAGCACGATGAGTTGTACGACAAGCTTGAATTGGCTGAAAAGCCGATATCTTCAATAATTTGAAAGATTCGGCTCGGGGGGCATACACATAGAGGAGATTCAAGGGCACGGAGTTTGTACCCAGGGAGAGCCGATTCATGAGATCAATCAGGCTAATAATAAAAAATAGAAAAATTTTAAGCACAGCCGATGCACAGGCATCGGCCTACTAAGTACCAACTGTTACAAGCAAAGGTACAAGAGGTTCGATACAACATTCAATAGTCTACACGGAGGGGTTCCTCTGAAGGAACTCGTCGAGACCGCGCAGGGCATCAGCACGGATACGATCCACTCCGGCAATCTCAGCCTCGTCGTCCTCGTCTCTGCCCGTCACCAGCTGATTGCTCAAGGCACGAATTTCAGCCAGATCGGTTTTCAGATCGGCTGTGAGGCCCTGTGCTTCCTCTCGGGAGCGGGCAATGAGGGTTTCCTTCTCATGGATAAGTTGCTTGGTCATCCTAACCCTCTCTTCAAGCTTCTCCAGTTCCTTGCGTAGGGCCTCAAGTTCAGCACTGTTGGCCGAAATATCAGTTTTGGCGTCTAGAGCAGTCTTTTTCTCATTGAGCCGCTAGCATTTCTCTGCAATATCGGCCCTCAACGGGAGTTGGGTATGACGACGAATAATTCTTTGACGAGCCGTCTGCACTCTTGACCTGAAGGCCGACAGGGTCACAGCTGGCCAAAGCTTCGCTAGCAGCGTCACTGGGAGATGGGGCTGGATTTCTTCAAGGATACCCTTGACTGCCTCTGGGTTTTCAACCACGGTCTCAATTGAGGAGGAGAGCAGAGCCTTGAGACGCTGGAGTAGGCCGTGGACTGTGCCAGGGATTGGCTCCACACTTGTCTTGGGAGTAGCTGGCTCGATGGATTCAGGATCGAACGTCAGCAAGGCTGAAAGATCACAACCCTAACAGCGAACAAGAGCGGCATAAGTATACAACAGAGGAAAGGGTAGAGCCAAGGGAGCGGAGTGTACCTCTTCTAAAATGGAGGGAGCGGCCGAGGTTGTGATAAATGGAGGAGCAGCCGATGTAGTGATAATCGGCTTTTCTATGGACTTGGCCAGGTGGTCCACTTGGCCAGCCATGCTCGTCGAAGGGGCCAGATCTAGCATCGCGGATGGTGGCGGTACCTCTTCAACGTCCCCACTAGAAGTCTCGTTAGTCTGCAAAAGGAATGGTGAGTCGATCCAAGAAACGATGAGATAACAAGAAACATGAGTTGGTGGAGTAACCACATTTGAAACCTCCCGGCTTGGGGAGGAAACTTGCGAGTCTTTGCGAGCCCTTTTGACGCATCGACGCTTCACGCGGGGCCTCGCTTGGATTGGAGCTCGGGGAGCAGCAGGCTCGGGAGTCAACCTTTTCCTGGAAACCGACGATGGCGAATCCGTCTGGCTCTGCGTGGTCGATCTCTCGGAATTGCCCGGGTTCGAGTCCCTTTGACTAGAGCATACCTCCTCGCTGGAGTTTTCTTCGGTGGAAGTCTGTAGAAGGAAGTACGAGCATGTTGGAAAAGACTGGGATGACCAATGACAGTCAGGGCTCGAGTCAGCTTACAGGCGAGTCCTCCTGGATAGGAGCTTTGCGCTTCAGGGTCTTCCTGGCGGCTACTTTCCTCACCGCCTTCCTCGCTTGGGTTGAGGCTCAGGGGGCAACGGGCCCCAAAGATGCTTTATTCTTGGAAGCCGATTTTGGTGAGATCGGCTGGCCCTGCATTATGACTTTCTTCAGGGCTGGCGAGCTCTGACAAAAGAGAACTACCGGGGCTGGCGGAAGGAATGTGAAGGGAGAGCCATCAGGCTGCACGGGCTCTGGGCCGTCGCGTTCCTGCCAAGAAATAAAACCAGGGTTTTCAGGCAATCATCATGAGCAGCTGCAAGAAATTTCAATGTAGTGGTACCTGATGTGCAGGAATGTCATGATCGGCATCGAGTTGCTTCAGCAATGGTCCTAAAGCTCTTCTGAATGCATGGGTCTTCCACATGGACCACCAAATCTCGAACCCATCGGTAGTGGTGGTAAAACAGAGGTTGTGAGGAATCGGAATGACCAAAGCGTCAAAGAAGGTATAACATCTTTGGCCAGTAAGGATGTCAGGAAGTTCAGCTCTGCTTGCTCAGGTGGTGGAGAAAGAAGTGTGGCACTTGCAAGACCGAGCTGGCGAGCTACTACCACTGGTTGGTAAGACTCGTAACCAGGCTTGATGATCCGGTTAGAGGTACTCATGCCGACGGGGAGGAAACAAGGGCGGATCATGATGGAGTACAAGTGCCGGGTGCTAGCGTCATCGGCAAAACTGTCTAGTCGGAAGGAGACTGGATTCTCAAAGTTCTCCGATTCAGTGTAAGGGAAGAATAGGGGGTCGCCCGAGCCTTGGAAGAAAATCTGGAACCACCCTGCGGCTTCCTTAGGGATCAGCCTGCTGCCTGGGAGGCTATACAAAGCTTGACCATAGCTAGTGCACCGTATCTCCTTCCCATTAACGTCTGGGAAGGTGCAGGTGGCCAAAGATGGAAAGTCTGGGATCTGGTTCTGAAAGTACAGCTGAGCCCATAGCTGAATAAACCACCAGGGGCCTCCTGTCTTAACTGTCTTTTGGGAGAACAGTTTGACCGATGCCAGTTGGAGAGATCGATAGACTTCTCCAAGGAACAGTTTACCAAGTCCAAGTTGAGTGCCTTTGGCGAGTTCGTAGGCCAAGGAAAGGTAATTCTTGGTTGGAGCAAGTGAGGGGCCGCAGAATATAAAGTGCTCCAACCAGAAGTTCAAGAAGGCCATGTGTTCCCTTTCGGTTACGGGGCCTTTGGTTTTCATATAACGTTTGAGGTAGGCGCCCCAGCTTGTACACTCTGTTTTAGAAGAGAGGGTGAAAGGGACTTTTGGCAACTTAAAGGCAGAAGGGCAGGGGGATGCAATGTCCAGGCCTGTGATCATAGCTACATCCAGCAGAGTTGGCGCAATGGGACCATGACCAAACATGAAACAGTTCAGTGCGTCAGACCAAAAGTAGCCGATGGTTTTCAGAATGTTCTCGTTCTTTTCAAGAGGAGACAATGATAATGATAATGCATCGGCTATCCCTATCGTTTCCCAGGTGGCGTAATGGGTTTTTGATACCCTATTGTACCAGGCCACCCAGCCTTCAGGAGGGTTAGGCCATGCTCGCAGGCAGTCAGCCCAGGAAGTCAGATCTAAGTTCTGATTCACGAAGGGGATTCTGTTGGCCTCACAGGAGATTAAGTGAGCAGGACTCTCGGAAGAACGGGGGCCGAGACACATGGAATTTGGGAGAGAGGGATGCGGCAGTAGGATGTCGGAGACCTAGAATTAATATCGGAATAGAACATTAATTCAGGTGTTCTTCTGTTCAATCCTAATATTGACCCTAATGGCGAAAAAGCGGTGGAGTATTACCTTCAGACCAGAGACCATGGCGTTGGCGTTGGATGATTCCACCATTTGATGCGCTGCGGAGTTGGGGCGGCGCGGTTGAGATCTGAAGTTCGTGAAATTGCTTGGGCGGCGGATTTTGGGGATCTGAGTTTGCTTTCTCAGACGGAGGTTGCAAGTTACCGTTTGGAGGGACAATCAGGTTCGCCCTTGCTCGCTTTATGGTAAAGGCCGATGCGACACCATCGGCTCTTCTTGGGGGTTTGTTTGACGTTGACCGTTGGCCAAGTTAACTAGAAGCCGATTGCTTAAAGGAGAAGGAACAAGAGAAGAGCCGATTACTCAGAAATTGCCGAAACTGTCAAATCGTGCAGAGAAGTTGGAAGGCAAGTCATCATAATGAAGAATACTGCGACGGTTCTGCTCTGCCACGACATGACCCTTCGAAGAAGAACAGAATGGTTTTGCAATTATCATTATCAAAACCAGGGGGCATGTTACCACCCGATTTTGGCCAAATCAGGAGTAGGCTGTAAGTAAAGATGGGCTTTGAAGATTACACGTGGAGCGTCTTTGAAGCGGCCTTGCACTAAGAGTTTGGGCTAGATGGCCCGTGTATTTGTAAATGTAGTAGATCGTATCTTAGTTTGGAATTAACAGATAGAGTTTAGGTGCACGGTTAGGTGCACGTCAGATTAGAAAGTCCCTTGGACTATAAATATGTATCTAGGGTTATCGAGAAAGGAGGACAATCATCGTTCAACAAACACAAATCAGGCGCATCGCCACCCCTTCCTTCGAGGGTTTCTTCCGGGTAAGCACCATGCTGCCTAGATCGCATCTCGCGATCTAGGCAGTATACTTTGTTTTTGTCTTGCTTTATTTTATTTACTACTTTGTTTGCTGCACTAAATCAAAACACAAAAAAAATTAGTTGCTAGTTTTACTTTATTTACTGTCTTGCTCTCCATATCAAAAACACAAAAAAAAAAATTAGTTACTTGCATTTATTTTATCTAGTTTGTTTTACTTACTGTTGCTAAAATGAATACTCCTGAAAATACTAAGTTGTGTGACTTCACAAATGCAAATAATAATGATTTCCTATGCACACCTATTGCTCCACCTGCTACTACAGAATTCTTTGAAATTAAACCTGCTTTACTAAACCTTGTCATGAGAGAACAATTTTCTGGTGCTAGTTCTGATGATGCTGCCCATCTCAATAATTTTGTTGAACTTTGTGAAATGCAAAAGTATAAAGATGTAGATGGTGATATTATTAAATTGAAAGTGTTTCCTTTCTCATTAAGAGGAAGAGCTAAAGATTGGTTGCTATCTTTGCCTAAGAATAGTATTGATTCATGGACTAAATGCAAGGATGCTTTTATTGGTAGATATTATCCTCCCGCTAAAATTATATATTTGAGAAGTAGCATAATGAATTTTAAGCAATTAGATACTGAACATGTTGCTCAAGCTTGGGAGAGAATGAAAACTTTGGTAAAGAATTGCCCAACCCATGGACTGACTACTTGGATGATCATCCAAACCTTCTATGCAGGACTAAATTTTTCTTCGCGGAATTTATTGGATTCAGCTGCTGGAGGTACCTTTATGTCCATCACATTGGGGCGGCTACAAAACTTCTTGATGATATGATGATAAATTACTCTGAATGGCACACGGAAAGAGCTCCACAAGGTAAGAAGGTAAATTCTGTTGAGGAAACCTCTTCTTTGAGTGATAAGATTGATGTGATTATGTCTATGCTTGTTAATGGTAGATCTAATGTAGATCCAAATAATGTTCCTTTAGCTTCATTGGTTGCTCAAGAAGAAAATGTTGATGTGAATTTCATTAAAAATAATAATTTCAACAACAATGCTTATAGGAACAACTCGGTAATAACTATAGGCCATATCCTTCTGCTAATGGTAGTGGTTATGGTAATTCTTATGGGAATTCTTACAACAATAATAGGAATGTACCCTCTGGTCTTGAAGCCATGCTTAAAGAATTTATTAGTACACAACTGCTTTTAACAAATCTGTTGAGGAAAAGCTTGATAAAATTGATACTATCGCTTCTAGAGTTGATAGACTTGCCTCTGATGTAAATCTTTTAAAATTGAAAGTTATGCCTAATAATGATATTGATAATAAGATTACTACTACAGCAAATGCCATCCAAGTTAGAATTAATGAGAATATAAGATTAATGGCTGAACTGCGTGCTAGGTGGGATAGAGAAGAAAATGAAAAACTAGCTAAAGAGAATAATGTAGCTAAAGTTTGGACTATTACCACCACTAGTAATGCTAATTCTTCACATGTTGCTGCACCTCCTACTATCAATGGTAAAATAATTGGTGTTGGCAATGTTTCTACTCCTAGTGCAAAGCGTACAAAACTGCCTGAAATTGCTAAAACCATTGTGATAAAACTGCTGAAATTTTTTCCAACCTTGGGAACAATGATCCCATTGCTGTAGCTCATAATGATTTAGATTTTGATGATTGCCACACTCTGAAGTTATAAAGTTCTTGCAAAAACTTGCTAAAAGTCCTAATGCTAGTGCTATAAATTTAGCCTTTACAAAACATATTACAAATGCTCTCATAAAAGCTAGAGAAGAGAAACTAAAACTTGAAACTTCTATTCCTAGAAAGTTAGAGGATGGTTGGGAGCCCATCATTAAAATGAAATTCAATGACTTTGAATGTAATGCTTTATGTGATCTTGGTGCAAGTATTTCTGTTATGCCTAAAAAGATTTACGATATGCTTGACTTGCCACCATTGAAGAATTGTTATTTGGATGTTAATCTTGCCGATAATGTTAAAAAGAAACCTTTGGGGAGGATTGATAATGTGCATATTACGGTTAACAATAACCTTGTCCCCGTTGATTTTGTTGTCTTGGATATCGAATGCAATGCATCTTGTCCAATTGTGTTGGGAAGACCTTTTCTTCGAACTGTTGGTGTTATTGATATGAGGGAAGGTAATATTAAATATCAATTTCCTCTCAAGAAATGTATGGAACACTTCCCTAGAAAGAGAATGAAGTTGCCTTTTGATTCTATTATTAGAACAAGCTATGATGTTGATGCTTCTCTCGATGTTACTTGATTTGCACTTTCTGCGCCTAGCTGAAAGGCGTTAAAGAAAAGCGCTTATGGGAGACAACCCATGTTTTTACCTACAGCAATTTTTTGTTTTGTTGAGTCTTGGAAGTTGTTTACTACTGTAGCAACCTCTCCTTATCATGTTTTTGTGCCAAGTAAAGTTTCTATGTCAAAGTTGATGTTATATTTGGGATCGCTGCGCAGAAACAGCATTGCTGTCTGTCACGAATCTGGGCACAGTTCTCTGTAGAAAATTCGAAAAATCTGCCAATTTACGAGCGTGATCCTCAGATATGTACGCAACTTTCATTAGTTTTGAGTTTTTCCATTTGAGCAAGTCTGGTGCCAGCTTTAAATTGGTCTTTACGGACTGTTCTGTTTTTGACAGATTCTGCCTTTTATTTCGCATTGCCTCTTTTGCTATGTTGGATTTATTTCTTTGATCCACTAATGTCCAGTAGCATTATGCAATGTCCAGAAGTGAAAATAATGATTGTGTCACCTCTGAATGTGAATTATTAATTGTGCACTAACCCTCTAATGAGTTTGCTTGAAGTTTGGTGTGAAGGAAGTTTTCAAGGGTCAAGAGAGGAGAATGATATACTATGATCAAGAGAGTGAAAGCTCTAAGCTTGGGGATGCCCCCGTGGTTCACCCCTGCATATTTTAAGAAGACTCAAGCGTCTAAGCTTGGGGATGCCCAAGGCATCCCCTTCTTCATCGACAACATCATCGGGTTCCTCCCGAAACTATATTTTTATTCAATCACATCTTGTGTTCTTTACTTGGAGCGTCGGTTTGTTTTCGTTTTGTTTTTGTTTGAATAAAATGGATCCTAGCATTCACTTTGTGGGAGAGAGACACGCTCCGCTGTTGCATATGGACACATGTGTCCTTAGGCTTTACTCATAATGTTCAAGGCGAAGTTTCTTCTTCGTTAAATTGTTATATGGTTGGAATTGGAAAATGCTACATGTAGTAATTCTAAACTGTCTTGGATAATGTGATACTTGGCAATTGTTGTGCTCATGTTTAAGCTCTTGCATCATATGCTTTGCACCCATTAATGAAGAAATACATAGAGCTTGCTAAAATTTGATTTGCATATTTGGTCTCTCTAAGGTCTAGATAATATCTAGTATTGAGTTTTGAACAACAAGGAAGACGGTGTAGAGTTTTATAATGTTTACAATATGTCTTTTATGTGAGTTTTGCTGCACTTGTTCATCCTTGAGTTTGCTTCAAATAACCTTGCTAGCCTAAACCTTGTATCGAGAGGGAATACTTCTCATGCATCCAAAATCCTTGAGCCAATTACTATGCCATTTGTGTCCACCATACCTACCTACTACATGGTATTTCTCCGCCATTCCAAAGTAAATTGCTTGAGTGCTACCTTTAAAATTCCATCATTCACCTTTGCAATATATAGCTCATGGGACAAAATAGCCTTAAAAACTATCGTAGTATTGAATATGTACTTATGCACTTTATATTTTATTAAGTTGCATGTTGTGCGATAACCATGTTCTGGGGAACGCCGTCAACTATTGTTGAATATCATGTGAGTTGCTATGCATGTCCGTCTTGTCTGAAGGTCTATCATTTTAGTGGTTGGAGCATGCAAAATTGTTAGAGAAGAACATTGGGCCGCTAACTAAAGCCATGAATCATGGTTGAAAGTTTTGGACATATATCCTTAATCTCATATGAGAATAATAATCATTGCTACATGCTTATGCATTTAAGAGGAGTCCATTATCTGTTGTCCATGTTGTCCCGGTATGGATGTCTAAGTTGAGAATAATCAAAAGCGAGAAATCCGAAATGCGAGCATTCTCCTTAGACCTTTGTACGGGCGGCATGGAGGTACCCCTTTGTGACACTTGGTTAAAACATGGCATGCAAAGATCATGGCAAGCTAAGTAGGACGAGGTGCGGACACTATTAGTACACTATGCATGAGGCTTGCAACTTGTAAGATATAATTTACATAACTCATATGCTTTATTACTACCGTTGACAAAATTGTTTCATGTTTTCAAAATAAAAGCTCTAGCACAAATCTATCGATGCTTTCCTCATTGAAGGACCATTCTTTTACTTTTATTGTTGAGTCAGTTTACCTATCTCCTTCCACCTTAAGAAGCAAACACTTGTGTGACTGTGCATTGATTCCTACATACTTGCATATTGCACTTGTTATATTACTTTATGTTGACAATATCCATGAGATATACATGTTACAAGTTGAAAGCAACCGCTGAAACTTAATCTTCCTATGTGTTGCTTCAATACCTTTACTTTGATTTATTGCTTTATGAGTTAACTCTTATACAAGACTTATTGATGCTTGTCTTGAAGTACTATTCATGAAAAGTCTTTGCTTTATGATTCATTGTTTACTCATGTCATTACCTTTGCTTTGATCGCTGCATTCATTACATATGCTTACAAATAGTATGATCAAGATTATGATGGCATGTCACTTAAATTATCTGTTGTTACCCTCGGCAGCGAACTAAGCAGGGATGCTGATACGTCTCCAACGTATCGATAATTTCTTATGTTCCATGCCACTTTATTGATGATACCTACATGTTTTATGCACATTATATGTCATATTTATGCATTTTCCGAACTAACCTATTAACAAGATGCCGAAAACCGATTCTGTTTTCTGCTGTTTTGGTTTCAGAAATCCTAGTAAAGAAATATTCTCGGAATTGGACGAAACTTTCCCAGGGTCCTATTTTTGCACGAAGCTTCCGAAGACCGAAGAGATAACGAAGTGGGGCCACGAGGCAGCCGGGGGTGGCGGCGCGCGAGCCCTGGCCGCGCCGACCACCTCCTGGGCCTCGTGTGGCCCCCCCGTTGACCCTCCGCCTGCTTAAAGCCGTCGCGAAACCCCCGATCGAGAGCCACGATACGGAAAACCTTACGGAGACGCCGCCGCGAATCCCATCTCGGGGATTCGGAGATCGCCTCCGGCACCCTGCCCGAGAGGGGATTCATCTCCGGAGGACTCTACACCGCCATGGTCGCCTCGGGAGTGATGAGTGAGTAGTTCACCCTGGACCATGGGTCCCATAGCCAGATAGATGGTCTCTCCTTGTTGTGCTTCATTGTTGGATCTTGTGAGCTGCCTAACATGATCAAGATCATCTATCTGTAATACTATATGTTGTGTTTGTCGGGATCCGATGGATAGAGAGTACTATGATTATGGTGATTATCAATCTATTGTTCATGTGTTGTTTATGATCTTGCATGCTCTCCGTTATTAGTAGAGGCTCTGGCCAAGTTTTTGCTCTTAACTCCAAGAGGGAGTATTTATGCTCGATAGTGGGTTCATGCCTCCATTGAATCTGGGACAGTGACAGAAAGTTCTAAGGTTGTGGATGTCTTGTTGCCACTAGGGATAAAACATTGATGCTATGTCTAAGGATGTAGTTGTTGATTACATTACGCACCATACTTAATGCAATTGTCTGTTGCTTTGCAACTTAATACTAGAGGGGTTCGGATGATAGCCTGAAGGTGGACTTTTTAGGCATAGATGCAGTTGGATGTCGGTCTATGTACTTTGTCGTAATGCCCAATTAAATCTCACTATATTTATCATATCATGTATATGCATTGTTATGCCTTTCTCTATTTGTCAATTGCCCGACTGTAATTTGTTCACCCAACATGCTTTTATCTTATGGGAGAGACACCTCTAGTGAACTGTGGACCCCGGTCCTATTCTTTACATAGCATACAATCTACTGCAATTGTGTTTTTGTTTTCTTTGCAAACATCTTCCACTCGATACGTTTAATCCTTTGTTACACAAGCGGTGAGATTGACAACCTCACATTTCGTTGGGACAAAGTACTTTGGTTGTGTTGTGCGGTTCGCGTTGGCCGGAATCTGGTGTTGCGCCGCATCACATTTCGCGACCATCAACCTTCAACGTGCTTCTTGGCTCCTACTGGTTCGATTAAACCTTGGTTTCTTTCTGAGGGAAAACTTGCTACTGTGCGCATCATACCTTCCTCTTGGGGTTCCCAACGAACGTGTGAGTTACACGCCATCACGGAGCATAAGAAGAAATACGATGAGCTGAAAGCCATCTGTGAAGCCGAGCTCATCGGCTCCTTTGAGAAGACCCGTTCACACGACATCAGGGTCAAAGGAGACATGCGTCAGTTTCCTGGCGTCAATATGGTGGATCTTAGCCACTCCATAAGGGAGCCAGGGTTCTTTTTTGACGTCAACATGGCAGGTTTTGTGAGCCGCCATGGCCAAGAGGCAGAGAGCAGCCACTCCCGTGGCAAGGATAAAGAGGAGGCCGTTCCATGCGACCGGCCCCAAGACGATGATAAACGATACCGGCGAGGAGGAGGTGAGAAGCATACGGTATCGCGCCCACTCTCCGTGCATCTCCTCAATAAGTATGAGCAACGTATGACGACGTCGGCGCTACGACGAAGACGACGAAAAATATCGTCGGTCTGATGCAGAGGACATGAGGTATCGTCAACATGACAGAAGCAACGTCGGGTACGAACGTCACGCTAGAGGGAGGTCAAGGAGCAAGACCACTTGGATAGGCATTGGAACTGCCCTTTCTTCAAACATTGCTGGGACTCGGGAATGAGCCGATTGCCAACAATCGAGCGCAGAATGCAAACAGCAAAGGAAAGGGCGAATGAGGTTTCGGTGTTCGAGCGTCTAGGACCTCTCCCACCTCGAATAAACAAGCTGAGTTGTCTCAAGAAGAAGACTTCGAAGAGTCGGATGGAGAAGAAGATAGGTATCACCGACCAAGGTGGTGCCACGACGGACTCGGCCATTCTCGAAGCGTAGGGGTGCGGCCAGAAACTGGAAGAAGCCGAGCAACTGCACACGTTGAGGTACCCGATCGGCGTGAAAATTCAGCAAACACTGGAGACAAAGGTGCGCCCGCCAAAGAAAATATGGCGCCCTAAACAGGCGAAAGCCGATGCACCAGCATCGGCTGATGCCGATGCAGAAGCATCGGCTGTTATAAACACAGTGTCCAGGATCTCGTCGAGATTTATGACCAAGACATGGTGAACATTCCTCGAGTCACGTCACCATAATAAAAGACCAAGAAGTTGTAAACCCTTATTAGGCAGCACAATGAAAAAGGAGGCCGATTTTAGCGATCGGCCAGTATTATCCCCAACATACGCTTTGCTTGTGTTCAACATTGACCTGGCGACGGAAACTGGGCTATGGGTTTACATCAACTGACGAGCTAGAAGAGATTGAGGAAGTCAAGAGGGAGGTCAGGAAGATGTTGGGGTGCATCAGGCCGTGCAGGTATGCTGAATGGATCGCCAACATTGTGCTTATAAAGAAAAAGGATGGCCGATGGCGCGTCGCTATAGACGACCGGGACCTTAACAGCGTTACTCCAAAGGATGAATAGTCGGATCGACAACCGCAAGGGAGGCCGATTCCAGTAATCGGCTAAAATTATTCTCACCACACGTATTCGCTGCTGTACTATTTAGCACGATGAGTTGTACGACAAGCTTGAATTGGCTGAAAAGCCGATATCTTCAATAATTTGAAAGATTCGGCTCGGGGGGCATACACATAGAGGAGATTCAAGGGCACGGAGTTTGTACCCAGGGAGAGCCGATTCATGAGATCAATCAGGCTAATAATAAAAAATAGAAAAATTTTAAGCACAGCCGATGCACAGGCATCGGCCTACTAAGTACCAACTGTTACAAGCAAAGGTACAAGAGGTTCGATACAACATTCAATAGTCTACACGGAGGGGTTCCTCTGAAGGAACTCGTCGAGACCGCGCAGGGCATCAGCACGGATACGATCCACTCCGGCAATCTCAGCCTCGTCGTCCTCGTCTCTGCCCGTCACCAGCTGATTGCTCAAGGCACGAATTTCAGCCAGATCGGTTTTCAGATCGGCTGTGAGGCCCTGTGCTTCCTCTCGGGAGCGGGCAATGAGGGTTTCCTTCTCATGGATAAGCTGCTTGGTCATCCTAACCCTCTCTTCAAGCTTCTCCAGTTCCTTGCGTAGGGCCTCAAGTTCAGCACTGTTGGCCGAAATATCAGTTTTGGCGTCTAGAGCAGTCTTTTTCTCATTGAGCCGCTGGCATTTCTCTGCAATATCGGCCCTCAACGGGAGTTGGGTATGACGAAGAATAATTCTTTGACGAGCCGTCTGCACTCTTGACCTGAAGGCCGACAGGGTCACAGCTGGCCAAAGCTTCGCTAGCAGCGTCACTGGGAGATGGGGCTGGATTTCTTCAAGGATACCCTTGACTGCCTCTGGGTTTTCAACCACGGTCTCAATTGAGGAGGAGAGCAGAGCCTTGAGACGCTGGAGTAGGCCGTCGACTGTGCCAGGGATTGGCTCCACACTTGTCTTGGGAGTAGCTGGCTCGATGGATTCAGGATCGAACGTCAGCAAGGCTGAAAGATCACAACCCTAACAGCGAACAAGAGCGGCATAAGTATACAAAAGAGGAAAGGGTAGAGCCAAGGGAGCGGAGTGTACCTCTTCTAAAATGGAGGGAGCGGCCGAGGTTGTGATAATTGGAGGAGCAGCCGATGTAGTGATAATCGGCTTTTCTATGGACTTGGCCAGGTGGTCCACTTGGCCAGCCATGCTCGTCGAAGGGGCCAGATCTAGCATCGCGGATGGTGGCGGTACCTCTTCAACGTCCCCACTAGAAGTCTCGTTAGTCTGCAAAAGGAATGGTGAGTCGATCCAAGAAACGATGAGATAACAAGAAACATGAGTTGGTGGAGTAACCACATTTGAAACCTCCCGGCTTGGGGAGGAAACTTGCGAGTCTTTGCGAGCCCTTTTGACGCATCGACGCTTCACGCGGGGCCTCGCTTGGATTGGAGCTCGGGGAGCAGCAGGCTCGGGAGTCGACCTTTTCCTGGAAACCGACGATGGCGAATCCGTCTGGCTCTGCGTGGTCGATCTCTCAAAATTGCCCGGGTTCGAGTCCCTTTGACTAGAGCATACCTCCTCGCTGGAGTTTTCTTCGGTGGAAGTCTGTAGAAGGAAGTACGAGCATGTTGGAAAAGACTGGGATGACCAATGACAGTCAGGGCTCGAGTCAGCTTGCGAGTCCTCCTGGATAGGAGCTTTGCGCTTCAGGGTCTTCTGGCGGCTACTTTCCTCACCGCCTTCCTCGCTTGAGTTGAGGCTCAGGGGGCAACGGGCCCCAAAGATGCTTTATTCTTGGAAGCCGATTTTGGTGAGATCGGCTGGCCCTGCATTATGACTTTCTTCAGGGCTGGCGAGCTCTGACAAAAGAGAACTACCGGGGCTGGCGGAAGGAATGTGAAGGGAGAGCCATCAGGCTGCACGGGCTCTGGGCCGTCGCGTTCCTGCCAAGAAATAAAACCAGGGTTTTCAGGCAATCATCATGAGCAGCTGCAAGAAATTTCAATGTAGTGGTACCTGATGTGCAGGAATGTCATGATCGGCATCGAGTTGCTTCAGCAATGGTCCTAAAGCTCTTCTGAATGCATGGGTCTTCCACATGGACCACCAAATCTCGAACCCATCGGTAGTGGTGGTAAAACAGAGGTTGTGAGGAATCGGAATGACCAAAGCGTCAAAGAAGGTATAACATCTTTGGCCAGTAAGGATGTCAGGAAGTTCAGCTCTGCTTGCTGTCAGGTGGTGGAGAAAGAAGTGTGGAGGCACTTGCCCCAGACCGAGCTGGCGAGCTACTACCACTGGTTGGTAAGACTCGTAACCAGGCTTGATGATCCGGTTAGAGGTACTCATGCCGACGGGGAGGAAACAAGGGCGGATCATGATGGAGTACAAGTGCGGGTGCTAGCGTCATCGGCAAAACTGTCTAGTCGGAAGAGACTGGATTCTCAAAGTTCTCCGATTCGTGTAAGGGAAGAATAGGGGGTCGCCCGAGCCTTGGAAGAAAATCTGGAACCACCCTGCGGCTTCCTTAGGGATCAGCCTGCTGCCTGGGAGGCTATACAAAGCTTGACCATAGCTAGTGCACCGTATCTCCTTCCCATTAACGTCTGGGAAGGTGCAGGTGGCCAAAGATGGAAAGTGGGATCTGGTTCTGAAAGCTGAGCCCATAGCTGAATAAACCACCGGGGCCTCCTGTCTTAACTGTCTTTTGGGAGAACAGTTTGACGATGCCGTTGGAGAGATCGATAGACTTCTCCAAGGAACAGTTTACCAAGTCCAAGTTGAGTGCCTTTGGCGAGTTCGTAGGCCAAGGAAAGGTAATTCTTGGTTGGAGCAAGTGAGGGGCCGCATAATATAAAGTGCTCCAACTAGAAGTTCAAGAAGGCCGTGTGTTCCCTTTCGGTTACGGGGCCTTTGGTTTTCATATAACGTTTGAGGTAGGCGCCCCAGCTTGTACACTCTGTTTTAGAAGAGAGGGTGAAAGAGACTTTTGGCAACTTAAAGGCAGAAGGGCTGGGGGATGCAATGTCCAGGCCTGTGATCATAGCTACATCCAGCAGAGTTGGCGCCATGGGACCATGACCAAACATGAAACAGTTCAGTGCGTCAGACCAAAAGTAGCCGATGGTTTTCAGAATGTTCTCGTTCTTTTCAAGAGGAGACAATGATAATGATAATGCATCGGCTATCCCTATCGTTCCCAGGTGGCGTAATGGGTTTTGATACCCTATTGTACCAGGCCACCCACCTTCGGAGGTTAGGCCATGCTGGCGGTCAGCCCAGGAAGTCGATCTAAGTTCTGATTCACGAA
Source organism: Lolium multiflorum (assembly GCA_030979885.1). Lineage (NCBI taxonomy): Eukaryota > Viridiplantae > Streptophyta > Magnoliopsida > Poales > Poaceae > Lolium > Lolium multiflorum. Next base: position 291,145,665 of record CM061753.1, read on the forward strand.
GGGGATTCTGTTGGCCTCACAGGAGATTAAGTGAGCAGTACTCTCGGAAGAACGGGGGCCGAGACACATGGAATTTGGGAGAGAGGGATGCGGCAGCAGGATGTCGGAGACCTAGAATTAATATCGGAATAGAACATTAATTCAGGTGTTCTTCTGTTCAATCCTAATATTGACCCTAATGGCGAAAAAGCGGTGGAGTATTACCTTCAGACCAGAGACCATGGCGTTGGCGTTGGATGATTCCACCATTTGATGCGCTGCGGAGTTGGGGCGGCGCGGTTGAGATCTGAAGTTCGTGAAATTGGGCGGCGGATTTTGGGGATCTGAGTTTGCTTTCTCAGACGGAGGTTGCAAGTTACCGTTTGGAGGGACAATCAGGTTCGCCCTTGCTCGCTTTATGGTAAAGGCCGATGCGACACCATCGGCTCTTCTTGGGGGTTTGTTTGACGTTGTTGGCCAAGTTAACTAGAAGCCGATTGCTTAAAGGAGAAGGAACAAGAGAAGAGCCGATTACTCAGAAATTGCAACTGTCAAATCGTGCAGAGAAGTTGGAAGGCAAGTCATCATAATGAAGAATACTGCGACGGTTCTGCTCTGCCACGACATGACCCTTCGAAGAAGAACAGAATGGTTTTGCAATTATCATTATCAAAACCAGGGGGGCATGTGTTACCACCCGATTTTGGCCAAATCAGGAGGTAGGCTGTAAGTAAAGATGGGCTTTGAAGATTACACGTGGAGCGTCTTTGAAGCGGCCTTGCACTAAGAGTTTGGGCTAGATGGCCCGTGTATTTGTAAATGTAGTAGATCGTATCTTAGTTTGGAATTAACAGATAGAGTTTAGCCCGTGCACGGTTAGGTGCACGTCCGTAGAAAGTCCCTTGGACTATAAATATGTATCTAGGGTTATCGAAAGAGGACAATCATCGTTCAACAAACACAAATCGGGCGCATCGCCCCTTCCTTCGAGGGTTTCTTCCGGTAAGCACCATGCCTAGATCGCATCTCGCGATCTAGGCAGTATACGTTATTCGTCTACCTTGTGTTGCTCGCGCTGAAGCGTTGTTGATGGCGAGCAGCACTACTTATCATTAGGTGTTTAGGGGCTTGCATTGATGCTTTCACGTGCATATCGCTGCCGTCCCTCGACACCTAGCTGCCCTTACACCTATCGGGTGTAAGGGCAGCATCTTGCTTGTTCGTTACTTAGTAGATCCAATCTGTTATAGTTGCTCCTTGTTCTTCAAGGATTAGTTTAATATCTGCATAGTTAGGCCTTAGGGGTCGGACGATCCGGTAGTGCGTTAGGTGTTGTTTACCGTTCCTGAGGGATGTTCCGGGAATTAACGTAATGTTGGTTTTTAGGCCTCTCGTAGGGGTAGTTTTCATCATCTTCCGTATCTACTAGGCCCGACTACGCGTAGGACGTTCCGGTTATGCGGTGAAAACTCTAAACTATCGTAGATTGGTTTAGCTTCGCTGTGATCAAGCAGGATCCCCATGTCATTGCAAATCCAACGTGAACCATGGGGCGATCGGCTCTTGAGCCGATCCACGGGCAACCTGAGAGCCGATAGGGCTCGTATTTAATGTTTACGTGTCTACCATGCAGGAACAATCGAAACAATCTAACACTTCCTTCGATCGGGTCTAGGTCGGTGGCAAACAACCGCCGGTCGTGGCTGGAAGATTTGCGGGACGACGCGAAGTGCCAAGGTCCACTAAGCGGCCTTGGGAGCTTCCCGGCTCTTCGTGTTGCTTAACCATTGCCCGCCAGTGGGTTTTGGCAGGTAACAGAAAGGAAATTGGATTTCCCTACCTATTGCCACCTCTTTAGGCGTACTTATCCATGAGCATTGCTTCCAAATAGTACCCACTTCCTATAACTTAATTTATCATACCTAGATGAAAAAGAATCAGATTTCCTTACTCATTGCCACTTCTTTTAGCCACTATTAATTTCTTAGTTACTTATATAGGTTCCTTCCTTCTAGTTCAGATCATGTCCAACTTTTTCAGGTGACATAGGTTTGGGCGATTTTATCAAGTCATCTTCAGCTACGCTAATTTGGTCTGCTTACTACTGTACTTTCGAGTGCTCTTCTTCTATGACTACTTCAGGTAACCTTGTTTTGATTTTCATGTGGTTCCTTTTCGGGCTAATTACATATGAAAATTTTAAAAAGCCCAAACACTGAAATGCAGACATAGCAAACATCACCAAAAGGTAAAATGGTAGCTATAACCAAAGGAGGGTAACATAAAACAATGAGAAAGAGATGAAAGGCTAAGCCAATGTTAAAGAGATGAAAGGTGACAAAAGGAAGGGAACATAACAGGATAACTGCGCGCTACCAAAGCAAAGGGAAGCACGCGAATGTAGAAAGAGATAACTCAAAACAAAACCTTGAGATGCATATGTGTACTCCCCCTCATGCTCCCATATAATCTGTTTTGTGTTCATGGGAAGGATCCAACACCAACCAGTAACCCAGGGAAGACATTGAAAAGATAAAGAGAAATTGAAATAGAATGCCCACAAAACAGGAGAAATGATTGGCGACTTGAACACATGGGAGCACCAGAACAAATCGTGTGACGTGAAAATTCTACGAAACAGTAACCAAATCACGGAGCTCGTCATTAGGATGCACTTTTATATAATATATAATATAGTTTATTTTTTGGGGCCGTGGTTGGAAGGTTTGTGAACCGATCGTTTTACATGAAAATTTAACGTTTAAAGATAATATTTCAATTTCTATATTAAATTTGTGTTTATAAAAAAAGTTGTTCAGCTAACATTGTTTTCAGATACCTTACTCATGTAAACGATCTGTCATTGGAAAGCAGCATACCCTGCATTATAGCATGTAAATCAGAACTCCCTCCTTTCTGCTAGTATGAATCCCTTACCTGCAAGCAAAACAATAAACTGCCAAGTTTAAAAGGTGGAAAAAATATCTATTTGTGGTTACATATAAAAAATGCCCTCCACTCTAGTGCCCCAAACTGTAAATGGTGTCAAACATAATGTTTGTGTAACAACATTGTAAACTTCATATATTTTCTATTCCGTAGTAAAAAGAAAGAACACTGAACATCAAACCAAGTATTCATCACAAGCAACCAGACAAATGAAATGTTAACCATCTTTATACTGAATAATACACAAAGTTTTGAGCTGAAACCATCGATGCACTTCTTCAGACCCGCTAAAATGGCGTTGTACTTACAAAGGGAGAAACAAAGTTGAGTTGATAGGATTTATACCCAGCCTGTATCTTCCTACCTTTCCAATATTGGTAGCTGAGTAGTTTTAAAGACCTACAATCAGCAATCCCCAAAGAAGACAAGGTTTCTTTCTTAGGAAGTTCAATTTACTTCTTACATTTGGAAACATTTCTTTAGATAAAAGGTGGAACAAACATGCAAAAAAATTGCTGAACAAATGGCCTAGAATAAAATAAACATGCATTATGACAAAACAAAATTCCATAATAGAGCCACTTTCTCTCATTCATTTATCTATTATCTGGTTCATAAGCAGCAGCAGTCAAAAGTGAAAACTCATAACTCACCAAACATGAAAGAAGTCAATAGAATTGTGCGGACCCATGTCTGTTTTCATACTGAATTAATTTCTGGAATAGGAGAGCATATACTATTTGTTGGTATTATTATGTAGCTATACAACCGTTAACTATAGCAACATGATACAGATTTTCTTATTACTTGCTTTGGATGAAGGTTGAAAGTTTTTTCCTTATTCCCATAACCCAGCCGCCAAAAACGTCGACACATGGTCAAGTTTGCATCTTAGATTTTAGGAATATCATGAGAAACCAGAATGAAATTAACCCATACATAACCAATAGATTAAAAGAAACCAGAATCCAAGAAGAAAATGTATTCAGCGTACAATTTCCAAGATCTCTTGGTGATGTAATACACTCCCTGGCATGACCTACAGTCCATAGACAAAACAATACGGAGATAAGGAAGTAACCAAGAGAGGTATTCCTGAACATTAACTGAACACTACATGTAGCTGTTACAGTGCTTATTTTTCTAGCACATGTTCAAAACATTCAGTAGGTGTGTTGCTCATGAAAAAGAAAAAGCAACATAGCCTATATACCTACAGTAGAATTAGAAGATAAGCTCATAAAAGTATATTTGCAGCTTGAGAGCATCAAAATGTCCAGAGGCAAGATCATAGCAGACATAATAAGATCCTAGCCAATGTAAAAATAGAATCGTCGAAATGAAAGAGAGAAAATGTCCTGCCTCGTGCATCTACAAAGTATACTTAATCCTAAAACACATATATTTCCTCTAATTGCCAGAAAGCAAGTCAACTCAGCAAACCTGAAAACCATTTGCAAAATCTGAATTTTCATGGAATATAATTTATAGAATACCCTATGCGAATGTTCAATAAACGGTACCGAACTTCAGTAATAAACAGCCAAATACCTGAATCACCACATCATGTTTTGTAGAAAAGAATAGCATCAGGTGAAGCAAGTTAAATATTAAACCTAACTGTAAAGAACGGATGGATTCACACAAGTAGAAATGTCTGAACATTTAAATGTGCCTCTTCTCTAGTTTCTATTAGGCATGGAATGCATTTCCACATTTTTTAATCAAAGGAGTAGAAAGTATATTATATATACCAAATATTAGTAGTGTGATAATCATCAACTTACAAAACTGGAGCATGGGCCGGACACATATTATAGATCCTTGATGTCCCTGCAACAAATTATCCAGCTTGATGGAGATGGTGAATATAACCCCAAAGCCAACACCAAGAGCTCTGCCCAGTTAACTTCTGGATCTAACAATTAACAAGCACCAAACAATGGTCAAATAAACAATTTCGATTCATTGCAAGTAGGAAAAATGAAGACAAAAAACAAGAATCATGAATGAACTTGAAACTGCTAAATCCAAAGGAGAAGACGTCTACGTGGATTGGGATTTGGATCTTGCCCAACATCCCACCAGCTGAATCCTTTTCCCTGCCATGGAGAGCAGGTTAGCTCTGGCCTGTTACCCGTGAGCTCCTGCAGCAAGGAGCTATTTGTGAGTGAATCAGAGAGAGCGGAGAGGATAGAAAGAGAGGACCTATAACAAAACTTGGAGGTACATGTCCAGTAACTAACCAAGCGCTCCTCTCACGAACGGGTGGAGGAGAAGATTGTGGCGGCGCTGGTGGTGACGGTGGCCGTGGAAGCCCATCCCCTGCCGAGCTTGGCCACCTCGTCCCCCTCCCGCCACAGCCGCGGCCCCCCTCATCCTGTTCCCCTAAGATCCGCCACCAGTGAGTCTTGTTGCAAGCCCGCATCACAACCTCTTGCCCTATCCACGAATCCAGGTTGGGGGCGACGAGGAGAGATGCGTTTATGGGGACGAGGGGAAAAGGCGAGAGGCGGCGAGGTACAGCCAGCGCGCCGCCAAGGAAGATCGCGGCCGACACCCATCGCCCTGCCTCGCCGGAGCCGACGAAGACGAGGCGAGCGCGGCCATGCGAGCCAGAGCCGCTCTTTCTTGGCTGGTTCACCGCTCATCCTTGGTCTTGATGACCCGGAGCGGGAGGACGCGGGCGACAGGGGCTCGCCGGAGAGGACGCCGACGACTGCGTGGAGCGGGCGATGGGGAGGCGGCGGCTGGGAGCGGAGGCGGCGGTCGAAGAATGAGGAAATTGGGGGAGAAGCAAACGAGAGGGGATTGGGGGAGAGAGCGCACGAATGGCTAGGGTTGTGAACCACGGGCTGCAGTTTTGTCTCATCCTATCACCGTGCGAGGAAATACCCAATCTACCCCTGCGGGTGGAGATCTTTTCCACGACCTAAAAGCAAGCCCGACCGAACAAAATCCACACGCAGTGACCGACGTGCGGGCCCAGACAGAAGTGGGACCCACGTGCAGACGTTGGCGGGTAACACACCGTTGTTGCATGGGGTTAGCTAGTAGGAGGGCCAATCCGAACACTCTTTTTCTGGCCAGAATCAACGGACAAGATTGCATCGATGTGAAGATCTGACGGTCAAGAATCGCAAATCGCTGTGAGATCCCCATGGGGGTGCAGCAATTATACCTTTAGATTTAGATGATAACTGAACAACATATGCGAAAATAATCCAAGTGCTGAAAAAGAAACTAAAACTGCCAGCTCGAAGCTAGTTAGCAAATCTCTACAGATTGCACTGTCAATGTTTATGGCTCTTGGCGGACCACCGTAATGAAAATGGGGTGCAAACTTCAAATCACAACACCTCGTTAGAAGCACACCGAAGCCTAGTTTAAGTAGTGTGCTACTACTTCAAATCACAGCAGCTGAGGCCTAGTTTCAAATCTTTCAAACCAGGCCATGGTACGCCTCAGCTGCTGAAACTAGGCCCAGATTAAGTAGTGTGCTATTTTATACCCACAGGCTGATCGTAGCCATCATGGGCCCGTCTTCTCGTAGTTATGAGCTAGTTTGTTAAAGCCCTTGAGAGTTCGGGCTCCCTCCGTAAGTACCCATGGCCCATAAGAGGCGTTTTGGCAGGCGGGCTAAAGCCTAACGGCCTACTAGTAACGTATAAAGCTTTTGCATCCATTTCTGCGCAGCACAAAAACCTTAAAAAAAATCTGTGCAGCACACAAAAATAATATTCTACGCCCTTGTAAGCAGTAACATGCCGATTTCGATAGTTGTTCGTCTGATAGTTGGCTGCCACCGAAACGAGAAAAACAGGCCCGCTCACATCCCCATGGGGCTGAGTCGAGCCGCACCGGGCGCCTCAGAACTGGCGAGCGGTCGGCCTCCATGTATCCCCCTCCCTCCCCGCCATCGGTGGGCATCGTCGGGCAAAGCCCTGGCGGCGGGGCGCCCTCCGGAGCGCGGGATCTAGACGGCCCGGCTTCGGCGTGCTTCTCCAGCGGTTGTGGCTGGCGACAGCCGGAAGATGGCAGAACGGGCGGTGCGGCTGCTGCGTGTTGTGCCTCTTCTGACGGCTTCGTCCATAGAAGGTGGTGGTTGGTTTACCGGGCAGCGGACCACGGTGGTTTTGGTGGTGGTCGCCGACGTGGCCGCGTCGGGTGGTTTTGGAGGTCCTGCTGCAGCCCTCTATCATCTCCCAAGCCTTCTTGCCTAGGAGGATCACTTGAAGACCCAGCATCGCTCGATCTGGAGCGGATTGCCTCTCTAGGCTGGCGTTTGGGAGGGATGTTGTGCGGTGCTCCTACTAGCATGGCGATGTCGTCTCCATTGTGGTTTGCCTCCATGAGGTGTGGCACTTCCGGTTTCGGGTCAACGAGTTCTCCAATTCTGGCGGTCCGGTGGTGGTCGGTGTTCGACCATCTTGGCGGCATTATATGTTGTCCACTGCTAGTCGGTGTTGTGGCTGCGAGGGTCGCCTCCTCTTTACTCAGCCATCAGCCCGCAGTGGATCGCCGCTGGGGTTGGTGGGTGCCGTGGTTTGGCAGTGGCGGCCATGGTGGTGACGCGCTCCCCACATGGGGGTCGAAGTGGTTGGGTGTTGAGCTCCTCTTACTTGTTGTCAGTGGCAGAGGACACTCCTTCTGTCTGTATTGACGTGCCCCATGATTATGCAGATGGCGGCCATGGGTGCGATCTCCTCTCCGATGCGAGGTGAGCCGTGGCAGTGGTGGTGGTGGCTTCTTCTTGCCGGTTGCTAGGATCTGGTGTCGGGTCCTTGTTGGAGCTCTTTGGCGCGTCGAGGGTGCTCCATGTGCGAGTGCTCAATGGATGTGTCTCTGCTTTGTGATGCCCTTCGACTCCAGCCGGTGGCACACATGAGTCGCGGCATCGTCTCGGCCACACCCTCGACACTGGTGGTGTCGGTGCGTAGGGTGGTCTTGGATGCGCGTGGCCCTTCGATTACGTCGACAGTGCAGTGTCGTTGCTTGGTCTCGACGGACCAAAGCCGTTCGATTACTCCGGTGGGGCCTCGAGCTGGGTTGTCCCTCTGGTGTGTCCTCGGGGCTCTTCCTTGTGATCGTTGTGCTTAGGTTGCGATGAGTATTCTCAACGGCCAACTCACCCCCCCCCCCCCTCAGTTTTGTGGGGTGGCCACTTTTTCTTCTCGATCTTGTGTGTTGTTGGTGTTTTTTTTTTTCCTTTTCTTCTTCTCTCCTATAACCTCTGTGCCCTCTGGTTCATTTGAACCTATCGTGTAGATGCTGAAAAGCTTGATATGCAACTTGACTGCATATGTGTGTAGGTTGGCTTACGGCCGTCCTACTTACAATTAAAAGAAATATATAGTTTGCTGCCATTGTAGAACACTAGTACAAGTGCCCGTGCGTTGCAACGGGACTGAAAAATAAAATTGCAGGGACACATGGATGGAAGGAAGAACAAGGAAAATCAGCAGCTTTTGCTCCATCGGATCAAGGTCAACATAGGAGCACATATGTTTGTGCGTGCCCTGGTTGGTACAGGTTGATTTCACTAAATATTTCTTTTATGCCACAAAGAATTTTACTTCCGAAGATCTAAACTTTGAAGAGGTATAAATTTGGTAACAATGCTATTCGGTGTACTACATTAATTCTAAACCCAAAGGTAGCTTCCATAGTTAAGGCATGGATATGTAAGCAACCTGCATTGTAAAAGTATAACCCATATAATTTTGTAACTCAACAATGTAAGGATTGGATAAAAGTCTGTTAAAATGGCTGAATTGATAATGATAAAAGTAAAAAGTCACCACTTAACTCTATATCATTAATATTCAATTTATGCTAATGCATTAACCTATACAATCTATCAGCCACATAACTTATAAGCCTGTGAAGTAGAAGTAACAGCTCAATAACTAATAATGAAAACAAACCATGCAACAACAAATTAGAACAACACTGACCATTCGAGAGTTTCTGTTTTCCCTAGATTAGTTGTTGATAGTACAAGCATTAACAAGCTCCCACCATATGATGATCCCTGCCGATTCTTAATGGGTACTTTTCATTTCTGATAAGTATGCGAGAGGGAGCAATTCAAAATGTAAGTATGTGAAAACATGCAAACTACTACTTTGCTATCACAACTACAAGAAAACAAAGAAATCTGGATAAGAAAAAAAATATTTGGTTTCTTTAGATGATCCAATCCAAGCAATCGTCTGACACATGTAGTGTTCAAGCATAGTACCAAGAAAATATATCTGAATATCTTGTATTGAAAAATTCATATGGCAATATATTGGCACCTCTATCAACTCAAAATATATTTAGAAGAGATACTTCCTCCTGCCCTATTTAATTGAACATGGATTTGAACTGGACATGTCATATTTGAATGAATGGGCTGCAATAACTAATACACAACTAATAGATAGGAGGGAGTATTATTTCCCACTCATGGTGATGACAAATAACTCTTTTTTTACTCTTTAACTTGCTTCTACAAATTATTATGAAGAATTGAAGGAACAATTGTCCTTGAGTCCTGACATGAATTGGGAGCAATGAATGTCAAATACAATTATAACCGCTCCAGTTTGGTTTCAATTTAACGAGCCATATCAGGGAAGCTATAAAGGATAAATTTCATGTATTAATATGTTTACAGGGAATCGACCTTTGTTTCAAACTGCCAGATACTCCCTTCGGTCGGATTCGAACTGCCCTCCGGTCGGATTTAATCGACGCAGAGGAAGGGCTATGCATGCATGTCATTAGCGAACGGACGCATCGATTAATTGCGTCCAGAGGTAGACCGAGCAAAAACTTTCATGGCACTTCCGGCCTTCCAATTTTGAAGAGGCTGAATCCAAGTATTGATCATTAGTTCAGTACCCAGTGATAATACACACTCTAGGTTAATTTAGGTCCTAAATAAAACAAACATTCCACTAAAGGTGACACACATCTGTGCTCATACAGATTGAAGGAAGGGATCCAGTAGTGCTCGCAACGCTCACAAATTTATGTACAAACAATTTATGTACTCACAATAAGAGAAATAAGTAGCACCAAAGTCTTATTGAAACAATGTGTGACAAATTCACAAGCTTCATCTATGTAATTTCAGTTATGTGTAGGACCAAGAAATGACATGTACCAAGGCAGGCATCAGGGCGAGCATCAATGAAAATAGAGGAACGTGGACACACATATGGTGCTTGCATAGCACGGCCGCTGTGCCACTCAGACCAGTTGGCTACAGGCAGGCACAATCGACCAGCACGACCGCCCTCGCCTCCACCACCTCACTCCCTTTCTCCTTGCTCGTCAGTCGTCACCACCCTAAGGACCACCTCCACCTCCATGCAACGATGCACAACGAGAGTAGTCAGCTGCTGCACAAGGCTGCTGCCCCTGCCGGTTCCCTTCGTCTGTGAAATCTGCACCAGTCGAGACATGTTAGGATGGGATTATCTCTGTGAAAACTAAACCTAATGAACTACATTTCTAAACCTTTGATCGACATGCAAATATCATCATTTCAACCTAACAACGAGTATTACTTGCAGAATAAGAATTCTCCTCCTTCACGGCTAGTTTTACTAAAAATAAAAATGCATGACACATAACAGAGAGCATACACAACTGTTATTCTCCTCATTCACGGCTAGTTTTACTAAAATATGCACATTACAGCAAATATAATAGAATCATTGTGTTCTCCATGGATTCTACTGCCAGCATGCAGGCACTCCAGTCAAACCTAGTTAGGCATAGAAAGTTGTTAATATAGTTTTACTCTTGTATAAATTGGCCTTCGGCAGATGGGACAAGCTGCATTTCTGTTTAGTCGTGCTTTGGCTAGAAGTAGCAGGTATTTTTAACCGGTTGACACCAACGGAAAGTATTAATGGCAAGAAGGTAATGCTAAGGATCACATAATCCCTTCAAGGAAGTAAAAACAAAAGGAAGATCTAAAGGATAATGAGATGTAAACATAGGACTAATGCACGCTCTTAACAAAAATACTGTCAAAAAGGTACATTATGTGATCATTTTCTTCAGCAGTAGATTAAGTTTATAAACCAGAGCCTTCCCATTCTATGACTGCTAGAAAAAATATTTTCTGTACAATGTACAAATTAGTCAATGAATAAGCAGAGACTTGGACAAGAGGCAAAACTGAGTGATAAAAGAAAATCAGCACATAAATGTACATATGCAAATCTTTAGGCATGGAAAGGTATTTATTTCTGTAGATGATTAGCAAGAAATAGCATACATACTGTTTCAGTATTCCATTGCCAAACAGAACTATCCGAAGATGCCGAAATATATTGTTCTCGTTGCTGAGGCATAGCAACAGAAGAAACACACTTTGTACCTCGTGCACAATGTTGAAGATGCTCAGCCCTGAAGTACAATAGTATGAGAACTGTGAGATTAACATTATTTGTCATGAGCTCATGCGACAAATGATTCAGTGGTAGCGCAATGATTTGATAACCGATACCACACCCAAGCCATTTTCAACTGAATAAACTGAACCAAGTGGTCTCGGCCAAGATAAAGCACTACAGAGAAGTCAAGAGTAGCTCGCAATTTGAAAATACCCAAGCCATTTTTCCACAGGTTCCATGAACTTATAAAGCATTGAGAAAGCCTCCGATGCCTCTGCCATTTACCAAACCCTCCTCCAGGCGTCCACCGCTAGGCCTTGCAATAATTCCTGAAAGATGTGTAAATCATATAAGCAATCATTGCTAACTCGCAAGAAAATAGTGTCTACTTCTTAATAAGCCTAACTGCATAGAGCACAGTGACATTCTAAGAACCATAATATAAAATCAAGAGAAATCATGTTATCTCTCAAGAGTTGATGCCACTTCTTAATTACCCACTACTCAAGATTTTAGAATCAACATCAAGATATTGTAGATCACGCCTGCACACCTGGATCTACAAATGAGCATAGGAAACGAAGACAACACATTGGCCATATAATGTATGAGATTATAGTGACCCTACAAAAGCCAACTAAAATGATGCGCAGAGAAAAACGGAGGCACAAGAAAAACGTGCTTATCGAGATAATAGAGGCGGACTAAGAAACCAAGTACCTGACTGCATCAACGTCTTCCTTGCGGAAATCATGTCATAGGGAAAAGTAAGATGGATGAGCAATTCTAGCCACATAAATTTGGATGCTTATGCTCATTTAGAACATACATATCATATGTATGCCTTCATAAGTACATGAGCAATTCAAGCCACAAGGAACGTGAAAGCTCGCAGCAGCGCAATACACATATGCATGAGAAAGTTCTAAGAACCAGAAAATAAGATCAAGAATATACTTGGTGTATGTTTATTTGTAGTGTGAAACCATAGTAATCATGCTCTGTTGCCAATTCAACAATTATTTTATGAAGGATACAACAAATAAATTGTACATCCATAATAACAACAAAATGCCATGACTAATTGAGTTTAGCTGTTGAGCTTACCATTTATCAGTAAGAAGCACAAAGTTTTGAGCAAGAAAATTCTGTTGCAAAAGCTGAAAAGTTTCAGGTTTGCGTTGAGGATGCTCCTGAGTCCTGACCGACTCAATGTAGTCGAACTGGAGAACTACAGTTCATTTTCCGTTCAGAAATTACATTGCAGAAGGATCAAGTAGCATGATAGCAATGGCAAGAAAATTAAACGGAACAAAACTCACCACATCATCTTTCAATGACTAATATCTTTCAAGGATAGATTATGCAGTGATCTGACAGGACAAACATCTTTCAAGAGAAGTACATAGAGATAATATCAGGTCCGGTAAGAAGCATCATACACTTATCCAACCTGATGTAGACGAGTTTACAGGATCTCTATGCTAACGACTACAAAAAGAAGCAAGAAGCAAATTCCTGCCCACTGCCTGCTTGCAATTGGAATAGTTTCCATCTTTGTAGCATTATACAAAGAGCAAAATGAAACAAAAAGAAGTTCTACTTCATTGGTGAAACATAGACTATCCACATTTTTTTGGGAAGATATGTGTCTCAAGAAAAAATATATACTGGCACTATGTATGTCATCACGTGAATACATTTGAAAATACTTAGTTCTTAAAGATGAAGCTTTGTATCATCAGTTTGCCATCTGGCGACTACCAAAACAGTAATATCATTTTTTCCATGCATTCCTTCAAACACGGCCCCTTCTTCCAGAATCACAAGTTTATGCACTTAAGCACATGAAACAACTTGCGAAGGAAATACAATTTAGAACAGCATTATAGGGGTTCAAACTGAACAGCACGGTGTATACTCCTAGAAGGTGAGATCGGGAGCAAGTAAATTATATTGACCCACAACAAATGTAAGCAAAATTAGGAAATCCAAATTGATACATATATGAAGGAAGAGAAGTAACATATTCTTGGAACATTAGATATGTGCGATCACACCTTGTCCTTAATTACTTGTGCTTAAATATGGTTTCAGCATTACATCAAACAATTGCAGGCCACGGAATAAAATACAGAAGCAACACATAATAAGGAGTAGGATGACTATGTGTTTCAGAAAGAGAAGATTGCAGCCGACAAGGAGGGGAGAAGATAGAACTCACTTCCAGCAGATGGTTGGTGAGGTTTCCGGCTGCAGCAGGTCGAAGTGGTGGCTGCCGGTAGGAGCAGCAGCTCTGGGACGTGACCGGCGGCAGCAGCTCGTGGATGTGGTCGCCGACGGCAGCACCCCGGGCATGCGACCACCAGCTCAAATCCGCCCCACCGTCATTCCTACGCCGCGGTGACCTTTTTCCTCCCGCGTCACATCCGTCGGCCGCGGCCGTCGCCGAGCGCCGTCGTCGACCTCGTCGGCCATCAGGGCCAGACCTATCCCTTGGCTCGTTATCCCCGTACCCTCGGTTGGTAGCTGTGGCGCGGCCGGCGGTGGTAGGGCTGGCATGGCCGCCGGTGGTAGGTGGGTTGCAGAGGCAGAGGCAGAGGGGGCGCGATTGGATGGATTGGGGGATCGCAATCGCAGGGGAGGCGCACGAGGCACGACTGCGTCTCCTGGGAGAGGGCAAGGCCTTGACGGGTACGAGTATACGACCCATGATTTCTGGGCTTGGCCCTTTTTGCGGGGCTAGTGAATTCGGACGAAAGGAGTGATGTAGCGGGGGAGTACGACGAAAGGGTTGACGTATGAAGGTGAGGCAGAATAAGGAGCACATTCGTACTTTTTAAGTAGTGTAGACTTGGGGAAGAAAATACAGATTACGTCCTTCCCTGCGTAGTCGTGCAAATGTACAGGAAGGGGGCATCCAGTTTTATAACGGAAGAGTTTTACAGTTTTCGTAACGCAGAGAAAGTAGCTAAGAGAAACTATAGCAGATACGCTAAATTAGAAACCATAAAAACGCGAGCACAGTAAAGATGCGAGCACATGCTTAATTGGACGCAGCGCATATAAGGTCATGTACTACGTGCGTTTGGTTCAAAGGAAATTGTGTCAGATTTAGAAACCGTTTGTATTTAGCTGCTATGTATAATTCGCTTTATTTGTTAGCCCGTACTACATGCATCTCTCTGTCAGCTTTTCTTTCCCTAGTTCTCTCCATGCCATATGGACCAAAGCATGCAAGTGGATTCCTTGAAAGCCTCGCTTTTCTCGTTAGATTGCATGGTGCAATGCCCTACTATGTATGGAATTGACGCATAGATTTACATGGTTCGCTTTTTTACAACATAGTACATGGTCTAAGAAACCATACTCAGAAGTGGAGAATTTGGAAAAACATAGTTTGCAGAAATTTACAATGATCACATTCGAGTTCATCGCTCGATTCTTCATGATTCCAGACGCACAATGGTCAAACACGCAAAATAAAAACCTAGTTTTAGCTAATGTAAACTACATCAACCCAAATTGTACCAAATTCGGCTCCAGGAAACCTCGCTGGGGCCTGTGTGTGCGGCGGTGGTCGACGACCAACGGAGAGCTCCTCCTACTCGAGCTCTCCGCGCTCTGTCTTCACGCCTCTCCCCCTGGAACTTCTCGTAGGCGCGCACCTAGTAGACGGCCCAGCACACGTCCACCGGAGTGGCGGGATGTGGTGGATGCGGTCTAGGTGGGGCAGGATTGCTCGTTGGAGATAGCCTAGTGCGGAGGCAGAGCGGTGGATGCGGCAGTACAAAAATAGGGTTTAAGCCCGTTTCCGTCACATCGACCACTACTTGTAGCGGTCTACGAATGCAAGTTCGCGTGCCCCTATGAATTCTTTTCGAGCCAGAAATTAGTAGATATCATATTTGATATGCGGTCTTAACCGAGCCAAAACCATGAACCCACCGAACTTTTACAATTTTGAACCGTTTTAGGGTATGTGAGTTGCTCCAAGCCGCCACTTGTAATCCCACAAGGCGAGTGTCTCGTCTCGTGTCTCCCTCCATTGATGTGATAGCTTCCATTCCAGAAGCGTCCACGAGAATCCCCGATATGGCCGTCAGAGCAAACAGTAACCAGTTCATTAAACCAGCTTCCCTTCTCGCGCTCGCGTCGCGTCACATTGCTTCCCAACGCGTGCGCGCTGTTCACGCGCGTTGCATGCATTCGGTCGATATCAAGGCGCGCGCCGACAAGCCGCTGCACTGTATCTCCGTCATCACCGGCCACTGCTCCGGCGGGCCTCCGGCCGGCGCCACTCGATCGATCGACCTCCCTGCTCCCAGATGCTGCCGCGCGCGGCAGCCGATCGAGTCAGGCAGGGCACTCATTCGGTTCCGTCCTGCGCGCGCGTGGCCACGTACGTTGGAAGGGAATAGACTTATGTCGTTCCCGCCGTGCAGGTGCAGGGTACTACGTGCTGCATCGCCCCGCTGGCTTAAACATCCGGCGTCGCGGCCAGCAGTGAGGAATCGCACGGGTCGAATATACATGTCGAGCGATCGTCGCTAGAGAATAATCTGTAAATTGTAGCGCAACAGCAGATGCATCCAGCAGCCACCAAAAAAAAATTCGAGTTGAGAGGCTCTCGCCCCTCATTTCGCTGAAAATGAAACCAACAAATACTCTGGTGTTTTGCATCACGTCCTTGTACCCATACTTTGTCATGCAACTACATCACTCGAGCTACTACCAATAAGTAAGCACACCATAAGAGAGCACACTCCCCACCTTAAACATTTACAGTCTTTTTCACAATGCCAAAATAGCCAAAACCAACAGAGAATTAAAACTCCAACGCACATTCTTGATTCCCAGGTTCCAGATCACATACACTTTTTCTTGTTCGACATACCCATTTTCTAATTTCGTGGCACACATTCCTAAGCGACTAGTGAAGGTCTCGGTTGCCACATAGATAGCGGCAACCTAAGCTTGAAGCCCGCTTGCTCTATGCAAACAGACCCAATGAGTCATCCAGTAAGAATTTTACTAACCATAATGGGATTATTACTAGGATAACTCTATCAAAATCAGTATAGTTGCGAGTATTCCAAACAGTCCGGAGCAAAGCAGCTGCTCCTACAACCATAGTATACCCAATCTTACCTAGAAACCTCCAAATCCATGGACCAATTCATGAAAACTTACTTGGAACACTAGACATATTGAAGGTACATTTAATTACTCTCAAAAAGTATCTAGCTACAGCACAATTAAAGAAGTTATGATCTACGGTTCCTTTACATTCATAGAACAGACCATTCGATTCCTTACCCTTCCACCCCCTATGTAAAAGATTATCTGCAATGAAAATAATATCATGTGATGAAGGTAAATACATTTTTTCCTACGTGGGACACGCACAAACCGCAACCTCATGTGTGGCCACTTTACCTATGCCAACTTCAAAGCTAGGTACATAGGTTGAATAGAAATTTTTCTTGTTTTAGTAAACATCCAACTAGGTGCATGAGTTTTCTAGGTAAAGTTCAGTAAACGTACAAAAGATGTACCTAGCTTATAGCATCTCTGTTGCTACCTCATATTGTGGTGCCGAATATTTTTTGAGGGACACGACTGAAAATGCTCTAATTCTAGCACATCAGGATAATGATCTGAAATTACCCTAGGCAAAGTTCCGTATGTAAAGTTCTAATAAAGGGTAAAAAGGTACAGATTCTCAATACTCATAGACACACGAATTATGTGAAGCTACATAAATCCGGATACTCTTGGTCGTTCGACCAAGTAAACTATCCACCGGCAATTGTTGAGCATTATAACAAAACGTACGTAGCCATATCACGGCCCCGTGTGTGATTCAGATTTCTCGAACCAGCTCATCCACACAAATATAAACCCAAGCCCAAGCACCGAGCTGGCCATGCATGCAGGACGCCCGAGCTGCATGCCTCCGTCCTCGTAGCTCGCAAAAAAAAAGCAAGTTGGCACGGCGGGCTCGGGCCATCATCTCCTCTCATCCGTGGCGTACTTGCACAGTGGCCGTGCATCCAGATCCGCACAGTGCCTGCCACTGCCAACGTGAGCCGTACCACCACCAGTGCCAGACCGCCCCCGTACTGTTCCCCTCTCCCTGCAAGTAGGAGTACGTACGAGGCAAGTTTTGAAATGCGCTTTCCAGGGCCGTACGCGTAGTTTACACAACGGATCGGTCGAATTATTGCTCGTACCGGAGCAGTACCGCCCGAGCTTATTAATTGGGCTGTGCTGAGCCGCTACGAAGCTCGCAGGGCGATGACCTCTGGAACGGCACGTACTGGTCCTGCATGGCCGAGAGATCCTCGTAGGCGCACGGGGTGTCCCCGCAAAATTTACGATTTTTTGCTCCGCAAACATTCAAATTTTTTGGCTCGTCGGGCAGGG
The DNA here is from genome assembly GCA_030979885.1 of Lolium multiflorum. Lineage (NCBI taxonomy): Eukaryota > Viridiplantae > Streptophyta > Magnoliopsida > Poales > Poaceae > Lolium > Lolium multiflorum. Next base: position 291,163,421 of record CM061753.1, read on the forward strand.
CAGGGCGGAGCAGAGCAGGCCTCACGTGTCCCGAACGTTGGCGACGCTGAACCCACTCTGTGTCTGTCCGTGCTGCTGCCTAGTAAACTTTATTATCGACACTGATACAGACACACCGGTGCGCACGTAATTTTGGCCCCCCACCACGCACCGCGGCAGCGGCGTCAGTGACCGAAGCGGCAATCACCTCGCGTGCGCCATCGTTTTGTTTTTCTTTTCTTTCCATCCATTCCAGGGGGCATTCAGGGCATGAGCAACGGTGGCAGTAGCAACTAGCCGCTCCAGCTCTAAATCTGAATAAAGAATGTTAAAACCACTGCTCAATCACTTCTCCACCCAACGCATGCAAGATACCTTCTCCTTTGAATGCAGCCTTTTCTCCTCTCTCACTTCAGCTTTCTTCCTCATTGGTTTGCAATCTTCTCTCCTTTCTCTTCCCTTCCTCACTCTTTTACCTTTTCCTTCCATTTCCGGACGAGGAACTCGCCTCCTCTGCAGGCAGCACCTGCCACCTTCAAGCGGTCGCTTTTCTGACAATCTCTGCGAATCTCTGCGGGGCAGCACGTTGAGGCGACGCATTGGCCATGCCCTCATTCCCTCGCTGCCTGCGCGCACGACCTACACCGATCGGCAAACAAAACGAGGCTGGGCTCCCGATACTGCCCCTGGGTGTCGCGCGTTAACTCGCGCTTTAATCGTGGCCAGAACAGTAATCCTGCCGGATTACGTTGTTAAATGAGCATTACCGGCTGGAAACAGGGGTCTCTGCGCCCCAGCCCATGCTGCTCCCCGCTCGTTGCCCCCTCGCAGAATAAACAAAGAGAACCCCTGCAGCCCACGTACTCCATTCATCTCCTGCCACTCGGGCCCACCCCACCACAACTAAACTGTCAGTGGTCAGTGGCCGTAGTGTAGCGCCACTCCCCCCCTAGCTCGCTCGCTCGCTCACTCCGCGACAAGCCGCACGGGGCTCGTCTTCCTTCTTCTCACCGGCGGAGCACCGCACCTGCACCAAACTCCCACTGACCGCTCGGCCCCATCGTGTGTTACTTCTGCGAACTGCCACTGCTACTCACGCACTCTACTCTACCACTCTACCTAGTGACCCTAGTCTCCGCCGCTATTATTACCCTACCGCTCGTTTACAAATCGATCGGCACTTGCGCAGCGGTGGCCGCAGCACCACAGCGCCACACTGCCATCTCCCTCCTCGTGTTTCTCCTTCGCAACTCCGGCAGAGAGATCGAGCGCGGCCATGGAGCCGTCGTCGCGGCGGCTTCTGCTCTCGGACTACGACGGCGCGATCCTCTCGCCGCTGCCCTCCCCAACCCCGTCCTCAGCCACGCCGTTCCGGCCGGGCGTGGCGGTGGTGGTGGGCATCCTCACCAGCGTCTTCTCCATCACCTTCCTCCTCCTGCTCTACGCCAAGCACTGCAAGCGCAGCGCCGCCGAGTCCTCCGGCCCCTACGGCGGTGGCAGCGGCGCGTCCTCTGGAGGAGGCGCATCTGCCGGCGAGCGGAGGAACTCCGGCGTGGAGCGCGCCGTGGTGGAGTCGCTCCCGGTGTTCCGCTTCGGGGCACTGCGCGGGCAGAAGGCCGGGCTCGAGTGCGCCGTCTGCCTCGGCCGCTTCGAGCCCGCCGAGGCGCTCCGGCTGCTGCCCAAGTGCCGCCACGGGTTCCATGTGGAGTGCGTCGATACGTGGCTCGACGCGCACGGCACCTGCCCGCTCTGCCGCGCCCGCGTCGACCCCGAGGACGTGCTGCTGCTCCCCGAGCCGCCCAAGCCCTCCACCACGGGGCCGCCCGAACCGCCCGAGCAGAAGGCGCTCGCTGCCGCCGCGACGGCCAAGGAAAAGGACGCGGCGCCGGCGCCCGCACCGTCCCCGGTCTGGAAGGTGTTCTCCGGCCGGCACTCGACTGGCTCCGTCCGCGCGCCGGGGCGGGTGGGCCCGACGTCCCGCCGCTCCGCCGATCTGGAGGCGGGAGCCGCTGCAGCCACGGTGGGCTGCTTCGAGGTCGTCGCGGCAGCGAAGGTGCGCAAGGACAGGGTGCTCATGGCAGCAGAACCCGCGGCCGCAGCGGCGGAGCCCGACCCGGAGGCCTTCGACCGGCGGTTCGGGCACCGCATCCTGGTCAGCACCGGCAGCGGCTGCGACGGCGAGGCGGCGCGGTGGAGCGAGGTGCGGCCGTCGGACCTCATGTTCGTGCGCTCCGAGATGCTTGTCACGGACTCCTCCGGGCGCTACTCCTGCTCGGCGGCCGTCACCTCCGGCGGCAACCGCGGCAGGAACGAGATCGCCGGGCGCAGCCTGTCGGAGATCGCGGGCGTGAGCCGCCTCCCGCCGATCCGCGCCGGCGGCGAGCGTCGGTGGCCGGGGTCGAGCTGGTGGGCCCGCGGCTCGCCCGGCATTAACGGCCCTAGCACCTAGGCCGCTGCAGCGCCGGGGCCCTCCTCCGGAAAGGCATCCGAATTTTTCGCCGCCGGGCGACACTGCCCCTCGCCTCACATGGCCGCGTTATTATTACCGGAGCACAGTAAAGCGGCGGCAGGCACTCGAGCTCGTGGGCACGTGATGGGCAGTGCAGTAATTATCGCCATCGTCGTCGTCTCCAACTCTCCATCGCTGGCCCATGCCGTCGCCGCCTCGGGAGCCGCGAGCGACGGGAAGGGATGTTGCTTTGGCGCGCATCTCGAGGCGCGGTGTCCGCTCCGTGAAACGGGCGGCCGCGATTGGTACCGTCCCGCCGCCGCACATGCCGCCGCGGAGCCCGAGCACGCCTCGGTGGATCTTCTGCGGAGAACGGCTCGCCGGTCGCGTGCGCTCGCGGCTCCGTTCTGCGCAGGATTGGGTTCCGTCGGCATGCCGGGTCGGGGATTAGGGAACCGTGGAGGAAAGGTGCACGTAGGCGTGTAATTCTTTTGTCTGTACGAGAGAAAGTGCTGCGTGCCCTTTTTTCTTGTATATTCCCACCCCGGATCTATGGTGTTATGCTAAAGCGGCGTGCAGCCATCTTGTTTTGTTCTTGCTTTCTTGTTATGTTCTGTTGCTCGCCTTGCTTTTTTTTTTCCGACAATCTATAATAGTTTAGGGTAGAAACTAGCAAAATTGCAAAAAATGAAGTATAAAAAGGAAAGTAGCAAAATTTCTGGATATTCAATCTTTTTTTATTTGATGACACAGTTTTATATGTTTTTGAAGGCGATTAAACATAGATATCAAAAGTTCAAAACATATACCTGTAAAATTTTTTTTTCGAGAACCCGCAACGGAGTGCGCGTTATTGTATTAAGCTGACAAGAAACGCCATAGAATGGCTACAACCCCACACATGCCTTTCGGCTTACAACGCACTCCTACAACAACGACAAACTCGCCTTGCCCAACCTCAAACCAAGAATGGCGAGAAGGCAGGGCACAGACTCTCTAGACCGCGTCACAGCCAACGCCGCCCAACAAACTCCACAACACGACCAACAACCAACGTTGCCCAGACCAACGAACCACTACATGCGCCTAGAAGATGGAGCGAGTGAGTGGCTGGGTGTGGCCAACTTGGGAATGAGCCGACTAGAGAGTGTTGGCAATGGCGTACATTGCGCTCCAGAGACTCACACCTTGAGCAGTAGCCAACACCGGCAGATCACCACCTTCGAGAGCATTGGGACACCCCTCGCAGCCAAAGCAGCGCCTTCAAGAAGGAAAGCAACGTGGCAGCACCGCCGCTGCCCGGTTTGACAGTCAGACCTAGGGTTTCCCCCAGCGTCGAGGGGAAGAACAGCCAGGCCCAAGAACACGCCTCCAAGGAGGAAAATGGCGCCCGCAGGCGTCATCGTGGTCAGCATCGGACGCACCGAGCAGGGTTTTCACCCGGGCCAAACACCGCCGCCAGCGACACGGAGACGAGCCAGAAACTGCCGGCCTGAACCACTACCGTGGGAAGCATCTGCTAGCCGACGGAGGAGAACGAAGCCCACCAAAACCACCGCAGCAGCCACCCAGCACGAACCAGGAACGAGAACGAGATGGTCTGATCCGGGGACTTAGGTCGCTGCCGCCACCGGAGGAACTCCGGCCACCACCACCGCCGGAGGAGGACCACCGTGGGGCCGGCCCTCCGCAGATGCAGAGCCGAGCCAGCGCGACCAGAGGGCATGGCCCGCACGAGCCCATCTAGGCCCGCTCGAGCCCATCCGGGCCTGCGCGCAAACTGCCGCCGCCGGCGCAGCAAGCCGTCGCCGGCGCAGCGAGCCGCCTCGCCACGGCCTCACCAGCCTTCTTCTGCTCCGCATCGCCGGCCACACCGCCTCCGGTCCCCAGCAGGGAGGCCTTCCTCCAAGCCGCCGCACTAGGAGCCGAGAGGGACTAGGTCCCCGCCGCCCCCTTCACCGGTGTCGCATGGCTTTGCCCGGCGGCCGCCTTGGGGGGCGACGAGGAGAGGAGGAGGGGAGGAGGGGTGGCGGCGGCTGGGAGTTAGGGTTCGCCCCCCTGGTCGCCCGGAGGAGGCGACGCGAGGGGTGGCGGCGGCTGTAAATATTGATAAAGGTTCTTCCATAATTTTAATGTAAGGCCTAATGTCAAGACAACTTGCACTAGGGAGTCGCCACCCCTTGCTCTCATGATCTCCTACCTCCATCTCCGGCGCTACTCTTCCTTGCCCATGGAGTTGCACCCTCTCGCTCTTCTCCTGCTCGCCCATGGCCACCTCCCTCATGCTCGCCCATGGCAGCGCCACACCTACCCTTCTCCTGCTCACCCGGGGCCTATCTGCCCCTCTCGATATGTCGCTGCTCATGAGGAGGTGACCAAGAGACGCCAGGGCCATGAAGCTACTCACCCCCAACAACAGATCATGGCTGGCCAGGAAGCCACTTTCCATAGCGCTAGGGCAAGCGCTCCGACAGATCGACATGGTTCTTCCAGACCTTAACTTCTCTCCGCGTGAAGAGGAAGGCATCATCCCTGAAAGAGAAGGCAATATATAAAGTCAAAATCACATTACTGTCATCTTGAGTTCATCTAATCCTTGTATGAATGCTTTGAGACAATGTAAAGCAGTGTATGGGCAGAACAACTAAAACTGATGCTAGCCTTAAGCCCTTAACATTCACACATGCCCCTCCTAGCGCTAGGGCAAGGCCGCTCCGACATATCGACATGGTTCTTGCAGACCTTAACTTCTCTCCGCATGAAGAGGAAGGCGTCATTTGTGAAGGAGAAGACAATATATAAGGTCGAAATCACATTAGTGTCATCTTGAGTACATCTAATCCTTGTATGCATGCTTCGAGACAATGTAAAGCAGTGTATGGGCAGAACAACTACCACTACAGATGCTAGCCTTAACATCCACACATGTCCCTCCTTTATAGTACAACTCTGCAGCAATACTATCTAGATGATCGACCAAGTGATTTGCAGCTTCATTGACAACCAATGCAGTTGTTCATTTCTCTTCCAGGTTCTTGTCGCTGGTTGTGCACAATTGATGTGTGAGCGCGCCTGAAGTAAAGAAACATTAGTACCATGCTAGTTTACTGGAGGCAAAGGCAGTATAAGTTGAGGATTGAAGACACGTTTCCTTACCTTTGTTTGCTCTAACTCTGAAGTTCCCATCTGTTTATGGATACTGTTTGAGTTGAAGCAGATAAGCTATATTGTTCCAATTCTGTAAAGAAGACATGCATGGTTAGAAGAAAATAACCGAACATAAGCCTCCTACTTTGAGAAGGAGATAAATCGAGATGCAGTTTAATGATACCATACTGTTATACGTTGTTCTATCTGGGCATAAATCTGCTTCTATCATGATTTTGCAGGAAAAAATGTATGCCATATAAACAATTAACATACTACCAATTTAAATGTGTGCGAAAAGAAATGAACACATATGATAAAACAATACAACTCGTTTACGATTAGCAAAAGCGCAGACACTAGGCTATGAAATAACATTTGTGATGGAGCTTCACAGCGCAAACGATTCCTTGAAACAAACGTGTGCCGCAGCAAGACCCTTCGCACACCGTTCCTCAGTAGATGAGCATCATCGTCCAACCTTCCTTAGTAACGATAAGGTTTACCGCGTGTAACATGTCATTTTACCCGTGTGTAAAGTCATGTTCTGCTCTAGTGTTGACGAATCTACCATTGAGCAAGTTCATTGTTAGTATGCATATTGCTTGGCCAATGGCCATCTTAATTCAATACTACATCACTGGACAGTTTGACTAGAACAAATCACATGACTAATGGTAACTAAATTCCCAATCCTTCCCAAGCCTAGTTGTATACTGCAATAGGTCGCCACTTTGGCTCATACCCTCACGCATGCACGGTGCTTTTCGATCCAAAGTTCCAAACTATACCCAAGCATTCCATGAAGTCTATTTTATATACCAAAACCAAGTTACGTTGGACGTGTCTTTAATTTTTAGATATGCTTTTCTGGTTGCTGTCAAAGTCATTGAGATAGAGTAAATTAGAACAATCCTTTTCAACCACGCTTGGTGATATTCAATCGGTGCAAAGCCATATAGCATTGTAATGACATTAAATTTGAAATGTTAATGCATAAACCCATATTGTATTATGATGTTTGGAAAAAAAAGTAACTAAATGGATGCGATTGCTGGTGTTACACTAGTTGAATACTCTAAAATAATATACCTTGCATCAAATCATCTAACTGACCTAGAACCATCTTCTTGCATATCTAGTATATAACTGAAGAATACAAAACTAGGAAGAACCATAAGATTTTGCTCTTGCTTTATTGTTCCGTTCCGTTGCGCCATTTCCTCGTGGCTACTTGTAGCTTGAAGTGGGAACAAATGGAGGCTGGGCTATGCACCATTCATCATAGTCGGGGTTTCACATTTTTGTTAATTCTTTGTCTATGATAGTATAGAATACAAGGTAGTTCTTATTGACACACATTTCTAGTATACGATCATTAGATAAATCTAGGATTTATTTGTTTGTTTCGAATTTTATGAAGCATTCAAATATTTTTTTGTTCATTTTTTAAAAAGTTACATGTAATAGCTCCACCTCTATTTGGAATTATCTTTGTAACTTGCCTTTAACGTGAAATTCTCTTTAGGGCGTGGGGCGACATAGAGCCCTTGTTATTTTTCAAAATTTCGAAACATGTTTTCCATGTTTCAAATAACACGCAATAACTTATACGGAGTACTCTAGACTTGATAGAAATAACAAAATCTGGGAGAGCGTAGATGTTTCAAATTTTACATTGTCACTAATTTAAGAGTATGTTAAGCTGAATTTTTTACACCTTTGGTAGATTGCATTATTTCTACCACTAGGATTTTTGCTCGTTTTTATTTTGAAACTTCAAAAGATGAATTTTTTATTCTTCAACAAACAGGCTTCAAACCGCCCGTGTGCTCTCACCTTTAAGTTGTTGTTTTCTTTTCTAGTGGAGGAGAGTGTCATCACGTGAGAAAGAGCCATTTGCCACCTCGTACTTAGCCGTCATGTTGCAGCGTGGAAAGCAGTAACAATCAGAATCATTTGCGGCGGGCGTCGTAACCTTGTTGAAGGGATCGACTACGTGTCCCAATATCCTGCCGCAATCGCTCCGGGGGAAATCCTAGACCTTTTCTAGGTCGGATACTAGCGGCACGTAGCGTCATTCTCCCCACTGGGGGCAACGTGCGGGTGTGGGACCAGGCTTGTGGGACCAGTGGCAGATGGTGGTAGTAGGTGGTGTGGTGTTGTATCTATCACATTGGTGACAGCGAGTCTCGGTGGCATGGTGTAGCGTAGTCTCGACGATGGGAGCTAATGATGAACGTGCACAGGGTGGAGACATTGTCTGGCGTCATGGCGATGTCGTTGGCAGGACTAGCAAGGGTTATGCGAATATTTGCCCTAAATAGCTCAGCGGTTAAATGGAGGTGACGACTTCTGAACGCTCTTACCAGCTCTTTGTTGAATAAAATGCTAATAAAGGCCGGATGGATCGCTTGATGCAGAGGCTGGAGCTGCCCCTTCTCTAAAAAGGTAGAGTCTTGTTGTTTCCTTGAAAAAAAAGAGTTATGCCCCGTATGACTTGGCTGTTTGTTAGGGATCTGGCTCGTTTTTTCTCCGCTTAATCAAGTATTATTCTCTTATACATTTTTTTTCTCATGTTCTATTATATAGCAGTCCTCCTGTTGTTGATTTCCTTTGTAATATTCTCAAATGTAGCTTCAATAAAAAAAATAGGGCGTCCCATTTAAGGAAATAATATTCATTCATCATACTTAAACCCATCATGACCGTTGCATAGACAATGACTATCACATCAGATAAATAGTTTAAGCCTGTTGGTCTGCGAGCACGGAGAGGCCATCTGTCACCGTCTTTGCTATTTTGTTTCGATGCCCGTGGGTCTGGGGCGTCAAACACAGCTAGCGCGGGCAGATCATGGATGGTGGACGGTGGCTCTTCCACGCGTTCCGTTACTAGTATAGAGTTAACATGGTCATACATTCAACCAATCGAGCTTTGTTTTTTTCCAGTAAATGCAAGTAACTAAGCTGATCTAGAGATCCTTTGAAAAGGTTGGTAAACTAATAATGGTGTCGAATCGTGAGCCAGAAGATTTCACTTTTTTTTTACTTTGATGTGCACCACAAATATATTCATATGTAGATGTGTAATATGCAACGACGAAGAGTGAAGAACACATTTCTCATCACTACTATATAGTTAGAAAAGGTAGCAAACTACAACAATGAAAACATTGAGCAACATGGAGGGGTGAAGTCTAGTAGAAACGAGAGGCATCAACAACTTGTATTCTCGCATGTCAACTAGTTTAGTCCGCCGTAGAGGACCTCATAAGACGGTGACGAGAAGTCTTACTAGATTACTTGAGTAAATTCCTACTGGTGTGTGTTAAGCTTCATGCACTGAACAATTATTTTAGAAGACTGATCTGATGGAAATAGGTAGGCAATCCACTTATACACTTGAATATTCCTCCTCGTGTGTGACCAGTCAACATGTGTAAACAAATGGGTATGAATCAAGAGGTCAATGAGGATAAATTATGAAAACCATGACTCGAACTCAAGATCCTGACTCTGATACCATGTTAAGCTTGGTGCACTAATAAACTATTTCAAAAATCCGATCTAATGGAAAGAGCTAGGCAATCTACTTATACACTTCAACAGTGTGCTTCTATGCAAGCTAGCTTGAGCTTTGGAGGCGTAATTGACGATATTAGGTTCACATCATCTTCATCGGGACGGAAGAACAAGGAGGGCTACCATAGAGTAGAGACAAAGGGCTTAAAGATACTATTGTATTGTCTATTTCAAGATATTTTATACCTTTTATAACGTATTCATGGGTGGATTGAAACTCGGAATCAGGAGTGCCTGGCCAAATAAGGAATCATATTTGAAACTAGTGTCAAACAAGGAATTCTCTATCTGTAGTACACATAATTCACTACATCTAGGATATTTTTGTTTAGATTTTTATGAAACATTTAAATATTGTTTTTGAAAAAATTAAGAGGCTATATGTAGCTTGGCCTACATTTGGAATTTTCCTTTGAGCTTGCCTTAAAAATATCAGTTTAGAGCTTCGGCCACATAGGTCCTTGTATTTTCAAGATTTGAAAACATGTTTCCCACGTTTCAAATATTGTAGAAAAAGTTTAAACGTTGTGTGATACGTCTCAAACGTATCTATAATTTCTTATGTTCCATGCTACTTTTATGACAATACTTGAATGTTTTATACATACTTTACATCATTATTATACATTTTCTGGCACTAACCTATTAACAAGATGCCAAAGCGCCAGTTTTTTCTGTTGTTTTTGGTTTCAGAAATCCTACAAAGGAAATATTCTCGGAATTGGACGAAATCAACGCCCGGGGTCCTATTTTTCCACGAAGCTTCCCGAAGACGAGGGGAAACGGTGGGGCCACGGGGCACCGCCACACTAGGCGGCGCGGCCTAGGGGGGGCGCCGGCCTAGCGTGTGGGGCCCCGTGACCCTCCGACTCCGCCCTTCCGCCTACTTAAAGCCTTCGTCAAACCCTGTAGAGAGCCACGATACGGAAAACCTTCCAGACGCCGCCGCCGCCAATCCCATCTCGGGATTCGGGAGATCGCCTCCGGCACCTGCCGGAGAGGGGAATCATCACGGAGGGCTCTACATCATCATGCCCGCCTCCGGATTGAAGCGTGAGTAGTTCATCCTTGGACTATGGGTCCATAGCGTAGCTAGATGATTGTCTTCTCCGCTTGTGCTATCATTGTTTAGATCTTGTGAGCTGCCTAACATGATCAAGATCATCTATTTGTAATGCTACATGTTGTGTTTGGTGGGATCCGATGAATCTAGAATATTATGTCAAGTTGATTATCAATCTATCATATATGTGTTGTTTATATTCTTGCATGCTCTCCGTTGCTAGTAGAGGCTCTGGCCAAGTTGATACTTGTAACTCCAAGAGGGAGTATTTATGCCCGATAGTGGGTTCATGCCTCCATTTAATCTGGGACAGTCACAGAAAGTTCTAAGGTTGTGGATGTGTTGTTGCTAACATCGATGCTTTGTCTAAGGATATTTGTGTTGATTACATTACGCACCATAATTAATGCAATTATCTGTTGTTTACAACTTAATACTGGAAGGGGTGCGGATGCTAACCCGAAGGTGGATTATTTAGGCATAGATGCATGTGGATAGCGGTCTATGTACTTTGTCGTGTAACCTGATTAAATCTCATAGTAATCATCATTGATATGTATTGAATCTTTATTTGTCAATTGCCCACCTGTAATTTGTTCACCCAGCATGTTAGTTATCTTATTGGAGAGACACCACTAGTGAACTGTGGACCCGGTCCATTCTTTTACATCTAAATACAATCTGCAATCATTGTTCTTTACTATTCTTTGCAAACAAACACCATCTTCCACTCGATACGCTTAATCCTTTGTTTTCAGCAAGCCGGTGAGATTGACAACCTCACTGTTACGTTGGGGCAAAGTATCTTGATTGTGTTGTGCAGGTTCCACGTTGGCGTTTCACTGGTGTTGCGCCGCACTACACTCCTCCACCAACAATCTTCACGTGCTTCTTGGCTCCTACTGGTTCGATAACCTTGGTTTCATCAGGAAACTTGCTTCTACGCATCATACCTTCTACTTGGGGTTCCCAACGGACGTGTGCTTCGCGCGTATCAAGCTAAATTTGGCGCCGTTGGGGAGATCAAGACACGCGCAAGGGGAGTCTCCACATCCAATCTCTTTACTTTGTTTTTGTCTTGCTTTACTTTATTTTATTTACTGTCTTGTTTGCTTCATATCAAAAACAAAAAAAATTAGTTGCTTTACTTTCTGTCTTATTTACTTGTTCTATATCAAAACACAAAAAAATTAGTTACTTGTCTTTACTTTATTCTATTTGCTTAGTTTACTTTATTAGAGCATCTCCAACAGGCGCGCTATATCGCGGCGCGCTAAACCTCTGATTGTGCGCTAAACAGCTACGCGCGCGTATTTTCCCCGCCGGACGCGGCAAAATGCAGCGCGTGCGCGGGCGGAAAAAATCGTCCTCCGCCGGGCGCGGCAAAATACAGCGGGCGCGGAAAACAGTTTTGTATACTATTTTGCAATCACAAAGATCAAATAATCACACATAATTCATGAAACAAATAATGTACCATAATTTAAGTGGACACAAAGTGCAACATACATCACATAGTTCAAGAACGACACACAAAATGACGTAGTTCAACAATGACACACGACATATGGTTCAAATGGACAAAGTGGAACACCTATCACAAATGCATATCACACTTCCGCATTTTCCAAGTCAACACCTTCTTCTTCGTCGGAGGAGGCTGCGGCCGGCGGGGGACGGGCGCCTTCGCTTTCTTCGGCGGCGCGACGGCGGCGCGACCGATGTGCGGCCGTTTGTTCGACGACGCCTTTCCCCTCCTCGGCGCGGGCCGCGCGCCGGCGCCCTGCGCGGCCATCTGCGGCAGCGCCTGCGTGCAGTGCCCGCGCGGCGGGATGAAGAGCGCGCGCGCAGCAACCGTTGCGTTGCCGCCGTCAGCGCCGCCGCTAGGGTTTGGCGGGGGTGCGACGGAAGTGGCGGCGGCGGAGGGTGGGACGGAGTAGGTAGGGGTGCCGGAGGGGTCCTCCATCGTCGGGATTTCACCGGCGGCGCGGAGACGACGGATTGGGCGCGGGCGGCGAGGCGGAAGAGGAAGTTTCAGCGCGGGGATTTTTCACGCTTGGACGAGCGATGCCGCGGCGTAGACGCGCCGATATGCCGCTCCGTATTGTGCAAAACGCCGCGCGCCTAAAAAATTTACGTTTACCGCTCTCTTTGGAGCGCGACATTCTGTCCCGCGCGCGCTATATCGGACGTTTTTATGCCGCGCGGCCTATATAGCGCGCCTGTTGGAGATGCTCTTACTGCTACAATGGGTACTCCTGAAAATACTAAGTTGTGTGATTTCACTAATACGAATAATAATGATTTTATAAGTACTCCTATTGCTCCACCTGCTACTACAGCAGAATTTTATGAAATTAAACCTAGAATCTTGTTATGAGAGAGCAATTTTCTGGTGTTAGTACTGATGATGCTGCTGCCCATCTTAATAATTTTGTTGAACTTTGTGAAATGCAAAAGTATAAAGATATAGATGGTGATATTATAAAACTTGTTTCCTTTCTCATTAAGAGGAAGAGCTAAAGACTGGTTGCTATCTTTGCCTAAAAATAGTATTGATTCATGGACTAAATGTAAAGATGCTTTTATTGGTAAATATTATCCTCATGCTAAGATTATATCTTTGAGAAGTAGCATTATGAATTTTAAACAATTTGATAATGAACATGTTGCTCAAGCATGGGAGAGAATGAAATCTTTTGTAAAGAATTGCCCAACCCATGGACTGACTACTTGGATGATCATCCAAACCTTTTATGCAGGATTGAATTTTTCCTCGAGGAACCTATTGGATTCCTGGAGGTACTTTTATGTCCATTACCTTGGCGCCGTGACAAAGCTTCTTGATGATATGATGATCAATTACTCTGAATGGCACACTGAAAGAACTCCTCAAGGTAAAAGGTAAATTCTGTTGAAGAAACCTCTTATTTGGGTGATAAGATTGATGCTATTATGTCTATGCTTGCAAATGGTAGATCTCATATTGATCCTAATAATTTTCCTTTAGCTTCATTGGTTGCTCCAGAAGAAAATGTTGATGTGAATTTCATTAAGAATAATAATTTCAACAACAATGCTTATAGGAATAATTATGGTAACAACAACTATAGGCTATATCCTTCTAATAATGGTAGTGGTTATGGTAATTCTTACAACAATAATAAGAGTGTACCCTCTGGTCTTGAAGTGATGCTTAAAGAATTTATTAGTACACAAACTGCTTTTAATAAAACTGTTGAAGAAAAGCTTGGTAAATTGATGTTCTTGCTTCTAAGGTTGATAGTCTTGCTCTTGATGTTAATCTTTTAAAACTGAAAATTATGCCTGAGGAAGTTAAAGATGCTAGGTTTGCTAAAACAAATGCCATCCAAGTTCGAATTAATGATAATATTAGAATGTTGGTTGAATTGCATGCTAGGTGCGATAGAGAAGAAAAAGAAAAACTTGCTAAAGAGAATAATGTAGCTAAAGTTTGGACTATTACCACCACTAGTAATGATGATTCTACACATGTTGCTACACCTCCTACTATCAATGGTAAAATAATTGGTGTTGGCAATGTTTCTACTCCTAGTGCAAAGCGTGCAAAATTGCCTGAAACTGCTGAAACTGCTTGTGATAAAACTGCTGAAATTTTTTAAAATATTGTGGACAATGATCCCATTACTGTAGAACATAATGGTTTAGATTTTGATGATTGTCATATTACTGAAGTTATAAAGTTCTTACAAAAACTTGCTAGAAGTCCTAATGCTAGTGCTATAAATTTAGACTTTACAAAACATATTACAAATGCTCTCATTAAAGCTAGGGAAGAGAAATTAAAACTTGAAGCTTCTATTCCTAGGAAGTTGGAAGATGGTTGGGAGCCCATCATTAAGATGAAATTCAATGATTTGAATGTAATGCTTTGTGTGATCTTGGTGCAAGTATTTCTGTTATGCCTAACAAAATTTATGATATGCTTGACTTGCCACCATTGAAAAAATTGTTATTTGGATGTTAATCTTGCTGATAATTCTAAAAATAAACCTTTGGGGAGGATTGATAATGTTCGCATTACGGTTAACGATAACCTTGTCCCCATTTATTATGTTGTTTTGGATATTGAATGCAATGCATCTTGTCCTATTGTGTTGGGAAGACCTTTTCTTCGTTACGTTATTGATATGAAAGAAGGAAATATTAAGTATCAATTTCCTCTCAAGAAAGGTATGGAATACTTTCCTAGAAAGAGAATGAAGTTGCCTTTTGATTCTATTATTAGAACAAATTATGATGTTGATGCTTCTTCTTTTGAAAATACTTGATTTGCACTTTCTGCGCCTAGCGAAAGAAAAGCACTTATTGGGAGATAACCCATGTTTCATTTTATTTACTGTATTGTTGAGTCTTGGAAGTTGTTTACTACTGTAGCAACCTCTACTTATCATGTTTTGTGCCAAGTAAAGTCTCTATGGTAAAGTTGATGCTAGATTTGGATTGCTGCAGAAAAGAATTGCTGTCATCACAATTGCGCAGAACTCTCTGTAAAACCAAAAAAATATGCCAATTTACGTGCGTGATCCTCAGATATGTACGCAACTTTCATTAGTTTTGAGTTTTCCGTTTGAGCAAGTTAAGTGCCTCTGCAAAATTCGTCTTTACGGACTGTTCTTTTTGACAGATTCTGCCTTTTATTTCGCATTGCCGCTTTTGCTATGTTGAATGAGTTTTTTTGTTCCATTAACTTTCAGAAGCTTTGTGCAATGTCCAGAAGTGTTAAGAATGATCATGTCACCTCTGAATATATGAATTTTTGATTATGCACTAACCCTCTAATGAGTTTGCTTGAAGTTTGATGTGGAGGAAGTTTTCAAGGGTCAAGAGAAGAGGATGATACATTATGATCAAGAAGAGTGAAAGGTCTAAGCTTGGGGATGCCCGGTGGTTCAACCCTGCATATTTTAAGAAGACTCAAGCATCTAAGCTTGGGGATGTGATGCGCGTAGATGTACACGTCCGTTGGGAACCCCAAGAGGAAGGTATGATGCGCACAAGTTTCCCTCGTAAGAAACCAAGGTTTAATCGGACCAGTGGTCAAGCACGTTGAAGGTTGATGGTGGCGAAATATGATGCGGCGCAACACCAGGGATTCCGGCGCCAACGTGGAATCTGCACAACACAACCAAAGTACTTTGCCCCAAGCAGTGGAGGTTGTCAATCTCACCGGCTTGCTGTAACAAAGGATTAACCGTATTGTGTGGAAGATGATTGTTTGCGAAGAAAACAGAAAAAGTATTGCAGATTGTATGCGATGTAAAGAATAGGACCGGGGTCCACAGTTCACTAGAGGTGTCTCTCCCATAAGATAAAAGCATGTTGGGTGAACAAATTACAGTCGGGCAATTGACAAATAGAAAAGGGCATAACAATGCATATACATGATATGATAAATATAGTGAGATTTAATCGGGCATTACGACAAAGTACATAGACCGCTATCCAGCATGCATCTATGCCTAAAAAGTCCACCTTCAGGTTATCATCCGAAC
Organism: Lolium multiflorum; assembly: GCA_030979885.1. Classification (NCBI taxonomy): domain Eukaryota; kingdom Viridiplantae; phylum Streptophyta; class Magnoliopsida; order Poales; family Poaceae; genus Lolium; species Lolium multiflorum. The sequence goes on from CM061753.1 coordinate 291,179,180, forward strand.
CCCTTCGGTATTAAGTTGCAAGCAACAGACAATTGCATTAAGTATGGTGCGTAATGTAATCAACAACTACATCCTTAGACATAGCATCAATGTTTTATCCCTAGTGGCAACAGACATCCACAACCTTAGAACTTTCTGTCACCCCCATTTAATGGAGGCATGAACCCACTATCGAGCATATACTCCCTCTTGGAGGAGCAAAAACTTGGAGCCTCTACTAATAACGGAGAGCATGCAAGATCATAAACAACACATAGGTAATAGATTGATAATCACCATAACATAGTATTCTCTATCCATCGGATCCGACAAACAGAACATATAGTATTACAGATAGATGATCTTAATGATGTTAGGCAGCTCACAAGATCCAACAATGAAGCACATGAGGAGAAGACGACCATCTAGCTCTGCTATGGACCCATAGTCCAGGGTGAACTACTCACTCACTCGGAGCGATCATGGCGATGAAGAGTCCTCGGGAGATGATTCCCCTCGGCAGAGTGCCGGAGCGATCTCCTGAATCCCCGAGATGGGATTCGCGGCGGCGTCTCGGAAGGTTTCGTATCCGTCTCTCTGCAGGGGTTCGCGAAGACTTTAAGTAGGCGGGGCAACGGGGCCACACGAGGGCCCCACACCACCGGTCGCGCGCGGGGGGCCGCGGCGCCTAGTGTGGCGGCGCCTCGTGGCCCCCTTTCCCTCGGTCTTAGAAGCTTCGTGCAAAAATAGGACCACAGGCGTTGATTTCGTCCAATTCGAGAATATTTCCTTACTAGGATTTCTGAAACCAAAAACAGCAGAAACAGGGCTCTTCGGCATCTTGTTAATAGGTTAGTGCCGGAAAATGCGTAAATACGACATATAATGTGTATAAAACATGTAGATATCATCAATAATGTAGCATGGAACATAAGAAATTATCGATACGTTGGAGACGTATCAGCATCCCCAAGCTTAGTTCGGCTCGTCGAGCGGTAAACGATAACAAGGATAATTTCTGGAGTGACATGCATCATCTATAATCATACTATTGTAAACATATGTAATGAATGCAGCGATCAAAACAATGGTAATGACATGAGTAAACAAATGAATCATAAATCAAAGAATTTTCATGAATAGTACTTCAAGACAAGCATCAATAAGTCTTGCATAAGAGTTAACTCATAAAGCAATAAATCAAAGTAAAGGTGTTGAAGCAACACAAAGGAAGATTAAGTTTCAGCGGTTGCTTTCAACTTATAACATGTATATCTCATGGATAGTGTCAATATAAAGTAATATAACAAGTGCAATATGCAAGTATGTAGGAATCAATGCACAGTTCACACAAGTGTTTGCTTCTTGAGATGGAGAGAAATAGGTAAACTGACTCAACAATAAAAGTAAAAGAAAGGTCCTTCAAAGAGGAAAGCATCGATTGCTATATTTGTGCTAGAGCTTTTATTTTGAAAACATGAAACAATTTTGTCAACGGTAGTAATAAAGCATATGAGTTATGTAAATTATATCTTACAAGTTGCAAGCCTGATGCATAGTATACTAATAGTGCCCGCACCTTGTCCTAATCAGCTTGGACTACCGGATCATCACAATACACATGTTTTAACCAAGTGTCACAAAGGGGTACCTCCATGCCGCCTGTACAAAGGTCTAAGGAGAAAGCTCGCATTTTGGATTTCTCGCTTTTGATTATTTTCAACTTAGACATCCATACGGACAACATGGACAACAGATAATGGACTCCTCTTTAATGCATAAGCATGTGGCAACAATTATTATTCTCATATGAGATTGAGGATATATGTCCAAAACTGAAACTTCCACCATGATTCATGGCTTTAGTTAGTGGCCCAATGTTCTTCTCTAACAATATGCATGCTCCAACCATTAAGGTGGTAGATCTCTCTTACTTCAGACAAGACGGACATGCATAGCAACTCACATGATATTCAACAAAGAATAGTTGATGGCGTCCCCAGAAGCATGGTTATCGCACAATAAACAACTTAATAAGAGATAAAGTGCATAAGTACATATTCAATACCATAATAGTTTTTAAGGCTATTTTGTCCCATGAGCTATATATTGCAAAGGCGAATGATGGAATTTTAAAGGTAGCACTCAAGCCATTTGGAATGGCGGAGAAATACCATGTAGTAGGTAGGTATGGTGGACACAAATGGCATAGTGGTTGGCTCAAGGATTTTGGATGCATGAGAATTATTCCCTCTCGATACAAGGTTTAGGCTAGCAAGGTGTAATATCCCAGTATTTGGGGTTACAAAAATAGAGGAAACAGATGTGTGCATTGCATTCATGCATAAAAAATCCGGGGAATTTTCGCGCTTTAAAGTAAAACAGTCACAGTAACTGAAGTTTCACTTGATCTTGGTGGAATTGAAGTAGCTCATCAAGTCAAGCGCTATAAACCTCAATGTGACTTTGTTAAAACTTTGTTTTGGGTAGAGATGATTTGATCTAAGGGTTAGATCAAATGGAACTAATCATCAACACAACAACACTTTACTCAAGGATCAATTACTTGATCTTATAAAAGATCATAATATGGTAATCCTTGCCATAACATATGAACATCTATTCAACTACACATTAAGAAACCATCCTTGACTTATCTTTTCCATGTCTTTAACAAATAAATATTTCTACCATGAACCTCATGGTATTTCTTGAACTAAACTTTTGAATTTAACACCAACACAAGTTTATCATTAAACCCTAGAGATGGGAGAGGTCTATACCCATCACAGAGATAATAAACAAACTCTAAATTATTAACACTTAAAAGTTGAGCAACTAACTTTGGGGTGTAATTTAATTCACTTTAAAACTTATTATTAAATATGGTAAAACACAAGGACCTAAGTGCATAAAAGCCACACATTCTGATTTTAATCATAACTTATTAACTATATGGAATATCACAAAACTAAATTTGTTTACATTACGAATTATAGTTCAAACTATTTGAATAAAATAAACTATGAGTATTTTGAAACACATATGATCATGCCTTGGTGAAATCAAACATCACCATTCAAAATTGGGGTATAATCCTTGTCTTTGACATTTTGATCCCAATTACAATATAAATACAACCAAATATGATATAGTGACTCAACCACAAGCATAAAATCATTCACAAGATATTTAGTAACAAAAGCCACTTGGCCATCCCAAAAACAAATCAAATGAGAGGATAATACCATGCCACATAGGATGAAAATATCTACATAGCTTGAATCCTAAGCTATGCCACCTCATGCTTAAAGGATTGCTATGGATGAGAGCATGACAACCAAGCACCTTACTCATCAAATGAAAACAAGAGTCACCTACCTATGTGTCATCACACTAGAGCATACCCAAGCCTATAAAAGGAACCCTCTACCTCATTCATTCCATCATCTTGTACCATGATACAAGCAAACCAAATAGTTGGGCCAATCCATGATTTAGATAGGACCAAGATGAAGCTAGGAGGTGGAGGCATACCACAAGAAGCAGGTTTAGCAGAATTCCTGAAGAACAAGCTTCAGAAGATAGCAAGGTAGAATTCTAAGGCAAACCACATATTCAGATAATCACATCATCATTCCTTGAGTAGAACCTTAGATTATAAATCAAGTCCTTGTGGAGTGAGAGAGGTAAATTGGTATAACCCTAGCCAAATACATCTAGTGATACTTTGTGAAGCCCATACCATGCATGATCATCACCATTGGGTTGTGATCATAAACCCTAAAAAATTTAAGTAAGGAGCCATTGAGAATAAGTTAAATCATGATAATGCTTTGGAGAAACAGGATAATAAGCCATAAGTTAAACCTAGTATGATGAACAAATATCATCAATCACATGAAATATGGGGAGGTAACTAGTAAGCAACCCTAGAATTATATTCCAACCTTTACTTGTGAACCACTTGGTGATCATAAGTACAATCCTACCATATCTATGCTTCATAAATTAAAGAACCTAAGAAGACCTTAGAGTAAAACTCCATACTCAATATGGTGAGAAACCATCCATCCATATGACCAAAGTTAACTATAAAAAGCATTATAACCACCATATTTACTTTAATGATTAACTGGGTATAATAATAGAAGTTAATTCTCAAATCCTTAGTAATTAGAGAATCACATAAGACATGAACCAAGTAACCATCTTATCTTGGTTAGGGGAGATTAAATCCTATAATTAAAACCATGTGTGGTTATCAACCATTTATTCTCAGAAACCAAAATCAAACCCTGATGGGAACAATACCTACCTCATGTACTTTCAAAGATCAAGATAGTAACAACCTTAATTCAAAAGGGGTTATAATAGAAATTGTAAAACCCTAACAAATAGGTACTCACATAAACTCATATGCATGGGACTAAATTCCTAATTATGAGATAAAGTCCTAATAATACCTTGTAAAACTCTTGGAGTATAAATTATCAATTCTAAACATTCCAAAAGGGAGTGGCAATCCAAATAAAAAGGGACATTAAAATAAATACCTAAATACTTGTCTAATTGAAAATTGTGACAATGCTCACATATACTTAATATTTATTAAACAAAACAATGCAGTAATACAATGCTCCTTGTAAGAGACCTCATGAAAGCCAAATTGATAAACATCTGCAAAACAGACAATAATTCAAATTTGAATTTAAAATAGTACTTAAATTAACAAAATAGAAAATAGAAAATGTAAAACAGAAAATAGAAAAAGCAAACAGAGGAAAAATAAAGAGAAGCTCACCTGGCCGCACAGCCCACCATGCAGCCTGTGGCACAGCTCAGCAGCAGCCCACCAGAAGCCCAACACCATGGCCTGGCCCAGCCCGATACCCCGTCGTCTCAAAATATCGAGGATGAGATCGTCCTCATCCTCTCCTCCCGCATGCCGGCCAGCACGACCTCCTCTCTCTCGCTGTCGCCCCGAGCACCAATTCGTGACGAGGCTCGTCTATGGAGCCTATAAATACCCACGACGAACCCCTGGCTCATTTTCTTCCTCCTTGCTCCAATTCTTTCCCCTACCGAAACCCTGGCTCCGCCAAACTCCATTACCGCCGGCGATGGAGGCCTTCCCAAGCCAAGCCTAGCACACCAGCTTCATCACCGTCCTCGACAAGGTCAGACCCCACAAGGAATCGAGTCGAAACCCCTCGCAACGACCCCACCGAGCTCATCGTCTCCGACGGCCGGAGGTGTCAATTCCAGCGACTCAGGCCATCTCCGACCTCGCTGTCACGCCCTACGTCCTCATGGTGAGCCACTGAACTCCCTGGCATGCTCGCCTTGCTCCCTAGGCCACCGTAGCCTCGCCGCACCGTTTGCCTGTGAGCGTCGCCGTCGGGCATCACCGCCGCCGCCACTCCGGCGACCATTAGGGGGTGGCGCTGCCACCACTAGACTCGCCTCGGCAAGCACTGACCAACACGCCCCTTCTCACGCCGCGGGAACGCCCTAGCGCCGGCGACCATCGCAATTCCCGCCGGCCAGTAACCTCCTCACGGTGGCGATTTTGACTTGGTCAAGCGCCCCGTGGCAGGTGAGGTGGACACGGCCCCACCAGTCATTGACTGTGTGGGTGATCTGTCCGGGTAACCCTGGTTATTTATTTTTATTTCAAATACCAGAAAATTACTGAAACTTCAAATAAATCTAGAAAATTCAATTTAAGTCAAAAAAATGTAAATAAGATATTAAAATTCTTAGAAAAGAAAACTCTATCCAATAAAAATATAGAATGAAATATTTATTTTTAATAAAAATAAAATTATTTTATACTTGTTATTTAAGCCTTTAATTTTAATTCTAATTCAATAAAAATTCAATAATAAGGAAAACTTCATAAAATAAATAAAAACCGGTAAGTAAATAAGGAAAATATTAAAATTAATTTTTCTTTACTATTATATTATTAAAGCCTTAATAGGAGGATTAAAAACCCTAAATAATAATTACCTTAATTATTAATTGTTTAAAAATAATAAAATGCCAAATCCCATATTATTTTTATTTCCAAGTTACTAATAACTTCAAATTTAAAATGAAGTTATTAATCATAGGACTACATGGTAAATAGCAAACCCTAATTCCATTTTGAATGATATTACAACCCATCATTTCATGAGAAACCCTAAAACCCTAACTCCATTAGGAACCCTAGTTCCATTATTACAGGTGAACCCTAGATTGCTTCTAACCTAAACCCTAGGTTAGAACATGTGATCATGGTACCTTCTTTCAAAGCATAGAACCTTAGTAGCAACTAAATACTTGTCTTGGGCACATAAAATATAGAAGACCTATCACTAATATATGGGTATCCCATGTGTTCATATTCATCAGACCTAAATAATCAAGTAGGGCCAACCAAGTGTAAACCCTAGATCCTATTACCAAGGTCACCATCTTTAACTAACCATATTAAGCATCACACCTTGGTGATGAATCCTCATAGCAACTATGCCCAATGTTTTATCTTACATACCATACTCCACTAAACCCTACTAGTGTTGGATAATTATCCACCATCCTATTTAGGAGCCAATTATTCCTTACTTAATAGAACCAACACTACAACCTAGACCACCTAAACCCTAATTGATATACTTATTATCATTTAAGAAGTATGTTCTTCAAAAGTTATTCTTTTGAAGTAAATAAAGAATCGTCATCAACCCTGCTTATAAGGACCTATAAACCCTAGCTAGCTATCACCAATAAGATGAACCAATCTTGATAGCAACCTTGTATGAATAATTGCATAGGACTCCTAGGCTTCACTCAACCTTACAAGCCCTTGGTGTTGATGAATCCAACTACGTTGTGATCCATCTAATCATTACTCCAGAAGCTTATCGAAACCATAGTAAACCATAGAACCCCACAAACCTAATTATCATACTTGTTCTTTATCAAAGAACATGTTCTTCAAAAGTTATTCTTTTGAAGTATATGATAAGCAATCGTTAACCATGCCATATAGCACTAAAACTGACAACTGTTCTTTACATATGAACATTATGCCAATTATAATTCCTTGTGTGCTACTATTACTCTTATTGTAATGCATTGCACTATTTGTTTATGATACCAGGTAATCAACCCTTAATAAGAACCATGTTTGTGAATCACTCTAAAAGTGCAACACACCCTAAGCAAATAATTTCAACTAACTAATCCTAAATCATTGGGGTTAAGTCACGCTTAGAGCGATTGCATCTCATACTTATGCATTATATATTGCATCCTTGCCAATCTTTTAAACATCGTCCTTAATGGACGATGATGCTATTTCAGAAGTTGGAGTTATTGCGTATCGAAGACCCTTGCCTGCATATCTTGCAGTCAAGAAAGGCAAGTTCATCGCTTGCTCATGTCATTTGAGTATTTTTACCAAATTACTTGCAAAGTACTATGTTTATCACTATTGCATAAAAAGCAAAACCACTATTTTCATAACTATGAATATGACTATGTGGTGGGCAATGGAACCATGGATTGTGTTGATATGGTGGAGGTTCCATTGCAAGGGTTTATATCCATCTAGGATTTAACAACAAATGTCGTCCAGTGATTCTTGTGCCGTAAAACCCGTGTTCACCATAAGATCTGGTGGGACGGAGTAGCCAATTGTATTTCCACCTCTCGTACATCAACGGATGCGCTTACCGTAGCAGTTGTGTCTTGCGGAGCAACTTGAGGGTGGGGAGCCCCTTCTAATTCCCCACGGTATGTCTTGCTACCGTAGCGGTTGCGGCTTGGAACAACTTGAGGGTGGGGATCCCTTCTAATTCCCCACGGTAATGTGGTCTATGATGGGTTGCAGCTACCGGCGAAGGAGTTTGGTTAACGAGTCCCAAACTGTTGTCGTGGTCGGGGTCCATCCTTAATTGGTATAAGAGGACCGACGAGGACCCAGGGTCGGGGTTTGCAACAAAGGGTGGGTGTGCGAGGTAGCGGAGGAATATGAACGGCTAAGACCTTATACCAGGCCTCACACCAAAGGAAGTGTGGACGAGCTCGCGGCTCGGTTGGCACCAAGGTTAAGATCTCTTATGGGTAAAGAAACACACCTCTGCAGAGTGTAACGTGACCAGTCACTCCATTCCGGGATATGGAACTGCGAACGCTGCCGGAAAGGAACTCCATGAAGTTCTAGTCAACCGGTGAAGGCTGACGGACATAGTTCTTCTGAATAAAAGCAACCTTTTGAAGAAATGATTACAAAAACCTGCATAGCCTTGGACTTTCTGGTCCATGGTTGTAGCTAGTGCATCAAACACCTCTTTCCTATAATGAACTTGTTGAGTACGCTCGTACTCATCCCACTCTTAAATCCCCTTAGATATGGAGGCATCGAAGGAGGATTTTCAGTGCAACTCGAAGGCCGAGGAGTCAACAATTACTTCAAGGGACAGGAACCTGTTCAGAGGAGTCAAATACCTCATCCAACAAGGAGAAACCCTAGATTAGCAATAGGAGGGAACTAGCTTCCTAAACTTAGCTCCTATTTAGCTAGAATCTATTCATAGCCTCTATAGCTAGTTTAATACTCTACAAGTAGAGTTCGTGATAGATTAGAGTTCTTCTGGAGTTTATTTGCAGTTTTACCTCATTGTAAAGTAGGAGGTTGTGATGATCTTATGTGCAGAGGAGTTGTAATTCTATAGACATGCCTTGGACCCGCATATGTTTTTGTACCACTCTGAGCGATATAATACTAGTGGAACGGTGTTTCATTGGTGTTATATCAGACTTGCATACTACACCATGCAGTGGTATGCTGGGTCACCACAGTTGGTATCAGAGAAAATGCTTTGACCTTAGGATTAAAACCCTTTAAAGGAGACCTATAGGATTGGTAGTGTCTATAGGAAGCTGTCTTAGATAAAAACCAAATGCTTCTTATGACTTGAGATGGATATTCACTTGAGAATAATCCTGACATACTTAAGTCAAACCTTCTTAACTATTCTTCCTAAGTGAAGTTAGTTAGCTAATCCTAGATATGTAGCACACCTTTACATTCTTAAAACAATAGAGGAGTAGATCACAGTTGGTATACAATACATGGTAGTCCAAAGAGAGGATACAACCATAAGGAAGATATCCTATTGGAAGATGTGTACCAACGCATGTTATGGTTAAGTAAGAGTTATTCAGACCTGTAATAGGAACGATATCAAGTGATAAAGATAAGTATATAAGAAATATCCTATTAGAAGGTGTAAACTAATACAAGTATTGGGTAAGTAAATTATCCAAACCTGTAAAACAATTGATAGTAAGTGATACAAATAAGTTATATGAGGTAGTATAAACCATGATGAGTCAATCATGGGAGGAAAGGAAGAGTGATAGGAATAAAATATGTCTACTTCCATGATAGAGTTAGTAATCATATAAGATTCACTTGAGAATCATTATGTGATGGAATAGAACCTCATAAATATTTAGTAGGAGTACAATAAGAAGTAAGGTGTTCAACATTAATATATGAATTCATACCTTCAAACCATAGGAAGTGTGCCAAGCACATCATGACCATAATCTTATGATAGAAATACTTGGAAGTATAAGAGCTATATTTCCAGAGTTATGTGTTTAGAGTAGCAATGTTAGAACCTAGACATATTATGTGAAATAGTCCTCAACAAAATGGAAGTTAAGTGGTACTTCCAGAGAAAATTAGGTTCACCTTAATTATCCCAAACCACTTTGTTTCAAGTTTATCTCATTGCAATTGTGCAATTCAGGTAAATGGCAAGACAAATAGTAGAAATCCACCTATTTGTGCTAAATATTACGATATGAACCTATATTATGTGGTGTTATATATTACACATCTCAGCCTGATGTTTAGAGATGTCTTACTCAACTATTATATTCAGGCTTATGATGGTGTGTATTATAAGCACAAAGCTGAATCTTCTTGGATTTTATTGGATTTTCATTGTTTGACTAGATCCATACATGAAGTTTGACTTCGATATGCAAATGCATGTTGCAATATCTAGTTTTTACTTGATGCTATAGATCTAGAGGGTAATGGTATTCGTGTGAGGAAGTGACGAATTCTAAAGATTCTGAAGACAAGATGAAGGTTCATCAGAAGAAGCAAAAAAATGTGGGAAGCAACCACAAAACTCCGAAGGAAGTATCAACCAAAACTCATGCTTTGCCTCAACAGAGGAGTACTTAAGTACATAAGAAGCATGAAGGTAAATATGATGATTATGGTGAAGCTGAAGCAGATCCATAGTCAATATAAAAGAGGGAATGCATGGGAAATCACTTAAGATACTATCTTCATAGTGTCAGCTAGTGGTTTTCTTGCAAAATAAACCCTCAAGGAAGGAAGATTATATATGAAATCCTAGCAGATATAAGAAGACCACAGTTGGTAACAGAAGACCACAGTTGGTATAGGATCAATACTGAGATAAAGTAGAGGATGTCTCGTTAGTTGATCAGAACCTATAATAGAATCCATTTTTAGATAACAAATAGCCACAATTGGTATCAAGTAGTTCACCATTGGATTATTTGTACCAAGAAGTTGGGAACAAATAAGATTTTGTTAGTCAAATAACAATGATCTATAATCATTTAGTCGAAGAATTAATATTGGATGTCCACAATTGAGTGGATGCACCACAGATATTCTTCACAAGACCTAGAAGAGTACAAACCATAAGCTATACTTAGACCAATATTCCAACCAGCAACCCAATGGTTGGAAGAAAAGGAGTTTAAAACCATAAGAAAACTCTAAGGGGTAGAGTAAAGATTGAGTTAGATGTACAATGACTCAATACTTTGAGCAAAATAGAAGAAGAAGGTCTGAACTGAGAGGAAGTTCGATCTTATTTTCATAAGATTGTTGAACACTACTTTCAGAAGTATGTCGAGAGGTTTATACCTCGAGGAAGTAAGAAGTGACTATAACTTGAGAAAGTGAGTAGTATTTACTCGAAGAAAGCTCAAGTAAGTTAAGCATAAAGAAGTTGGACGAAGAAAATACCATAGACCAAATACAGCTCAAGAAGGCCAAAGACCGAAGGAAATTGACCATACCAGAACCACAGACTAATAGAATGATTCCTTTCATGGAACCTAAATAACCCAAAATAGTTATAGGTATCAACTATAAACCATGATTGGATAGGCTAAATGAGTCTAACCTTCTTAGTAAAAGAAATCAAAAATCATTTCCATGGTAAGTACCTTACTAAGTACCATTATTGCACTTTTGGTAGTAAGGGAAAACAAAGACCTATTTAGCAATTAGGAGTTTATTATCAAATTAGCCTTCAAATAAGACCAGCAGCACCAGAAGAAGTCTCAATCATTGAATCTTCAATGAGAAAGGAACCAAGCTTATAGAGTTGGAAGAAATCAAAGAATCAAAGTAAGAACCATGGTTCAGAGACATACACTAATGGATTCCAGGAAGAATCTGGACAAGGGATATATTCAGATATATCCAACAAGATCAATACGGAGTTCTAGAAAAAATATAGTCTGCACAAGTCAGATCCACACTCCGAAACGTGAGAGAGATCAAACTTCGAGGACGAAGTTTAGTTTAAGGGGTAGAGACTGTAATATCCCAGTATTTGGGGTTACAAAAATAGAGGAAACAGATGTGTGCATTGCATTCATGCATAGAAAATCTGGGGAATTTTCGCGCTTTAAAGTAAAACAGTCACAGTAACTGAAGTTTCACTTGATCTTGGTGGAATTGAAGTAGCTTGATACGCGTAGATGCACACGTCCGTTGGGAACCCCAAGTGGAAGGTATGATGCGTATAGAAGCAAGTTTCCCTCAGTATGAAACCAAGGTTTAATCGAACCAGTGGGAGCCAAGAAGCACGTTGAAGGTTGATGGTCGCGAAATGTGATGCGCAGGGATTCCGGCGCCAACTGGAACCTGCACAACACAACCAAAGTACTTTGCCCCACGAAACGTGAGGTTGTCAATCTCACCGGCTTGCTGTAACAAAGGATTAAACGTATCGAGTGGAAGATGTTTGCAAAGAAAACAGTAAAACAAGTAGATTGTATGCTATGGAAAGAATAGGACCGGGGTCCACAGTTCACTAGAGGTGTCTCTCCCATAAGATAAAAGCATGTTGGGTGAACAAATTACGTCGGGCAATTGACAAATAGAGAAAGGCATAATAATGCATATACATGACATGGTAAATATAGTGAGATTTAATTGGGCATTACGACAAAGTACATAGACCGCCATCCAACCGCATCTATGCCTAAAAGTTCAGGTTATCGTCCGAACCCCCGCCAGTATTAAGTTGCAAAGCAACAGACAATTGCATTAAGTATTGTGCGTAATGTAATCAACAACTACATCCTTAGACATAGCATCAATGTTTTATCCCTAGTGGCAACAGCACATCACAACCTTAGAACTTTCTGTCACGTCCCAGTATCAATGAAGGCATGAACCCACTATCGAGCATAATTACTCCCTCTTGGAGTTAAGAGTAAAAACTTGGCCGAGCCTCTACTAATAACGGAGAGCATGCAAGATCATAAACAACACATGAACAATAGATTGATAATCACCATAATCATAGTACTCTCTATCCATCGGATCCCGACAAACACAACATATAGAATTACGTATAGATGATCTTGATCATGTTAGGCAGCTCACAAGATCCAACAATGAAGCACAACAAGGAGAAGACGACCATCTAGCTACTGCTATGGACCCATGGTCCAGGGTGAACTACTCACTCATCACTCCGGAGGCGATCATGGCGATGAAGAGTCCTCCGGAGATGAATCCCCTCTCCGCCGGAGTGATCTCCGAATCCCCCGAGATGGGATTCGCGGCGGCGCGTCTTAAGGTTTTCCGTATCGTGGCTCTCGATCGGGGTCGCGAGAGCTTTAAGTAGGCGGAAGGTCAACGCGAGGGGCCACACGAGGGGCCCAGGGGCAGGGCCGCGCGGCCAAGGGCTGGGCCGCGCCGGCCACCCCCGCTGCCTCGTGGCCCCACTTCTTAGGTCTTCGGTCTTCTGAAGCTTCGTGCAAAATAGGACCCCGGGCGAAAGTTTCGTCCAATTCCGAGAATATTCTTTACTAGGATTTCTGAAACCAAAAACAGCAGAAAACACAACTGGCTCTTCGGCATCTTGTTAATAGGTTAGTTCCAAAATGCATAAATATGACATATAATGTGCATAAAACATGTAGGTATCATCAATAAAGTAGCATGGAACATAAGAAATTATCGATACGTTGAGACGTATCATATGTTAGTTCTGCTCGGCAGGTAAAACGATAACAAAGATAATTTCTGAAGTGACATGCCATCATAATCTTGATCATACTATTTGTAAACATATGTAATGAATGCAGCGATCAAAGCAAAGGTAATGACATGAGTAAACAACTGAATCATATAGCAAAGACTTTTCATGAATAGTATTTCAAGACAAGCATCAATAAGTCTTGCATAAGAGTTAACTCGTAAAGCAATAAATCAAAGTAAAGGTGTTGAAGCAACACATAAGAAGATTAAGTTTCAGCGGTTGCTTTCAACTTGTAACATGTATATCTCATGGATATTGTCAACATAAAGTAATATAACAAGTGCAATATGCAAGTATGTAGGAATCAATGCACAGTTCACACAAGTGTTTGCTTCTTAAGGTGGAAGGAGATAGGTAAACCGACTCAACAATAAAAGTAAAAGAATGGTCCTTCAGAGGAAAGCATCGATTGCTGTATTTGTGCTAGAGCTTTTATTTTGAAAACATGAAACAATTTTGTCAACGGTAGTAATAAAGCATATGAGTTATGAAAATTATATCTTACAAGTTGCAAGCCTCACGCATAGTATACTAATAGTGCCCGCACCTCGTCCTACTTAACTTGGACTACCGGTCTTCGCATGCCATGTTTCAACCAAGTGTCACAAAGGTACCTCCATGCCGCCTGTACAAAGGTCCAAGGAGAATGCTCGCATTTGATTTCTCGCTTTTGATTATTCTCAACTTAGACATCCATACGGGACAACATGGACAACAGATAATGGACTCCTCTTTAATGCATAAGCATGTAGCAAAGTTATTATTCTCATATGAGATTGAGGATATATGTCCAAAACTGAAACTTCCACCATGATTCATGGCTTTAGTTAGCGGCCCAATGTTCTTCTCTAACAATTTTGCATGCTCCAACCACTAAAATGATAGACCTTCAGACAAGACGGACATGCATAGCAACTCACATGATATTCAACAATAGTTGATGGCGTTCTTAAACATGGTTATCGCACAACAAGCAACTTAATAAAATATAAAGTGCATAAGTACATATTCAATACTACGATAGTTTTTAAGGCTATTTTGTCCCATGAGCTATATATTGCAAAGGTGAATGATGGAATTTTAAAGGTAGCACTCAAGCAATTTACTTTGGAATGGCGGTAAATACCATGTAGTAGGTAGGTATGGTGGACACAAATGGCATAGTGGTTGGCTCAAGGATTTTGGATGCATGAGAAGTATTCCCTCTCGATACAAGGTTTAGGCTAGCAAGGTTATTTGAAGCAAACTCAAGGATGAACAAGTGCAGCAAAACTCACATAAAAGACATATTGTAAACATTATAAGACTCTACTGTCTTCCTTGTTGTTCAAAACTCAATACTAGATATTATCTAGACCTTAGAGAAACCAAATATGCAAATCAAATTTTAGCAAGCTCTATGTATTTCTTCATTAATGGGTGCAAAGCATATGATGCAAGAGCTTAAACATGAGCACAACAATTGCCAAGTATCACATTATCCAAGACATTTTAGAATTACTACATGTAGCATTTTCCAATTCCAACCATATAACAAATTAACGAAGAAGAAACTTCGCCTTGAACATTATGAGTAAAGCCTAAGGACACATGTGTCCATATGCAACAGCGGAGCGTGTCTCTCTCCCACAAAGTGAATGCTAGGATCCATCTTATTCAAACAAAAACAAAAACGAAACAAACCGACGCTCCAAGTAAAGAACACGGATGTGACTGAATAAAAATATAGTTTCGGAGGAACCTGATGATGTTGTCGATGAAGAAGGGATGCCTTGGGCATCCCCAAGCTTAGATGCTTGAGTCTTCTTAAAATATGCAGGGATGAACCACGGGCATCCCCAAGCTTAGAGCTTTCACTCCTCTTGATCTTAGTATATCATTCTCCTCTCTTGACCCTTGAAAACTTCCTTCACACCAAACTTCAAGCAAACTCATTAGAGGGTTAGTGCATCATTAATAATTCACACATTCAGAGGTGACACAATCATTCTTTTCACTTCTGGACATTGCATAATGCTACTGGACATTAATGGATCAAAGAAATAAATCCAACATAGCAAAAGAGGCAATGCGAAATAAAAGGCAGAATCTGTCAAAAACAGAACAGTCCGTAAAGACGAATTTATAAATGGCACCAGACTTACTCAAATGGAAAAACTCAAAACTAATGAAAGTTGCGTACATATCTGAGGATCACGCTCGTAAATTGGCAGATTTTTTCGAATTTTCTACAGAGAATTATGCCCAGATTCGTGACAGACAGCAATGCTGTTTCTGCGCAGCGATCCCAAATATAACATCAACTTTGACATAGAAACTTTACTTGGCACAAAAACATGATAAGGAGAGGTTGCTACAGTAGTAAACAACTTCCAAGACTCAATAAAACAAAAAATTGCTGTAGGTAAAAACATGGGTTGTCTCCCATAAGCGCTTTTCTTTAACGCCTTTCAGCTAGGCGCAGAAAGTGCAAATCAAGTAACATCGAGAGTAGAAGCATCAATATCATTACCAGGGGTGTTGGGAGTTTTCTCAACCAAGCATAGTATATTTGATATATAAGTTTTAGCGTCTCCCTTTTCATTAGTCTTAGGCTTGCTACTCTCATCGAACAAATTTTCAGGAACAAGCCAAGCATAGTTATTTTCTAGTGCATCATTCATAGCTAGGAGTTTACATGGTATTGGTGCTTTGATCTCCCTCCATCATTAATGTTATTAGTGTACATTATTCTATCTATGTCCATTTTTTCAAGGAGACCAATAAAATTGGTATGAGAACCTAGCATATTAAATTTAGCAAAAACCTTTCTAGCCTCTCTTGCTAGACCACCAAATTCTCTAAGAAGGGTTTCTAAAACAAAATCTTTCTTTTCCCCCTCTTCCATATCACCAAGTGTAAGAAACATGTGTTGGATTATAGGATTGAGATTAACAAATTTAGTTTCCAACATGCGAACTAAAGCAGCAGCAGCAATTTCATAGGTAGGTGCAAGTTCTACCAAGTGTCTATCTTCAAACTCTTCAGTAATACTAACATGATTGAAAAATTCTTCTATATTAGTTCTCCCAACTATGGACCCACGTCCTACCGGTATGTCTTTTGTGGTAAAATTAAAAGGAAACATGATGCAATAGGCAAAAAGTAAACTAGGCAAACAAAGTAAAGACAAGTAACTAATTTTTTGTATTTTGATTTAGGTGCAGCAAACAAAGTAGTAAATAAAATAAAGCAAGACAAAAACAAAGTAAAGAGATTGAGAAGTGGAGACTCCCCTTGCAGCGTGTCTTGATCTCCCGGCAACGGCGCCAGAAATTTAGCTTGATACGCGTAGATGCACACGTCCGTTGGGAACCCCAAGTGGAAGGTATGATGCGAAGCAAGCAAGTTTCCTCAGTATGAAACCAAGGTTTAATCGAACCAAGAGGAGCCAAGAAGCACGTTGAAGGTTGATGGTCGCGAAATGTGATGCGGCGCAAACAGGGATTCCGGCGCCAACTAGGAACCTGCACAACACAACCAAAGTACTTTGCCCCAACGAAAAGTGAGGTTGTCAATCTCACCGGCTTGCGTAACAAAGGATTAAACGTATCGAGTGGAAGATGTTTGCAAAGAAAACAGGTAAAACAAGTAGATTGTATGCTATGGAAAGAATAGGACCGGGGTCCACAGTTCACTAGAGGTGTCTCTCCCATAAGATAAAAGCATGTTGGGTGAACAAATTACACGGGCAATTGACAAATAGAGAAAGGCATAATAATGCATATACATGACATGGTAAATATAGTGAGATTTAATTGGGCATTACGACAAAGTACATAGACCGCCATCCAACCGCATCTATGCCTAAAGTCCACCTTCAGGTTATCATCCGAACCCCCTCCAGTATTAAGTTGCAAAGCAACAGACAATTGCATTAAGTATTGTGCGTAATGTAATCAACAACTACATCCTTAGACATAGCATCAATGTTTTATCCCTAGTGGCAAAAGCACATCACAACCTTAGAACTTTCTCACTGTCCCAGGTATCAATGAAGGCATGAACCCACTATCGAGCATAATTACTCCCTCTTGGAGTTAAGAGTAAAAACTTGGCCGAGCCTCTACTAATAACGGAGAGCATGCAAGATCATAAACAACACATGAACAATAGATTGATAATCACCATAATCATAGTACTCTCTATCCATCGGATCCCGACAAACACAACATATAGAATTACAGATAGATGATCTTGATCATGTTAGGCAGCTCACAAGATCCAACAATGAAGCACAACAAGGAGAAGACGACCATCTAGCTACTGCTATGGACCCATGGTCCAGGGGTGAACTACTCACTCATCACTCCGGAGGCGATCATGGCGATGAAGAGTCCTCCGGAGATGAATCCCCTCTCCGGCAGGGTGCCGAGGCGATCTCCGAATCCCCGAGATGGGATTCGCGGCGGCGGCGGTCTCTGTAAGGTTTTCCGTATCGTGGCTCTCTCGGGGTTTCGCGACGGAGCTTTAAGTAGGCGGAAGGTCAACGCGAGGGGCCACACGAGGGGCCCAGGGGGCAGGGCGGCCAGGGCTGGGCCGCGCCGGCCACCCCCCTGGCTGCCTCGTGGCCCCACTTCGTTAGGTCTTCGGTCTTGGAAGCTTCGTGCAAAAATAGGACCACGGGCGAAAGTTTCGTCCAATTCGAGAATATTTCTTTACTAGGATTTCAAACCAAAACAGCAAAACAGAACGGCTCTTCGCATCTTGTTAATAGGTTAGTTCCAGAAAATGCATAAATATGACATATAATGTGCATAAAACATGTAGGTATCATCAATAAAGTAGCATGGAACATAAGAAATTATCGATACGTTGGAGACGTATCATAGCTCATCAAGTCAAGCGCTATAAACCTCAATGTGACTTTGTTAAAACTTTGTTTCTGGGTAGAGATGATTTGATCTAAGGGGTTAGATCAAATGGAACTAATCATCAACACAACAACACTTTACTCAAGGATCAATTGCTTGATCTTATAAAAGATCATAATATGGTAATCCTTGCCATAACATATGAACATCTATTCAACTACACATTAAGAAACCATCCTTGACTTATCTTTTCCATGTCTTTAACAAATAAATATTTCTACCATGAACCTCATGGTATTTCTTGAACTAAACTTTTGAATTTAACACCAACACAAGTTTATCATTAAACCCTAGAGATGGGAGAGGTCTATACCCATCACAGAGATAATAAACAAACTCTAAATTATTAACACTTAAAAGTTGAGCAACTAACTTTGGGGTGTAATTTAATTCACTTTAAAACTTATTATTAAATATGGTAAAACACAAGGACCTAAGTGCATAAAAGCCACACATTCTGATTTTAATCATAACTTATTAACTATATGGAATATCACAAAACTAAATTTGTTTACATTACGAATTATAGTTCAAACTATTTGAATAAAATAAACTATGAGTATTTTGAAACACATATGATCATGCCTTGGTGAAATCAAACATCACCATTCAAAATTGGGGTATAATCCTTGTCTTTGACATTTTGATCCCAATTACAATATAAATACAACCAAATATGATATAGTGACTCAACCACAAGCATAAAATCATTCACAATATATTTAGTAACAAAAGCCACTTGGCCATCCCAAAAACAAATCAAATGAGAGGATAATACCATGCCACATAGGATGAAAATATCTACATAGCTTGAATCCTAAGCTATGCCACCTCATTCTTAAAGGATTGCTATGGATGAGAGCATGACAACCAAGCACCTTACTCATCAAATGAAAACAAGAGTCACCTACCTATGTGTCATCACACTAGAGCATACCCAAGCCTATAAAAGGAACCCTCTACCTCATTCATTCCATCATCTTGTACCATGATACAAGCAAACCAAATAGTTGGGCCAATCCATGATTTAGATAGGACCAAGATGAAGCAGCTAGGAGGTGGAGGCATACCACAAGAAGCAGGTTTAGCAGAATTCCTGAAGAACAAGCTTCAGAAGATAGCAAGGTAGAATTCTAAGGCAAACCACATATTCAGATAATCACATCATCATTCCTTGAGTAGAACCTTAGATTATAAATCAAGTCCTTGTGGAGTGAGAGAGGTAAATTGGTATAACCCTAGCCAAATACATCTAGTGATACTTTGTGAAGCCCATACCATGCATGATCATCACCATTGGGTTGTGATCATAAACCCTAAGAAATTTAAGAAAGGAGCCATTGAGAATAAGTTAAATCATGATAATGCCATGATAATGCTTTGGAGAAACAGGATAATAAGCCATAAGTTAAACCTAGTATGATGAACAAATATCATCAATCACATGAAATATGGGGAGGTAACTAGTAAGCAACCCTAGAATTATATTCCAACCTTTACTTGTGAACCACTTGGTGATCATAAGTACAATCCTACCATATCTATGCTTCATAAATTAAAGAACCTAAGAAGACCTTAGAGTAAAACTCCATACTCAATATGGTGAGAAACCATCCATCCATATGACCAAAGTTAACTATAAAAAGCATTATAACCACCATATTTACTTTAATGATTAACTGGGTATAATAATAGAAGTTAATTCTCAAATCCTTAGTAATTAGAGAATCACATAAGACATGAACCAAGTAACCATCTTATCTTGGTTAGGGGAGATTAAATCCTATAATTAAAACCATGTGTGGTTATCAACCATTTATTCTCAGAAACCAAAATCAAACCTTGATGGGAACAATACCTACCTCAGGTACTTTCAAAGATCAAGATAGTAACAACCTTAATTAAAAAGGGGTTATAATAGAAATTGTAAAACCCTAACAAATAGGTACTCACATAAACTCATATGCATGGGACTAAATTCCCAATTATGAGATAAAGTCCTAATAATACCTTGTAAAACTCTTGGAGTATAAATTATCAATTCTAACCATTCCAAAAGGGAGTGGCAATCCAAATAAAAAGGGACATTAAAATAAATACCTAAATACTTGTCTAATTGAAAATTGTGACAATGCTCACATATACTTAATATTTATTAAACAAAACAATGCAGTAATACAATGCTCCTTGTAAGAGACCTCATGAAAGCCAAATTGATAAACATCTGCAAAACAGACAATAATTCAAATTTGAATTTAAAATAGTACTTAAATTAACAAAATAGAAAATAGAAAATGTAAAACAGAAAATAGAAAAAGCAAAAAGAGGAAAAATAAAGAGAAGCTCACCTGGCCGCACAGCCCACCATGCAGCCCGTGGCACAGCTCAGCAGCAGCCCACCAGAAGCCCAACACCACGGCCTGGCCCAGCCCGATACCCCGTCGTCTCAAAATATCGAGGAGGAGATCGTCCTCATCCTCTCCTCCCGCATGCCGGCCAGCACGACGCCGTGCTCTTCCTCCTCTCTCTCGCTGTCGACGCCCCAGAGCGCCAATTCGTGACGAGGCTCGTCTATGGAGCCTATAAATACCCCACGACGAACCCCTGGCTCATTTTCTTCCTCCTTGCTCCAATTCTTTCCCCCTACCGAAACCCTGGCTCCGCCAAACTCCATTACCGCCGGCGATGGAGGCCTTCCCAAGCCAAGCCTAGCACACCAGCTTCATCACCGTCCTCGACAAGGTCAGACCCCACAAGGAATCGAGTCGAAACCCCTCGCAACGACCCCACCGAGCTCATCGTCTCCGACGGCCGGAGGTGTCGATTCCGGCGACTCAGGCCATCTCCGACCTCGCTGTCACGCCCTACGTCCTCATGGTGAGCCACTGAACTCCCTGGCATGCTCGCCTTGCTCCCTAGGCCACCGTAGCCTCGCCGCACCGTTTGCCTGTGAGCGTCGCCGTCGGGCATCACCGCCGCCGCCGCTCCGGCGACCATTAGGGGGTGGCGCTGCCACCACTAGACTCGCCTCGGCAAGCACTGACCAACACGCCCCTTCTCACGCCCGCGGGAACGCCCTAGCGCCGGCGACCATCGCCAATTCCCGCCGGCCAGTAACCTCCTCGCCACGGTGGCGATTTTGACTTGGTCAAGCGCCCCGTGGCAGGTGAGGTGGACACGGCCCCACCAGTCATTGACTGTGTGGGTGATCTGTCCGGGTAACCCTGGTTATTTATTTTTATTTCAAATACCAGAAAATTACTGAAACTTCAAATAAATCTAGAAAATTCAATTTAAGTCAGAAAAATGTAAATAAGATATTAAAATTCTTAGAAAAGAAAACTATATCCAATAAAAATATAGAATGAAATATTTATTTTTAATAAAAATAAAATTATTTTATACTTGTTATTTAAGCCTTTAATTTTAATTCTAATTCAATAAAAAATTCAATAATAAGGAAAACTTCATAAAATAAATAAAAACCAGTAAGTAAATAAGGAAAATATTAAAATTAATTTTTCTTTACTATTATATTATTAAAGCCTTAATAGGAGGATTAAAAACCCTAAATAATAATTACCTTAATTATTAATTGTTTAAAAATAATAAAATGCCAAATCCCATATTATTTTTATTTCCAAGTTACTAATAACTTCAAATTTAAAATGAAGTTATTAATCATAGGACTACATGGTAAATAGCAAACCCTAATTCCATTTTGAATGATATTACAACCCATCATTTCATGAGAAACCCTAAAACCCTAACTCCATTAGGAACCCTAGTTCCATTATTACAGGTGAACCCTAGATTGCTTCTAACCTAAACCCTAGGTTAGAACATGTGATCATGGTACCTTCTTTCAAAGCATAGAACCTTAGTAGCAACTAAATACTTGTCTTGGGCACATAAAATATAGAAGACCTATCACTAATATATGGGTATCCCATGTGTTCATATTCATCAGACCTAAATAATCAAGTAGGGCCAACCAAGTGTAAACCCTAGATCCTATTACCAAGGTCACCATCTTTAACTAACCATATTAAGCATCACACCTTGGTGATGAATCCTCATAGCAACTATGCCCAATGTTTTATCTTACATACCATACTCCACTAAACCCTACTAGTGTTGGATAATTATCCACCATCCTATTTAGGAGCCAATTATTCCTTACTTAATAGAACCAACAGTACAACCTAGACCACCTCAACCCTAATTGATATACTTCTTATCATTTAAGAAGTATGTTCTTCAAAAGTTATTCTTTTGAAGTAAATAAAGAATCGTCATCAACCCTGCTTATAAGGACCTATAAACCCTAGCTAGCTATCACCAATAAGATGAACCAATCTTGATAGCAACCTTGTATGAATAATTGCTTAGGATGCCTAGGCTTCACTCAACCTTACAAGCCCTTGGTGTTGATGAATCCAACTACGTTGTGATCCATCTAATCATTACTCCAGAAGCTTATCGAAACCATAGTAAACCATAGAACCCCACAAACCTAATTATCATACTTGTTCTTTATCAAAGAACATGTTCTTCAAAAGTTATTCTTTTGAAGTATATGATAAGCAATCGTTAACCATGCCATATAGCACTAAAACTGACAACTGTTCTTTACATATGAACATTATGCCAATTATAATTCCTTGTGTGCTACTATTACTCTTATTGTAATGCATTGCACTATTTGTTTATGATACCAGGTAATCAACCCTTAATAAGAACCATGTTTGTGAATCACTCTAAAAGTGCAACACACCCTAAGCAAATAATTTCAACTAACTAATCCTAAATCATTGGGGTTAAGTCACGCTTAGAGCGATTGCATCTCATACTTATGCATTATTGCATCCTTGCCAATCTTTTAAACATCGTCCTTAATGGATGATGATGCTATTTCAGAAGTTGGAGTTATTGCGTATCGAAGACCCTTGCCTGCATATCTTGCAGTCAAGAAAGGCAAGTTCATCGCTTGCTCATGTCATTTGAGTATTTTTACCAAATTACTTGCAAAGTACTATGTTTATCACTATTGCATAAAAAGCAAAACCACTATTTTCATAACTATGAATATGACTATGTGGTGGGCAATGGAACCATGGATTGTGTTGATATGGTGGAGGTTACATTGCAAGGGTTTATATCCATCTAGGATTTAACAACAAATGTCGTCCAGTGATTCTTCTGCCGTAAAACCCGTGTTCACCATAAGATCTGGAGTGGGACGGAGTAGCCAATTGTATTTCCACCTCTCGTACATCAACGGATGCGCTTAGTGCAGTTGTGTCTTGCGAGCAACTTGAGGGTGGGGAGCCCCTTCTAATTCCCCACGGTATGGCAGTGCTTACCGGTTGCGGCTTGCGGAACAACTTGAGGGTGGGGATCCTCTAATTCCCCACGGTAATGTGGTCTATGATGGGTTGCAGCTACCGGCGAAGGAGTTTGGTTAACGAGTCCCAAACTGTTGTCGTGGTCGGGGTCCATCCTTAATTGGTATAAGAGGACCGACGAGGACCCAGGGTCGGGGTATGCAACAAAGGGTGGGTGTGCGAGGTAGCGGAGGAATATGAACGGCTAAGACCTTATACCAAGCCTCACACCAAAGGAAGTGTGGACGAGCGCTGCTCGGTTGGCACCAAGGTTAAGATCTCTTATGGGTAAAGAAACACACCTCTGCAGAGTGTAACGAATGTGACCACTACCCTGTTCCGGGATATGGAATCTGAACCGCCGAAAGGAACTCCATGGAGTTCTAATCAACCGGTGAAGGCTGACGGACATAGTTCTTCTGGATAAAAGCAACCTTTTGAAGAAATGATTACAAAAATCTGCATAGCCTTGGACTTTCTGGTCCATGGTTGTAGCTAGTGCATCAAACACCTCTTTCCTATAATGAACTTGTTGAGTACGCTCGTACTCATCCCACTCTTAAATCCCCTGCTTAGATATGGAGGCATCGAAGGAGGATTTTCAGTGCAACTCGAAGGCCGAGGAGTCAACAATTACTTCAAGGGACAGGAACCTGTTCAGAGGAGTCAAATACCTCATCCAACAAGGAGAAACCCTAGATTAGCAATAGGAGGGAACTAGCTTCCTAAACTTAGCTCCTATTTAGCTAGAATCTATTCATAGCCTCTATAGCTAGTTTAATACTCTACAAGTAGAGTTCGTGACAGGATTAGACTACGAGTCGTTCTTCTGGAGTTTATTTGCAGTTTTACCTCATTGTAAAGTAGGAGGTTGTGATGATCTTATGTAGCAGAGTCGGAGTTGTAATTCTATAGACATGCCTTGGACCCGCATATGTTTTGTTGTACCACTCGAGCGATATAATACTAGTGGAACAGTGTTTCATTGGTGTTATATTAGACTTGCATACTACACCATGCAGTGGTATGTCTGGGTCACCACATTGGTATCAGAGCAAATGCTTTGACCTTAGGATTAAAACCCTTTAAAGGAGACCTATAGGATTGGTAGTGTCTATAGGAAGTTGTCTTAGATAAAAACCAAATGCTTCTTATGACTTGAGATGGATATTCACTTGAGAATAATCCTGACATACTTAAGTCAAACCTTCTTAACTATTCTTCCTAAGTGAAGTTAGTTAGCTAATCCTAGATATGTAGCACACCTTTACATTCTTAAAACAATAGAGGAGTAGATCACAGTTGGTATACAATACATGGTAGTCCAAAGAGAGGATACAACCATAAGGAAGATATCCTATTGGAAGATGTGTACCAACGCATGTTATGGTTAAGTAAGAGTTATTCAGACCTGTAATAGGAACGATATCAAGTGATAAAGATAAGTATATAAGAAATATCCTATTAGAAGGTGTAAACTAATACAAGTATTGGGTAAGTAAATTATCCAAACCTGTAAA
The DNA here is from genome assembly GCA_030979885.1 of Lolium multiflorum. Classification (NCBI taxonomy): domain Eukaryota; kingdom Viridiplantae; phylum Streptophyta; class Magnoliopsida; order Poales; family Poaceae; genus Lolium; species Lolium multiflorum. The sequence goes on from CM061753.1 coordinate 291,204,379, forward strand.
ACAATTGATAGTAAGTGATACAAATAAGTTATATGAGGTAGTATAAACCATGATGAGTCAATCATGGGAGGAAAGGAAGAGTGATAGGAATAAAATATGTCTACTTCCATGATAGAGTTAGTAATCATATAAGATTCACTTGAGAATCATTATGTGATGGAATAGAACCTCATAAATATTTAGTAGGAGTACAATAAGAAGTAAGGTGTTCAACATTAATATATGAATTCATACCTTCAAACCATAGGAAGTGTGCCAAGCACATCATGACCATAATCTTATGATAGAAATACTTGGAAGTATAAGAGCTATATTTCCAGAGTTATGTGTTTAGAGTAGCAATGTTAGAACCTAGACATATTATGTGAAATAGTCCTCAACAAAATGGAAGTTAAGTGGTACTTCCAGAGAAAATTAGGTTCACCTTAATTATCCCAAACCACTTTGTTTCAAGTTTATCTCATTGCAATTGTGCAATTCAGGTAAATGGCCAGACAAATAGTAGAAATCCACCTATTTGTGCTAAATATTACGATATGAACCTATATTATGTGGTGTTATATATTACACATCTCAGCCTGATGTTTAGAGATGTCTTACTCAACTATTATATTCAGTCTTATGATGGTGTGTATTATAAGCACAAAGCTGAATCTTCTTGGATTTTATTGGATTTTCATTGTTTGACTAGATCCATACATGAAGTTTGACTTCGATATGCAAATGCATGTTGCAATATCTAGTTTTTACTTGATGCTATAGATCTAGAGGGTAATGGTATTCGTGTGAGGAAGTGACGAATTCTAAAGATTCTGAAGACAAGATGAAGGTTCATCAGAAGAAAAAAAAAATGTGGGAAGCAACCACAAAACTCCGAAGGAAGTATCAACCAAAACTCATGCTTTGCCTCAACAGAGGAGTACTTAAGTACATAAGAAGCATGAAGGTCAGAAATATGATGATTATGGTGAAGCTGAAGCAGATCCATAGTCAATATAAAAGAGGGAATGCATGGGAAATCACTTAAGATACTATCTTCATAGTGTCAGCTAGTGGTTTTCTTGCAAAATAAACCCTCAAGGAAGGAAGATTATATATGAAATCCTAGCAGATATAAGAAGACCACAGTTGGTAACAGAAGACCACAGTTGGTATAGGATCAATACTGCGAGATAAAGTAGAGGATGTCTCGTTCAGTTGATCAGAACCTATAATAGAATCCATTTTTAGATAACAAATAGCCACAATTGGTATCAAGTAGTTCACCATTGGATTATTTGTACCAAGAAGTTGGGAACAAATAAGATTTTGTTAGTCAAATAACAATGATCTATAATCATTTAGTCGAAGAATTAATATTGGATGTCCACAATTGAGTGGATGCACCACAGATATTCTTCACAAGACCTAGAAGAGTACAAACCATAAGCTATACTTAGACCAATATTCCAACCATCAACCCAATGGTTGGAAGAAAAGGAGTTTAAAACCATAAGAAAACTCTAAGGGGTAGAGTAAAGATTGAGTTAGATGTACAATGACTCAATACTTTGAGCAAAATAGAAGAAGAAGGTCTGAACCGAGAGGAAGTTCGATCTTATTTTCATAAGATTGTTGAACACTACTTTCAGAAGTATGTCGACCAGAAGCCGAGGTTTATACCTCGAGGAAGTAAGAAGTGACTGTAACTTGAGAAAGTGAGTAGTATTTACTCAGAAGTACGAAAGCTCAAGTAAGTTAAGCATAAAGAAGTTGGACGAAGAAATACCATAGACCAAATACAGCTCAAGAAGGCCAAAGACCGAAGGAAATTGACCATACCAGAACCACAGACTAATAGAATGATTCCTTTCATGGAACCTAAATAACAATCATTTTTCCTTCACACTAAACTTAGAGCTTAGAGCTTTCACTCCTCTTGATCATAGTATATCATACTGCTCTCTTGACCCTTGAAAACTTCCTTCACACTAAACTTCAAGCAAACTCATTAGAGAGTTAGTGCACAATTAAAATTCACATATTCAGAGGTGACACAATCATTCTTAACACTGGACATTGCACAAAGCTACTGGACATTAATGGATCAAAGGAATTCATCCAACATAGCAAATACGGCAATGCGAAATAAAAGGCAGAATCTGTCAAAACAGAACAGTCCGTAAAGACGAACCTGAAAGGGGCACTAGACTTGCTCAAATGGAAAAACTCAAAACTAATGAAAGTTGCGTACATATCTGGGGATCACGCTCGTAATTTTTCAGATTGTTTTGAATTTTTTACAGAGACTTATGCCAGAATTCGTGACAGATAGCAATGCTGTTTCTGTGCAGCGATCCCAAATATAACATCAACTTTAACATAGAAACTTTACTTGGCACAAAAACATGATAAGGAGAGGTTGCTACAGTAGTAAACAACTTCCAAGACTCAAATATAAAACAGAGTACTGTAGTAAAAACATGGGTTGTCTCCCATAAGCGTTTTCTTTAACGCCTTTCAGCTAGGCGCAGAAAGTGTAATTCAAGTATTATCAAGAGATGAGGCATCAACATTATTTTTCTTGCAAACACAACTTATTGCAGAGGGTACTTTAGGCGCTCCATTATCTAAATTTTCTATGGTGGTGCTAGGGTTTTAGCAATTTTAGGCCTATAATAATTCTTTTGTTTAGGCACTTTAGAGGCATACATGATTTTTTGCTCTTTACCCACATAAGCTTTCTCATTATACTTGAGAGAATAAAAGGTTGAACCCAAGGTTCCCATAGCTATTTCAAGTTCATCAATCCTGTTGGTTTGATTATCATGGACAACACAAGTTCCTAGGACATTAATTCTTTCATTAACTCCTCCTAGGGATTTATCAAGTTCATCAGTTTTATCCAATAACATTTCCAATTTAGTTTCAATACTTGGAAATTTTTCTCTATGGTTTCCAATTTTTTCATAACATCCTCAAGAGAGATTTCAATTTTAACTTCATTAACAGGTGGTATTCCGACAAGACTCTCAATGATGCAACTAGCTTCTAAAGCGGGAGTACCTAGGAAATTACCTCCCGAAAGAGTATCAAGAACATACCTATTCCAACTAGATAAACCAACATAAAAGTTCCTAAGAAGGATAGTGGTGGAGTGTTTCTTAATGCACCTATGATGAGCATTACTAATTCTATACCAAGCATCTTTAAAACTTTCTCCCCCTTGTTGCTTAAAAGAACGAACTTCAACTTCAGGATTACTCATTATAAAAGTAACTAGGCAAATAAAGTAAAGACAAGTAACTAATTTTTTTGTGTTTTTGATATAGAGAGCAAGACAGTAAATAAAGTAAAACTAGCAACTAATTTTTTTGTGTGTTTTATTTAGGTGCAGCAAACAAAGTAGTAAATAAAATAAAGCAAGACAAAAACAAAGTAAAGAGATTGGGAAGTGGAGACTCCCTTGCAACGTATCTTGATCTCCCGGCAACGGCGCCAAATTTACTTGTGGCGTGTAGTTGACGTGGAGTTAGAGATCTCTGTGGTGTAACTTTTCTTCGATCCCGGCAACGGCGCCGAAATTTGCTTGATGCGCGTAGATGTACACGTCCGTTGGGAACCCCAAGAGGAAGGTATGATGCGCACAAAGGTTTCCCTCAGTAAGAAACCAAGGTTTAATCGGACCCGTAGGAGTCAAGAAGCACATTGAAGGTTGATGGTGGCGAAATATGATGCGGCGCAACACCAGGGATTCCGGCGCCAACGTGAACCCGCACAACACAACCAAGTACTTTGCCCCAACGAAACAGTGAGGTTGTCAATCTCACCGGCTTGTGTAACAAAGGATTAACCGTATTGTGTGGAAGATGATTGTTTGCGAAGAAAACAGTAAAGAAAGTATTGCAGTAGATTGTATGCGATGTAAAGAATAGGACCGGGGTCCACAGTTCACTAGAGGTGTCTCTCCCATAAGATAAAAGCATGTTGGGTGAACAAATTACAGCTGGGCAATTGACAAATAGAAAAGGGCATAACAATGCATATACATGATATGATAAATATAGTGAGATTTAATCAGGGCATTACGACAAAGTACATAGACCGCTATCCAGCATGCATCTATGCCTAAAAAGTCCACCTTCAGGTTATCATCCGAACCCCTTCCAGTATTAAGTTGCAAGCAACAGACAATTGCATTAAGTATGGTGCGTAATGTAATCAACAACTACATCCTTAGACATAGCATCAATGTTTTATCCCTAGTGGCAACAGCACATCCACAACCTTAGAACTTTCTGTCACTGTCCCAGATTTAATGGAGGCATGAACCCACTATCGAGCATAAATACTCCTCTTGGAGTTAAGAGCAAAACTTGGCCAGAGCCTCTACTAATAACGGAGAGCATGCAAGATCATAAACAACACATAGGTAATAGATTGATAATCACCATAACATAGTATTCTCTATCCATCGGATCCCGACAAACACAACATATAGTATTACAGATAGATGATATTGATCATGTTAGGCAGCTCACAAGATCCAACAATGAAGCACATGAGGAGAAGACGACCATCTAGCTATGCTATGGACCCATAGTCCAGGGGTGAACTACTCACTCATCACTCCAGAGGCGATCATGGCGATGAAGAGTCCTCCGGGAGATGATTCCCCTCCGGCAGGTGCCGAGGCGATCCGAATCCCCCGAGATGGGATTCGCGGCGGCGTCTCCGGAAGGTTTTCCGTATCGTGGCTCTCGCACGCAGGGTTTCGCGACGAAGACTTTAAGTAGGCGGGGGCACGCGCGGGGCCACACGAGGGCCCCACACACCAGGCCGGCGCGGCCGGGCCCGGGCCGCGCCGCCCTAGTGTGGCGGCGCCTCGTGGCCCCACTTCCTTTCCCCTCGGTCTTGGAAGCTTCGTGCAAAAATAGGACCCTGCGCGTTGATTTCGTCCAATTCCGAGAATATTTCCTTACTAGGATTTCTGAAACCAAAAACAGCAGAAAACGGCTCTTCGGCATCTTGTTAATAGGTTAGTGCCGGAAAATGCGTAAATACGACATATAATGTGTATAAAACATGTAGATATCATTAATAATGTAGCATGGAACATAAGAAATTATCGATACGTTGGAGACGTATCAGGATGCCCAAGGCATCCCCTTCTTCATCGACAACTTATCAGGTCACTTCTAGTGAAACTATATTTTTATTCCATCACATCTTATGTTCTTTACTTGGAGCGTCTGTTTGCTTTTATTTTTGTTTTGGTTTGAATAAATTTGGATCCCACCATCCTTATATTGGAGATATTACGCTCCTCTTTTTCATATGGAACATTTGTGTTCTTAGTTGTGCTTTAATGTTCATGGCAAAGGCTGAAATTGCTTCGTTGATTGCTATTTGGTTGGAATCAGAAAATGCTTCATATGGTTTGGAATAACTTGAAAATTGGCAATTGTTTTGAGCTCTCATTAGATCATGTTTAAGCTCATCAGGTAGTTTAATCTATTAATGGAGAACTGAGCTTGTTAAATTTGGTTTGCATGATTGGTCTCTCTAAGTCTAGATATTTTAAAGTGTTTGAACAACAAGGAAGACAGTGTAGAGTCTTATAATGCTTGCAATATGTTCTTGTGTAAGTTTTGCAGTACCTGTTCATACTTGTGTTTGCTTCAAACAACCTTGCTAGCATAAGCCTTGTACTGAGAGGAAATGCTTCTCGTGCATCCAAACACCTTGATCCAAAACCCATGTCATTTGTGTCCACCATATCTACCTACTATGTGGTATTTTTCTGCCATTCCAAAGTAAATTACTTGAGTGCTACCTTTAAAATTTCATTCCTTTATCTTTGCATTATATAGCTCATGGGACAAATAGCTTAAAAACTATTGTGGTGATGAATATGTAGTTATGTGTCTTAGTTCTTATAAGTTGCTTGTTGAGCGGTAACCATGTTTCTGGGGACGCCATCAACTTTTTACCTTTGTTGGATATCATGTGAGATGCTATGCATGTTTGATGACCCACAAGTGTAGGGGGTGTATCGTAGTACTTTCGACAAATAAGAGTGTCGAACCCAACGAGGAGCAGAAGGTGTTGACAAGCAGTTTCGATGAAGGATTCACCTAAATGCTCACAGACAAGTATTCAGGGTTTTGATATTGCAGATAAATAAAGTACAAGTAAATAAAATGCGAGAAAAATTGCAGCGAGTGGCCCAATCCTTTTAGCACAAAGGACAAGCCGGTTTGTTTACTTATAATGACCAAACGTTCTTGAGGACACAAGGGGATTTTAGTCTAGTGTTTTCGCTTCATACGGCTGATTAATCTTCATTGTTTTGATAAGTGTTGTGTGGGTGAACCTATGCTAATGCACCGCCCTTCCTAGGACTAATACATACTTGTGATTATACCCCTTGCAAGCATCCGCAAATACAAGAAAGTAATTAAGATAAATCTAACCACGGCCTTAAACTCGAGATCCTGCTATCCCTCCTCCGCATATACTAACGGGGTTTAGGTTTCTCACTCAACCCCACATTAGCAAACGAATACAAGATGCACTCCCCTAGGCCCATAAAGGTGAAGTATCATGTAGTCGACGTTCACATGACACCACTAGAAGAGTAACACCACAACTTAAATATCATAACATTGAATACTACTCAACAATAATTCACTACTAACATTTAGACTTCACCCATGTCCTCAAGAACTAAACGAACTACTCACGAGACATCATATGGAACATGATCAGAGGTGATATGATGATGAATAACAATCTGAACATAAACCTTGGTTCAAAGGTTTCACTCAATAGCATCAATAACAAGTAGTAATCAACACCGGGAGAGTTTCCCCTATCAAACAATCAAGATCCAACCCAAATCGTTACAGCGGTGACGAGATGCAGCGGTGGTGATGGCGGTGTAGATGGTGAAGATGATGACGATGATGATGGAGATGATGTCCAGCTCGATGACGATGGCGATGGCGTCGATTTCCCCCTCCGGGAGGGAATTTCCCCGGCGGATTCCTGCCCGCCGGAGAGCTCTTTCTCTCTGGTGTTTTTTCCCCCGCAGAGGCGGCTCTCAATTCTCCGTAACTCCCAGGTCTTAGGTTTCGAAGAAGTACGCGAAGGAGAGGCGGCCAGAGGGGGCGTGGGCCCTCCCCCACAAAGCGCGGCAGCCTGGCCCGCGCCGCCTATGGGGCCCATGGTGGCTCCTCCCGCTCCTCCTTTTGGCTCCCTTCGTCTTGGAAAAATAGGATTTTCCATATAAATTCCGTCAATTGTTGATCTTCGAAATATGGTGTCCTCGACGGTGCTTTTCCAGCAGAATCCTCACGGTGAATAATTCTCCAATGATCACGAAACATGCAAAATAGATGAAATAACATAAGTATCATCTCTAAATATGAAATATATCAATGAATAACAAGAAATTATGATATAAAATAGTGATGCAAAATGGACGTATCAACTCCCCCAAGCTTAGACCTCGCTTGTCCCCAAGCGAAACTGAGCTCGATAAACAAGACCACATGTTTATGGAGTGAAGAGTCGATAAATAAAATACGGACAAGAAGCATCATATTGATTCACACAAGATATTCAAATACACATTCTCTTCATATAACTCAACTTGAAATAAGTAAAGAGAAATCACAAGTAAAGGTGCATAGGAAATCATAAATGGTTATGGCAAACTTTGTTCTTGGTCAGAGAACTACTAACGGATTGCTCTTATTTTATAAGCAAGGCTTTCATATTAGAATTTATATAGCAGGCTTTCATTCTCAATCATAACAATCTCCTCATAATCATTGATAACTTTCAAAGTCATATTCATCCAGATAAAATTTGTACTAAACAAGAAAGTATCGAAGACATGATTAACTGAATCATAGCATAAATGGCTGATTCACAACAACTCAATTGCTTGCTTGAGATAGAGGGAAATGACTGACTCAACATAAAAGTAAAAGATAGACCCTTCGGGAAGCAGGGATTAAATCATGTGCTAGAGCTTTTCAAGTTTTGAAATCATATAAAGAGCATAAAAGTAAGATTTTGGGTGGTGTTTGTTGTTGTCAACGAATGGTAGCGGGCACTCTAACCCCTTGCCAAACAGACCTTCCAAGAGCGGCTCGCATGGAGGACGGCATCCCTACCAGCAAGGTAGATCACCCCCTTCTTTGTTTACACATGTATTTTAGTTTTATTATGGATGACACTCCCCCAACCTTTGCTTTCACAAGCCATGGCTAACCGAATCCTCGGGTGCCTTCCAACATTCACATACCATGGAGGAGTGTCTATTGCAAAATTAAGTTGCTAACTGATAAATCAGGGCAAAACATGTGAAGAGAATTATTAATGAAAGTTATTAATTGGGGCTGGGAACCCCAGCTCTTATTGCAAAATTATTGGATAAGCGGATGTGCGCTAGTCCATTGGTGAAAGTCCGCCCAACAAGATTGAAAGATAAAACACCACATACTTCCTCATGAGCTATAAAACATTGACACAAATAAAGAGCAATATAGTTTGAATTATTTAAAGGTAGCACATGAAGTATTTACTTGGAGTGGCGCAAAATACCACATAGTAGGTAGATATGGTGGACACAAATGGCATGGGTTTGGTCTAAGGTTATGGATGTATGAGAAGCATTCCCTCTCAATACAGGTCTTTGGCTAGCAAGGTTTGATAGCAAGCATAAAGGTTGAGGGAAACAAACAATACAAGGTTTGATAGCAAGCACAAGCAATTTTAACTTCAGAATACTAAACTCATTAACATAGAGTAATATATCTAAATGTATTTCCCTTTTTTACTTAAACATCATGGTGTTGTTGCTATTGACCAATGCTAAGTTTGCCAAAACCAAATAGATTTACTTGATGCTCCCAAAGTGATATCAATACTAATGTCAAGAGTGATCATATAATAGAGATTGCAAACTAAAATAAGGTGTGCAAAAAGTAAATGACAAGACTTCTCATTAATATTCCATAACGATACCTCACACCAACGGATACATAGATAACCAACTAAGAGAGATACTTCCATATTGCAAACTACTCCATATGATAACTTCCCTACTCATGATATGACACTACTTGATAGTAAAAGATAAAGGTAGTGATGATGTGATACACTCCCCCAAGCTTGGAACAAACCAAGGGGATGCCAATACCGATGATGAATTACTCCTTCGGTGGTGATGGTGATGGATTCTTCTCGACAAGCTTCTTAACAAGTTCCTTTAAATCCTCAATCTCATAGGTGAGGTTGCGAATCAGCTCCGAGTTGTGCTCAACGCGGCTCATAATCATGTCAGGTGGCGAGTCCCAACTCCTAGAGTTGTTTCCCCATCCTTCAGCTTTAGATTTCATCTCTCCTGCAATGTTAGAACGATCTATATCCCAACCACTTGGCAACACTACCTGGGGGGCCTTTCAGTTTGACGATTGTAGATTAGATTGCGGAAAGGGTGGTAATTGGGAGAAGATGTCCTTGGAGCTAAGAAGTGACGTGGAACTGCTCCTCCGGTAGCGATTCGTGCACTTCTCTTGTTGTTGGATGGATTTGATATCACGCCAATGCTTGCAATGGTGGCACGCTGGTGTACTCGCGAACCTCCTCCACTTCTTCCTCATCCTCGCTTGCGACTTCTTCCTTCAATTCAGGGTCTTGAATATCTTCCTCCAAAGGTCCCTTGTCTTTGTTGTTGGAGACCATGGTGCTTCTAAATCAAAACAGATCCTCAGAAAACAGCTCGAAACAAAACACGATGAGAAAACGATATACGGACCTTTGGAGATCCGGGGATTATATAGCAAATATTTTTACAACAAAAGGAAGGTTCCAGGCCGAAAACGAGTGGAAACGGGACGCCGAGGGCTGTCACCATAAGGCGGCGCGCCAGGTGGGGCCCGCGCCGGCCTATGGTGACGGCCCTCGCGCGTCTCTTCCACTCCGTTTCGATCCCGTAATTTTTCGTATTTTCCAAAAACAGCAGAAATATTGTTCGGAAGCTAAACGCGGACTTTTTATTACTAAAACTGTTACCAATTCAAAGTCTGCAGAACTGTCAATTTGATCTTTGATGAAAGCTCCGGAGTTATCACTTGGATAATATCAATATCTTCATTATAAGAATCTCCAGAAATATAATGCTTGAGTCTTTGCCCATTCACTACTTGTGTGGCGTTACCTTCCAAAGAGCTAATTTTTATTGCTCCTGAACGGTATACTTCCTCAATAACATATGGTCCTTCCCATTTTGAGAGTAATTTTAAAAAATCTGAGACGAGACCGATACAATAGGACTTTATCTCCAACATTAAATTCTCTTTTAATAATTCTTCTATCATGCCACTTCTTAACTTTCTCCTTAAAAAGTTTAGCATTTTCATAAGCTTCACTTCTCCATTCATCTAAAGAACTCAATTGTAGCAACCTCTTCTTACCGGCAAGTTTAAAATCTTTATTAAGTTCTCTTACAGCCCAATAAGCTTTGTGCTCTAGTTCTAAAGGTAAATGACAAGCTTTTCCATAAACCATTTTATAAGGAGACATTCCCATAGGATTTTTATAAGCAGTTCTATAAGCCCACAATGCTTCCTTTAACTTACTAGCCCAATTCTTTCTAGATTTATTAACAGTCTTTCCAAGATAGCTTTAATTTCTCTATTTGATAATTCTACTTGCCCACTAGTTTGAGGATGATAAGCTGAAGCAATTCTATGGTTAATACCATATTTGGCAAGAGTTTTTCTAAAACCACCATGAATAAAATGAGAACCTCCATCAGTCATAATATATCTAGGTACTCCAAATATAGGAAATATAATATCTACAAGCATTTTTATAGAGGTCTCACCATCAGCACTTTTTTAGGTATAGCTTCTACCCATTTAGTAACATAATCAACACTACAGTATATGAGTGTTACCTTCTCAAGAAGAAGGGAAAGGACCCATGAAGTCAAATCCCCAACAATCAAATGGTTCAATAACCAGAGTATAATTCATAGGCATTTCATTGCGTCTAGAGATATTACCAACTCTTTGACATTCATCACAAGATAAGATAAACTTCGTTGCATCTTTGAAAAGTGTTGGCCAATAAAAACCTGATTGTAGAACCTTTTGTGCGGTTCTATCTCCAGTGATGTCCTCCATAAACACTACCATGGCATTTACTCAATATCTCTTGTTGTTCATATTCTGGAACACATCTTCGCATAATACCATCCACTCCGTCTTTATATAAGTGTGGGTCATCCCAAATAATGCCTCAAATCATAAAAGAATTTCATCCTTTGCTGAGCTGAAAAGGTTGGAGGCAAATACTTCGAAACAATAAAGTTAGCATAATCAGCATACCAAGGGCTCTCTCGCGAGCTCACCTTTATTACAGCCAATTGTTCATTTGGAAAACTATCATTAAGGAACAGGATCATAAGTAATATTTTCCAATCTAGACAAATTATCAGCAACAGGATTATCAGCACCTTTCCTATCTACAATATGTAAATCAAATTCTTGCAAAAGAAGCACCCATCTAATAAGCCTTGGCTTAGCATCTTTCTTTTCCATAAGGTACCTAATTGCAGCATGATCAGTATGAATTGTGACTTTTGAATCAACAATATAGGGTCTAAACTTGTCACATGCAAAAACTACGGCTAATAATTCTTTCTCAGTTGTAGCATAATTTCTTTGAGCAGCATCTAGAGTTTTACTAGCATAATGAATAACATTTAATTTTTTATCTACTCGCTGTCCAAGGACAAGCACCTACAGCAAAATCACTAGCATCACACATAATTTTAAAAGGTAAGTTCCAATCAGGCGGTTCAACTATATGAGCAGTTGTTAAGGCTTTCTTTAGAGTTTCAAAAGCTTCCTTACAATCATCATCAAAACGAAAGGTACATATTTTTGAAGAAGATTAGTAAGAGGCTTTGAAATTTTAGAGAAATCTTTAATAAACCTCCTATAAAAACCAGCATGACCAAGAATACTACGAATACCTTTAACATCCCTAGGATAGGGCATCTTCTCAATTGCTTCAACTTTAGCTTTATCAACTTCAATACCTCTTTCAGAAATTTTATGTCCCAATACAATTCCTTCATTAACCATAAAGTGACATTTCTCCCAATTAAGAACAAGGTTAGTTTCTTCACATCTCTGCAAAACTTTATCAAGGTTTCGCAAGCAATTATCAAATGAATTCCATAGACAGAAAAATCATCCATGAATACCTCAACAATCTTTTCACAAAAGCCATGAAAAATAGCAGACATGCATCTTTGAAAAGTAGGAGCATTACATAAACCAAAAGGCATACGCCTATAAGCATAAGTTCCTAGGGACAAGTGAAAGTGGTTTTCTCTTGATCTTTAGCTCTAACAAGCAATTTGTGAAAACCCAGAATATCCATCAAGAAAACAGAAATGTGTATTTTTAGACAACCTCTCTAACATTTGATCAATAAAAGGTAAAGGGTAATGATCTTTCTTAGTAACTTTATTAACTTTTCTAAAATCAATGCACATTCTATACCCTACAACTACTCTTTGAGGAATAAGCTCATCATTATCATTAGGCACAACAGTTATACCTCCTTTTAGGAACACAATGCACAGGACTAACCCATCTACTATAGCATAGGATATATATACCTGCTTCAAGAAGTTTTAATACCTCATTTCTTACCACATCCTTCATCTTGGGAATTAGACGACGCTGATGTTCAACAACAGGTTTTGCACCATCTTCTATATTAATAGCATGTTGGCAAATAGCGGAGAAATCCCCTTCAAATCATCAAGAGTATGTAATCCTCGGTGCTTCTTCAATATTTCCAATAACCTTTCTTCCTCGATATATGAAAGCTTAGCACTAATAATAACAGGATATGTTTTCTTCTCATCAATATAAGCATACTTAAGATTATCAGGTAATGGTTTCAAATCAAATACAGGATCTTCCGTTGGTGGTGGTGTTACACCTAAATCTTCAACCGGTAAATCATGTTTAAGAATAGGTTGACGAAGGAAAATTTCATCAAGCTCATCCCTTTCTTCCCTAAAACTTCACTCTCACTATTCTCCAAATGTTGTTGCAAAGGATTACTAGGAGCAAGAGCAATAGATGCACACTGTTCAACTCTAAAATTTTCATTAGGCAAATCAGCTTTATAAGGAGTTTTGGCAAATTTAGAGAAGTTAAACTCATAAGATTCACCAGCAAATTTAGTAACAATTTTCTCTTTCTTGCAATCTATAATACGAAAAGGTCTACCAAAAATAATAGGACAAAACTTACTAGCAGCAGAACCAAGTACCAAAAAGTCAGCAGGATATTTAATCTTACCACATAGAACTTCAACATCTCGAACAATACCAATGGGAGAGATAGTTTCTCTATTAGCTAGCCGAATAACCACATCAATATCGTCAAGTTCACAAGAACCAATTTCATGCATAATTTCCGTGTAGAGCTCATAAGGAATGGCACTAATACTTGCACCAATATCGCATAAACCATAATAGCAATGATCACCAATTCGAACAGAGAGAACAGGAACACCGGCTTTCATAGACTTATTAGGATGCGAAACAATATTAGAAGCATCTTCACAAAAAATAATATGACCATCTTCCACATTTTCAGTAACAAGATCTTTAACTATTGCAACAGCAGGTTCAACTTTTATTTGTTCTTCAGGTTCTATGGGTTTCTTTGCACTTTTATTAACTACACTAGTTATAACAGAATACTCCTTCATTTTAGCAGGTAAAGGAGTTTTTTCAATATAAGCTTCGGAAGAACATGATCAACAGTTTTAATTTCAATACATTTACCTTTAGGTGAATCAACTTTATCTTTATATGGTTCATGATACTTATCAAAATTCTTCCTAGGCAATTCAAAATGAGAGGCAAAGGCTTTATAAATATTTGCAACAACTTGAGAGTCAAGACCATATGTAGCACTCATATTACGATATTCATCGGTATCCATAAAAGTTTCAATGCATTCATAATTATAATTTATACCGACACTCTACCTTTGTCGTTCTCCCATCCTTCAGTATTTTCTTGGATTCGATCAAGAAGGTCCCATTTAAACTCTTCTTTATTGCGTGAATGATCCAGAACAAGAAGTATCCATCAAGGTTTTATCTTGAAAAGACAGTCTTGCATAGAAATTATCAATAATAATATTACCAGGAAGCTCATGAATGGGGCATTTGAGCATTAAAGACTTCAATCTCCCCCACGCTTGGGCAATACTCTCTCCATCATGAGGCCAAAAATTATATATACGGTTGCGGTCTTTGTGAATTTCACTTGGAGGATAGAATTTAGAGTAAAATACAGGCACAATATCCTTCCAATCAAGAGAACGCCCATCCTTCAGTTTATACCAATGCGCCGCTTTACCAGATAGCGACATAACAAATAATTTCTTCCTAACTTCATCCATTGAAATACCCGCACATTTGAATAACCCGCATAATTCATGTAAAACAGTAAATGATCTCCAGGATGCAGTTCCATCCCCTTCATAGCGGTTATCCACAACACGTTCAATAATTTTCATAGGTATTTTATATGGTATTACTTCCTCACCTGGCGCCTCATCCACTACCGTTGCAGCAGTAGTAGATTTTCCAAATAGAAATTCAAGGGAGGATCTCTCCATAATGACTTATAGTAGCAAGCAGAAACAAAATCAGCACGTACGGTAAAAGTTTCCTTACCAATTCCACTTACCAATAGCGCTTCACCGGCAACGGCGCCAGAAAATAGTCTTGATGACCCACAAGTGTAGGGGGTGTATCGTAGTACTTTCGATAAATAAGAGTGTCGAACCCAACGAGGAGCAGAAGGTGTTGACAAGCGGTTTCGATGAAGGATTCACTGTAAATGCTCACAGACAAGTATTCAGGGGGTTTTGATATTGCAGATAAATAAAGTACAAGTAAATAAAATGCGAGAGAAATAATTGCAGCGAGTGGCCCAATCCTTTTAGCACAAAGGACAAGCCGGTTTGTTTACTTATAATGACCAAACGTTCTTGAGGACACACGGGGATTTTAATCTAGTGCTTTCGCTTCATACGGTGATTAATCTTCATTGTTTTGATAAGTGTTGTGTGGGTGAACCTATGCTAATGCCGCCCTTCCTAGGACTAATACATACTTGTGATTATACCCTTGCAAGCATCCGCAAATACAAGAAAGTAATTAAGATAAATCTAACCACAGCCTTAAACTCTGAGATCCTGCTATCCCTCCTGCACCGGTATACTAACGGGGGTTTAGGTTTGTCACCCGGCAACCCCAAAATTAGCAAACGAATACAAGATGCACTCCCCTAGGCCCATAAAGGTGAAGTATCATGTAGTCGACGTTCACATGACACCACTAGAAGAGTAACACCACAACTTAAATATCATAACATTGAATACTACTCAACAATAATTCACTACTAACATTTAGACTTCACCCATGTCCTCAAGAACTAAACGAACTACTCACGAGACATCATATGGAACATGATCAGAGGTGATATGATGATGAATAACAATCTGAACATAAACCTTGGTTCAAAGGTTTCACTCAATAGCATCAATAACAAGTAGTAATCAACACCGGGAGAGTTTCCCCTATCAAACAATCAAGATCCAACCCAAATCGTTACAGCTGTGACGAGATGCAACGGTGGTGATGGCGGTGTAGATGGTGAAGATGATGACGATGATGATGGAGATGATGTCCAGCTCGATGACGATGGCGATGGCGATTTCCCCTCGGGAGGAATTTCCCCGGCGGATCCGCCCGGAGAGCTCTTTTCTCTGGTGTTTTTCCCGCGCAGGCGGCTCATTCTCCGTAACTCCCAGGTCTTAGGTTTTCGGGGAAGAAGTACGCGAAGGAGAGGCGGCGGGGGGCCCCCTCCCCACAAGGCGGCGCGGCAGGCCTGGGCCCGCGCGGCCTATGGGGCCCATGGTGGCTCCTCCCGCCTCCTTTTGGCTCCCTTCGTCTTCTGAAAAAATAGGATTTTCCGTATAAATTCCGTCAATTGTTGATCTTCAGAAATATGGTGTCCTGACGGTGCTTTTTCCAGCAGAATCCTGACTCCGGTGAATAATTCTCCAATGATCACGAAACATGAAAAATAGATGAAATAACATAAGTATCATCTCTAAATATGAAATATATCAATGAATAACAGCAAATTATGATATAAAATAGTGATGCAAAATGGACGTATCAATGTTCGTCTTGTCTGAAGTAAGGGTGATTTTCATGATCAAATGGTTTGAGTATGCATATTGTTAGAGAAGAACATTGGGCCGCTAACCAAAGCAATGTATCATGGTGGAACTTTTCAGTTTGGACATACAACCTCACTCTCGTATGAGAATATTATCTGTTGTTGAATGCTTATGCATTAAAAGAGGAGTCCATTATGTGTTGTCTATGTTGTCCCGGTATGGATGTCTAAGTTGAGAATAATCAAAAGCGAGAAATCCAATGCGTGCTTTCTCCTTAGACCTTTGTACAGGCGGCATAGAGGTACCCCTTTGTGACACTTGGTTGAAACATATGTCATGCAATGATAATCCGTGTTAATCCAAGCTAACTAGGACAAGGTGCGAGCACTATTAGTACTCTATGCATGAGGCTTGCAACTTGTAGGAACTATTATGCATAGCACATATGAATTATTACTACCGTTGACAAAATTGTTTCTATGTTTTCAAAATAAAAGCTCTAGCACAAAAATAGTAATCCATGCTTCCTCTGCGAAGGGCCATTCTTTTACTTTATGTTGAGTCAGTTTACCCCCTTTCTATCTTAGAAGCAAACACTTGTGTTAACTGTGTGCATTGATTCTTACATGTTTACTTATTGCACTTGTTATACTAATCTATGTTGACAAATATCCATGAGATATACATGTTACAAGTTGAAAGCAATTGCCGAAACTTAATCATCCTTTGTGTTGCTTCAATGCATTCTACTTTGAATTTATTGCTTACGAGTTAGCTCTTATGCAAGTCTTGTTGATGCTTGTCTTGAAAGTACTATTCATGAAAAGTTTTGCTATATGATTCATTTGTTTAGTCATCATCTTTTGTTAGCAATCTTTTGCTTCAGATCACTCCATCCATCTCATATGGTTTACAATAATGTTGATCAAGGTTATGTTGGTAGCATGTCACTCAGAAATTATTTGTGTTATCGTTTACCTACTCGAGGCAGTAGGAAAACTAAGCTTGGGGATGCTTGATACGTCTCAAACATATCTATAATTTCTTATGTTCCATGCTACTTTTATGACAATACTTGAGTGTTTTATATATACTTTACATCATTATTATACATTTTCCGCACTAACCTATTAACAAGATGCAAAGCGCCTGTTTTCTGCTGTTTTGGTTTCAGAAATCCTACAAAGGAAATATTCTCGGAATTGGACGAAATCAACGCCCGTGGTCCTATTTTTCCACGAAGCTTCCGGAAGACCGAGGGGGAAACAAAGGGGCCACGGGCGCCGCCACACTAGGGCGGCGCGGTCTAGGGGGGCGGCCCTAGCGTGTGGGGCCCCGTGACCCCTCCGACTCCGCCCTTCCGCCTACTTAAAGCCTTCGTCGCGAAACCCCCCGTACCGAGAGCCACGGAAAACCTTCCGAGACGCTCCGCCGCCAATCCCATCTCGGGGGATTCAGGAGATCGCTGCTGGGAGAGGGGAATCATCACCGGAGGGCTCTACATCATCATGCCCGCCTCCGGATTGATGCGTGAGTAGTTCATCCTTGGACTATGGGTCCATAGCAGTAGCTAGATGGTTGTCTTCTCCGCTTGTGCTATCATTGTTTAGATCTTGTGAGCTGCCTAACATGATCAAGATCATCTATTTGTAATGCTACATGTTGTGTTTGGTGGGATCCGATGAATCTAGAATATTATGTCAAGTTGATTATCAATCTATCATATATGTGTTGTTTATGTTCTTGCATGCTCCTAGTAGAGGCTCTGGCCAAGTTGATACTTGTAACTCCAAGAGGGAGTATTTATGCTCGATAGTGGGTTCATGCCTCTATTTAATCTGGGAAGTGAGAAAGTTCTAAGGTTGTGGATGTGCTGTTGCTACTAGGGATAAAACATCGATGCTTTGTCTAAGGATATTTGTGTTGATTACATTACGCACCATACTTAATGCAATTATCTGTTGTTTACAACTTAATACTGGAGGGGATGCGGATGCTAACCCGAATGTGGATTATTTAGGCATAGATGCATGCTGGATAGCGGTCTATGTACTTTGTCGTAATGCCCCGATTAAATCTCATAGTAATCATCATTGATATGTATTGAATCTTTATTTGTCAATTGCCCACCTGTAATTTGTTCACCCAGCATGTTAGTTATCTTATTGGAGAGACACCACTAGTGAACTATGGACCCCGGTCCATTCTTTTACATCTGAATACAATGTACTGCAATCATTGTTCTTTACTATTCTTTGCAAACAAACACCATCTTTCACTCGATACGCTTAATCCTTTGTTTTCAGCAAGCCGGTGAGATTGACAACCTCACTGTTACGTTGGGATAAAGTATCTTGATTGTGTTGTGCAGGTTCCACGTTGGCGCCGGTTTCCCTGGTGCGCGCACACTCCTCCACCAACAACCTTCACGTGCTTCTTGGCTCCTACTGGTTCGATAACCATGGTTTCATACTGAGGGAAACTTGCTTCTATACGCATCATACCTTCGACTTGGGGTTCCCAACGGACGTGTGCTTCGCGCGTATCAATGTGCTCTACCAACATACATTATCTTAGCCCGAAATAACTTGTATTCCGGACTTAAAAAAATCTGATAAAATGTACTAGATGTATTCAAATTCTACCTTGTTCACTATTTGGGATCTCAGATTTTGTTTATATCCGGCCCAATATACTGGATGATGAAGTGAAAGCACATAATTTTGCCTCTTTATTTAATTGTCAGCAAGGGAGTTGGCCTATAAAATACCTGGGCACTCCAATGTGCGCAAGGAAGCCAACAATTGCTGAGATGAGTTTCCTTGGAGAGAAAACAAAGAAGAAAATGGGTGGCTAGATGGAAAATACCATGTCCATTGGTGGGAGAGTGATAAAAATTGATGCCTCTCTATCAAGTGTAGTTGTTTACTAGATGTCTATGAGATTGCTCCATAAGTCAAACAGTGAACAGATGGACAAGCCCATTAGATCCTTCTTTTGGGCTGGGAGTGCTGATAAAAGGAAATACCATTTTGTGAAGTGGAAATGGATTTGTAAGCCCAAGAAAAAGGGTGGATTGGGTATTAAAAATTTACACAAGTTTAATGTCAGTTTAATATGCAAGTGTTGGTGGAAACTGGAAAATGGAACAGGTCCTTGGCAAAATTTAATGAAACAAAAGTATATGAGATATGGTGGTGTGTTCTATACAAAGAAAAAACCTGGGGACTCTCCCTTGTGGACAGATATGTTACATGTTAAGCATATTTACTTGAGTGGCAGAATAATGAAGGTGAGGGATGGCAGAGATACATGCTTTTGGTGTGATGCCTGGTGTGATCAGATTTCTCTGAAGGACAGATTCCCAGAAATTTATAACATTTATATTGAGCAATCTGTGACTGTGGCTGAGGCAGCTGCCATACACTGGAATTTCTCCTTTAGAAGGTGGATGACTCCTGATCTTGCCTGGCAAATCCATGAGCTAACTCAAATCATGACACAAACTATCCTTACAGCTGAGCAGGATAAACCTGTCTGGAAATGGACAAAGGGAAGAAATTTTTCTGTTAAATCAGTTTATAATCATCTTTGTAGTACTGGCCTGGACAGATCTTTCAAACATCTCTGGAAGAGCAAAATACCCCTGAAAATTAAAATTTGGCTATGGATGATTTGGCACAATTCCATTGCTACAAAAGATAATTTGCTGAAAAGGAATTGACAAGGGAGTGCCACTTGTCAGTTATGTGATTTCCCTGAGTTTGTTTCTCACCTTTTTTTTTCCTTGCCCAGCTGCCAAATTTGTGTGGAGTGCTGTTGGTAAGATGATGGGAGCTCATTCCAGACCTGGCTCCTTTACACATTTCTTTTAGTGGTTCCCCCAATTTTTGCCTGCTAGCAGAAACACGCAGATTGCGAGGTTGGCTGGAATTTGTTGGGCTATGTGGAAGCTCAGAAACCGTGCCTGTTTTGAACACAAATTGATCAATAATCATGTGGAGCTAATAAGGTACTCTACTGTTTTTATGAAACATTGGGCAGGGCTGCATGGTGAGAAGGATGCTGACGACTTGTGTGCGGGTGCAGATGGGCTGCTGCGGCTTGCTAGTGCGACGAACTCCAGTGGTACTGCTCGCGATGGTTCTAGGAAACTGCATCAACCCTTGCATATCAGGGATGCAAATGATGATACTGCTAATGATGATATGGAATTGGAAGATCAAGACTGATGTCTTTGCCTGTGAAGTTCTATCTGTTTTTGTTGTTGGACTGTTCTGCCACAAGATAGTCTGGTGTTCCTGTTATTATTTTGTTCGTTTTTTACCCCTGGAATAACTTCTATGTGTGTTGTCGCTAGCAGTAGGCGGGCGATGTAATAGTTTTAGTTGGTTTCTGGCACAAATGCATGCGCGCATGATGCTCTGTTATTTCGTTATTCTTGGTAATGAAATCCGATCCTTGTGATCGTTTGGAAAAAAAAAACCTCTATAATTTTTGCTTTATTTTATTTTTTGAAACTTGTAAACACCATTTTGTAAATTGTTTAAAAAACAGGCTCCACGTCGCGCCCTGTGTGCTCCAAAGTAGCTGTTTGCTTTCCAGTGTAGGAGAGTAGCAGCACGTGAGAAAGAGCAATCAACTGCCTCGTACTTGGCCGTCCCGTTGCGGCGAAGAAAGTGACGGCGCCGTCGTGGCCACCAGCTATCCTGGCCGTGCCGTTGTCCCCGACCTAGACCTAGCAACGGCTTAGGGATCACACGTTCCTTAACTCTCTTATTGTTCCGTTGCTTGGACTTATCCATTCACCCACCACTCCTTAGAAAAATTCGTCGTCATCATGCCGTCCTGTTTAACCCGTGCTCATTTTACTCGCGTGAATTCATTCCTGGTCATGTGCTGGATGGCCTGGCATCTTTCATGGACGCTTGCTGGAGCCGCGCCCTGACATGGCGACATGCCACGATCAGTCGGCCTGATTCTCTGTCGTCGTACTTGGAGTTGGGGCTTCTTTTTATCCGACGAGGCGTACCACAGTCGTCAGCCGCCTCGCCGTTTGGCTCCACTAGGCCACGAGTCACGAGCCCCCCGCGCCTGTACCTTGCACGCGCTATGTTTGCATTGATCCTGCACGCATCAGCATCAGCGACGCTAGCTGTGATGCACGTCCGTCCGTGATGGATGCGTGACAAAGGAGCTGCTCAGCATTCTACTACCAGCACCGTTTCTTCTTTTTATCAGAAAAAAATACTAACCTCCATGTATAAAAAGATGTCTCAACTTAGGATGAATTTGAATGTATCTAGATACTAAAATGGGTCTAGGTACATTCAAATTTTGACAAAATTGAGATATCTATTTAATTATTTATAGACGGAGGGAGTAGGAGTTTTTTAATCGTTTCTCGCGGGAGCTTTGTCATGGTTCCGGCATGCACAGTTCACTCCCCTCACCGTCCACGAAATTCATGTCACCACTCTCTCACCATTACTTGTCCATGGTTGCCACCTTCCTCCTCTCCTCGTCTGAAATCCACATCCCTATCCACCCGACGACGGCTCAGGAAGTATTGGCGGCGCGCCAACTGGAGAAGCTCGCCGGTGGCGACGACTTCTCGGCGGCTGTCCTAGGTCTGTTCGAGGCCTCGCACCACGAGCTCGGCGGCCTTAGGAACGATGGGCAGATCCTCATCCGCGGCGGTCACCGATCTGGGGATTGAGACCGCCGGCAAGGCACCTGCCTTCGTCGGGCCAACCCGCCCTGCCCGCCCCGCTCGCCGGCCGCACCCCGAGCTCGGGGGTCTTCATCTAGGGCTCAGGTGGCTCCGTCGGCGTCTTGGAGTGATCCCCTGCCGCCTGGCCTTCGTCTCACCTCGTTATCAACGGCTCCGCCACCTCCATCATGGTCGAAGGATATGTATATTATTACTAGTACTATTATGCAGCTCTATTGGTGTTTGTGCGACTCTTCCGCCAAGCAAGTTCCTTATTAGTATGAATAATTGTAAATTGCTTGGCTAATGGCCATCTTAATTCAATACCACACTATTAGAATGTTTCACTAGCTCAAATCAGATGACTAATGATAATTGAATTCCCGATCCTTCTCAAACCTAATTGTATACCCCTAATAGGTCGCCAGTTTAGCTCATACTGACATGCACGCACGGTGTTTTTTGGATCCAAAGTTCCAAACTATACCTAAGCATTCTCATGAAGTATATCAAAACTAGCTTAGGTTGGACACGTCTTTAATTTCTAGATATGCATATGTTGTCGGTATCAATGTTACTGAGATAGAGTAAATTAGATCCGTCATTTTCAACCACACTTGGAGGTCAATAGGATCTGGCTCAAAGCCATATAGCTTTCTAACGACATTGAATATGGAATTTTAATGCGCATAAACCCTTATTGTAGGAAGATGTGTAGAAATAAATGTGTAGCTAAATAGATACTTTTGCTGGTGCTACCCATTGTGGAACGCTCGAATAATATACCATGCGTTACATCTGCCGACCGAGAACGGAGGGCTTGTTTGGATTGTGGCAAAAAATTACCCTACCAATATTTTGGTTATGGCCAACACTTTGGTCTTTGTATGGACGGTTGCCAATTATTTGGCATGCCAATGGCTATTTGGCCAACCTAATTCACTTTCCTTTTGCCAATGTTGGCCAACTCATGACCAACATAAAGTTCAACCAATGGCTAGCCAAATATTTGGTGGGCAACCATGGGCTAGAACCAAACATACCCCAGCTTCTCACATATCCACTGAAGAATACGAAACTAGGATGCTAATTTCAAAAGATTATCCAGAATGCAAGGTCTTGGAAGGGAACACTATACCACATATGTTTTCACGTAGAATACAATGTGGCAAACAAGGTTGCTATATATCTCTTGAACTTGATCCCAACCCTTCTATAAAAAGAAGGACCGATAAATGGGCAATTCAAAATCATGCTTTAGGTGTAGATTCGCACAAACACCAATCACTCTGACAAAGTTGTAAAACTCAACTTGATGAACTAGTCATGAATCATTAGCTTGGAGCAACTTTAATCACTCTGACAAGTTCTATCAAAGAATTGTAAATTTTCCGCAAAAATTGCATGAATGAATGGAATGCACATCTATTTATCTATTATTTGTGACCTCTAAACCTAGGATATTACATACATCATCGGGGAGGACAAGCTCGTGGAAGGATGTTCAGGTTAGGGTGGGGTCTCGTGCTGGTAGGGGAGGAGAACGCTTCGGGAGGACGGGGGTCAACCGACGGTGGCGGCGGTGGCGGTGGTGGTAGAGTGGCCAGCTCGTCGTCGATGCGGACTTGCGGGTGGAGTCATAGTCGTCGGTCGGTGCTCTTGGTGTAGATGGGGCACAAGACGAGCAGGCGACAAGGCAAGGAAGGGGGCGAGGTATGCCTTTTCCGAGGCGACGGGTTCAACGGCGATGGCGGCACATCAGAACCCTAGCTCCCTCCCTCGGGTTATATCGAGGCGGGACGAAGCAATTGGGGCAAGAGGCGAGTCACGAACTCCGATGCACATCCAAGCGATATCCTCTATGATGGCATTTTGTTGTAAATTGGAGAAAGAAAACGACAACATCTGTAACGTTTGACTCAGAGCGGCGAAACTTGGGAAACAGTTGAGAAGCAGATCACGAGGTGTTTCGAGAAATGAGGTTTTTCGATGGAAATAAGTCAGACAAAAAGGCAGGGAGTTCTTTTCTTTGTAAGCTTCAAGAGTGCACCACCTTGAAGCTGATCTAAAAGGGCAAACGAAGTCGGCCTATGTCTGAAATTACGAGACCCTCCAGCTCGGCTGCCTCGTACTTGGCCGTAAGAGCAAGTTTAATAGTAGAGTCAACTATTGGCTATAAGCTAAGTGCCATGTTATCTATAGTCATCTTAAAACCAACATATACAATAGTGAGCTATAAATTTGAACTACTTTATTAGTGCATGGTCCACCATTCACTCTCACATAGTGCGTAGAAGCACATGCTAGAGCTGTCTCTTGCATAAGAGCTCACTCCTCTTCTCTCTTCTCATCTCTCTCCTCCAACTAGACAACAATATATTATTTTAATCCTTGTAGCCAGCTTACTAGAACTTGTTGTAAGAGCATCTCCACTCGTTTGCCCTCCCCACGCCGAAATCCGGGGAAATTTACGTCCGGATTGAACGTAAATTTGGCGTGGGAAGGAGTAGTTTCCCAACCGCGTTCTCATGCGAAGACGGCGATCTAAATTTGAAAAACTGAAACTTGACAAACTACGGCTTAAAATGGTCGAATTTAGACTAAATTTAATAATATTTACTATATAGAGGGCGAAGTTCATACATAGAGGCCAAATTCGACTATATTTCGAATTCGGCTAGGGAATACAATTGTAAATATTAAAACACGGCGCTATTCGGCATCATCAGGGGGCATCGTGAGCACCGGGGAGTTGCCGCCCTCGATGTGCTCGAGACGTTCGCGACGTCCTATTCGCGCGCTCCACCAACGCCGGCGACCCGCGGCGTGGTTGCGGAGGCGGAGGCGGCGGGCCGTCGAGGACGCCTCCCGCTCCCACCGCCGGAAGAAGGAGTTCCACCTCGTTCTCGGGGTGGTGGCGCGGGTCGGCGCGCTCTTCCTCCGTCATCGCCATCCGAGCCTCCTCGATGGCGACGAGGGCGTGGCCCCGGGCGGCGGCGATTGGTACGCCGCCGCACTTATCCGCCACCCGCCGCCGGAGGCTCGTGTCCGGCGGGTAGGGGTACCCCGGTGGAGGAGGTGCCCTCGCGACCGGCGGGAAGCCGTTGTTGGGCGCCGTCTTCGTCGTTGAACGCCATGGATCGGGAGAGTGGAGGGAGAGTGGAGGGAGAGGTCGCGGCGAGCGGAGCGGCGGCACGGCGGTGCCGGCGATTAATGCCGCGTGGAATGCGACACGTCCGCGGCGAGCTAACCGGCGCACCTTTGCCCGCGGAAGACGATGCGTGTGCGGATGACGATGCGCGTGTCGCCGACCGGTCGGGGCCACCTCTGCGGAAGACGAAACGAAAGCGGGAGAGTTTTCGGCGTTTCGCTCGCGTCCGAGTCTCGACCGCTCGGGGGGCCGGGGATGGCGTGGGCTCGTCGGATGAATGAAAGCCCAAATCCGAACGAAATCGAGGAACCGGGGACGCGACTAGACCAAATAACGCTGTTCGAATTGAAAAACGATGCTCGGAGGTCTAGTCGGGGAGACGAGTGGATGCTCTAACGTTGCGGCAAGGAAAGCAACGGCGCCGTCGTGGGCACTCGCTATCCTGGCCGTGCCATTGTCCCCGAGCTAGACCTAGCAACGGCTAGGAAGCACACATGCCTTAACTTTGTTTTTGTTCCGTTGCTCGGACTTATCCCTTCCTCGCCATCCACTCCTTAAAAAAATTCCATCATAACGAGTTCACGACCCTATTGAACCCGTGCTCATTTAACTAGCGTGAATTCATTCCATGCCATGTGCCGTATGGACCGCTGGTGCTGCATTGAAGCGTACAGTCGTGGACATTTGCTGGCCGCGCCCTGACATAGCGACATGCGGCGATCAGATCAGTCGCCCGATTCTCTGTCCTACTGGATGCTTCTTTTTATACGACGAGGCGTGTACGTACAGGTACAGCTGTGTACGTGTTGGACGTGGCAGTCGTCAGACGACTAGGCCACCATTCACGAGCCCAGCGCGCCTGTACCATGCACGCCGACGCCGACGACGACGAGCATCAGCAAACGCTGGCTGTGTGTGATCGATCCCCGTCCGTGATGGATGTGACACGGAGCTGCTCGTCGTTCTGCCACTACTGTTTCTGTTTTATCAGGCAAGAGAGTTTCTTATTCGTTTCTTGCGGCAACTTTGTCACGATTCGGGCTTGCACAGTGCCTCTTCCTCGTGACAAAGCTCTGATCATCGCCGGTCGATACGGATGTCGATCCGGAGCTGCAGAGCCTGGCTGCTGCTGCTGCCGGCGTGGTACGTACCCTGGGTACACTGCCTCAGAGTCAGAGGTGTTGTGGGCTTGCACTAGAGCCGACATGGTTCTATGAACGCATCCTATACATGAAAAACAAATTAGTTAGTCTAAAAAAGTAAAATAAATCATTTTTTTCTGAAATCAAAGGTGATCATGTAATGTACTAGTATAAGTAGACATGCCATGGAATGTGGTTTTCCAGAGACATAAATTTCCTTCCACGTGGTTCTCGACTTCTCGTTGACGAGCAAAATCAATGACCGTCACATATACAATTAACATGTCATGCATTCGAACCAACACAGCTGGAGTATGATTTTTCAGAAGATAGAAGTAACTAAGCTCTAGAGATCCTTTGAAGAAGGTTGGTGAACTAATAATGGTGTCGAATCATGAGCTAGAATACGTGACATACTTTACCTGGTGGCGCATTACAAATATATCCGGCTAAGCAACCACGAAGAGTGAAGAACAAATTTCTCATCACCACTATAAAAAAAGAGGTAGCAACATACGGCAATGAAAGCATTAAGCTGTATGAACAACATGGATGTTCAGTCTAGTAGAAATGGGAGATATCAGAAACTTGTTTTCTCGCATGTCAATTGGTTCAGGCCGCGACGGGGGACCTCATAAGGCGCTGTAGAACAGTCTTACCACCTTGCACCAGTGAACTCCTACTGTTGTGCTCCCGTGCCTTGGCGACAAAGCTATATTGAGCTTTGGATGCGTAATTTATGCCATTAGGTTCAGATCGTATTCGTTAGGATGGAGGAACAAGGAGGGCTACCATGGACTAGAGACAAAGCGCTTCGCGTATATCTTGTATTGGGTAGGGCAGGAGGTCGAGTTGGGCGACCATGGAGCAGGGCCAAGAGTTATGTCCCAGGCTCCTGCTCTTCGCCTATTGCCAATACCTCTGCCCGGCACTTCAGTTCTCAATCACATGACAGTTGTAGACCTTCTAAAGCAGCAGATTAATAAACAGTTCTATATGAAAGTCATTATCTTTACTGTCTGATCCATTTGGAGAATAAGAAATGCTAAAACATTTCAAGGCGTATGCATGGCGATTTTTAAAGAGGAGATTGGATGGCTCAAGTTGAGGGCAGAAACAAAAGGATTACAACTCCTGTGCTTGAGTTGCTAGTTTTATTTGATCTGGCTTTTGTATAGTTTTTCTTTCTTTTTTGTACAAAACTCTTGTATTACCTACCTGTACTTTTTGTCAAAAGGGGATTTTGCTCCTTTTCTCTCCACTTAACCGAGTAATATTCATATATATTCCTTTTTCTCATGTTCTACTCCCTCAGGTCCATAATAAGTGTTAGAAATTTAGTACTATATAAATTAGTAAGTGTCGGCCTGTTGGCAATACCTCTGTTTTGGTTAATTTAGTACTAAGTACTAAATTTCCGTCACTTATTATGGATCAATTGGAGTATTATACAGCAGTTCTTCCGTTGTCATTTTCTTCTTAGAGCATCTCCAGTCGCGTCCCCCAAACCGTCCCTCAAACCGCGCCGGATTGAGCGTTTGGGGGACGTGTTTCGTTCGTGCCGCGTTTGTGGGACGTCGCTCCCAGCGCGTCCCCAAACAAAATTTCGCAAATTTTAACTTAACTAGATTCGATTAGATTCGTCCAAACTTACATAGATTCGAACGAAATTTGACTAACTTTAAACTAAACCTAATCTAGAACCACTTGCGGCGGGCGGAGGCGTCGTAGTACTGCTGGAAGTTGTACATGTCGTCGGTGACGACCTCCTGCTTGACGCGCTCGTCGACGGGCTCGTCCTTCCCCAAGCCGCTTGGTCCCGCTCGCCGTCGGTCGGTCCACCGCGGCTTACGGAGTCGCGGATGGACATGGCGATCGCCGCGTCGCCCATCCAGGCGTCCTTGTCGTCCATGGACGCCAAGAACGCCGCCCGCAGCCTGGGCAGTCCTCGGGGTCGTCGCTGCTGGCGATGAGCCGCTGCTTCCGCTCGTACTCCGCCGCGCCGCGCTTCGACGCTTCCTCCGGCTCCTCCTTCACTCCGGCCGGGATGGAGGCCGCCGCGCCTCCCTTGATGCCGCCGCTGCCGCCGCCACGCCTCGTGTTGACGGGCGTCGCCGGCTCCTCCTTGACCTCCCGTTAGGGGACGTGTAGGCGCCGACCGGTACGACGAGGACGGCGTCGATCGCGCCGGTCCGAGGAAGAAGAGTGCGAGAGGACGAGTACGTCGTCCTCCTCGGCTGCCATTGAGGAGACGGCGGCGACAACGGCATCTCCAGCCTTGGAGCGCCGTTGCGGATGCTGCGGATGACGTTGTCGAGGGTGCGCCCGGAACGCCCCGGCGCGGCCTTCCCTGTTCCAGCTGTTGGGGCCGCCGACGAGGTTGTCGGTGTGCATCTCGACGTCGCTTCGCCTGGAAGTACGTCGTCCACCAGGCGTCGTTGTCGTTGACCGCCCATGTCGGATCCAACCGCTCCTGCGGTGAGTTGAGCCCGACGGGCCTTGATGGCGTCCCTCCATTGGTCCGTGCGCGCGGCGGCGGAACGCCAATGCCGTTCACGGCCATCTTCCACCGCGCGCTTGCCGCATGTCCGCGGGACCGGATACCGGCGTGGCAGCGCCCACGCCGCCACGGTGGCGTCAGCTCGGCGATCTTGGGAGGACGAGCTCGACATTTTTGAGCGGCGAGGAGAAGATCCGGGGAGAGGCGGCGGCGACGAGAAGGATTATGAGCGGCGAGAAGCAGGGCGTCTTAACAGCGGCGCGGGTGGTTGCACACAATAACTCCGGCGCGGACGGCCACGTGGCCATGCACGACGAGACGCGTCCCGTCGCCTGGGAGAACGCCACGTCGCTTGACCAAAGGTAGGCGACGGGGTTTTAGCCGTGCCGCGACGGGTCAGGCCCGCGTCGGTTCGCCTCGTTGTTGTGTCCGGCGTCCCCGTGCGTCCCGTGGGACGGGACGGGCGCGCGGACACCGTATCGGGCCACGGACAAAATGGCTGGGACACACTAAACGCATTTTCTGCGCCCAAATCCCTCGGACGCTTTTTGGTGGAGATGCTCTTAATATCCTCATCTGGAGTTTCAAACCAGAAACAGGGCAGCTCATTTTGGGATATCATATTCATTCACCTACTTAAACCATCATATCACGTGCATTGTTTCCTTTCAACGACCAGCCAGGCAGCCAGTTGGATATACATGCATGCGTGGCCTTCTTGTTCGACCTGGCGATGTGATAGTTGAGAGGTTTGCTGATGGAGACTTAAGAGGACCACCGACGACGATGTTCAGAAGCAAGCATCTTGACTGAGGTGGATATATAGCCTGAAAATTATGAGCTCTCCTGTTTCGTTCTTCGAAGACCGTCTCTATGTGGCACACTATTTGAGTGATTGGCGAGATTCTTGAGTTGATTGATTCTACTGTGTTGAGCGAGATAGGTGCACGTTACATCACCTTTGCGGTGCTCAGATAAGAGCATCCCCACTCGTTGGCGCTCCCCACGCCCAAATCCGGCGAATTTTTCGTCCGGATTGGAGGAAGATTTGATGAGTAGTAGTTTCAGCCGCGTGCCCTGCAAGTCGACGAGGCGAATTTGAAAAACGGAAACTTGACAAACTACGGCTAAAAACGGGTGAATATAGACTAAATTTAATGATATTTATCATATAACGGCGGAGTTCATACATAGAGGCCGAATTCGACTATATTTTGAAATCGGCTAGGGGAATTCAAATGCTAATTCTAAAACACGGCGATCTACATGCCTAAATGGCGGTAGAACACCGTGTAGTCGCCGTCGTCGTCGGAGCCGCGCCCTTCGGCTGCGCCTGGTCGCGCGCTCGTCGCCTCCCACCACCCCGGGGATGGCTTGTACATGTCGTCGTCGGAGGACTCGAGGTCGACGACGGGGACAGCGACGCCGGAAGGAGGTGTCGCGGACGGCGGAAGCGCGCGGCATCGTCGTTGGCGGTTGTGGCGCGGGCGGCGCGCTGGTGCGCGGCGGCCAGTCCAGCCGCCGTGCTCGCTCCTCGCCGCTCCCCGCCGCGCTGGCCCATTCCGCGGCGTCGTCCTCGCGCTTCTCCTCCTCCAAGTCCCGCGACCAGCGATCGCATCCGCCATCGCGGCGTCCTCCGTGCGCTTCGCCTCCTCTCGGCGAGCCGGATTGCGGCGCTCTTTCTTCGTCTCCGGCCGCTCGCGGCGCGAAGGTGGTCGCGGATGACGAGGGCGCCGCCTGCGCCCTCCGGTCGGCGGCGGAGACGCCGCCTCTTCACGCGCACCGTCGAAGGCGACGTCGCTCCTCCCTTCACCGGCGCCAAGGATGACCTCGCGCCGATCCGAAGACGACGAGCTGGCAGCCATGCGCCGTGGCTGCCGACGTTTCCGGCGGCGGCTCGCCGATGCCTCGATGGAGCGGGCATCGTCGCACCGGAAGTTGCCGCCCTGGATGTGCTCGATGACGGCCTCGAGACCGCCCGCGCTCCACCAACGTTTGCGGCCCGCCGAGTTGTTGCGGAGGCGGCGGGCTGTCGTACGCGGCGAGCTCCCGCTCCCACCGCGCGCAGAAGTATGAGTTCCACGCCGTGTAGTTGTCGGGGTGGTGGCGGTTCGGCGCGCTCCTCATCCGTCATTTTCATCCGCGCCTCCTCGATCTCGATGTCGAGAGGTTGCCCGAGGCGGCGGGATTGGCACGCCGCCACGACTCAGCCGCCACCCACCGCCGGGCGGCCTCGTGTCCGGCGGGCGGTACCCCGCCTGGAGGAGGAGGTCCTCACGCGCGAGCGGCGGGAAGCCGTTGTTGGCTGCGCCGTCGTCCTCGGAGAATGCCATCTTCGGAGAGTGAGGGAGAGTGGACGGAGACTAGAGGGAGACTAGAGGGAGAGTGGATCACGCCTGGAGCTCGCCAGCGGCTGGTGGCAGAGGCACAGTCCTTGATTGTGTTTTCTTCTGTAATTTTAGGGTGCTTTGTGTAAAGTGTGAGGCTCTTACTTTAAATAGTTGGTTTGTTAAGGCAAGGTATGACAAAGGGCCTTACTTCAAATTGTACTTGCCACGTGTGCTTCAATAAAAAGCTCCTCTGGGGTCGTAGACCCCGCCTTGTGTGCAAAAAAAAAGTGAGTCATCAAAGTGACATGAGTCACATCACAATTGTTTTTTTACGGGAGTCACATGACAGCTACAGTCACTGATCAGCAATCTCCCTGGATCCATGATAATAAGTTTGCAATTTGGGCCGGTGCCCTGATCGTTCTCTTCATGATAGAGCGAAACAGCCTAATGTTTCTAGTTGAGTTGGACTAGATTGCTTTGGTGATAAGGCCTACAAGCAGGCCCAATTAGGGTGAACAGGACACCCCTCGAACATTTTCATGCAGTTTTTGTTTCTGCTTTTATTTTTCTTTTTTACTTGAAAATTTTCAGATTTGAAAAACCAGAGTTTGAAAAATTTCAGTTCTAAAAAACGTATAGATTATGAAAAATGTTCAGATTTTAAAATTATTTACATTTAAACCTGTTACGATTTTGAAAATCGTTTATATTTGAAAAATGTTCATATTTGATTTTTCTAAATATGAAAATGTTCACAACTGGAAAAAATTAATCTTGAAAAAAATTAAATCTGAAAAATTCAAATTTTATTATTTTAATTTTTTTAATAACAAAACACTAGAATAGAAAAAGAAAAAACAAAACCGGAAAACCACATGAAACTAGAATAAATAGGGAAAACTAAGTGGTTAGAGAAGTGGATGTACACCCAACCACGGAAAAGTCCCTAGGTACGTAGATTTGGATTCTTATTATTTAAAAAAAATCACCCTACCTTCCCCTACCATATTCGTTTCAAAAGATGGAAAGCTAAACAAGAAAATTCTAGAACCTTTTCGAAAATAGACACAAGGTTCCAATGGGTTGGCACCCTTAGAAATCTTAGCGATGGAGGGGCGTACGTGTTGCATCTGGCACGTGTCGATTGGGGTTTACTAAGCCAAGGGAAGCCTAGAGCATATGAACCCATTGTTTAAAAATATATTTTAAAATATCAAAAAATCAGATTTTATTTTTGCATGTACAACCGAATATTCTACTTTTGCACCCATATTTTTAGGAAAACATATCATTTTTGTGTCCCGTGTGAAAAGATAAATTTTGATGCTACAATTTGATTATGAAACTTTTATTTTGTATTTTACCACTTTCCACATAAAATGCTCTCTTTTCCCAAAAACTTGCGTGTATGCGTTTTTTCTGATTCTTTTGACATTTTTAAATTTACTTCCATGCATTTTCATAATAGGTTCATATGATCATGGGAGCAAAAAACACCACCTCCCAAATTATATCAATTTAGACCATGATATGCTATTTTTTCGCCTTGTTTGGGTTGGATAAAAAGTGTGACACTACGATGCGAGTCTGATGCTTAAATGTGTGATCTAGATCGTCCAACCATTGAAGCATATTGCCTTTTCCTGTACCTTTTTATATGTTTGCAGCATCGGAACAAAATTTGTCTTGTGGTATGTCAAAATACATGCAACAAAGCATCCCAATATTTCAAATACATCCATGTAGCTCTTTTTTGTATGTACGCAATAAACTCCCATTGGTCATAACAAAACAACAAGAAAAATCATCGCATGTATATAGGTCATGCCATGGGCTTGCAACACTACATAAAAACATAAAAAACACTTGCACTTTGAACACAATAGTTGCAGCAAACACCCAAAGTAATTGTAACGCGTCGCACGCCCATGTGTTTCCAGCAAAACACACATAAGCTTGCAACATGTCGAACAATTTTTTTGACATAATGCAACATGTCAAAATAGCATATATCCAATATAAAAATGCAAATCACTAACATTCGCTTTGTATCATTGACCTCACCAATCGGATGCTTCAGCGACAAATCAGGCTCGCACAAGTCTCACTATCATCAGATTTGGTGAGAATATTAGCTTATATCAATGCCAACGCGAGCTTCACATGGGTCCATGGCAATGAAATATTATATGAGCTTCATGTGGGATGAAGAAGCATCCAAGAAGGATCAGCTGAGAAGGAGGAGCATACTCTTTAGGAGGCATCTGCCCTAGATAAGCTAACCACCACGCAATGCCCCCTCCCGAATGATTGATGAGGCGGTTAGGCATCCGTAGATGAAAGAGTGGTCATTCAAGATTCGTCGTTGTGTGTATCCTACCTATCTACGCGTAATAGGTAGGGCCATTACAATGGAAAGCGAGATCGGAGGAGGATCATAGTTTGAAGAGGGGACTCCGTGAAGGAGATAGAACGAAGCATGCAACTGATTTAACGACTCATCTGTTGATTGAACGGCGGCGGCGCTTCAACGAGTAGTATTGAGTAAACTGGACCATCGGATCTGCTGATTGAACGGCTAATATTTTCTAGTCCCTACCGTAAAAAGCCTCATAAGTAGACATGCCATGGAATGAGTTTTTCCATTTTTTTGACGCATATAGGGTGCACTGGCGCCCCGAGAGACATAAATTTACTTCCACGTCGTTCTCGACTTCTCGTTGACGAGCAAAATCATTGACCGTCACATATACAATTAACATGTCATGCATTCAAACCAACACAGCTATGATTTTTCAGAAGATAGAAGTAACTAAGCTCTAGAGATCCTTTGAGGAAGGTTGGTGAACTAATAATGGTGTCGAATCATGAGCTAGAATACGTCACATACTTTACCTGGTGGCGCATTACAAATATATCCGGCTAAGCAACCACGAAGAGTGAAGAAAACATTTCTCATCACCACTATAAAAAAAAAGGTAGCAACATACGGCAATGAAACTATTAAGCTGTATGAACAACATGGATGTTCAGTCTAGTAGAAATGGGAGATATCATAAACTTGTTTTGTCGCATGTCAATTGGTTCAGGCCGCAGCGGGGGACCTCATAAGGCGCTGTAGAACAGTCTTACTACCTTACACGAGTGAACTCGTACTGTTGTGCTCCCGTGCCTTGGTGACAAGCTATATTGAGCTTTGGATGCGTAATTTATGCCATTAGGTTCAGATCGTATTCGTTAGGATGGAGGAACAAGGAGGGCTACCATGGACTAGAGACAAAGCGCTTCGCGTATATCTTGTATTGGGTAGGGCAGGAGGTCGAGTTGAGCGACCATGGAGCAGGGCCAAGAGTTATGTCCCAGGCCCCTGCTCTTCGCCTATCGCCAATACCTCTGCCCGGGACTTCAGTTCTCTATCACTTGACAGTTGTAGACCTTCTAAAGCAGCAGATTAATAAACAGTTCTATATGAAAGTCATTATCTTTACTGTCTGATCCATTTGGAGAACAAGAAATCCTAAAACATTTCAAGGCGTGGAAACTAATCTTTACAGATGCATGGCGATTTTTAAAGAGGAGAATGGATGGCTCAAGTTGAGGGCAGAAACAAAAGGATTACAACTCCTCTGCTTGAGTTGCTAGTTTTATTTGATCTGGCTTTTGTATAGTTTCTCTTTCTTTTTGTACAAAACTCTTGTATTACCTACCTGTAATTTTTGCCAAAAGGGGATTATGCTCCTTTTCTCTCCACTTAACCGAGTATTATTCGTATATATTCCTTTTTCTCATGTTCTACCCCCTCAGGTCCATAATAAGTGTTAGAAATTTTTTGCACGGTGCGCGAGTATTCTTTGACCATGAACAGGTGGTACCCACAGTCCGTAATGCCGACGACATCCGACGTGGTGCAGTGCTTCCGTCGGTGACAACAGATACACCGGTGAACGATAACATGATGAAATCTGCAATTCGATCCAAAATCTACTCAATCAGTCAGCATTTTTGTTTATAAATCAAAACATACGACATGACAGCTTGCGGGCATTTCACATAGAGTTAGGGTTCGTTTGTAGTAAAAAAAAATTGACAGTGTATTTTCGTCTGTACTAGTACAACTTGTGTGCTCCCGTAGCATAATTAGATCCACATTTATAAAATCACATAGTACTAGGGGGCATACAAATCAGTGGGATACATCAGTGCTAAGCAGCTCACCGGGGGAGAGTGAGCTCGCTGCCTGTACGGCGTGCTCGAGCTACAGAGGCGCTCGGGGTGGAGAAGCTTGTCCTGCGGGAGGAGTTGCTCGGGTTGGAGGCGACGGCGGACTCGGTGCAGAGCCGAGGCGGTCGAGCTCTGTGCAGAGAGTCCGGCTGGAGGAGGCGGCGAGGATGACAGCGATTCCCGCCGGATGGATACATCTTCACCATGGACGACCCGTCCAGAACGGCAGCGGTGCCGATGATGCAGCAGGGCAGGCTCGTCTCCTCTCCTCGCCGACGCCAAAGTCACAAGTCACGCGATAGCCGACACGCGGCAGGGTGACCATGGACTTGTATAAATAGACGTTGTTTTGAGGGAACGCTGCTGGGCGGGAAGTTTTCGATCCTCACTACTAGTTTCATTACTCGCTGTGATGTGCTTGTTGGGGAGTTGATGAACGGTGGAGATGCAAAATGCCACGGATCACTGTGATGGATCATCAGTTTACTTTGCATGCAGGAGTAATTGTCCACCAGAAGTAATTGTCCACAGAGCGGGAATCGAGGTCTCAAAATGGACAACCAACCATTTAATTCCGCCTCCTAAACTTCCTCCCTGATTACTTTAATCAACCATTTACTCCGCCTCATAAAATTCCTCCCTGATTACTTCATTTATTGGTTATTGCAAGTCTAGAATCAAATCAGGTGCATGGCGTGCTGGTGAGCAGTGTATTTCCTACTATTGTCCGTTCATTTGATACCGATATAATCTTGATGGATCCTTGCTAGCACCAAAATAATCTTGGTGGATGGACCAACTCAACCGGGAAATCAATATTGGCCTCCCTTCGTGTAACAAGTTTCGTTCCAAGATATGCAAAAAAAGAGTAAACATAATAATGATGTGTTGTGCCTGTGCGAGCGAGAGGAGGAAGACAAGTCGATGGGTGCTAATCAACGCCATATGGGCATACGAGTACGGGTACTGGTGTACGAACTCCATCTACTCCCTCTACTAGTACCTATCTATCTGCTCAATATTCTACAGCTCTATCGGTTTTGCAGGGAACAAATAGCTTGTACCTTTCATGCGATGTTTGCTCCAGATCGGTTGCAAATTTCCAAACGCATATAGCCCCAGCTGAACATAGTCTGCCTGCGTACATACCAAGAGGTGGCCTCACTTGCTGCTACTGAAGCTAACTATCGTTCGGGTTTAGGCTAGATATAGACTATCTAAATTGTTTTTTATAGCAACAACTTCATTTAAAAAAAACCATGGAAATTGTGAGAAATAACACTAGTCAACAGATACATTGCTAAGCTAGTTAAGGAATAAAATAGTTAAAACTCTGGCATGAACTTTGCGATTTTCTGACATTTAGATCACAACAAAATTATTGAACAATACTGTTAAAACTAGAATTGTAAAGACAAGAGACAATGAACAAATAATCTAAAGTGTGTTCTTTATTAATGGTAACCAAGCCTTATATACATGGGGAACAGTCGCCTTCAAAGGAGGCAATGGTTCAGAAGCATCGCTTCAGGAGCAGAGATTATCCCCTAATTAACTGCTAGGATTAATTATTTTACAAATACACGTGCATAAATTCTTAACTCAGACATCACAATGCCAAAAGCTAACAAGAGCCCCTTAATTGTATTTGCAGCACACGCATGAATCAGCCCAAATAGGACCAGGTTCTCAACTTGCAGACATAACGAAAACAAAGTAATACACTTTCTCTGTCCAAAAACAAAGTCACTGCAAGACACCGCCACCCGCCGCCACCACCTCCAACAGCGGAAGGAGGCTACGGCCAGCAGACAGCCCCACAAAGGACAGTGAGGCTGCGGGCCATCTTCCAGTTGAAATGCCAGTAGGTCCTCTCCTTACTCAGTGCTGTCGCTTGGCCCTCCACTTGGCTGTGTATCTTATGATGGTTGGTTCCTGGAACGCACAGAGCATATATAAGCAATAGAAATATCAATTTATTCACAGAGCAATACTAGTAGACTCAAGGCAACCAAAAGGAGTGTCTTTATAAGAGATCATACACACACACACACACACACACACACACAGAGGGATACTGCATCATAATAGATTCTAAACATCAAGAGGTAACAACTTCATGATGTCACAAAACATACACAAGAGCATGAAATTGACCAAAGAAAAGTACCAGGGCAAATTCTAACCTCAGCAGCAGCATAACGAGATACCATCAGATGCAATTAGTGCACTAAGATCAGGACAGCAGCTAGCAGCTAGGGTGTGTTCGGTTCTGGAATTTGGTGGATTGGAACGGAACGGTTCCGCACCTAGCACCCATCCATGTGTTCGGTTGAAGGGGAATGGAACCAAGTCATTCCCCAGAAGGGAATATACCCTGTAGATGCGGAACCGAGTCGTTCCACCAATTTGGTGGAATCTGGAGGAACCGCTCGTATCTGTCACCACGTGGAGTGAAAAAGAAAAGGAAAAAAATCTGGAGGAGGAGCTTCCTGCACATTCCGTTCCGCGTTTTTCTCCAAACCGAACACGGGCACGGAACCATTCCGTTCCTCGTTTTTTCCTGAACCGAACACGGGTACGGAACCATTCCGTGACATTGGAATGGAACCATTCCGTTCCATGCATCATCGTTCTGAAACCGAACACATCCTAAATGGAACACTTTCTAATCCTAAATATCAGGAACCAGAGCAGTACTTGTCAGCACCACAACTTGTACCAAGGTTAAGACACAGGTTAACATCCATCAAAAAAGCAATTAAGATTGCAGACAGAAAATATAAGCAAACTAGAATCCTACTTTGTTTAGGGGGCCAAGTATATATGTATGTGTTACTCTCCCATTGACATTATTTTAGGCCTACTGCACTAATTGAAATGACACCCAGAAATAAAAGATACATCCAAACAGAGATGGGTTGCACTCCAAAAGTTCACAGGCAATCAGCAAAATTGAAGTCTCAGAATCTCAACTAACTCAAGCACACAAAACAACTTCTTAACACATGACCTCGACCATCTAACCTATCACACATGATCAACAAAAGAATCATTCATGAACCTTACCTGAACACCATCATCCACACAAGGCAATGCAAAGCTCATGTATAGTTGCATATATAACACATTATACTGAAACTCGTCTACTGCTTCAAGCATGGAACCCAAGATGTTTCCTAGGGAATATACAAGGATTACACAAGTAAAATTTCAGTGCACAAATCAGGTTCCTAAGTTTCTTCAATAGTGATAACATGATTCAAAAAAGAAGTTCACTTACACAAAAAAAAAGCACCAAAGAAAAACAAGCCAGTGGCAACCAAGCAATTACCTGCTCATTTACATTTTTTCTTGTAAGTAGAGAATCATTGGAAGATTAGACAATCACAAGTTACCTAGCAACAACTACCTAACCACATTCATGTAAGTAAGCAATGAATCATAGGTAATAGCAGTTCCTAATATGCAGATTTACAGCTCAAGTTGAACTTAAGTTCCAAACTATTCACCAGAAACACACAATTATGCATCCATCCATTGTAAAAAT
Source organism: Lolium multiflorum (assembly GCA_030979885.1). Classification (NCBI taxonomy): domain Eukaryota; kingdom Viridiplantae; phylum Streptophyta; class Magnoliopsida; order Poales; family Poaceae; genus Lolium; species Lolium multiflorum. The sequence continues at coordinate 291,243,284 of CM061753.1, forward strand.
GGAGGATCACAGTAACATTTCTGATGCGAAAATATTGCAGCATCTCAACGCTTTTCCAAGGAAAATGTTGTCATTAGGAAACTAATCTCAACATGCATTCCATGTTATTCTCAAGCATGCTAGCACTAGTGGAGCAAGCCCCGACGCTACCTATGCAAACCATATCCCTAGAATGCCATGGCATGATGGGACATATCTCGGAGCAGAGAAGAAGAGATCACTTGAGATCGAATGTAGCCTACGCCAATCTTAGTGCACCAGGGCACCAACCATGACCACTGGCAGTGAGTGGAGAGTTCATTCACAAACACATATGAGCAAATGAAAAAAAGCTTTGGTGTCCATACCTCGGGCATCTAGATCTCCTTGTAGAGCAGAGGAAGACGTGAATGACGTTGTCATAGAAGACCACACTTTCATGCGATGGCCAGCTACAATAAGACACAACAAATTAGGAAGTCAGAACATGCGGGAAATGTAGAGGAAGGAAGAAATTCGAGTTAAACATATAACAAACCACTCACTTGCTAAAAGAGCTAGTGCGTTTACAAACAAATCAGCAATAATGGAGACTGAAAATCTAGTAAGGCAAGCAAGTGTTGCATAGATACCAAGTGCAAGGAGGCCGTGTAGAAACCGAACAAATGTCAAGAGGGATTGAAGAATTAATATGACGAAACTTAAATGGGAGGACCAGAACAAGAAGTACAATCCATGAGCTGCCATATATCTGATGCCACTGCAAGGCATTACACAGAAGACTACAATTTTAATGAAAAAATATCTGATGTAAAGCAAAACCCAAACAAAAGCTTATAGGACCAAAAAGAGGCACTCACTGGGAAAACATTATGCTTTTAATCCAAAAAGCTGGAGATCCTCAGCGTAACATCACAAGGCATAAAACAGAATCTTATAGGACTCTCAGCAGCCCAAACACACAAAAAGTTGACACCATAAGAAACAACTCCCAGAGAAAACCTCCGCCGCAAAAGAGAGAATGGCAGCCTAAATAGAAAGACTGAAGCTCTATTTTTGCCCATCACAAATGCAAGACACAATCCAGCTGAAGAACAACATTCACATGGCCTAAGCAATAGCACTTCAAGAAAATGGTAAATCTTTCACCATTATCAACTCTACTAAATGCAACTCTAGAAGCAAAGCTAATTGCAACATAAATACAATAAAACTGAATCAACGAGTAATGGAACATCAAAAGACCCAAGTATTATGATGAAGGAATTTCAAAGATAGCAAGATATAGCTATTTTCACCTCTTTTGCATTAAAGTGTGTGATCTGGGGCCGCTAGTTTGGAAAAACAAAGAAAGAGGATATAGAAATACTTAACCAGTTGTTGTTTGTGAGTACTAGTACAACAAAATCAACTACTAGCCAAGTAGCAGTTATCTACCATGTCATTGTTCAGTGCTGAATTATCTTTGGATTGTAAGCATAATGTTTGCAAAGTGTATTACATTAGGAAAACCGTACACTTTTAATCCAAAAAGTTGGAGATCCCCAACTTATCATCAGGAAGCATACAAGAAAGCTTAAAGGACTCCCAACAGCACAACCACAAAAGAAACAAACTAGAAAGAATAAGAAACAGCTCCTAGAGAAAATCTCCACTAAAGAAGAGCAAAACGAAACAAGAATAGGAAGACTAAAGATCTATTTTTTGTCCATCGCAAATGATAGAATCAATCCAGCTGAAAGAACACTCTCATGGCATAAGAATCAACGCTTCATATTAGAAAATGGTTTAGCTCTACTAAATGCAACTCGATCTAGAGGAAACATAAATATACACTAAAACTGAACCTAAAACAGCATTGTATTACATCCACATTCTATTGAATCAAAAAGGAGCATAAAGCTCCAGATTTCGTTCACCGATGTGGCTCCATCCGCAAATCCTCTTAGAGGCGACAATAGCCATGCAAAGTTCATCAAGGTATAGTATGACTTACATGAGCTGTGTTGGTATATTTCATTCCTCAAATCCTCTTGCACAGGATCGGCATCGTTACTATCCATCAGCTCTGGATCTATGTCTTCTTGCACCAACTCTGTCGATGAAAGTTTGGTCCCTAGGACTTCCTGTGTTGCTCCATCTCCAACAAACAATCAACAATGAAACTGAAACAAACAGTAATGGAACGTCAAAAGATCTATTATGATGAAGGAATTGCAAAGATACCAAGACAGAAGAGAAACTAACTACAAAGAATAAGAAACCGTTCCTAAAGCAAATCTCCACTGTAGAAGAGCAAAAGCAAACAAGAATAGAAAGGCTGAAGTTCTATTTTTTGTCCATCGCAAATGCCAGAAACAATCCAGCTGAAAGAACACTCTCATGGCATAAGAATCAACACTTCATATTAGAAATGGTTCAGCTCTACTAAATGCAACTCCAAAGGCAACACAAATACACTAAAATTGAACCTAAACCAGCATCTTATTGCAGACACATTCTACTGAATCAAAAAGAGCATAAAGCTATAGATCTCGTTCAGCTATGCGGCTCCATGTGTGAATCCTCTTAGAGGCGACAATAGCTACGTAAAGTTCATCTCAGTATAGTATGACTCACATCAGCTGTGTTAGTATATTTCATTAAGCAAATCCTCTTGCATGCGATCTGCATCGCTACTATCCATCAGTGTTTGATCTATATCTTCATGCACCAACTCCGTAGATGAAGGTTCGGTCCCTAGGACTTGCTGTGTGGCTCCATCTGCAACAAACAATGAGCAGTGCTATGATTAGCATGTTCGAAATGCAGCTTACGGAACCAGACAAGTGCACATCTAACCTAAACACCTAAGATTTGCATTTGTGTAAGCAAATACTCCCTCCGTTCTACAAATAATTGACTCAGCTTTTTCTAGATACAGAATCTAGACAAAATAGAGTTACTTATTTATGGATACAGGGAATAATAACATGCTTGGTTCACCTCTGGTATGAATTCTTCCACTAGCTATTTATGCAGCTGTGTACGATCTTCTCATCTAGCAATCCTCTCCCTCAATTCAAAAATGCATCTCTGAGACAAGAAAGGGCAGTGTGTCAGTGATGAATACATAGGTACATGAAGACCAAATTCAATAGACATAACTGAAGTAACAAACGAACTATAATATACACAGCTAGGTGTCAAGACATGCCAAACTAAAAATCTATTGAAACTTGTGAAATCGCACAAGGACACATTAGTAATCATGCATCCAACAACCTACCCATGTATGATGCATCCTAAGATAACTCTACATGCAAAGAAAAATGATTCATCTACTACTAATGGCAGGAATAGCAAATTCGGTACGCATCACAGCTTGTGGAGGTCGTCATCATCTGGTTCCTACCCCAATTTTGCAAGGAGATCGACATCTTCGGTTCCTGCAATAAGCATTGTTTGGTGAAACTAGCTACAATTTTAAACTTAAGATGCAACAGAGAGAAACGACATAAAAATCAGGTGCAAGAATTGATTTTTTTGGGGAAAGGATTCACAAATAGCCATGTGGCAGTAATCAAAAACAAATTCATGACAAAAAATGGATACTAGGTCCTTGGCAATACCATGTAGCATTAAAAAAAAGTCACAAACATCATAAGAAAAGGATTCACAAATACCGCAATAAGAACACATAGTTGCAATTAAATCACATGCCACCATCCGGATGAAATCACAGCCAATAGTTGTTCAGCAAGAAAGTAATACTAAATTTAGGAGCATGAGTATAAACTCTAACACCCTTATTCATTTTAGACATTAGAGGCAAATACAAACATGTAGCATATACACAACATCACCGACAGCATAATCCAGTACCAGAAAAGCTCTACTCATAATTAAATGTTCACTGACTTGATGGATAGACACAGGACATCAACTCACAAAATCACCTAAAAAAATGTAGCCGAAACTGAAACAGGACAACCATGGTGTTGCGGCGCAGTGACCTCACCGTCATGGCCTATAAACTCCAATGCCTCTTGCCAGTGTCCTTGTACAACTCCAAATTACAGCCAAGCTTCCGGTGTCCTTGTACAACTCCAATGCCTCTTGCCATGTCACTTCCTGCATAAAGAGAGTATAGTTAAATTACTTATGCTTGTGAAATAATCATAAGAAATTTAAATGATCAGTACAGAAGAAAGGCATCAAACTAGCATATGAAGACAAACTGCAGCAGTTTTCTTTAACGAATTTCTTTAAAAAGAGGAAAAGAATCTGATTGCTGGCAAATTTTTTTGTGCATCTGACTGATATTTTATCGATGCCCTTGTATATTAAGTGGAGGCACATACTCTAGAATAGTATGATAATTCGTAGCATGATTATCCAGCTAAATGCATTTCTTTTAAAAAACAAGACAGTACTACACAACCAATCTTGGTTCAACAATAATAATGCGAACAATAAAGTAAAATCAATGACCATTAAAAAGAGAACTTTCGATCCTAAATATTTAGTCTTAAAAGCTACACTTTAAATAACAGTGCTCAGCCTCTATACAGATCAATCCAAAATCCTAAAATTCAGAATTCTAGACATGTACATTCCCTAAGTTGTTGGACACTAGACAATACAGTCGATTTTTCACATCCGTGCCTAATAGATTCAGATGCTAACTAAGGAAGACAGAACTCTAGAATGTACACCAAGAACAAACAGGAAAATTCATATACTAAAGTGAATTAAATAAAGAGAACTTCTAATCCTTGAGCAAGAAAATGCTATTGTCAAACAGTTCTTATGTGATTCCATGCACTAAAATAGGGCTACACTTTCCTTATTGCAATGAAATAGCAATCGACAGAAATTGATATGAAATCATGATTCGGCAGATTCATGTAAACATGTAGTATTTTTTGAATTTGTTTTATCAATCTGCAATGAACAAAAAGCAGGCAGCAACAATACCGTGTATTCATGCATCTTGATAGCTAGGACTAGCTAACTATGAACATCACAAGTCAACATGAGACTACTAGACAACCAATCTTGGTTTAACAATTGAAGTGCTAGCGATAAAATAGAATCAATTATCATTGAAAATGGGACTTCATATCCATGTAACTGAAATAGATAGCCTATCACTATCAGTGTGTAAGAACTAACATTTATGTACATGAGTGAACATGTGAGTTAACTTCTTTACTAAGATATTTCATTTCTAAATTCCGGATTGACAGATCTTTTTGTTGGCACACTGCAAAAATAGATGGTTCATAAACCTGATGCATACAACCAGCGAACTCTCTATGCTACACATAGATACAAAACACACAAAACTGATGCATGCAAAAAACGCAATTATCATAAAATTCAGAACAAAAATATTTCATATATATGTACCCAGATTTAAGTTGAGACTTGATCAAGAAGAAATCACATGCCACCATCCGGATGAAATCACATCGAATAGAGCAAGACTTGATCAAGAAGAAAGCAGTACCAAATTTAGGAACATGAGTATAATCTATAATACCCTTATTCATTTTAGACATTGGAGGCAAATACAAATAGGGAGAATATAAACAACATCACCGACAGCACAATCCAGTACCACAAAAGATCCACACATATTAAAACGTTGACGGACTTGTCGACCAGACACAGGACATCGAATTAGGTGATCACCTGAAAATATTGCAGACAAAAAACAAGATAGCACAACCACCGCGGTTGCGGAGCAGTGAACTCGCCATCACAGCCTGTACAACTCCAATGCCCCTTGCTAGTGTCCTTGTACAGCTCCAAATTACCAATCTTTTCGTGTCCTTGTACAATAATAATGCCTCTTGCCATGTCACTCCCTGCGTAAGGAGAGTATAGTACAAATTACTTGTGCTTGTGAAATAATAAGAAATTTAAATGATCTAGTACAGAAGAGAGGCATCAAAGTAGCACATGAAGACAAATTGAAGCATTTTTCTTCACCGAATTCGTTTAATAAGAGAAAAAGAATCCAACGGTTGGTTTTTCTGCATCCAACTGTTTCATTTTGGAATCGGTGCCCTTGTATATAAAGTGGAGGCCCATACTCTATTATAGCATGGCAATTCATAGGATGATTATCCAGCTAAATGCATTTCTTGTAAAACAAGAGGATAGTACTACACAACCAACATCTTGGTTCTACAATACTAATGCAAACAATAAAAAAAATCAATGACCATTAAAAAGAGAACTTTTAGATCCTAAAGTTTCAGTCTTAAAAGCTTCACTTTAAATAACAGTGTCCAACCTCCTCTGTACACATCAATCGTAAATCCTAAAATTCAGAATTTTAGACATGTACATTCACTAAGTAGCTGGACACTAGATAATTCACTTGATTATTCACATCCATGCCTAAAAGATTCAGATGCTAACTAAGCAAGATAGAACTCTAGAACGTACACCAATTCAAATCCTCCAAAAAAGAACTTGCCAAAAAAATTAGATACAAAAGTGAACTAAATAAGTGCAACTTCTAGTCCTGGGGCAAGAAAAATACTATTGTCAAACAGTCCTTAACCGATTCCATGCATTAAAATAGCACTACACTTGCGGAAATTGATATGAAATCATGATTCACCAGATTCATGTAAACATGTAGTATTTTCGAATTTCTTTTATTAATCTGCAATGAAGAGCAAACGAGCAGCAATAGCACTGTGTATTCATGCATCTTGATAGTCAGGACTAGCTAACCGTGGACACCATGAGTTATTGTTTAGAGGAAGCTTAAACTAAAACCGTATTTGGGCGTGCATCTACCTCACATGGTCGTGGGCAGCTAAAAATCTGAAGTCTTCACCTAAATCTCTCTACTGACCTGCTAGTTGTTAGCATGCATCGCAATGCAAATTGTGAATACAAATGCGAACTCTTGGAAGATACACATCACACCAAACTAAGGAACCAGAGCATCAGGTTTTAAAATAACAAGAGAGTACTAGAAATAGATGGCCTATCACTATCACTGTATAAGCACGAACATTTATGCACATGAGTGAACATGTGAGTTAATTTCTTTAGTAAGATACTTCTTTTCTAAATTCTGGATGCACGGATAGAAATTTTTGTTGGCACTCTGCAATGGCTAATAAAACCTGATACATACAACTAGCCAACTCTCTATGATACACATGGATGCAAATCACACAAACTTGATGCATGCAAAAACACAATTATCATAAAAATTCAGAACCAATAGTTATCATATAAATGTGGCCATATTTAAGTTGAGACTTGAGAGCATCAGGTTTTGTAATGCACATAAATTTCTGAAAGCTTCTCTTCCAAGTTTTGTGGCTCGTCAGGTTTTCTAATACACCCGAACAAATCCTACACACTTGTATACTATTCTCGCATGTTCACTAAAATAGAACAAATTCCACACACATTTGTATCACACAAGTCAGTCGAGAAAAGAAATAGCCATCAACGGAAATAGATATAAAATTTTGATTCAGCACATGCATATAAACATGTAGTACGCGTATTTCGAATTTGGTTTATTATTCTCCAATGAAGAGAAAATGGGCAGCAGTAGCACCTTGACAGCTCATACTAGCTAATTCTGCACATCAACAGTCTATGTTTAGATCTAAACCAAAACGTATCAGGATGTATCTAGCACGCGCAGAAATAGTAGACACCTAGAAATCTGAACTTTTCACCGAAAGATCTGTACTGATGTGCTACCTGTTAGCACGTACACATCATACTGCAAGTTCTGAATAGGGATGCCAGATCTTGGCAGATCCACATCCCAGTGATGTGGAAATTAAGTTGCCAAAAAGGGTTCATTGCAGGAGATATATCTTATCCCGTAACCTGAGATGTCGCATGTACATGCACGATCAAATACACGACTATCTTTAGGAGCTTAAATCAATTGATCAAGGAGTAGCACTAGTCCACGCACTCGCTACATTGATCAGAAATCATACTAGGTAGCTTGTACAAGGAGATGAACTTCAAATAGATCAAGGAGAATAGGATTTTATACCTCAAGTCGTTCGAACACAGGTAGCAGCAGCCTGCGTCGTCCTGCAAGAGAAGCCCGGTTCGTGACGGCGGCTCTAGTCGTCGGCGCCGGGATGAAAGCACCGCTGTACGTGGCCACCGTCCGCCGGCGAGCCGAGCCTCTCCTCCCGCTCGATCTCTCCGTCTCCCACCACCACTCGGCTGCTGCCATAGGAGGCGAGGGTGAAGGTGGAGGCCGGCTTGGATAGGGAGCGACGACGAGGAGGGCCTGCCGGAACTGCAGCAACCCGCGGCGCCCTGACGCGCTCGCCAGCGGCCCCGAGGACGCCGAAGGCTGTGAGGACCGCGGCCTGCTGGCCGGCCGCATCTGCTCCGCGCCGTGCGGCCTCAGCCCCAACGGCTGCTGCGCCGCCGCCGCCACCTCCACGGACGTCAAAGGCCGAGATTTTCTCCTCGGTAACGCCCGCTAGGGTTTGTGGTGGGGGCAGCAGATTCGTGGTGCTAGGTCCGGGATTTAGTGGAGGAGGACGAGATGGTGTTGTGCTGTGGTCTGCAGCGCCGGATCTGGCCGGAGCCGGCCGGCAACGGAGCAGGCGGAATGGGGAAGGGGAGGAGAGGAGGAGGCGGTGCTGGGAGAGGAACGGGCGGTTCTGGTCGGACTCGGACTCGATAGTGTTTGGTTCGCCTTCCCAAATATTCCCGCGCGTCCCAACTAAATTTCAGAATTCGAATTTTCCTGGCGGGCTAGAGAGGTGGGTTCTCAAATTTGGTTTGGCGCTCAATTTACTCGCTACCACTTGTGTTCCAAAAAAAAAATGGATTGATCATGTGCTAGCTAGATCCATGTCCGACTCACGTCAACCAACCATAGTAACATGTAAATGAGCATGCATTTGCTCGATCATGTAACTGAGAATGCATCTACGTGACATGTGGGCTTTATGGAGAAAATTCGTTAATACCCTGATGCCTACTTCATAAATAAAGTAGTAAAAGAAACTTTTTATTCGTGTTTGAAGTGGTGGCAGGATGAGTTTGTGAATTTATGTTAACTATGGCACTTTTCCATAGTTTCGTTTAGACGCTTCTTTGATTAGAGGTTCTTGTGGTAAAAGTTGTAGGGTTGATCACTGCAATTCGTTCTCTCTTTTTTCTTTTTCTTGTTTTGGTTTGTGACTAAGAATATCCGTTCCTTTATCTCTAATAGCTGAACAGGGAGGCTTTTGCTCCGTATGGCAAAAAAAAAAGCTCTTTGATTAGAGGTTCTTGGGGTAAAAGTTATAGGGTTGATCACTGCAATTTTTTCTCCTTTTTTTTCTTTATCTCTGATAGCTAGCTGAACCGGGAGGCTTGTGCTCCGTATGTAAGAAATCTACATGACATATAATAGTACTGCACACAACCGTGTAAAAAATCTAAGCACACTCTCTTGCACATTTCGTCGAATAAACTTTGTTGAGTCGTGCAAAAAAAACAAAGTGACGTGTAACATCTATGTCGCCTGCCAGTCGGCTATGCGGAGTCAGACCCATAGTGAGGCGATGCCAAGCTAGAGAAACCTCGAGCCAAAAAGCTTGACTCTAGCTAGGCAAATCCTTCGTTGAAGACGGAAAGAGCACCTAATGAACTCAGGGGTACGCAAACACAAGAACGTGAAGACATATATTGATTATTTCCAGTGAAGCCGAAAGACGGGACATGACCAAGACTATGGGGCACCGAGGTGTAATCTCCATGTTCAAAAACAAGCATCAAGCAAAGGCGGGCCCATAATTGTTTTGAAATCTGGGCACACAACAAACTCCAGACAAATTCTAAGAGAGCAAATAAAAGAGGCCATATTTTCTCAGGTCGTCCAGCACTGAAGCTCGGGCAACTGCCCAGTCAACACGGATGTTAGTTCCGCCCATGGCATCAGCTGTATTATGCAAACCATTGCATTGTTTCATGTCACTGGAGATATATTTCAACTTAAGAAGATTGACACGAAAAGGTATGCCGAACAAACTATGTCGACTACCGAAAAGTGTCACGGGATGACATAGATTCTAGCGTAGATGTAAACACCTTGAGTGAACCGGTAGTTGCATCTCCAGCGGCGACGCAAACGGACGTTGAGCGACCGTTTCTGTCCGCCGTGACCGGAAATGCGTTTGGCACCACCTCCAGCGGGGCGACGCAAAGTGACCGGGCCGTCCGCGTATGCGCCAGGTTTGCGTCTCGGCGGACGCTGCGCGGACGCGCAAAGTGTCCGCTCGGCCCTCGCACGGGCCCGCCTGGCAGCGGCACAACTGCTTTGTCTTCCGCGTCATTACTTCTGGGCGGCGCGCTGCAGCCTTTGCAGGGGCCGCGTTAATGGCGTGCCTCGGCTTCCGCGAGCGTGCGCAGCTAGTAGGCGTTGGCAGGCCATTGAAGGCGAGATGGCATCGGAGCCTCTTAAAGGGACGCTGTCGGCGCTCATTTCCCGACCAAAACCATTGCCAAATCCCACAGTATCCACCACACCGACGCCATGGGGAAGAAATGCTGGCCGTTCCGGAAGACGAAGAACGACCAGGAGGCAAGCGGCTCGCGTTCTGGCAAGAAGGCACGGGTCGGCCGGTACGTCCGCGTTGACCTCGCGCGGCAGCTATGGGAGGAAAACCGGCCGGTACCATGGCCGGACGCGAACTTGCCCGGAGGGGGCAGGTACCTGAACTCGCGGCGCGTGCCGGTCACCCCCATGCCGCGCGTGGGCCGAGAGCGACGGGACGAGGTGCGCCGCCACCGAGCGATCTTGCCGCCGGATCTACGGGAGCATCTGGTGTACGCGCTAAACTCCTACAACTGGATTTCCTTCGGACGTGGGAGTTCGACGCGCGGCGCCGCGCTGCCTACCTCGCCGACGTAGACTACTTCGAGCGCGAGATCGCCGCCGAAGAAGAAGAGAACGACCAGGAGGACGGACGAGGACGGCGACGAGGACGAGGACATCGACATGACCATGGCGCAGACGACCACGACGACGGCGGCCGGTGGGATCCGAGACCCACCACGGACATTTCGAGGAGGAGGTCATTGCCATGGCACCGGCCAACGGCGGACGAGCTCAACGAGCTAGCTTTGTGGGACGTGCTCGCAATCCACTGCGAGTCGGCTCGCGCGGGAGGCCCGCGACTCCTCCGGCCACGCCCGACGCGTTCCAACGTCCGCGCTCCGCTGCTGCTCCAGCGTGGGATCCCTGGCCACGCCTCTCGCTGCGGCGCACCTCCTCCACCGCCGGCGTACGAGCTTCCATGGCTGATGCCGCAGCTGATTGACCTCGTCAGCGACGACGACCAGTAGATAGCGCGTATTAGCACGCCTTTCTGGCTTTTTTATGTCTTTTTTCCATGTAAATTATGGCGTATGAATGAAAAAAAAATTTATGCGTCGTGCCGCTGGAGCCACCCCCGACGCAAACGGACGCCCGAACGGTTTCGACCATTTGACCCGACGCAAACGGACACGACGCGTCTGTTTGGACGTCCGAAATGCGTCGCGTCGCTGGAGATAGATAGCAGACGACCTATGGAGTCGATACCACACAACCTACATTATCGTGATGTTTGTGTCACACGCCTGAAAGATGATGTGGAGTCAAACGCCAAAATGAGAACACAGCTAGAGAAACCTCAAACCGAAAGGCTAGACTCTAGGTGTATGCTTCGCTGAGAAACTCACCGACACCGAACGAACCAACGGAAAGTACATACACGAGCACGACCATGCAAGAGAGGATGGTTTACGACCATTTTTCTATTGATTCCAGGGAGAGGATGGTTTGCACTTTGGTAAGTGTTTTTTTTTCCTTTGAAGTGGGAATATATATATGATTTGATGCATGTGTGATCCGGATATGATGCCCAAAAAAGAGAAAAAGATATCGACTTTTTGATGAACTTTTGATTATGTAGGCTAAGCAAATTAAGCCAGTTTGGAAGTCGTCCATTTTGACATGCACATGCATATATATAGCGCGGGTTGAGCAAAACCAGAATCGATGTAGCGAGCTAGTTTGGTGATTATCTTAACTAATAATAATCCATGCATGTTTAGTGGCTTTGCCTATGCATGCATACGTGTACTGAGAATGTGAAGGTGGAATGGGCTAGCTAGTTGTGGCCCGTATGTACGGAAGTACAGACAGCAGCAATGGCGTTGTTTCTTTTTTTTTCCTAACAAAATGGCTGTCTAGTAGTAGCTAGTCACGGATGGAGATGGAGTACGTAGTATTTCTTCGTTCCTACAAATATAGTACTTTACGTACGTACTCATCTTGTACGTGTGGCAAAGAAGCGACGCGCGCGATCCAACATTGATTCTGTCGGTGTGGGCCAGCGCAGACCATGCGCGCCGCGACTTCCGTACGTGACGCAGCAAGATTAGTTTGGGCCTGAATTTTCCGAATGGGATGAATTGATTGTTTTTCCAATCGGCGGCTGTTGAGTTGTGTCGTGACCGCGCCGGCCGTGAAATCCATACGCGTATGCTGCCAGTGATGGATACAGTACGTATCACATGATCGGCACATACTAGTATAGGTGTACGTGGAACTAGCCAGTGATGGACCCCGCATGCATGTACTGTATGCAAGAAAAGGAAAGGAAGAGAATTACTAAGGAACGAAGCAATTAACAGCTTGGCTCGCAAGGTAGCTGGAGCCAGCCTGGCGTACGCACGTGAGGGAGGGAGGGAGAAAAGAAAACCACGCGCGCGCGCCAAAGAAGCGTGCCGAAACGTCAACCCGTACCGCTGCACCCCGCACAACTCGCGATTTGCATGCGGCAGGTCCGCGGGGGCCGGTGAATTCCAGCCCGGCCGGATGGACTAGCTCGATGTACCAACAATGCTACACCTACGGGGTGTTTTCTACGTGATGCATCTTACGGGGTTACGTGGATCTTAGAGGAGAAATTATGCCCCTACAATCACGGGAGGCAACCAGAATTGAACCAACTGAATTCACCCACGTCTTCCCGTAAATTTATCCCGTAACATTCTTTACGTAAGTCTAGCATTATCGCTCGATGTACTAGCTGGCCTGTGCGCAATCTACTATCTCGCGTGAATTCATTCCGTGCATGCCATGTGCCGTATGGACCGCTGGTGCTGCATTGAAGCTGAAGCGTACAGTCGTGGACGCTTGCTGGCCGCGCCCTGACATGGCATGGCGACATGCCGCGATCGATCAGATCAGTCGCCCGATTCTCTGTCCTACTGGATGCTTCTTTTTATACGACGAGGCGTGTACGTACAGGTACAGCTGTGTACGTGTTGGACTGAACGTGGCAGTCGTCAGACGACTAGGCCACGGTTCACGAGCCCAGCGCGCGCGCCTGTACCATGCACGCCGACGACGACGAGCATCAGCAAACGCTGGCTGTGTGTGATCCCCGTCCGTGATGGATGTGACACGGAGCTGCTCGTCGTTCTGCCACTACTGTTTCTGTTTTATCAGGCAAGCAGAGTTTCTTATTCGTTTCTCGCGGCAACTTTGTCACGGTTCGGGCTTGCACAGTGCCTCTTCCTCGTGACAAAGCTCTGATCATCGCCGGTCCATACGGGTGTCCGGAGCTGCAGAGCCTGGCTGCTGCTGCTGCCGGCGTGGTACGTACCCTGGGTACACTGCCTCAGAGTCAGAGGTGTTGTGGGCTTGCACTAGAGCCGACATGGTTCTACGAACGCACCCTATACATGGAAAACAAATTAGTTATTATTCTAAAAAAGTAAAATAAATCAATTCTTTTCTGAAATCAAATTAGGTGATCATGTAATATACACTAGTATAAGTAGACATGCCATGGAATGGGTTTTTTCCAATTTTTTGACCCTCATATAGGGTGCACTGGCACCCTGAGAGGCATAAATTTCCTTCCATGTCGTTCTCGACTTCTCGTTGACGAGCAAAATCAATGACCGTCACATATACAGTTAACATGTCATGCATTCAAACCAACACAGCTATGATTTTTCAGAAGATAGAAGTAACTAAGCTCTAGAGATCCTTTGAAGAAGGTTGGTGAACTAATAATGGTGTCGAATCATGGGCTAGAATACGTGACATACTTTACCTGGTGGCGCACAACAAATATATCCAGCTAAGCAACCACGAAGAGTGAAGAACACATTTCTCACCACCACTATAAAAAAAGAGGTTGCAACATACGGCAATGAAAGCATTAAGCTGTATGAACAACATGGATGTTCAGTCTAGTAGAAATGGGAGATATCAGAAACTTGTTTTCTCGCATGTCAATTGGTTCAGGCCGCGACGGGGGACCTCATAAGGCGCTGTAGAACAGTCTTACCACCTTGCACCAGTGAACTCCTACTGTTGTGCTCCCGTGCCTTGGCGACAAAGCTATATTGAGCTTTGGATGCGTAATTTATGCCATTAGGTTCAGATCGTATTCGTTAGGATGGAGGAACAAGGAGGGCTACCATGGACTAGAGACAAAGCGCTTCGCGTATATCTTGTATTGGGTAGGGCAGGAGGTCGAGTTGGGCGACCATGGAGCAGGGCCAAGAGTTATGTCCCAGGCTCCTGCTCTTCGCCTATTGCCAATACCTCTGCCCGGCACTTCAGTTCTCAATCACATGACAGTTGTAGACCTTCTAAAGCAGCAGATTAATAAACAGTTCTATATGAAAGTCATTATCTTTACTGTCTGATCCATTTGGAGAATAAGAAATGCTAAAACATTTCAAGGCGTATGCATGGCGATTTTTAAAGAGGAGATTGGATGGCTCAAGTTGAGGGCAGAAACAAAAGGATTACAACTCCTGTGCTTGAGTTGCTAGTTTTATTTGATCTGGCTTTTGTATAGTTTTTCTTTCTTTTTTGTACAAAACTCTTGTATTACCTACCTGTACTTTTTGTCAAAAGGGGATTTTGCTCCTTTTCTCTCCACTTAACCGAGTAATATTCATATATATTCCTTTTTCTCATGTTCTACTCCCTCAGGTCCATAATAAGTGTTAGAAATTTAGTACTATATAAATTAGTAAGTGTCGGCCTGTTGGCAATACCTCTGTTTTGGTTAATTTAGTACTAAGTACTAAATTTCCGTCACTTATTATGGATCAATTGGAGTATTATACAGCAGTTCTTCCGTTGTCATTTTCTTCTTAGAGCATCTCCAGTCGCGTCCCCCAAACCGTCCCTCAAACCGCGCCGGATTGAGCGTTTGGGGACGTGTTTCGTTCGTGCCGCGTTTGTGGGACGTCGCTCCCCAGTCGCGTCCCCCAAACAAAATTTCGCAAATTTTAACTTAACTAGATTCGATTAGATTCGTCCAAACTTACATAGATTCGAACGAAATTTGACTAACTTTAAACTAAACCTAATCTAGAACCACTTGCGGCGGGCGGAGCGTCGTAGTACTGGCGGAAGTTGTACATGTCGTCGGTGACGACCTCCTGCTTGACGCGCTCGTCGACGGGCTCGTCCTTCACCAAGCCGCTTGGTCCTGCCTCGCCGTCGTCGGTGGTCCAGCGGCTTGCCGGAGTCGCGGATGGACATGGCGATCGCCGCGTCGAGGTCGCCCATCCGGCGTCCTTGTCGTCCATGGACGCCAAGAACGCCGCCCGCAGCCCTGGGCAGTCCTCGGGTCGTCGGCTGCGGCGATGAGCGCGCTTCCGTCACTCCGCCAGCGCCGCCTTCGACGCTTCCTCGGCTCCTCCTTCACTTCCGGGATGGAGGGCGCCGCCGCGCCTCCCTGATGCCGCCCGCTGCCGCTGCCGCCACGTGTTGACGGCGTCGCCCGCTCCTCCTTGACCTCCCGTTAGGGAACGGTGGCGCCGACCGGCACGACGAGGACGGCGTCGATCGCGCGGTCCCGAGAGAAGAGTGCGAGGAGGACGAGCACGTCGTCCTCCCGGCTGCCATTGAGGAGACGGCGGCGACAACGGCATCTCCAGCCTTGGAGCGCCGTTGCGGATGCTGCGGATGACGTTGTCGAGGGCGCCCGAACGCCCGAACAGGCGCGGCCTCCCTGTTCCAGCTGGGGCCGCGACGAGGTTGTCGGTGTGTGCATCTCGACGTCGTACTTTGAAGTACGTCGTCCACCACGTCGTTGTCGTTGACCGCCCATGTCGGATCCAACCGCTCCTCGGCGGTGAGTTGAGCCCGGGCCTTGGCGTCCCTCCGTGGCGCGCCGGCGCGTCCACGGCCATCTTCACGGCCCTTAGCCGCATGTCCGGCGGGGATCTGGGCGTATGATCCGCCTCCGCCACGGTGGGGCTGCGCCGAAGCCGTTCGCCGCGGCGATCTTGCGGGAGGACGAGCTCGACATTTTTGAGCGGCGAGGAGAAGATGGAGGGAGAGAGGCGGCGACGAGAAGGATTATGAGCGGCGAGAACTGCGGGCGTCTTAAAACAGCGGCGGGGTGGTTGCACACAATAACTCCGCGCGGACGGCCACGTGGCCATGCACGACGAGACGCGTCCCTGCGTCGCCTGGGAAAACAGAGACGCCATTAACGTCGCTTGACCAAAGGTGGCGACGGGTTTTAGCCTTCCGTGCCGCTGACGGTCGGCCCGCGTCGGTTCGCTCGCTTTCGTTGTGTCCGGCGTCCCATGCATCGACCAGAGACGGCCCGATGTCGCCGCGCGGACAAACGGCTTTGGGACACGGTGAAACGCATTTTCTGTCCGCGAATTGAGGCAGCCCTGGAGATGCTCTTAATATCCTCATCTGGAGTTTCAAACCAGAAACAGGGCAGCTCATTTTGGGATATCATATTCATTCACCTACTTAAACCATCATATCACGTGCATTGTTTCCTTTCAACGACCAGCCAGGCAGCCAGTTGGATATACATGCATGCGTGGCCTTCTTGTTCGACCTGGCGATGTGATAGTTGAGAGGTTTGCTGATGGAGACTTAAGAGGACCACCGACGACGATGTTCAGAAGCAAGCATCTTGACTGAGGTGGATATATAGCCTGAAAATTATGAGCTCTCCTGTTTCGTTCTTCGAAGACCGTCTCTATGTGGCACACTATTTGAGTGATTGGCGAGATTCTTGAGTTGATTGATTCTACTGTGTTGAGCGAGATAGGTGCACGTTACATCACCTTTGCGGTGCTCAGATAAGAGCATCCCCTCGTTGGGCTCCCCACGCCCAAATCCGGCGAATTTTTCGTCCGATTGGAGGAAGATGGCGTGGGAGTAGTAGTTTCCGCCGCGTGCCCCGAAGTCGCAGCGAATTTGAAAAACGGAAACTTGACAAACTACGGCTAAAAACGGGTGAATATAGACTAAATTTAATGATATTTATCATAACGGCGGAGTTCATACATAGAGGCCGAATTCGACTATATTTTGAAATCGGCTAGGGGAATTCAAATGCTAATTCTAAAACACGGCGATCTACATGCCTAAATGGCGGTAGAACACCGTGTGCCGCTGTCGTCGTCGGAGCCGTCGTCCTTCGGCTGCGGCGGCTGCTGCTGGCGCTCCCCACCCCCGGGGATGGCTTGTACATGTCGTCGTCGGAGGACTCGAGGTCGACGACGACGCGACGCCGGAAGGAGGTGTCGGACGGCGAGCGCGCGGCATCGTCGTTTGGGCGGCGGCGGCGCGCGGTGTGGCGGTGTCCGGCACGCCCGCGCGCCGCTCGCCTCTGCCGCTCCTGGGCCGGCCCATTCCGGCGCGTCTGCCCTCTCCTCCTCCAAGTCCTTCGGCGACGGCGATCGCATCCGCCATCGCGTCCTCCGTGCTCGCTCCTCCCTGCGAGCTGGATTGCGGCGGCCTCTTTCTTCGTCCTCTTCCGCCGCTCGCGCGCGGAAGGGGTCGCGGACGAGGGCGCCGCCCCTACGGTCGGCGGCGAGACGCCGCTCCTTCACGCCGTCGGGCGCCGTCGCCTCCTCCTTCACCGGCGCCAAGGATGACCTCGGCGCCGATCCGAAGACGACGAGCCGGCAGCCATGCGCCGTGGCTGCGACGTTTCCCGGGCGGCCGCCGATGCCCTCGATGGACGGCATCGTCGGCACCGGAAGTTGCCGCCTGGATGTGCTCGATGACGGCCTCGAGACTCCGGCCCGGCGCGCTCCACCAACGTTTGCGGCGCGGGTGTTGCGCGGAGGCGGAGGCGGCGGCCGTCGTGCGCGGCGAGCTCCCGCTCCCACCGGCGCAGAAGTATGAGTTCCACGCCGTGTAGTTGTCGGGGTGGTGGCGTGGTTCGGCGCGCTCCTCATCCGTCATTTTCATCCGCGCCTCCTCGATCTCGATGTCGGAGGTTGCCCGACGGCGGGATTGGCACGCCGCCACTCGCCGCCACCACCAGGGCGGCCTCGTGTCCCGGGCAGGGTACCCGCCTGGGAGAGCCTCCCACGCGTGGAGCGAGCGGCGGGGAAGCCGTTGTGGCGCTGTCGTCTCGGAGAATGCCATCTTCGGAGAGTGAGGGAGAGTGGACGGAGACTAGAGGGAGACTAGAGGGAGAGTGGATCACGCCTGGAGCTCGCCAGCGGCTGGTGGCAGGCACAGTCCTTGATTGTGTTTTCTTCTGTAATTTTAGGGTGCTTTGTGTAAAGTGTGAGGCTCTTACTTTAAATAGTTGGTTTGTTAAGGCAAGGTATGACAAAGGGCCTTACTTCAAATTGTACTTGCCACGTGTGCTTCAATAAAAAGCTCCTCTGGGGTCGTAGACCCCGCCTTGTGTGCAAAAAAAAAGTGAGTCATCAAAGTGACATGAGTCACATCACAATTGTTTTTTTACGGGAGTCACATGACAGCTACAGTCACTGATCAGCAATCTCCCTGGATCCATGATAATAAGTTTGCAATTTGGGCCGGTGCCCTGATCGTTCTCTTCATGATAGAGCGAAACAGCCTAATGTTTCTAGTTGAGTTGGACTAGATTGCTTTGGTGATAAGGCCTACAAGCAGGCCCAATTAGGGTGAACAGGACACCCCTCGAACATTTTCATGCAGTTTTTGTTTCTGCTTTTATTTTTCTTTTTTACTTGAAAATTTTCAGATTTGAAAAACCAGAGTTTGAAAAATTTCAGTTCTAAAAAACGTATAGATTATGAAAAATGTTCAGATTTTAAAATTATTTACATTTAAACCTGTTACGATTTTGAAAATCGTTTATATTTGAAAAATGTTCATATTTGATTTTTCTAAATATGAAAATGTTCACAACTGGAAAAAATTAATCTTGAAAAAAATTAAATCTGAAAAATTCAAATTTTATTATTTTAATTTTTTTAATAACAAAACACTAGAATAGAAAAAGAAAAAACAAAACCGGAAAACCACATGAAACTAGAATAAATAGGGAAAACTAAGTGGTTAGAGAAGTGGATGTACACCCAACCACGGAAAAGTCCCTAGGTACGTAGATTTGGATTCTTATTATTTAAAAAAAATCACCCTACCTTCCCCTACCATATTCGTTTCAAAAGATGGAAAGCTAAACAAGAAAATTCTAGAACCTTTTCGAAAATAGACACAAGGTTCCAATGGGTTGGCACCCTTAGAAATCTTAGCGATGGAGGGGCGTACGTGTTGCATCTGGCACGTGTCGATTGGGGTTTACTAAGCCAAGGGAAGCCTAGAGCATATGAACCCATTGTTTAAAAATATATTTTAAAATATCAAAAAATCAGATTTTATTTTTGCATGTACAACCGAATATTCTACTTTTGCACCCATATTTTTAGGAAAACATATCATTTTTGTGTCCCGTGTGAAAAGATA
Source organism: Lolium multiflorum (assembly GCA_030979885.1). Taxonomy (NCBI): domain Eukaryota; kingdom Viridiplantae; phylum Streptophyta; class Magnoliopsida; order Poales; family Poaceae; genus Lolium; species Lolium multiflorum. The sequence continues at coordinate 291,263,007 of CM061753.1, forward strand.
AATTTTGATGCTACAATTTGATTATGAAACTTTTATTTTGTATTTTACCACTTTCCACATAAAATGCTCTCTTTTCCCAAAAACTTGCGTGTATGCGTTTTTTCTGATTCTTTTGACATTTTTAAATTTACTTCCATGCATTTTCATAATAGGTTCATATGATCATGGGAGCAAAAAACACCACCTCCCAAATTATATCAATTTAGACCATGATATGCTATTTTTTCGCCTTGTTTGGGTTGGATAAAAAGTGTGACACTACGATGCGAGTCTGATGCTTAAATGTGTGATCTAGATCGTCCAACCATTGAAGCATATTGCCTTTTCCTGTACCTTTTTATATGTTTGCAGCATCGGAACAAAATTTGTCTTGTGGTATGTCAAAATACATGCAACAAAGCATCCCAATATTTCAAATACATCCATGTAGCTCTTTTTTGTATGTACGCAATAAACTCCCATTGGTCATAACAAAACAACAAGAAAAATCATCGCATGTATATAGGTCATGCCATGGGCTTGCAACACTACATAAAAACATAAAAAACACTTGCACTTTGAACACAATAGTTGCAGCAAACACCCAAAGTAATTGTAACGCGTCGCACGCCCATGTGTTTCCAGCAAAACACACATAAGCTTGCAACATGTCGAACAATTTTTTTGACATAATGCAACATGTCAAAATAGCATATATCCAATATAAAAATGCAAATCACTAACATTCGCTTTGTATCATTGACCTCACCAATCGGATGCTTCAGCGACAAATCAGGCTCGCACAAGTCTCACTATCATCAGATTTGGTGAGAATATTAGCTTATATCAATGCCAACGCGAGCTTCACATGGGTCCATGGCAATGAAATATTATATGAGCTTCATGTGGGATGAAGAAGCATCCAAGAAGGATCAGCTGAGAAGGAGGAGCATACTCTTTAGGAGGCATCTGCCCTAGATAAGCTAACCACCACGCAATGCCCCCTCCCGAATGATTGATGAGGCGGTTAGGCATCCGTAGATGAAAGAGTGGTCATTCAAGATTCGTCGTTGTGTGTATCCTACCTATCTACGCGTAATAGGTAGGGCCATTACAATGGAAAGCGAGATCGGAGGAGGATCATAGTTTGAAGAGGGGACTCCGTGAAGGAGATAGAACGAAGCATGCAACTGATTTAACGACTCATCTGTTGATTGAACGGCGGCGGCGCTTCAACGAGTAGTATTGAGTAAACTGGACCATCGGATCTGCTGATTGAACGGCTAATATTTTCTAGTCCCTACCGTAAAAAGCCTCATAAGTAGACATGCCATGGAATGAGTTTTTCCATTTTTTTGACGCATATAGGGTGCACTGGCGCCCCGAGAGACATAAATTTACTTCCACGTCGTTCTCGACTTCTCGTTGACGAGCAAAATCATTGACCGTCACATATACAATTAACATGTCATGCATTCAAACCAACACAGCTATGATTTTTCAGAAGATAGAAGTAACTAAGCTCTAGAGATCCTTTGAGGAAGGTTGGTGAACTAATAATGGTGTCGAATCATGAGCTAGAATACGTCACATACTTTACCTGGTGGCGCATTACAAATATATCCGGCTAAGCAACCACGAAGAGTGAAGAAAACATTTCTCATCACCACTATAAAAAAAAAGGTAGCAACATACGGCAATGAAACTATTAAGCTGTATGAACAACATGGATGTTCAGTCTAGTAGAAATGGGAGATATCATAAACTTGTTTTGTCGCATGTCAATTGGTTCAGGCCGCAGCGGGGGACCTCATAAGGCGCTGTAGAACAGTCTTACTACCTTACACGAGTGAACTCGTACTGTTGTGCTCCCGTGCCTTGGTGACAAGCTATATTGAGCTTTGGATGCGTAATTTATGCCATTAGGTTCAGATCGTATTCGTTAGGATGGAGGAACAAGGAGGGCTACCATGGACTAGAGACAAAGCGCTTCGCGTATATCTTGTATTGGGTAGGGCAGGAGGTCGAGTTGAGCGACCATGGAGCAGGGCCAAGAGTTATGTCCCAGGCCCCTGCTCTTCGCCTATCGCCAATACCTCTGCCCGGGACTTCAGTTCTCTATCACTTGACAGTTGTAGACCTTCTAAAGCAGCAGATTAATAAACAGTTCTATATGAAAGTCATTATCTTTACTGTCTGATCCATTTGGAGAACAAGAAATCCTAAAACATTTCAAGGCGTGGAAACTAATCTTTACAGATGCATGGCGATTTTTAAAGAGGAGAATGGATGGCTCAAGTTGAGGGCAGAAACAAAAGGATTACAACTCCTCTGCTTGAGTTGCTAGTTTTATTTGATCTGGCTTTTGTATAGTTTCTCTTTCTTTTTGTACAAAACTCTTGTATTACCTACCTGTAATTTTTGCCAAAAGGGGATTATGCTCCTTTTCTCTCCACTTAACCGAGTATTATTCGTATATATTCCTTTTTCTCATGTTCTACCCCCTCAGGTCCATAATAAGTGTTAGAAATTTTTTGCACGGTGCGCGAGTATTCTTTGACCATGAACAGGTGGTACCCACAGTCCGTAATGCCGACGACATCCGACGTGGTGCAGTGCTTCCGTCGGTGACAACAGATACACCGGTGAACGATAACATGATGAAATCTGCAATTCGATCCAAAATCTACTCAATCAGTCAGCATTTTTGTTTATAAATCAAAACATACGACATGACAGCTTGCGGGCATTTCACATAGAGTTAGGGTTCGTTTGTAGTAAAAAAAAATTGACAGTGTATTTTCGTCTGTACTAGTACAACTTGTGTGCTCCCGTAGCATAATTAGATCCACATTTATAAAATCACATAGTACTAGGGGGCATACAAATCAGTGGGATACATCAGTGCTAAGCAGCTCACCGGGGGAGAGTGAGCTCGCTGCCTGTACGGCGTGCTCGAGCTACAGAGGCGCTCGGGGTGGAGAAGCTTGTCCTGCGGGAGGAGTTGCTCGGGTTGGAGGCGACGGCGGACTCGGTGCAGAGCCGAGGCGGTCGAGCTCTGTGCAGAGAGTCCGGCTGGAGGAGGCGGCGAGGATGACAGCGATTCCCGCCGGATGGATACATCTTCACCATGGACGACCCGTCCAGAACGGCAGCGGTGCCGATGATGCAGCAGGGCAGGCTCGTCTCCTCTCCTCGCCGACGCCAAAGTCACAAGTCACGCGATAGCCGACACGCGGCAGGGTGACCATGGACTTGTATAAATAGACGTTGTTTTGAGGGAACGCTGCTGGGCGGGAAGTTTTCGATCCTCACTACTAGTTTCATTACTCGCTGTGATGTGCTTGTTGGGGAGTTGATGAACGGTGGAGATGCAAAATGCCACGGATCACTGTGATGGATCATCAGTTTACTTTGCATGCAGGAGTAATTGTCCACCAGAAGTAATTGTCCACAGAGCGGGAATCGAGGTCTCAAAATGGACAACCAACCATTTAATTCCGCCTCCTAAACTTCCTCCCTGATTACTTTAATCAACCATTTACTCCGCCTCATAAAATTCCTCCCTGATTACTTCATTTATTGGTTATTGCAAGTCTAGAATCAAATCAGGTGCATGGCGTGCTGGTGAGCAGTGTATTTCCTACTATTGTCCGTTCATTTGATACCGATATAATCTTGATGGATCCTTGCTAGCACCAAAATAATCTTGGTGGATGGACCAACTCAACCGGGAAATCAATATTGGCCTCCCTTCGTGTAACAAGTTTCGTTCCAAGATATGCAAAAAAAGAGTAAACATAATAATGATGTGTTGTGCCTGTGCGAGCGAGAGGAGGAAGACAAGTCGATGGGTGCTAATCAACGCCATATGGGCATACGAGTACGGGTACTGGTGTACGAACTCCATCTACTCCCTCTACTAGTACCTATCTATCTGCTCAATATTCTACAGCTCTATCGGTTTTGCAGGGAACAAATAGCTTGTACCTTTCATGCGATGTTTGCTCCAGATCGGTTGCAAATTTCCAAACGCATATAGCCCCAGCTGAACATAGTCTGCCTGCGTACATACCAAGAGGTGGCCTCACTTGCTGCTACTGAAGCTAACTATCGTTCGGGTTTAGGCTAGATATAGACTATCTAAATTGTTTTTTATAGCAACAACTTCATTTAAAAAAAACCATGGAAATTGTGAGAAATAACACTAGTCAACAGATACATTGCTAAGCTAGTTAAGGAATAAAATAGTTAAAACTCTGGCATGAACTTTGCGATTTTCTGACATTTAGATCACAACAAAATTATTGAACAATACTGTTAAAACTAGAATTGTAAAGACAAGAGACAATGAACAAATAATCTAAAGTGTGTTCTTTATTAATGGTAACCAAGCCTTATATACATGGGGAACAGTCGCCTTCAAAGGAGGCAATGGTTCAGAAGCATCGCTTCAGGAGCAGAGATTATCCCCTAATTAACTGCTAGGATTAATTATTTTACAAATACACGTGCATAAATTCTTAACTCAGACATCACAATGCCAAAAGCTAACAAGAGCCCCTTAATTGTATTTGCAGCACACGCATGAATCAGCCCAAATAGGACCAGGTTCTCAACTTGCAGACATAACGAAAACAAAGTAATACACTTTCTCTGTCCAAAAACAAAGTCACTGCAAGACACCGCCACCCGCCGCCACCACCTCCAACAGCGGAAGGAGGCTACGGCCAGCAGACAGCCCCACAAAGGACAGTGAGGCTGCGGGCCATCTTCCAGTTGAAATGCCAGTAGGTCCTCTCCTTACTCAGTGCTGTCGCTTGGCCCTCCACTTGGCTGTGTATCTTATGATGGTTGGTTCCTGGAACGCACAGAGCATATATAAGCAATAGAAATATCAATTTATTCACAGAGCAATACTAGTAGACTCAAGGCAACCAAAAGGAGTGTCTTTATAAGAGATCATACACACACACACACACACACACACACACAGAGGGATACTGCATCATAATAGATTCTAAACATCAAGAGGTAACAACTTCATGATGTCACAAAACATACACAAGAGCATGAAATTGACCAAAGAAAAGTACCAGGGCAAATTCTAACCTCAGCAGCAGCATAACGAGATACCATCAGATGCAATTAGTGCACTAAGATCAGGACAGCAGCTAGCAGCTAGGGTGTGTTCGGTTCTGGAATTTGGTGGATTGGAACGGAACGGTTCCGCACCTAGCACCCATCCATGTGTTCGGTTGAAGGGGAATGGAACCAAGTCATTCCCCAGAAGGGAATATACCCTGTAGATGCGGAACCGAGTCGTTCCACCAATTTGGTGGAATCTGGAGGAACCGCTCGTATCTGTCACCACGTGGAGTGAAAAAGAAAAGGAAAAAAATCTGGAGGAGGAGCTTCCTGCACATTCCGTTCCGCGTTTTTCTCCAAACCGAACACGGGCACGGAACCATTCCGTTCCTCGTTTTTTCCTGAACCGAACACGGGTACGGAACCATTCCGTGACATTGGAATGGAACCATTCCGTTCCATGCATCATCGTTCTGAAACCGAACACATCCTAAATGGAACACTTTCTAATCCTAAATATCAGGAACCAGAGCAGTACTTGTCAGCACCACAACTTGTACCAAGGTTAAGACACAGGTTAACATCCATCAAAAAAGCAATTAAGATTGCAGACAGAAAATATAAGCAAACTAGAATCCTACTTTGTTTAGGGGGCCAAGTATATATGTATGTGTTACTCTCCCATTGACATTATTTTAGGCCTACTGCACTAATTGAAATGACACCCAGAAATAAAAGATACATCCAAACAGAGATGGGTTGCACTCCAAAAGTTCACAGGCAATCAGCAAAATTGAAGTCTCAGAATCTCAACTAACTCAAGCACACAAAACAACTTCTTAACACATGACCTCGACCATCTAACCTATCACACATGATCAACAAAAGAATCATTCATGAACCTTACCTGAACACCATCATCCACACAAGGCAATGCAAAGCTCATGTATAGTTGCATATATAACACATTATACTGAAACTCGTCTACTGCTTCAAGCATGGAACCCAAGATGTTTCCTAGGGAATATACAAGGATTACACAAGTAAAATTTCAGTGCACAAATCAGGTTCCTAAGTTTCTTCAATAGTGATAACATGATTCAAAAAAGAAGTTCACTTACACAAAAAAAAAGCACCAAAGAAAAACAAGCCAGTGGCAACCAAGCAATTACCTGCTCATTTACATTTTTTCTTGTAAGTAGAGAATCATTGGAAGATTAGACAATCACAAGTTACCTAGCAACAACTACCTAACCACATTCATGTAAGTAAGCAATGAATCATAGGTAATAGCAGTTCCTAATATGCAGATTTACAGCTCAAGTTGAACTTAAGTTCCAAACTATTCACCAGAAACACACAATTATGCATCCATCCATTGTAAAAATGGAGGATCACAGTAACATTTCTGATGCGAAAATATTGCAGCATCTCAACGCTTTTCCAAGGAAAATGTTGTCATTAGGAAACTAATCTCAACATGCATTCCATGTTATTCTCAAGCATGCTAGCACTAGTGGAGCAAGCCCCGACGCTACCTATGCAAACCATATCCCTAGAATGCCATGGCATGATGGGACATATCTCGGAGCAGAGAAGAAGAGATCACTTGAGATCGAATGTAGCCTACGCCAATCTTAGTGCACCAGGGCACCAACCATGACCACTGGCAGTGAGTGGAGAGTTCATTCACAAACACATATGAGCAAATGAAAAAAAGCTTTGGTGTCCATACCTCGGGCATCTAGATCTCCTTGTAGAGCAGAGGAAGACGTGAATGACGTTGTCATAGAAGACCACACTTTCATGCGATGGCCAGCTACAATAAGACACAACAAATTAGGAAGTCAGAACATGCGGGAAATGTAGAGGAAGGAAGAAATTCGAGTTAAACATATAACAAACCACTCACTTGCTAAAAGAGCTAGTGCGTTTACAAACAAATCAGCAATAATGGAGACTGAAAATCTAGTAAGGCAAGCAATTGTTGCATAGATACCAAGTGCAAGGAGGCCGTGTAGAAACCGAACAAATGTCAAGAGGGATTGAAGAATTAATATGACGAAACTTAAATGGGAGGACCAGAACAAGAAGTACAATCCATGAGCTGCCATATATCTGATGCCACTGCAAGGCATTACACAGAAGACTACAATTTTAATGAAAAAATATCTGATGTAAAGCAAAACCCAAACAAAAGCTTATAGGACCAAAAAGAGGCACTCACTGGGAAAACATTATGCTTTTAATCCAAAAAGCTGGAGATCCTCAGCGTAACATCACAAGGCATAAAACAGAATCTTATAGGACTCTCAGCAGCCCAAACACACAAAAAGTTGACACCATAAGAAACAACTCCCAGAGAAAACCTCCGCCGCAAAAGAGAGAATGGCAGCCTAAATAGAAAGACTGAAGCTCTATTTTTGCCCATCACAAATGCAAGACACAATCCAGCTGAAGAACAACATTCACATGGCCTAAGCAATAGCACTTCAAGAAAATGGTAAATCTTTCACCATTATCAACTCTACTAAATGCAACTCTAGAAGCAAAGCTAATTGCAACATAAATACAATAAAACTGAATCAACGAGTAATGGAACATCAAAAGACCCAAGTATTATGATGAAGGAATTTCAAAGATAGCAAGATATAGCTATTTTCACCTCTTTTGCATTAAAGTGTGTGATCTGGGGCCGCTAGTTTGGAAAAACAAAGAAAGAGGATATAGAAATACTTAACCAGTTGTTGTTTGTGAGTACTAGTACAACAAAATCAACTACTAGCCAAGTAGCAGTTATCTACCATGTCATTGTTCAGTGCTGAATTATCTTTGGATTGTAAGCATAATGTTTGCAAAGTGTATTACATTAGGAAAACCGTACACTTTTAATCCAAAAAGTTGGAGATCCCCAACTTATCATCAGGAAGCATACAAGAAAGCTTAAAGGACTCCCAACAGCACAACCACAAAAGAAACAAACTAGAAAGAATAAGAAACAGCTCCTAGAGAAAATCTCCACTAAAGAAGAGCAAAACGAAACAAGAATAGGAAGACTAAAGATCTATTTTTTGTCCATCGCAAATGATAGAATCAATCCAGCTGAAAGAACACTCTCATGGCATAAGAATCAACGCTTCATATTAGAAAATGGTTTAGCTCTACTAAATGCAACTCGATCTAGAGGAAACATAAATATACACTAAAACTGAACCTAAAACAGCATTGTATTACATCCACATTCTATTGAATCAAAAAGGAGCATAAAGCTCCAGATTTCGTTCACCGATGTGGCTCCATCTGCAAATCCTCTTAGAGGCGACAATAGCCATGCAAAGTTCATCAAGGTATAGTATGACTTACATGAGCTGTGTTGGTATATTTCATTCCTCAAATCCTCTTGCACAGGATCGGCATCGTTACTATCCATCAGCTCTGGATCTATGTCTTCTTGCACCAACTCTGTCGATGAAAGTTTGGTCCCTAGGACTTCCTGTGTTGCTCCATCTCCAACAAACAATCAACAATGAAACTGAAACAAACAGTAATGGAACGTCAAAAGATCTATTATGATGAAGGAATTGCAAAGATACCAAGACAGAAGAGAAACTAACTACAAAGAATAAGAAACCGTTCCTAAAGCAAATCTCCACTGTAGAAGAGCAAAAGCAAACAAGAATAGAAAGGCTGAAGTTCTATTTTTTGTCCATCGCAAATGCCAGAAACAATCCAGCTGAAAGAACACTCTCATGGCATAAGAATCAACACTTCATATTAGAAATGGTTCAGCTCTACTAAATGCAACTCCAAAGGCAACACAAATACACTAAAATTGAACCTAAACCAGCATCTTATTGCAGACACATTCTACTGAATCAAAAAGAGCATAAAGCTATAGATCTCGTTCAGCTATGCGGCTCCATGTGTGAATCCTCTTAGAGGCGACAATAGCTACGTAAAGTTCATCTCAGTATAGTATGACTCACATCAGCTGTGTTAGTATATTTCATTAAGCAAATCCTCTTGCATGCGATCTGCATCGCTACTATCCATCAGTGTTTGATCTATATCTTCATGCACCAACTCCGTAGATGAAGGTTCGGTCCCTAGGACTTGCTGTGTGGCTCCATCTGCAACAAACAATGAGCAGTGCTATGATTAGCATGTTCGAAATGCAGCTTACGGAACCAGACAAGTGCACATCTAACCTAAACACCTAAGATTTGCATTTGTGTAAGCAAATACTCCCTCCGTTCTACAAATAATTGACTCAGCTTTTTCTAGATACAGAATCTAGACAAAATAGAGTTACTTATTTATGGATACAGGGAATAATAACATGCTTGGTTCACCTCTGGTATGAATTCTTCCACTAGCTATTTATGCAGCTGTGTACGATCTTCTCATCTAGCAATCCTCTCCCTCAATTCAAAAATGCATCTCTGAGACAAGAAAGGGCAGTGTGTCAGTGATGAATACATAGGTACATGAAGACCAAATTCAATAGACATAACTGAAGTAACAAACGAACTATAATATACACAGCTAGGTGTCAAGACATGCCAAACTAAAAATCTATTGAAACTTGTGAAATCGCACAAGGACACATTAGTAATCATGCATCCAACAACCTACCCATGTATGATGCATCCTAAGATAACTCTACATGCAAAGAAAAATGATTCATCTACTACTAATGGCAGGAATAGCAAATTCGGTACGCATCACAGCTTGTGGAGGTCGTCATCATCTGGTTCCTACCCCAATTTTGCAAGGAGATCGACATCTTCGGTTCCTGCAATAAGCATTGTTTGGTGAAACTAGCTACAATTTTAAACTTAAGATGCAACAGAGAGAAACGACATAAAAATCAGGTGCAAGAATTGATTTTTTTGGGGAAAGGATTCACAAATAGCCATGTGGCAGTAATCAAAAACAAATTCATGACAAAAAATGGATACTAGGTCCTTGGCAATACCATGTAGCATTAAAAAAAAGTCACAAACATCATAAGAAAAGGATTCACAAATACCGCAATAAGAACACATAGTTGCAATTAAATCACATGCCACCATCCGGATGAAATCACAGCCAATAGTTGTTCAGCAAGAAAGTAATACTAAATTTAGGAGCATGAGTATAAACTCTAACACCCTTATTCATTTTAGACATTAGAGGCAAATACAAACATGTAGCATATACACAACATCACCGACAGCATAATCCAGTACCAGAAAAGCTCTACTCATAATTAAATGTTCACTGACTTGATGGATAGACACAGGACATCAACTCACAAAATCACCTAAAAAAATGTAGCCGAAACTGAAACAGGACAACCATGGTGTTGCGGCGCAGTGACCTAACCGTCATGGCCTATAAACTCCAATGCCTCTTGCCAGTGTCCTTGTACAACTCCAAATTACAGCCAAGCTTCCGGTGTCCTTGTACAACTCCAATGCCTCTTGCCATGTCACTTCCTGCAAAAAGAGAGTATAGTTAAATTACTTATGCTTGTGAAATAATCATAAGAAATTTAAATGATCAGTACAGAAGAAAGGCATCAAACTAGCATATGAAGACAAACTGCAGCAGTTTTCTTTAACGAATTTCTTTAAAAAGAGGAAAAGAATCTGATTGCTGGCAAATTTTTTTGTGCATCTGACTGATATTTTATCGATGCCCTTGTATATTAAGTGGAGGCACATACTCTAGAATAGTATGATAATTCGTAGCATGATTATCCAGCTAAATGCATTTCTTTTAAAAAACAAGACAGTACTACACAACCAATCTTGGTTCAACAATAATAATGCGAACAATAAAGTAAAATCAATGACCATTAAAAAGAGAACTTTCGATCCTAAATATTTAGTCTTAAAAGCTACACTTTAAATAACAGTGCTCAGCCTCTATACAGATCAATCCAAAATCCTAAAATTCAGAATTCTAGACATGTACATTCCCTAAGTTGTTGGACACTAGACAATACAGTCGATTTTTCACATCCGTGCCTAATAGATTCAGATGCTAACTAAGGAAGACAGAACTCTAGAATGTACACCAAGAACAAACAGGAAAATTCATATACTAAAGTGAATTAAATAAAGAGAACTTCTAATCCTTGAGCAAGAAAATGCTATTGTCAAACAGTTCTTATGTGATTCCATGCACTAAAATAGGGCTACACTTTCCTTATTGCAATGAAATAGCAATCGACAGAAATTGATATGAAATCATGATTCGGCAGATTCATGTAAACATGTAGTATTTTTTGAATTTGTTTTATCAATCTGCAATGAACAAAAAGCAGGCAGCAACAATACCGTGTATTCATGCATCTTGATAGCTAGGACTAGCTAACTATGAACATCACAAGTCAACATGAGACTACTAGACAACCAATCTTGGTTTAACAATTGAAGTGCTAGCGATAAAATAGAATCAATTATCATTGAAAATGGGACTTCATATCCATGTAACTGAAATAGATAGCCTATCACTATCAGTGTGTAAGAACTAACATTTATGTACATGAGTGAACATGTGAGTTAACTTCTTTACTAAGATATTTCATTTCTAAATTCCGGATTGACAGATCTTTTTGTTGGCACACTGCAAAAATAGATGGTTCATAAACCTGATGCATACAACCAGCGAACTCTCTATGCTACACATAGATACAAAACACACAAAACTGATGCATGCAAAAAACGCAATTATCATAAAATTCAGAACAAAAATATTTCATATATATGTACCCAGATTTAAGTTGAGACTTGATCAAGAAGAAATCACATGCCACCATCCGGATGAAATCACATCGAATAGAGCAAGACTTGATCAAGAAGAAAGCAGTACCAAATTTAGGAACATGAGTATAATCTATAATACCCTTATTCATTTTAGACATTGGAGGCAAATACAAATAGGGAGAATATAAACAACATCACCGACAGCACAATCCAGTACCACAAAAGATCCACACATATTAAAACGTTGACGGACTTGTCGACCAGACACAGGACATCGAATTAGGTGATCACCTGAAAATATTGCAGACAAAAAACAAGATAGCACAACCACCGCGGTTGCGGAGCAGTGAACTCGCCATCACAGCCTGTACAACTCCAATGCCCCTTGCTAGTGTCCTTGTACAGCTCCAAATTACCAATCTTTTCGTGTCCTTGTACAATAATAATGCCTCTTGCCATGTCACTCCCTGCGTAAGGAGAGTATAGTACAAATTACTTGTGCTTGTGAAATAATAAGAAATTTAAATGATCTAGTACAGAAGAGAGGCATCAAAGTAGCACATGAAGACAAATTGAAGCATTTTTCTTCACCGAATTCGTTTAATAAGAGAAAAAGAATCCAACGGTTGGTTTTTCTGCATCCAACTGTTTCATTTTGGAATCGGTGCCCTTGTATATAAAGTGGAGGCCCATACTCTATTATAGCATGGCAATTCATAGGATGATTATCCAGCTAAATGCATTTCTTGTAAAACAAGAGGATAGTACTACACAACCAACATCTTGGTTCTACAATACTAATGCAAACAATAAAAAAAATCAATGACCATTAAAAAGAGAACTTTTAGATCCTAAAGTTTCAGTCTTAAAAGCTTCACTTTAAATAACAGTGCCCAACCTCCTCTGTACACATCAATCGTAAATCCTAAAATTCAGAATTTTAGACATGTACATTCACTAAGTAGCTGGACACTAGATAATTCACTTGATTATTCACATCCATGCCTAAAAGATTCAGATGCTAACTAAGCAAGATAGAACTCTAGAACGTACACCAATTCAAATCCTCCAAAAAAGAACTTGCCAAAAAAATTAGATACAAAAGTGAACTAAATAAGTGCAACTTCTAGTCCTGGGGCAAGAAAAATACTATTGTCAAACAGTCCTTAACCGATTCCATGCATTAAAATAGCACTACACTTGCGGAAATTGATATGAAATCATGATTCACCAGATTCATGTAAACATGTAGTATTTTCGAATTTCTTTTATTAATCTGCAATGAAGAGCAAACGAGCAGCAATAGCACTGTGTATTCATGCATCTTGATAGTCAGGACTAGCTAACCGTGGACACCATGAGTTATTGTTTAGAGGAAGCTTAAACTAAAACCGTATTTGGGCGTGCATCTACCTCACATGGTCGTGGGCAGCTAAAAATCTGAAGTCTTCACCTAAATCTCTCTACTGACCTGCTAGTTGTTAGCATGCATCGCAATGCAAATTGTGAATACAAATGCGAACTCTTGGAAGATACACATCACACCAAACTAAGGAACCAGAGCATCAGGTTTTAAAATAACAAGAGAGTACTAGAAATAGATGGCCTATCACTATCACTGTATAAGCACGAACATTTATGCACATGAGTGAACATGTGAGTTAATTTCTTTAGTAAGATACTTCTTTTCTAAATTCTGGATGCACGGATAGAAATTTTTGTTGGCACTCTGCAATGGCTAATAAAACCTGATACATACAACTAGCCAACTCTCTATGATACACATGGATGCAAATCACACAAACTTGATGCATGCAAAAACACAATTATCATAAAAATTCAGAACCAATAGTTATCATATAAATGTGGCCATATTTAAGTTGAGACTTGAGAGCATCAGGTTTTGTAATGCACATAAATTTCTGAAAGCTTCTCTTCCAAGTTTTGTGGCTCGTCAGGTTTTCTAATACACCCGAACAAATCCTACACACTTGTATACTATTCTCGCATGTTCACTAAAATAGAACAAATTCCACACACATTTGTATCACACAAGTCAGTCGAGAAAAGAAATAGCCATCAACGGAAATAGATATAAAATTTTGATTCAGCACATGCATATAAACATGTAGTACGCGTATTTCGAATTTGGTTTATTATTCTCCAATGAAGAGAAAATGGGCAGCAGTAGCACCTTGACAGCTCATACTAGCTAATTCTGCACATCAACAGTCTATGTTTAGATCTAAACCAAAACGTATCAGGATGTATCTAGCACGCGCAGAAATAGTAGACACCTAGAAATCTGAACTTTTCACCGAAAGATCTGTACTGATGTGCTACCTGTTAGCACGTACACATCATACTGCAAGTTCTGAATAGGGATGCCAGATCTTGGCAGATCCACATCCCAGTGATGTGGAAATTAAGTTGCCAAAAAGGGTTCATTGCAGGAGATATATCTTATCCCGTAACCTGAGATGTCGCATGTACATGCACGATCAAATACACGACTATCTTTAGGAGCTTAAATCAATTGATCAAGGAGTAGCACTAGTCCACGCACTCGCTACATTGATCAGAAATCATACTAGGTAGCTTGTACAAGGAGATGAACTTCAAATAGATCAAGGAGAATAGGATTTTATACCTCAAGTCGTTCGAACACAGGTAGCAGCAGCCTGCGTCGTCCTGCAAGAGAAGCCCGGTTCGTGACGGCGGCTCTAGTCGTCGGCGCCGGGATGAAAGCACCGCTGTACGTGGCCACCGTCCGCCGGCGAGCCGAGCCTCTCCTCCCGCTCGATCTCTCCGTCTCCCACCACCACTCGGCTGCTGCCATAGGAGGCGAGGGTGAAGGTGGAGGCCGGCTTGGATAGGGAGCGACGACGAGGAGGGCCTGCCGGAACTGCAGCAACCCGCGGCGCCCTGACGCGCTCGCCAGCGGCCCCGAGGACGCCGAAGGCTGTGAGGACCGCGGCCTGCTGGCCGGCCGCATCTGCTCCGCGCCGTGCGGCCTCAGCCCCAACGGCTGCTGCGCCGCCGCCGCCACCTCCACGGACGTCAAAGGCCGAGATTTTCTCCTCGGTAACGCCCGCTAGGGTTTGTGGTGGGGGCAGCAGAGCAGATTCGTGGTGCTAGGTCCGGGATTTAGTGGAGGAGGACGAGATGGTGTTGTGCTGTGGTCTGCAGCGCCGGATCTGGCCGGAGCTGGCCGGGATCTGCCGGCAACGGAGCAGGCGGAATGGGGAAGGGGAGGAGAGGAGGAGGCGGTGCTGGGAGAGGAACGGGCGGTTCTGGTCGGACTCGGACTCGATAGTGTTTGGTACCCAATTTTCGCCTTCCCAAATATTCCCGCGCGTCCCAACTAAATTTCAGAATTCGAATTTTCCTGGCGGGCTAGAGAGGTGGGTTCTCAAATTTGGTTTGGCGCTCAATTTACTCGCTACCACTTGTGTTCCAAAAAAAAAATGGATTGATCATGTGCTAGCTAGATCCATGTCCGACTCACGTCAACCAACCATAGTAACATGTAAATGAGCATGCATTTGCTCGATCATGTAACTGAGAATGCATCTACGTGACATGTGGGCTTTATGGAGAAAATTCGTTAATACCCTGATGCCTACTTCATAAATAAAGTAGTAAAAGAAACTTTTTATTCGTGTTTGAAGTGGTGGCAGGATGAGTTTGTGAATTTATGTTAACTATGGCACTTTTCCATAGTTTCGTTTAGACGCTTCTTTGATTAGAGGTTCTTGTGGTAAAAGTTGTAGGGTTGATCACTGCAATTCGTTCTCTCTTTTTTCTTTTTCTTGTTTTGGTTTGTGACTAAGAATATCCGTTCCTTTATCTCTAATAGCTGAACAGGGAGGCTTTTGCTCCGTATGGCAAAAAAAAAAGCTCTTTGATTAGAGGTTCTTGGGGTAAAAGTTATAGGGTTGATCACTGCAATTTTTTCTCCTTTTTTTTCTTTATCTCTGATAGCTAGCTGAACCGGGAGGCTTGTGCTCCGTATGTAAGAAATCTACATGACATATAATAGTACTGCACACAACCGTGTAAAAATCTAAGCACACTCTCTTGCACATTTCGTCGAATAAACTTTGTTGAGTCGTGCAAAAAAAACAAAGTGACGTGTAACATCTATGTCGCCTGCCAGTCGGCTATGCGGAGTCAGACCCATAGTGAGGCGATGCCAAGCTAGAGAAACCTCGAGCCAAAAAGCTTGACTCTAGCTAGGCAAATCCTTCGTTGAAGACGGAAAGAGCACCTAATGAACTCAGGGGTACGCAAACACAAGAACGTGAAGACATATATTGATTATTTCCAGTGAAGCCGAAAGACGGGACATGACCAAGACTATGGGGCACCGAGGTGTAATCTCCATGTTCAAAAACAAAAGCATCAAGCAAAGGCGGGCCCATAATTGTTTTGAAATCTGGGCACACAACAAACTCCAGACAAATTCTAAGAGAGCAAATAAAAGAGGCCATATTTTCTCAGGTCGTCCAGCACTGAAGCTCGGGCAACTGCCCAGTCAACACGGATGTTAGTTCCGCCCATGGCATCAGCTGTATTATGCAAACCATTGCATTGTTTCATGTCACTGGAGATATATTTCAACTTAAGAAGATTGACACGAAAAGGTATGCCGAACAAACTATGTCGACTACCGAAAAGTGTCACGGGATGACATAGATTCTAGCGTAGATGTAAACACCTTGAGTGAACCGGTAGTTGCATCTCCAGCGGCGCGACGCAAACGGACGTTGAGCGACCGTTTCTGTCCGCCGTGACCGGAAATGCGTTTGGCACCACCTCCAGCGAGCGACCGGGCCGTCCGCGTATGCGCCAGGTTTGCGTCTCGGACGCCGCGCGGACGCGCAAAGTGTCCGCTCGCCGCACGGGCCCGCCTGCAGCGGCACAACGCTTTGTCTTCCGCGTCATTACTTCTGGGCGGCGCGCTGCAGCCTTTGCAGGGCGCGTTAATGGCGTGCCTCGGCTTTCGCGAGCGTGCGCAGCTAGTAGGCGTTGCTCTGGCAGGCCATTGAAGGCGAGATGGCATCGGAGCCTCTTAAAGGGACGCTGTCGGCGCTCATTTCCCGACCAAAACCATTGCCAAATCCCACAGTATCCACCACACCGACGCCATGGGGAAGAAATGCGCCGTTCCGGAAGACGAAGAACGACCAGGAGGCAAGCGGCTCGCGTTCGGCAAGGCACGGCCGGCACGTCCGCGTTGACCTCGCGCGGCGCTATGGGAGGAAAACCGGCCGGTACCATGGCCGGACGCGAACTTGCCGGAGGGCAGGTACGAACTCGCGGCGCGTGCCGGTCACCCCCATGCCGCGTGGGCCGAGAGCGACGGGACGAGGTGCGCCGCCACCGAGCGATCTTGCCGCCGGATCTACGGAGCATCGGTGTATGCGCTAAACTCCTACAACCGGATTTCCTTCGGACGTGGGAGTTCGACGCGGCGCCGCGCTGCCTACCTCGCCGACGTAGACTACTTCGAGCGCGAGATCGCCGCCGAAGAAGAAGAGAACGACCAGGAGGACGCGGACGAGGACGGCGACGAGGACGAGGACATCGACATGACCATGGCGCAGTACGACCACGACGACGGCGGGCCGGCGTGGGATCCGGAGACCCAGCCGCCGGACATTTCAGAGGAGGAGGTCATTGCCATGGCACGGCCAACAGCAGACGAGCTCAACGAGCTAGCTTTGTGGGACGTGCTCGCAATCCAGCTCCGCGAGTCAGCGCTCGCGCAGGGGAGGCCCGCGACTCCTCCGGCCACGCCGACGCGTTCCAACGTCCGCGCTCCGCCTGCTGCTCCGGCGTGGGATCCCTGCCACAGCCTCCTGCCCGTGCGGCGGTACCTCCTCCACCGCCGCGTACGAGCTTCCATGGCGATGCCGCAGCTGATTGACCTCGTCGGCGACGACGACCAGTAGATAGCGCGTATTAGCACGCCTTTCTGGCTTTTTTATGTCTTTTTTCCATGTAAATTATGGCGTATGAATGAAAAAAAAATTTATGCGTCGTGCCGCTGGAGCCACCCCCGACGCAAACGGACGCCCGAACGGTTTCGACCATTTGACCCGACGCAAACGGACACGACGCGTCTGTTTGGACGTCCGAAATGCGTCGCGTCGCTGGAGATAGATAGCAGACGACCTATGGAGTCGATACCACACAACCTACATTATCGTGATGTTTGTGTCACACGCCTGAAAGATGATGTGGAGTCAAACGCCAAAATGAGAACACAGCTAGAGAAACCTCAAACCGAAAGGCTAGACTCTAGGTGTATGCTTCGCTGAGAAACTCACCGACACCGAACGAACCAACGGAAAGTACATACACGAGCACGACCATGCAAGAGAGGATGGTTTACGACCATTTTTCTATTGATTCCAGGGAGAGGATGGTTTGCACTTTGGTAAGTGTTTTTTTTTCCTTTGAAGTGGGAATATATATATGATTTGATGCATGTGTGATCCGGATATGATGCCCAAAAAAGAGAAAAAGATATCGACTTTTTGATGAACTTTTGATTATGTAGGCTAAGCAAATTAAGCCAGTTTGGAAGTCGTCCATTTTGACATGCACATGCATATATATAGCGCGGGTTGAGCAAAACCAGAATCGATGTAGCGAGCTAGTTTGGTGATTATCTTAACTAATAATAATCCATGCATGTTTAGTGGCTTTGCCTATGCATGCATACGTGTACTGAGAATGTGAAGGTGGAATGGGCTAGCTAGTTGTGGCCCGTATGTACGGAAGTACAGACAGCAGCAATGGCGTTGTTTCTTTTTTTTTCCTAACAAAATGGCTGTCTAGTAGTAGCTAGTCACGGATGGAGATGGAGTACGTAGTATTTCTTCGTTCCTACAAATATAGTACTTTACGTACGTACTCATCTTGTACGTGTGGCAAAGAAGCGACGCGCGCGATCCAACATTGATTCTGTCGGTGTGGGCCAGCGCAGACCATGCGCGCCGCGACTTCCGTACGTGACGCAGCAAGATTAGTTTGGGCCTGAATTTTCCGAATGGGATGAATTGATTGTTTTTCCAATCGGCGGCTGTTGAGTTGTGTCGTGACCGCGCCGGCCGTGAAATCCATACGCGTATGCTGCCAGTGATGGATACAGTACGTATCACATGATCGGCACATACTAGTATAGGTGTACGTGGAACTAGCCAGTGATGGACCCCGCATGCATGTACTGTATGCAAGAAAAGGAAAGGAAGAGAATTACTAAGGAACGAAGCAATTAACAGCTTGGCTCGCAAGGTAGCTGGAGCCAGCCTGGCGTACGCACGTGAGGGAGGGAGGGAGAAAAGAAAACCACGCGCGCGCGCCAAAGAAGCGTGCCGAAACGTCAACCCGTACCGCTGCACCCCGCACAACTCGCGATTTGCATGCGGCAGGTCCGCGGGGGCCGGTGAATTCCAGCCCGGCCGGATGGACTAGCTCGATGTACCAACAATGCTACACCTACGGGGTGTTTTCTACGTGATGCATCTTACGGGGTTACGTGGATCTTAGAGGAGAAATTATGCCCCTACAATCACGGGAGGCAACCAGAATTGAACCAACTGAATTCACCCACGTCTTCCCGTAAATTTATCCCGTAACATTCTTTACGTAAGTCTAGCATTATCGCTCGATGTACTAGCTGGCCTGTGCGCAATCTACTATCTCGCGTGAATTCATTCCGTGCATGCCATGTGCCGTATGGACCGCTGGTGCTGCATTGAAGCTGAAGCGTACAGTCGTGGACGCTTGCTGGCCGCGCCCTGACATGGCATGGCGACATGCCGCGATCGATCAGATCAGTCGCCCGATTCTCTGTCCTACTGGATGCTTCTTTTTATACGACGAGGCGTGTACGTACAGGTACAGCTGTGTACGTGTTGGACTGAACGTGGCAGTCGTCAGACGACTAGGCCACGGTTCACGAGCCCAGCGCGCGCGCCTGTACCATGCACGCCGACGACGACGAGCATCAGCAAACGCTGGCTGTGTGTGATCCCCGTCCGTGATGGATGTGACACGGAGCTGCTCGTCGTTCTGCCACTACTGTTTCTGTTTTATCAGGCAAGCAGAGTTTCTTATTCGTTTCTCGCGGCAACTTTGTCACGGTTCGGGCTTGCACAGTGCCTCTTCCTCGTGACAAAGCTCTGATCATCGCCGGTCCATACGGGTGTCCGGAGCTGCAGAGCCTGGCTGCTGCTGCTGCCGGCGTGGTACGTACCCTGGGTACACTGCCTCAGAGTCAGAGGTGTTGTGGGCTTGCACTAGAGCCGACATGGTTCTACGAACGCACCCTATACATGGAAAACAAATTAGTTATTATTCTAAAAAAGTAAAATAAATCAATTCTTTTCTGAAATCAAATTAGGTGATCATGTAATATACACTAGTATAAGTAGACATGCCATGGAATGGGTTTTTTCCAATTTTTTGACCCTCATATAGGGTGCACTGGCACCCTGAGAGGCATAAATTTCCTTCCATGTCGTTCTCGACTTCTCGTTGACGAGCAAAATCAATGACTGTCACATATACAATTAACATGTCATGCATTCAAACCAACACAGCTGGAGTATGATTTTTCAGAAGATAGAAGTAACTAAGCTATAGATATCCTTTGAAGAAGGTTGGTGAACTAATAATGGTGTCGAATCATGAGCTAGAATACGTGACATACTTTACCTGGTGGCGCACAACAAATATATCCAGCTAAGCAACCACGAAGAGTGAAGAAAACATTTCTCATCACCACTATAAAAAAAAGAGGTAGCAACATACGGCAATGAAAGCATTAAGCTGTATGAACAACATGGATGTTCAGTCTAGTAGAAATGGGAGATATCAGAAACTTGTTTTCTCGCATGTCAATTGGTTCAGGCTGCGGCGGGGGACCTCATAAGGCTCAGTAGAACAGTCCTACTACCTTACACGAGTGAACTCCTACTGTTGTGCTCCCGTTCCTTGGCGACAAGTTATATTGAGCTTTGGATGCGTAATTTATGCCATTAGGTTCAGGTCGTATTCGTTAGGATGCAGGAACAAGGAGGGCTACCATGGACTAGAGACAAAGCGCTTCGCGTATATCTTGTATTGGGTAGGGCAGGAGGTCGAGTTGGGCGACCATGGAGCTGGGCCAAGAGTTATGTCCCAGGCCCCTGCTCTTCGCCTATTGCCAATACCTCTGCCCGGGCCTTCAGTTCTCAATCACATGACAGTTGTAGACCTTCTAAAGCAGCAGATTAATAAACAGTTCTATATGAAAGTCATTATCTTTACTGTCTGATCCATTTGGAGAACAAGAAATCCTAAAACATTTCAAGGCGTGGAAACTAATCTTTACAGATGCATGGCGATTTTTAAAGAGGAGATTGGATGGCTCAAGTTGAGGGCAGAAACAAAAGGATTACAACTCATGTGCTTCTCTTTCTTTTTATTTGATCTGGCTTTTGTATAGTTTCTCTTTCTTTTTTGTACAAAACTCTTGTATTACCTACCTGTACTTTTTGTCAAAAGGGGATTATGCTCCTTTTCTCTCCACTTAACCGAGTATTATTCGTATATATTCCTTTTTCTCATGTTTTACTCCCTCAGGTCCATAATAAGTGTTAGAAATTTAGTATATAAATTAGTAAGTGTCGGCCTTTTGGCAATACCTCTGCTTTGGTTAATTTAGTACTAAGTACTAAATTTCCGTCACTTACTATGGATCAAATGGTGTATTATACAGCAGTTCTTCCGTTGTCATTTTCCTCTTAATATCCTCATGTGGAGTTTCAAACCAGAAACAGGGCAGCTCATTTCGGGATATCATATTCATTCACCTAGGAGTACTTAAACCATCATATCACGTGCATTGTTTCCTTTCAACGACCAGCCAGGCAGCCAGTTGGATATACATGCATGCGTGGCCTTCTTGTTCGACCTGGCGATGTGATAGTTGAGAGGTTTGCTGATGGAGACTTAAGAGGACCACCGACGACGATGTTCAGAAGCAGGCATCTTGACTGAGGTGGATATATAGCCTGAAATCATGAGCTCTCCTGTTTCGTTCTTCGAAGACCGTCTCTATGTGGCACACTATTTGAGTGATTGGCGAGATTCTTGAGCTGATTGATTCTACTGTGTTGAGCGAGATAGGTGCACGTTACATCACCTTTGCGGTGCTCAGATAAGGGGCTAGCCATTAGAGCATCCCAGCCTTTGGGCTCCTCAGGCCAAAATCCGGCGCTATTTAGCGCCGGCGCTATTTAGCGCCAGATGGATGTATTTTTTGGCCTGGGGAGGCCCATTTTTCCAGTGGCGAGCCCATGGTCGCCTTCACCCATTGCATAGCGACGGTGTCGCCGGGAAGGGCAACCGTCGGAGTGCCCTCGTCGCTTTAAACCGCCGTAATGGTCCGCGAAGTGGTCTGGAGAGCCCAAACGCCTCGTCGGGAACGGTCGAAGTCGCCTCGAGGCGACAACCGCCGTAATGGAGCATGAACTCCGAGGAAGAGCAACCGCCGCTCTCTTCGTCGAGAGACCTACATATACGGTTTCGAACGGCCGACGCCATTCATCTATTCTCTCCTCACCATCTTCTGTCAACCATGAGCGATTGGTCTTGGCCATCGGACACCGACGAGGAAGCCGCCGGATGGCGCCATTGGTGGGATCGAGCTGCATCGTCCAGCAGCGACGATTCCCCCCGCCGGCCAGCGGACGAATGGGATGACGACGAGAGGAGGACGAAGAGGCCGAGGAGGCCGGAGGGCCGTGGAGCCGGCCGAGGAGCAGCCGAGGAGCCGGCCGAGGAGCCGGCCGAGGAGCAGGCCGAGGAAGAAGCCGAGGAGCAGGCGGAGGAGGAGGAGGAGGACGCGCTGCTCTAGACGTGGCAGCAGTGGTGGTCGCGCAGCCCTGGGCACAAGTGCACGGAAGAACCTCAGGCCGCCATTGCCGCATCTGCCGACTCGTCCGCCTTGTGCTCGATCATTGCGACCGGGGCAAAACCAGTTGCCGCCACCCTTCTCTATGGCCGAGGGTTTTGGAAACTTTGGGCGCCTAGCAGTGGCGTAGCCAGCAGGTGTTAGGGTGGGGCATGCCCCACCCTAACATTTCATCTTTGCACATATTTCAGTGAGAGAGAAAGAAAAATTAATTTTTTAGCTCATATATACATAAGTTTAGCTTGGTTGCCCCACCCTAAGAAATTGTTCTAGATCCGCCACTGGCGCCTAGGGTTTGGCAGAAGCTTCGAGAGGCGTTCGTGCCAGTGGACTGAGGTGACACGTTGGAAATTGATGGGGCCGAGGGAGAACGATGGGTCCCCATTAATAAGGATTGTATGCAAATGGACCGCATGGACCCTCCCATCTTCTTGCCTCCCTCGATGTCCGTGAAAACCGCAAACCCAACCCAAATTTGGGTTGGAAATGCGGGCTAGCCGGACACAAACGACGGTTCGTTTGCAGTTCGTCGCTGGGCCTTGTCTTTAGGCAAATCGAACAACAGCCTGCATGATATGTCCGTTTGCATTGGCCCGTTAGAGATATCCTAATGCCGGCGACTTGCTAGGATCTGATGGTTGTGTATGGTGCGGAAACTTGAGAAACTCCCTTGCTCTCAAAATTTGAAAAAAAAGTAGCTACCTACATTGCCAAATGAGCGAATCAAACAACAACGTCTCGACCAGTTTAAACTCAGTGATCAGAAAAACCAATGATCATCAACGGAATAAACAAAAAATCATACGTATCAGAACATCAGATTCAGAAAGCAAACACCACACAATTCAAACCACACTGTCACCAACGGAGCTTCCTTCCGAATCACCTGAGAGTTGGTTTCGATTTGGCGCCTGGCGTGGACACGCGAGGGCTGTCCATGACGGTCTCGAACGCACCCACCAGCGCGCCCACCTTGCTCTTCTTCTTCTCCAGCAGCTTGCTCTTGGCCTCCTCCAGCACGTCGTTGCTCCGCGCCACCTCCTTCTTCTTCGGCTGCTCCTCCTGTCTCTGCTCCTTGCGCTGCCGCCGCCGCTATCCTCTCCACGATCGAATGGGTTCAGCTTCAGGTACTCAATCGACCGCCCATCCAGCCATACGAAACGCGTTGTGCTGTACTCTACGGTTGATGCTTGACGGATGTGCGCCGGTCGAATTATGTGCTCGCAGATGACACCAGGGAGCATCTGCTGGACGTGGACGGCGGCCTCGCCGGCGGGCCGAAGATACGGGTGCGCGGGCTGCGGCGGCGGTCGGAGGCGACCGGCCAGGAGATCCTGCGCGGGGTGGGCCTGGACGTGCCGCGCGGGGTGGTCATGGGCGTCATCGGCCCCAGCGGCAGCGGTGCCGATGATGCAGCAGGGCAGGCTCGTCTCCTCTCCTCGCCGACGCCAAAGTCCAAAGTCACAAGTCACGCGATAGCCGACACGCGGCAGGGTGACCATGGACTTGTATAAATAGACGGTTGTTTGGAGGGAACGCTGCTGGGTGGGAAGTTTTCGATCCTCACTACTAGTTTCATTACTCGTTGTGATGTGCTTGTTGAGGAGTTGATCAACGGTGGAGATGCAAAATGCCACGGATCACGGTGATGGATCATCAGTTTACTTTGCATGCAGGAGTAATTGTCCACCAGAAGTAATTGTCCACAGAGCGGGAATCGAGGTCTCAAAATGGACAACCAACCATTTAATTCCGCCTCCTAAACTTCCTCCCTGATTACTTTAATCAACCATTTACTCCGCCTCATAAAATTCCTCCCTGATTACTTCATTTATTGGTTATTGCAAGTCTAGAATCAAATCCGGTGCATGGTGCGCGTATTTGTTTTGGAGATATGCTGGGGCATTGCTGGTGAGCAGTGTATTTCCTACTATTGTCCGTTCATTTGATACCGATATAATCTTGATGAATCCTTGCTAGCACGAAAATAATCTGGGTGGATGGACCAACTCAACTGGGAAATCAATATTGGCCTCCCTTCGTGTAACAAGTTTCGTTCCAAGATATGCAAAAAAAGAGTAAACATAATAATGATGTGTTGTGCCTGTGCGAGCGAGAGGAGGAAGACAAGTCGATCGGTGCTAATCAATGCCATATGGGCATACGAGTACGGGTACTGGTGTACGAACTCCATCTACTCCCTCTACTAGTACCTAGCTATCTACTCAATATTCTCCAGCTCTATCGGTTTTGCAGGGAACAAATAGCTTGTACCTTTCATGCGATGTTTGCTCCAGATCGGTTGCAAATTTCCAAACGCATATAGCCCCAGCTGAACATAGTCTGCCTGTGTACATACCAAGAGGTGGCCTCACTTGCTGCTACTGAAGCTAACTATCGTTCAGGTTTAGGCTAGATATAGACTATCTAACTTGTTTTTTTATAGCAACAACTTCATTTAAAAAAACATGGAAATTGTGAGAAATAACACTAGTCAACAGATACATTGCTAAGCTAGTTAAGGAATAAAATAGTTAAAACTCTGGCATGACCTTTGCCATTTTCTGACATTTAGATCACAACAAAATTATTGAACAATACTGTTAAAACTAGAATTGTAAAGACAAGAGAAAAAGAACAAATAATCTAAAGTGTGTTCTTTATTAATGGTAACCAAGCCTTATATACATGGGGAACAGTCACCTTCAAAGGAGGCAATGGTTCATAAGCATCGCTTCAGGAGCAACCAACTAAAGGAGCAGAGATTATCCCCTCATTAACTGCTAGGATTAGTTATTTTACAAATACACGTGCATAAAGTCTTAACTCAGACATCACAACGCCAAAAGCTAACAAGAGCCCCTTAATTGTATTTGCAGCACACGCATGAATCAGCCCAAATAGGACCAGGTTCTCAACTTGCAGACATAACGAAAACAAAGTAATACACTTTCTCTGTCCAAAAACAAAGTCACTGCAAGACACCGCCGCCCGCCACCACCACCTCCAACAGCGGACAGCCCCACAAAGGACAGTGAGGCTGCGGGCCATCTTCCAGTTGAAATGCCAGTAGGTCCTCTCCTTACTCAGTGCTGTCGCTTGGCCCTCCACTTGGCTGTGTATCTTCTGATGGTTGGTTCCTGGAACGCACAGAGCATATATAAGCAATAGAAATATCAATTTATTCACAGAGCAATACTAGTAGACTCAAGGCAACCAAAATGAGTGTCTTTATAAGAGATCATACAAACACACACACAGAGAGAGGGATACTGCATCATAATAGATTCTAAACATCAAGAGGTAACAACTTCATGATGTCACAAAACATACACAAGAGCATGAAATTGACCAAAGAAAAGTACCAGGGCAAATTCTAACCTCAGCAGCAGCATAACGAGATACCATCAGATGCAATTAGTGCACTAAGATCAGGACAGCAGCTAGCAACTAAATGGAACACTTTCTAATCCTAAATATCAGGAACCAGAGCAGTACTCGTCAGCCAAAACCCAGACTGCCAAGTATCATATCAACATCTTGATCCCCAGAACACAGAACAAGCACCTAGAGGAGATAAGCGGGGAAGCAGAAGCTCGCCAAAAACACGTAGACATAGAGGAAAACCATTGCTCGCTGATGTCACAGCAAGGTCTACAACTGCTCATGAGGGGCGGTAGGCTGCAATGAGCACAACATCAGCACCACAACTTGTACCAACGTTAAGACACAGGTTAACATCCATCAAAAAAGCAATTAAGATTGCAGACAGAAAATATAAGCAAACTAGAATCCTACTTTCAACTAGAATCCTACTTTGTTTAGGGGGGCAAGTATATACGTATGTGTTACTCTCCCATTGACATTATTTTAGGCCTACTGTACTAATTGAAATGACACCCAGAAATAAAAGATACATCCAAACAGAGATGGGTTGCACTCCAAAAGTTCACAGGAAACAAGTCAGTTGCACCCAGAAATGCATATACAGATATTTACATCATTATTAGTGGAGTAGACATCAACTCATGGCATCACACATACATGCTATATGTTGGCTCAGGGACAGCCAACAGCGGTGAAAGCATCAGCAAAATTTAAGTCTCAGAATCTCAACTAACTCAAGCACACAAAACAACTTCTTAACACATGACCTCGACCATCTAACCTATCACACATGATCAACAAAAGAATCATTCATGAACCTTACCTGAACACCATCATCCACACAAGGCAATGCAAAGCTCATGTATAGTTGCATATATAACACATTATACTGAAACTCGTCTACTGCTTCAAGCATGGAACCCAAGATGTTTCCTAGGGAATATACAAGGATTACACAAGTAAAATTTCAGTGCACAAATCAGGTTCCTAAGTTTCTTCAATAGTGATAACATGATTCAAAAAAGAAGTTCACTTACACAAAAAAAAAGCACCAAAGAAAAACAAGCCAGTGGCAACCAAGCAATTACCTGCTCATTTACATTTTTTCTTGTAAGTAGAGAATCATTGGAAGATTAGACAATCACAAGTTACCTAGCAACAACTACCTAACCACATTCATGTAAGTAAGCAATGAATCATAGGTAATAGCAGTTCCTAATATGCAGATTTACAGCTCAAGTTGAACTTAAGTTCCAAACTATTCACCAGAAACACACAATTATGCATCCATCCATTGTAAAAATGGAGGATCACAGTACATTTCTGATGCGAAAATATTGCAGCATCTCAACGCTTTTCCAAGGAAAATGTTGTCATTAGGAAACTAATCTCAACATGCATTCCATGTTATTCTCAAGCATGCTAGCACTGGTGGAGCAAGCCCCGACGCTACCTATGCAAACCATATCCCTAGAATGCCATGGCATGATGGGACATATATCGGAGCAGAGAAGAAGAGATCACTTGAGATCGAATGTAGCCTACGCCAATCTTAGTGCACCAGGGCACCAACCATGACCACTTGCAGTGAGTGGAGAGTTCATTCACAAACACATATGAGCAAATGAAAAAAAGCTTTGGTGTCCATACCTCGGGCGTCTAGATCTCCTTGTAGAGCAGAGGAAGACGTGAATGACGTTGCCATAGAAGACCACACTTTCGTGCGATGGCCAGCTACAATAAGACACAACAAATTAGGAAGTCAGAACATGCGGGAAATGTAGAGGAAGGAAGAAATTCGAGTTAAACATATAACGAACCACTCACTTGCTAAAAGAGCTAGTGCGTTTACAAACAAATCAGCAATAATGGAGACTGAAAATCTAGTAAGGCAAGCAATTGTTGCATAGATACCAAGTGCAAGGAGGCCGTGTAGAAACCGAACAAATGTCAAGAGGGATTGAAGAATTAATATGACAGAAACTTAAATGGGAGGACCAGAACAAGAAGTACAATCCATGAGCTGCCATATATCTGATGCCACTGCAAGGCATTACACAGAAGACTACAATTTTAAGAAAATATTTGATGTAAAGCAAAACCCAAACAAAAGCTTATAGGACCAAAAAGAGGCACTCATTGGGAAAACTTTATGCTTTTAATCCAAAAATCTGGAGATCCTCAGCTTAACATCACAAGGCATAAAACAGAATCTTATAGGACTCTCAGCAGCCCAAACACACACAAAAAGTTGACACCATCAGAAACAACTCCCAGAGAAAACCTCCGCCGCAAAAGAGAGAATGGCAGCCTAAATAGAAAGACTGAAGCTCTATTTTTGCCCATCACAAATGGAAGACACAATCCAACTGAAGAACAACATTCACATGGCCTAAGCAATAGCACTTCAAGAAAATGGTAAATCTTTCACCATTATCAACTCTACTAAATGCAACTCTAGAAGCAAAGCTAATTGCAACATAAATACAATAAAACTGAATCAACGAGTAATGGAACATCAAAAGACCCAAGTATTATGATGAAGGAATTTCAAAGATAGCAAGATATAGCTATTTTCACCTCTTTTGCATTAAAGTGTGATCTGGGGCCGCTAGTTTGGAAAAACAAAGAAAGAGGATATAGAAATACTTAACCAGTTGTTGTTTGTGAGTACTAGTACGACGAAATCAACTACTAGCCAAGTAGCAGTTATCTACCATGTCATTGTTCAGTGCTGAATTATCTTTGGATTGTAAGCATAATGTTTGCAAAGTGTATTACATTAGGAAAACCGTACACTTTTAATCCAAAAAGTTGGAGATCCCCAACTTATCATCAGGTAGCATACAAGAAAGCTTAAAGGACTCCCAACAGCACAACCACAAAAGAAACAAACTAGAAAGAATAAGAAACAGCTCCTAGAGAAAATCTCCACTAAAGAAGAGCAAAACGAAACAAGAATAGGAAGACTAAAGATCTATTTTTTGTCCATCACAAATGATAGAATCAATCCAGTTGAAAGAACACTCTCATGGCATAAGAATCAACGCTTCATATTAGAAAATGGTTTAGCTCTACTAAATGAAACTCGATCTAGAGGAAACATAAATATACACTAAAACTGAACCTAAAACAGCATTGTATTACATCCACATTCTATTGAATCAAAAAGGAGCATAAAGCTCCAGATTTCGTTCACCGATGTGGCTCCATCCGCAAATCCTCTTAGAGGCGACAATAGCCATGCAAAGTTCATCAAGGTATAGTATGACTTACATGAGCTGTGTTGGTATATTTCATTCCTCAAATCCTCTTGCACAGGCTCGGCATCGTTACTATCCATCAGCGCTGGATCTATGTCTTCTTGCACCAACTCTGTCGATGAAAGTTTGGTCCCTAGGACTTCCTGTGTTGCTCCATCTCCAACAAACAATCAACAATGAAACTGAAACAAACAGTAATGGAACGTCAAAAGATCTGTTATGATGAAGGAATTGCAAAGATACCAAGACAGAGCTATTTTCACCTATTTGAATTTAAGTGTGTGATGTGGGGGTGTTAGTTTGGAAAAAAGGAAAGAGGTTATACAAATACTTAACCAGTTGTTGTTTGTGAGTACTAGTAGGATGAAATCAACTACTAGCCAAGTACGAGTTATCTACCATGTCATTGTTCAATGCTGGATTATCTTTGGATTATAAGCATAATGTTTCCAAAGTGTACTACATTAGCAAAACCGTATGCTTTTAATAAAAAACGCTGGAGATCCCCAACTTAACATAAGGAAGCATAAAAGATAGCTTAAAGGACTCCTAGCCCAACCAGAAGAGAAACTAACTACAAAGAATAAGAAACCGTTCCTAAAGCAAATCTCCACTGTAGAAGAGCAAAAGGAAACAAGAATAGAAAGGCTGAAGTTCTATTTTTTGTCCATCGCAAATGCCAGAAACAATCCAGCTGAAAGAACACTCTCATGGCATAAGAATCAACACTTCATATTAGAAATGGTTCAGCTCTACTAAATGCAACTCCAAAGGCAACACAAATACACTAAAATTGAACCTAAACCAGCATCTTATTGCAGACACATTCTATTGAATCAAAAAGAGCATAAAGCTACAGATCTCGTTCAGCTATGCGGCTCCATGTGTGAATCCTCTTAGAGGCGACAATAGCTACGTAAAGTTCATCTCAGTATAGTATGACTCACATCAGCTGTGTTAGTATATTTCATTAAGCAAATCCTCTTGCATGGGATCTGCATCGCTACTACCCATCAGTGTTGGATCTATATCTTCATGCACCAACTCCGTAGATGAAGGTTCGGTCCCTAGGACTTACTGTGTGGCTCCATCTGCAACAAACAATGAGCAGTGCTATGATTAGCATGTTCGAAATGCAGCTTACGGAACCAGACAAGTGCACATCTAACCTAAACACCTAAGATTTGCATTTGTGTAAGCAAATACTCCCTCCGTTCTACAAATAATTGACTCAGCTTTTTCTAGATACAGAATCTAGACAAAATAGAGTCACATATTTATGGATACAGGGAATAATAACATGCTTGGTTCACCTCTGGTATGAATTCTTCCACTAGCTATTTATGCAGCTGTGTACGATCTTCTCATCTAGCAATCCTCTCCCTCAATTCAAAAATGCATCTCTGAGACAAGAAAGGGCAGTGTGTTAGTGATGAATACATAGGTACATGAAGACCAAATTCAATAGACATAACTGAAGTAACAATCTCTGTGATATACACAGCTAGGTGTCAAGACATGCCTAACTAAAAATGCAAAGAACCTACCGAACTAGGTGTCAAGACATGCCTAACTAAAAATCTATTGAAACTTGTGAAATCGCACAAGGACACATTAGTAATCATGCATCCAACAACCTACCGATGTATGATGCATCCTAAGATAACTCTACATGCAAAGAAAAATGATTCATCTACTACTAATGGCAGGAATAGCAAATTCGGTACGTATCACAGCTTGTGGAGGTCGTCATCATCTGGTTCCTACCCCAATTTTGCAAGGAGATCGACATCTTCGGTTCCTGCAATAAGCATTGTTTGGTGAAACTAGCTACAATTTTAAACTTAAGATGCAACAGAGAGAAACGACATAAAAATCAGGTGCAAGAATTGATTTTTTTGGGGAAAGGATTCACAAATAGCCATGTGGCAGTAATCAAAAACAAATTCATGACAAAAAATGAATACTAGGTCCTTGGCAATACCATGTAGCATTAAAAAAAAGTCACAAACATCATAAGAAAAGGATTCACAAATACCACAATAAGAACACATAGTTGCAATTAAATCACATGCCACCATCCGGATGAAATCACAGCCAATAGTTGTTCAGCAAGAAAGTAATACTAAATTTAGGAGCATGAGTATAAACTCTAACACCCTTATTCATTTTAGACATTAGAGGCAAATACAAACATGTAGCATATACACAACATCACCGGCAGCATAATCCAGTACCAGAAAAGCTCTACTCATAATTAAATGTTCACTGACTTGATGGATAGACACAGGACATCGACTCACGAAATCACCTAAAAAAATGTAGCCGAAACTGAAACATGACAACCATGGTGTTGCGGCGCAGTGACCTCACCGTCATGGCCTATAAACTCCAATGCCTCTTGCCAGTGTCCTTGTACAACTCCAAATTACAGCCAAGCTTCCGGTGTCCTTGTACAACTCCAATGCCTCTTGCCATGTCACTTCCTGCATAAAGAGAGTATAGTTAAATTACTTATGCTTGTGAAATAATCATAAGAAATTTAAATGATCAGTACAGAAGAAAGGCATCAAACTAGCATATGAAGACAAACCGCAGCAGTTTTCTTTAACGCATTTCTTTAAAAAGAGGAAAAGAATCTGATTGCTGGCTTTTTTTTTTTGCATCTGACTGATATTTTATCGATGCCCTTGTATATTAAGTGGAGGCACATACTCTAGAATAGTATGATAATTCATAGCATGATTATCCAGCTAAATGCATTTCTTTTAAAAAACAAGACAGTACTACACAACCAATCTTGGTTCAACAATAATAATGCGAACAATAAAGTAAAATCAATGACCATTAAAAAGAGAACTTTCGATCCTAAATTTTCAGTCTTAAAAGCTACACTTTAAATAACAGTGCTCAGCCTCTATACAGATCAATCCTAAATCCTAAAATTCAGAATTCTAGACATGTACATTCCCTAAGTTGTTGAACACTAGACAATACAATCGATTTTTCACATCCGTGCCTAAAAGATTCAGATGCTAACTAAGGAAGACAGAACTCTAGAATGTACACCAAGAACAAACAGGAAAATTCATATACTAAAGTGAATTAAATAAAGAGAACTTCTAATCCTTGAGCAAGAAAATACTATTGTCAAACAGTTCTTATGTGATTCCATGCATTAAAATAGGGCTACACTTTCCTTATTGCAATGAAATAGCAATCGACAGAAATTGATATGAAATCATGATTCGGCAGATTCATGTAAACATGTAGTATTTTTTGAATTTGTTTTATCAATCTGCAATGAACAACAAGCAGGCAGCAACAATACCGTGTATTCATGCATCTTGATAGCTAGGACTAGCTAACTATGAACATCACAAGTTAACATTTAGACGAAGCCTAAACTAAAACGTATTTTGGGTGTGCATCTACCTCACATGGACATGGGTAGCTCAAAATCTGAAGTTTTCACCTAAAGCTCTGTACTGATGCGCTTGTTGTTAGCACACATCAAAACGCAAATTGTAAATACATCGTAGATACACATCGCACCAAACAAGGAATCACGACATCAGGTTTTAAAACAACATGAGACTACTAGACAAAAACCTTGGTTTAACAATTGAAGTGCTAGCGATAAAATAGAATCAATTATCATTGAAAATGGGACTTCATATCCATGTAACTGAAATAGATAGCCTATCACTATCAGTGTGTAAGAACTAACATTTATGTACATGAGTGAACATGTGAGTTAACTTCTTTACTAAGATACTTCATTTCTAAATTCCGGATTGACAGATCTTTTTGTTGGCACACTGCAAAAATAGATGGTTCATAAACCTGATGCATACAACCAGCGAACTCTCTATGCTACACATAGATACAAAACACACAAAACTGATGCATGCAAAAAACGCAATTATCATAAAATTCAGAACAAAAATATTTCATATAAATGTACCCAGATTTAAGTTGAGACTTGATCAAGAAGAAATCACATGCCACCATCCGGATGAAATCACATCGAATAGAGCAAGACTTGATCAAGAAGAAAGCAGTACCAAATTTAGGAACATGAGTATAATCTATAATACCCTTATTCATTTTAGACATTGGAGGCAAATACAAATAGGGAGAATATAAACAACATCACCGACAGCACAATCCAGTACCACAAAAGATCCACACATATTAAAACGTTGACGGACTTGTCGACCAGACACAGGACATCGAATTAGGCGATCACCTGAAAATATTGCAGACAAAAAACAAGATAGCACAACCACCGCGGTTGCGGAGCAGTGAACTCGCCATCACAGCCTGTACAACTCCAATGCCCCTTGCTAGTGTCCTTGTACAGCTCCAAATTACCAATCTTTTCGTGTCCTTGTACAATAATAATGCCTCTTGCCATGTCACTTCCTGCATAAGGAGAGTATAGTACAAATTACTTGTGCTTGTGAAATAATAAGAAATTTAAATGATCTAGTACAGAAGAGAGGCATCAAAGTAGCACATGAAGACAAACTGAAGCAATTTTCTTCACCGAATTCGTTTAATAAGAGAAAAAGAATCCGACGGTTGGCTTTTCTGCATGCAACTGTTTCATTTTGGAATCGGTGCCCTTGTATATAAAGTGGAGGCCCATACTCTATTATAGCATGACAATTCATAGGATGATTATCCAGCTAAATGCATTTCTTGTAAAACAAGAGGATAGTACTACACAACCAACATCTTGGTTCTACAATACTAATGCAAAAAATAAATAAAATCAATGACCATTAAAAAGAGAACTTTTAGATCCTAAAGTTTCAGTCTTAAAAGCTTCACTTTAAATAACAGTGCCCAACCTCCTCTGTACACATCAATCGTAAATCCTAAAATTCAGAATTTTACACATGTACATTCACTAAGTAGCTGGACACTAGATAATTCACTTGATTATTCACATCCATGCCTAAAAGATTCAGATGCTAACTAAGCAAGATAGAACTCTAGAACGTACACCAATTCATGCATCTTGATAGTCAGGACTAGCTAACCGTGGACACCATGAGTTATTGTTTAGAGGAAGCTTAAACTAAAACCGTATTTGGTCGTGCATCTACCTCACATGGTCGTGGGCAGCTAAAAATCTGAAGTCTTCACCTAAATCTCTCTACTGACCTGCTAGTTGTTAGCATGCATCGCAATGCAAATTGTGAATACAAATGCGAACTCTTGGAAGATACACATCACACCAAACTAAGGAACCAGAGCATCAGGTTTTAAAATAACAAGAGAGTACTAGAAATAGATGGCCTATCACTATCAGTGTATAAGCACGAACATTTATGCACATGAGTGAACATGTGAGTTAATTTCTTTAGTAAGATACTTCTTTTCTAAATTCTGGATGCACGGATAGAAATTTTTGTTGGCACTCTGCAATGGCTAATAAAACCTGATACATACAACTAGCCAACTCTCTATGATACACATGGATGCAAATCACACAAACTTGATGCATGCAAAAACACAATTATCATAAAAATTCAGAACCAACAGTTATCATATAAATGTGACCATATTTAAGTTGAGACTTGAGAGCATCAGGTTTTGTAATGCACATAAATTTCTGAAAGCTTCTCTTCCAAGTTTTGTGGCTCGTCAGGTTTTCTAATACACCCGAACAAATCCTACACACTTGTATACTATTCTCGCATGTTCACTAAAATAGAACAAATTCCACAAACATTTGTATCACACAAGTCAGTCGAGAAAAGAAATAGCCATCAACGGAAATAGATATCAAATTTTGATTCAGCACATGCATATAAACATGTAGTACGCGTATTTCGAATTTGGTTTATTATTCTCCAATGAAGAGAAAATGGGCAGCAGTAGCACCTTGACAGCTCATACTAGCTAATTCTGCACATCAACAGTCTATGTTTAGATCTAAACCAAAACGTATCAGGATGTATCTAGCACGCGCAGAAATAGTAGACACCTAGAAATCTGAACTTTTCACCGAAAGATCTGTACTGATGTGCTACCTGTTAGCACGTACACATCATACTGCAAGTTCTGAATAGGGATGCCAGCTCTTGGCAGATCCACATCCCAGTGATGTGGAAATTAAGTTGCCAAAAAGGGTTCATTGCAGGAGATATATCTTATCCCGTAACCTGAGATGTCGCATGTACATGCACGATCAAATACACGACTATCTTTAGGAGCTTAAATCAATTGATCAAGGAGTAGCACTAGTCCACGCGCTCGCTACATTGATCAGAAATCATACTAGGTAGCTTGTACAAGGAGATGAACTTCAAATAGATCAAGGAGAATAGGATTTTATACCTCAAGTCGTTCGAACACAGGTAGCAGCAGCCTGCGCCGTCCTGCAAGAGAAGCCCGGTTCGTGACGGCGGCTCTAGTCGTCGGCGCCG
The DNA here is from genome assembly GCA_030979885.1 of Lolium multiflorum. NCBI lineage: Eukaryota > Viridiplantae > Streptophyta > Magnoliopsida > Poales > Poaceae > Lolium > Lolium multiflorum. Next base: position 291,298,894 of record CM061753.1, read on the forward strand.
GGATGAAAGCACCGTTGTACGTGGCCACCGTCCGCCGGCGAGCCGAGCCTCTCCTCCCGCTCGATCTCTCCGTCTCCCACCACCACTCGGCTGCTGCCATAGGAGGCGAGGGTGAAGGTGGAGGCCGGCTTGGATAGGGAGCGACGACGAGGAGGGCCTGCCGGAACTGCAGCAACCCGCGGCGCCCTGACGCGCTCGCCAGCGGCCCCGAGGACGCCGAAGGCTGTGAGGACCGCGGCCTGCTGGCCGGCCGCATCTGCTCCGCGCCGTGCGGCCTCAGCCCCAACGGCTGCTGCGCCGCCGCCACCTCCACGGACGTCAAAGGCCGAGATTTTCTCCTCGGTAACGCCCGCTAGGGTTTGTGGTGGGGGCAGCAGATTCGTGGTGCTAGGTCCGGGATTTAGTGGAGGAGGACGAGATGGTGTTGTGCTGTGGTCTGCAGCGCCGGATCTGGCCGGAGCTGGCCGGGATCTGCCGGCAACGGAGCAGGCGGAATGGGGAAGGGGAGGAGAGGAGGAGGCGGTGCTGGGAGAGGAACGGGCGGTTCTGGTCGGACTCGGACTCGGACTCGATAGTGTTTGGTACGGGTACCCAATTTTCGCCTTCCCAAATATTCCCGCGCGTCCCAACTACTCGAATTTTCAGAATTCGAATTTTCCTGGCGGGCTAGAGAGGTGGGTTCTCAAATTTGGTTTGGCGCTCAATTTACTCGCGTACGGATATATACCACTTGTTATTCATAAATAAAGTATAGTAAATTCGTTAATACCCTGATGCCTACTACCTCTGGACTTAATTAATTGACGCCACCCTCTCCCTAATGACATGCATGGACAGGTCTCCCTCCGCGTCGATTAAATCTGACCGGAGGGAGTACTTCATAAATAAAGTAGTAAAAGAAACTTGTTATTCGTGTTTGAAGTGGTGGCAGGACGAGTTTGTGAATTTATGTTAACTATGGCACTTTTCGATAGTTTCGTTTAGACGCTTCTTTGATTAGAGGTTCTTGTGGTAAAAGTTGTAGGTTTGATCACAGCAATTCGTTCTCTCTTTTTTCTTTTCTTGTTTTGGTTTGTGACTAAGAATATATCCGTTCCTTTATCTCGAATAGCTGAACAGGGAGGCTTTTGCTCCGTATGGCAAAAAAAAAAGCTCTTTGATTAGAGGTTCTTGGGGTAAAAGTTATAGGGTTGATCACTGCAATTTTTTCTCCTTTTTTTTCTTTTCTTGTTTTGGTGACTAAGAATATATGTTCCGTTATCTCTGATAGCTGAACCGGGAGGCTTGTGCTCCGTATGTAAGAAATCTACATGACATATAATAGTACTGCACACAACCGTGTAAAAATCTAAGCACACTCTCTTGCACATTTCGTCGAATAAACTTTGTTGAGTCGTGCAAAAAAAACTAAGTGACGTGTAACATCTATGTCGCCTGCCAGTCGGCTATGCGGAGTCAGACCCATAGTTAGGCGATGCCAAGCTAGAGAAACCTCGAGCCAAAATGCTTGACTCTTTCTAGGCAAATCCTTCGTTGAAGACGGAAAGAGCACCTAATGAACTCAGGGGTACGCAAACACAAGAACGTGAAGACATATATTGATTATTTTCAGTGAAGCCGAAAGACGGGACATGACCAAGACTATGGGGCACCGAGGTGTAATCTCCATGTTCAAAAACAAGCATCAAGCAAAGGCGGACCCATAATTGTTTTGAAATCTGAGCACACAACAAGCTCCAGACAAATTCTAAGAGAGCAAATAAAAGAGCCCATATTTTCTCAGGTCGTCCAGCACTGAAGCTCGGGCAACTGCCCAGTCAACAGGGATGTTGGTTCCGCCCATGGCATCAGCTGTATTATGCAAACCATTGCATTGTTTCATGTCACTGGAGATATATTTCAACTAAAGAAGATTGACACGAAAAGGTATGCCGAACAAACTATGTCGACTACCGAAAAGTGTCACGGGATGACATAGATTCTAGCGTAGATGTAAACACCTTGAGTGAACCGGTAGTGGCATCTCCAGCGGCGCGACGCAAACGAACGATGAGCGACCGTTTGTGTCCGCCGTGACCGGAAATGCGTTTGGCACCACCTCCAGCGGGCGACGCAAAGTGACCGGGCCGTCCGCGGAGACGCAAACCTGGCCCAAATATGCGCCTCGGGGCGCTGCGCGGACGCGCGCGTGTCGCTCCTCGCATCCCGCGGCAGCGGGGCTTCGCGTCGTCATTACTTCTGGGCGGCGCGCTGCAGCCTTTGCAGGGGCCGTGTTAATGGCGTGCCTCGGCTTCCGCGAGCGTGCGCAGCTAGTAGGCGTTGCATTGGCAAGCCATTGAAGGCGAGATGGCATCGGAGCCTCTTAAAGGGATGCTGTCGGCGCCCATTTCCCCGACCAAAACCATTGCCAAATCCCACAGTATCCACCACACCGACGCCATGGGGAAGAAATGTTGGCCGTTCCGGAAGACGAAGAACGACCAGGAGGCAAGCGGCTCGCGTTCCGGCAAGAAGGCACGGGTCGGCCGGTACGTCCGCGTTGACCTCGCGCGGCAGCTATGGGAGGAAAACCGGCCGGTACCATGGCCGGACGCGAACTTGCCCGGAGGGGGCTGGTACCTGAACTCGCGGCGCGTGCCGGTCCCCCCCCGTGCCGCGCGTGGGCCGAGAGCGGCGGGACGAGGTGCGCCGCCACCGAGCGATCTTGCCGCCGGATCTACGGGAGGATCCGGTGTACGCGCTAAACTCCTACAACTGGATTTCCTTCGGGACGTGGGAGTTCGACGCGCGGCGCCGCGCTGCCTACCTCGCCGACGTAGACTACTTCGAGCGCGAGATCGCCGCCGAAGAAGAAGAGAACGACCAGGAGGATGCGGACGAGGACGAGGACAGCGACATGACCATGGCGCAGTACGACCACGACGACGGCGGGCCGGCGTGGGATCCGGAGACCCAGCCGCCGGACATTTCAGAGGAGGAGGTCATTGCCATGGCACTGGCTAACAGCGAGCAAGACGAGCTCAACGAGCTAGCTTTGTGGGACGGGCTCGCAATCCAGCTCCGCGAGCGCTGGAGAGGCCAGCGACTCCTCCGGCCACGCCGACGCGTTCCAACGTCCGCGCTCCGCCTGCTGCTCCAGCGTGGGATCCCTGGCCACAGCCTCCTGCCCGTGCGGCGGTACCTCCTCCACCGCCGGCCTACGAGCTTCCATGGCTGACGCCGCAGCTGATTGACCTCGTCAGCGACGACGACCAGTAGATAGCGCGTATTAGCACGCCCTTCTGGCTTTTTTATGTCTTTTTTTCCATGTAAATTATGGCGTATGAATGAAAAAAAATTATGCGTCGTGCCGCTGGAGCCACCCCCGACGCAAACGGATGCCCGAACGGTTTCGACCATTTGACCCGACGCAAACGGACACGACGTGTCCGTTTGGACGTCCGAAATGCGTCGCGTCACTGGAGATGCCCTGAAGACGGCGGACAACCTATGGAGTCGATACCACACAACCTACATTATCGTGATGTTTGTGTCACACACCTGAAAGATGATGTGAAGTCAAACGCAAAATGAGAACACAGCTAGAGAAACCTCAAACCGAAAGGCTAGACTCTAGGTGTATGCTTCGCTGAGAAACTCACTGCCACCGAACGAACCAACGGAAAGTACATACACGAGCACGACCATGCAAGAGAGGATGGTTTACGACCATTTTTCTATTGATTCCAGGGAGAGGATGGTTTGCACTTTGGTAAGTGTTTTTTTCTTCTTTGAAGTGGGATTATATGATTTGATGCATGTGTTATCCGGATGCCCAAAAAAGAGAAAAAGATATCGACTTTTTGATGAACTTTTGATTATGTAGGCTAAGCAAATTAAGCCAGTTTGGAAGTCCATTTTGACATGCACATGCATATATATATATATATATAGCGCGGGTTGAGCAAAACCAGAATCGATGTAGCGAGCTAGTTTGGTGATTATCTTAACTAATAATAATCCATGTTTAGTGGCTTTGCCTATGCATGCATACGTGTACTGAGAATGTCAAGGTGTTACGGGCTAGCTAGTTGTGGCCCGTATGTACGGAAGTACAGGCAGCAGCAACGTAACAAAATGGCTGTCTAGATGGCGTTGTTTCTTTTTTTTTCCTAACAAAATGGCTGTCTAGTAGTAGCTAGTCACGGCCGGATGGAGATGGAGTACGTAGTATTTCTTCGTTCCTACAAATATACTTTACGTACGTACTCATCTTGTACGTGTCACTAGTGGAAAAAGGGCTAACTGTGGCGCACCGAATCTTGATTCTGTGGCGCATATGGCCGTCGCCACAGTTGCCACGCGACTAGTATTAGAATTCTGTGGCGCACGCTGCAGTGCGCCACAGAATCTTAGACTTCTGTGGCGCACCATTGATAGTGCGCCACAGAATTTGGCGCCCGATTTTGTGGCGCACTACCTTTCCATGCGCCACAGAATATTTATAAGTTTTTGTGGCGCACTGCCAGTTCATGCGCCACAGAATGTTAATTTTTGGATTTTCGAATTTTTTCCATTTCTGCAGTATATAGTGAGAGAGAAAGAAAAATTAATTTTTTAGCTCATATATACATAAGTTTAGCTTGGTTGCCCCACCCTAAGAAATTGTTCTAGATCCGCCACTGGCGCCTAGGGTTTGGCAGAAGCTTCGAGAGGCGTTCGTGCCAGTGGACTGAGGTGACACGTTGGAAATTGATGGGGCCGAGGGAGAACGATGGGTCCCCATTAATAAGGATTGTATGCAAATGGACCGCATGGACCCTCCCATCTTCTTGCCTCCCTCGATGTCCGTGAAAACCGCAAACCCAACCCAAATTTGGGTTGGAAATGCGGGCTAGCCGGACACAAACGACGGTTCGTTTGCAGTTCGTCGCTGGGCCTTGTCTTTAGGCAAATCGAACAACAGCCTGCATGATATGTCCGTTTGCATTGGCCCGTTAGAGATATCCTAATGCCGGCGACTTGCTAGGATCTGATGGTTGTGTATGGTGCGGAAACTTGAGAAACTCCCTTGCTCTCAAAATTTGAAAAAAAAGTAGCTACCTACATTGCCAAATGAGCGAATCAAACAACAACGTCTCGACCAGTTTAAACTCAGTGATCAGAAAAACCAATGATCATCAACGGAATAAACAAAAAATCATACGTATCAGAACATCAGATTCAGAAAGCAAACACCACACAATTCAAACCACACTGTCACCAACGGAGCTTCCTTCCGAATCACCTGAGAGTTGGTTTCGATTTGGCGCCTGGCGTGGACACGCGAGGGCTGTCCATGACGGTCTCGAACGCACCCACCAGCGCGCCCACCTTGCTCTTCTTCTTCTCCAGCAGCTTGCTCTTGGCCTCCTCCAGCACGTCGTTGCTCCGCGCCACCTCCTTCTTCTTCGGCTGCTCCTCCTGTCTCTGCTCCTTGCGCTGCCGCCGCCGCTATCCTCTCCACGATCGAATGGGTTCAGCTTCAGGTACTCAATCGACCGCCCATCCAGCCATACGAAACGCGTTGTGCTGTACTCTACGGTTGATGCTTGACGGATGTGCGCCGGTCGAATTATGTGCTCGCAGATGACACCAGGGAGCATCTGCTGGACGTGGACGGCGGCCTCGCCGGCGGGCCGAAGATACGGGTGCGCGGGCTGCGGCGGCGGTCGGAGGCGACCGGCCAGGAGATCCTGCGCGGGGTGGGCCTGGACGTGCCGCGCGGGGTGGTCATGGGCGTCATCGGCCCCAGCGGCAGCGGTGCCGATGATGCAGCAGGGCAGGCTCGTCTCCTCTCCTCGCCGACGCCAAAGTCCAAAGTCACAAGTCACGCGATAGCCGACACGCGGCAGGGTGACCATGGACTTGTATAAATAGACGGTTGTTTGGAGGGAACGCTGCTGGGTGGGAAGTTTTCGATCCTCACTACTAGTTTCATTACTCGTTGTGATGTGCTTGTTGAGGAGTTGATCAACGGTGGAGATGCAAAATGCCACGGATCACGGTGATGGATCATCAGTTTACTTTGCATGCAGGAGTAATTGTCCACCAGAAGTAATTGTCCACAGAGCGGGAATCGAGGTCTCAAAATGGACAACCAACCATTTAATTCCGCCTCCTAAACTTCCTCCCTGATTACTTTAATCAACCATTTACTCCGCCTCATAAAATTCCTCCCTGATTACTTCATTTATTGGTTATTGCAAGTCTAGAATCAAATCCGGTGCATGGTGCGCGTATTTGTTTTGGAGATATGCTGGGGCATTGCTGGTGAGCAGTGTATTTCCTACTATTGTCCGTTCATTTGATACCGATATAATCTTGATGAATCCTTGCTAGCACGAAAATAATCTGGGTGGATGGACCAACTCAACTGGGAAATCAATATTGGCCTCCCTTCGTGTAACAAGTTTCGTTCCAAGATATGCAAAAAAAGAGTAAACATAATAATGATGTGTTGTGCCTGTGCGAGCGAGAGGAGGAAGACAAGTCGATCGGTGCTAATCAATGCCATATGGGCATACGAGTACGGGTACTGGTGTACGAACTCCATCTACTCCCTCTACTAGTACCTAGCTATCTACTCAATATTCTCCAGCTCTATCGGTTTTGCAGGGAACAAATAGCTTGTACCTTTCATGCGATGTTTGCTCCAGATCGGTTGCAAATTTCCAAACGCATATAGCCCCAGCTGAACATAGTCTGCCTGTGTACATACCAAGAGGTGGCCTCACTTGCTGCTACTGAAGCTAACTATCGTTCAGGTTTAGGCTAGATATAGACTATCTAACTTGTTTTTTTATAGCAACAACTTCATTTAAAAAAACATGGAAATTGTGAGAAATAACACTAGTCAACAGATACATTGCTAAGCTAGTTAAGGAATAAAATAGTTAAAACTCTGGCATGACCTTTGCCATTTTCTGACATTTAGATCACAACAAAATTATTGAACAATACTGTTAAAACTAGAATTGTAAAGACAAGAGAAAAAGAACAAATAATCTAAAGTGTGTTCTTTATTAATGGTAACCAAGCCTTATATACATGGGGAACAGTCACCTTCAAAGGAGGCAATGGTTCATAAGCATCGCTTCAGGAGCAACCAACTAAAGGAGCAGAGATTATCCCCTCATTAACTGCTAGGATTAGTTATTTTACAAATACACGTGCATAAAGTCTTAACTCAGACATCACAACGCCAAAAGCTAACAAGAGCCCCTTAATTGTATTTGCAGCACACGCATGAATCAGCCCAAATAGGACCAGGTTCTCAACTTGCAGACATAACGAAAACAAAGTAATACACTTTCTCTGTCCAAAAACAAAGTCACTGCAAGACACCGCCGCCCGCCACCACCACCTCCAACAGCGGACAGCCCCACAAAGGACAGTGAGGCTGCGGGCCATCTTCCAGTTGAAATGCCAGTAGGTCCTCTCCTTACTCAGTGCTGTCGCTTGGCCCTCCACTTGGCTGTGTATCTTCTGATGGTTGGTTCCTGGAACGCACAGAGCATATATAAGCAATAGAAATATCAATTTATTCACAGAGCAATACTAGTAGACTCAAGGCAACCAAAATGAGTGTCTTTATAAGAGATCATACAAACACACACACAGAGAGAGGGATACTGCATCATAATAGATTCTAAACATCAAGAGGTAACAACTTCATGATGTCACAAAACATACACAAGAGCATGAAATTGACCAAAGAAAAGTACCAGGGCAAATTCTAACCTCAGCAGCAGCATAACGAGATACCATCAGATGCAATTAGTGCACTAAGATCAGGACAGCAGCTAGCAACTAAATGGAACACTTTCTAATCCTAAATATCAGGAACCAGAGCAGTACTCGTCAGCCAAAACCCAGACTGCCAAGTATCATATCAACATCTTGATCCCCAGAACACAGAACAAGCACCTAGAGGAGATAAGCGGGGAAGCAGAAGCTCGCCAAAAACACGTAGACATAGAGGAAAACCATTGCTCGCTGATGTCACAGCAAGGTCTACAACTGCTCATGAGGGGCGGTAGGCTGCAATGAGCACAACATCAGCACCACAACTTGTACCAACGTTAAGACACAGGTTAACATCCATCAAAAAAGCAATTAAGATTGCAGACAGAAAATATAAGCAAACTAGAATCCTACTTTCAACTAGAATCCTACTTTGTTTAGGGGGGCAAGTATATACGTATGTGTTACTCTCCCATTGACATTATTTTAGGCCTACTGTACTAATTGAAATGACACCCAGAAATAAAAGATACATCCAAACAGAGATGGGTTGCACTCCAAAAGTTCACAGGAAACAAGTCAGTTGCACCCAGAAATGCATATACAGATATTTACATCATTATTAGTGGAGTAGACATCAACTCATGGCATCACACATACATGCTATATGTTGGCTCAGGGACAGCCAACAGCGGTGAAAGCATCAGCAAAATTTAAGTCTCAGAATCTCAACTAACTCAAGCACACAAAACAACTTCTTAACACATGACCTCGACCATCTAACCTATCACACATGATCAACAAAAGAATCATTCATGAACCTTACCTGAACACCATCATCCACACAAGGCAATGCAAAGCTCACGTATAGTTGCATATATAACACATTATACTGAAACTCGTCTACTGCTTCAAGCATGGAACCCAAGATGTTTCCTAGGGAATATACAAGGATTACACAAGTAAAATTTCAGTGCACAAATCAGGTTCCTAAGTTTCTTCAATAGTGATAACATGATTCAAAAAAGAAGTTCACTTACACAAAAAAAAAGCACCAAAGAAAAACAAGCCAGTGGCAACCAAGCAATTACCTGCTCATTTACATTTTTTCTTGTAAGTAGAGAATCATTGGAAGATTAGACAATCACAAGTTACCTAGCAACAACTACCTAACCACATTCATGTAAGTAAGCAATGAATCATAGGTAATAGCAGTTCCTAATATGCAGATTTACAGCTCAAGTTGAACTTAAGTTCCAAACTATTCACCAGAAACACACAATTATGCATCCATCCATTGTAAAAATGGAGGATCACAGTACATTTCTGATGCGAAAATATTGCAGCATCTCAACGCTTTTCCAAGGAAAATGTTGTCATTAGGAAACTAATCTCAACATGCATTCCATGTTATTCTCAAGCATGCTAGCACTGGTGGAGCAAGCCCCGACGCTACCTATGCAAACCATATCCCTAGAATGCCATGGCATGATGGGACATATATCGGAGCAGAGAAGAAGAGATCACTTGAGATCGAATGTAGCCTACGCCAATCTTAGTGCACCAGGGCACCAACCATGACCACTGGCAGTGAGTGGAGAGTTCATTCACAAACACATATGAGCAAATGAAAAAAAGCTTTGGTGTCCATACCTCGGGCGTCTAGATCTCCTTGTAGAGCAGAGGAAGACGTGAATGACGTTGCCATAGAAGACCACACTTTCGTGCGATGGCCAGCTACAATAAGACACAACAAATTGTTGGAGATATGCCCAAGAGGCAATAATAAATGGTTATTATATATCTTTGTATTTATGATAATGTTTACATACCATGCTATAATTGTATTAACCGAAACATTGATACATGTGTGATATGTAGACAAACAAGAAGTCCCTAGTATGCCTCTTAAACTAGCTTGTTGATTAATGGATGATTAGTTTCATAATCATGAACATTGGATGTTATTAATAACAAGGTTATGTCATTGTATGAATGATGTAATGGACACACCCAATTAAGCGTAGCATAAGATCTCGTCATTAAGTTATTTGCTATAAGCTTTCGATACATAGTTACCTAGTCCTTATGACCATGAGATCATGTAAATCACTTATACCGGAAAGGTACTTTGATTACACCAAACACCACTGCGTAAATGGGTGGCTATAAAGGTGGGATTAAGTATCCGGAAAGTATGAGTTGAGGCATATGGATCAACAATGGGATTTGTCCATCCCGATGACGGATAGATATACTGGGCCCTCTCGGTGGAATGTCGTCTAATGTCTTGCAAGCATATGAATAAGTTCATAAGAGACCACATACCACGGTACGAGTAAAGAGTACTTGTCGGAGACGAGGTTGAACAAGGTATAGAGTGATACCGAAGATCAAACTGGACAAGTAAAATATCGCGAGACAAAGGGAATTGGTATTGTATGTGAATGGTTCATTCGATCACTAAAGTCATCGTTGAATATGTGGGAGCCATTATGGATCTCCGATCCCGCTATTGGTTATTGGTCGGAGTGAGTACTCAACCATGTCCGCATAGTTCACGAACCGTAGGTGACACACTTAAAGTTGGATGTTGAAATGGTAGTACTTGAATATGGAATGGAGTTCGAATATTTGTTCGAGTCCCGGATGAGATCCCGGACATCACAAGGAGTTCCGAATGGTCCGGAGAATAAGATTCATATATAGGAAGTCATATTCCAAGTTTGGAATTGATCCGGTGCATTTATGGCAGGTTCTAGAAGGTTCTAGAAAAGTCCGGAAGAAATCACCATGGAAAGTAGAGTCCCGAGGGACTCCACCTTGCATGACCAGCCAACCCTAAAGGGGAGGAGTCCATGGTGGACTCCCCTAGGGTGGCCGGCCAAACCCCCTCATGGAAAGGGGGAATCCCACCCCAAGTGGGATTCCCACCTTGGGTAGGTTTTCCCACATATGGGAGGTTTTAGTGTTGGGGTCTTATTCGAAGACTTGGACTAGAACTCTTGGTGCTTCCACCTATATAATGAGGAGGAGAGGGAGGGGGCCACTCTTTGGCTCAGCCTTGGCCGCACCCCTTAGAGGGCCGGCGCCCAACCCCCTCTCTCCCCAAACCCTAGCGGTCTCTCTCCTCCACCACATCCCGCACGCTTAGCGAAGCTCCGCCGGATTTCTCCACCACCACCGACACCACGCCGTCGTGCTGTCGGATTCAAGAGGAGCTACTACTTCCGCTGCCCGCTGGAACGGGAGGTGGACGTCGTCTACATCAACAACCGAACGTGTGACCGAGTACGGAGGTGCTGCCCGTTCGTGGCGCCGGAACCGATCGTGATCAAGATCTTCTACGCGCTTTTGCAAGCGGCAAGTGATCATCTACCGCAGCAATAAGAGCCTACTCTTATAGGCTTTGGAATCTCTTCAAGGGTTAGTCTTGATCATCCCCTCGTTGCTACCGTCTTCTAGATTGCATCTTGGCTTGGATTGCGTGTTTGCGGTAGGAAAATTTTTGTTTTCTATGCAACGTTATCCTACAGTGGTATCAGCCGTGTCTATGCATAGATGGTTGCACGAGTAGAACACAATGATTTGTGGGCGTTGATGCTCTTGTTATCTTTAGTTGAGTACTTTGCATCTTTGTGGCATAGTGGGATGAAGCGGCTCGGGCTAACTTTACATGACCGCGTTCATGAGATTTGCTCCACGCTCGACATGCAACTTGTATTGCATAAGTGGCTTTGCGGGTGTCTGTCTCTCCTACTATAGTGAAGATTCAAGTTATTCTTCTATTGACAACACTAGCATCACCGTTGTGGTTCATGTTCGTAGGTAGATTGGATCTTACTCGAAAACCCTAAACCACGTAAAATATGCAAACCAAATTAGAGAACGTCTAACTTGTTTTTGCAGGGTTTGGTGATGTGATATGGCCATAATGTGATGATGACTATGTATGAGATGATCATTATTGTATTGTGGCAACCGGCAGGAGCCTTATGGTTGTCTTTAATTTTCATGTTGAGTAGTATTTCAAAGTAGTTGTAATAGTTGCTACATGAGGTGAACAACCATGAAGCCGGCGCCATGAACCTTGACGCTACGCCGACGATGATGGAGATCATGCCCGAAGATGATGGAGATCATGTCCGTGCTTTGGAGATGAAGATCAAAGGCGCAAAGACAAAAGGGCCATATCATATCACATATGAATTGCATGTGATGTTAATCCTTTATGCATCTTATTTTGCTTAGATCGCGACGGTAGCATTATAAGATGATCCCTCACATTAATATCAAGATAATAAAGTGTTCTTCCCTCGTATGCACCGTTGCATTGTTCGACGTTTTGAAGCATCTCGTGATGATCGGGTGTGATAAACTCGACATACAACGGGTGTAAGCCATGTTGCACACGCGGAATACTTGGGTTTGCTTGACGAGCCTAGCATGTACAGACATGGCCTCGGGACAACGGAAACCGAAAGGTTGAACACGAGTCATATGGATGATATGATCAACATGTTGATGTTCACCATTGAAGCTACATCATCTCACGTGATGATCGGTTTTGATGTAGTGGATTTGGATCGTGTACCACTTAACAACTATGAGGGATGTTGTATTAAGTGGGAGTTCATTAGTAATTAGATTAAAACATGAACTAATTATCATAAACATAGTCTGAGTAGTATTTTGAATTAATTTTGTAGTATTGGCATCCGTTTACTACTATGCGCTAGTCTTGTTATTGAGATAGAAATACTGTTAAAATCTGATAAGAAACTTTACGGATTAGTACCGTATTGTTAAAGAATCAAGAATTGATTAAGTCCTATTGCAAACTTTTAGTGAAACTCACTTTGTTGATTCAGAGAGCTATGGTTTCAATTAGTACCTAAAGTTATCTTGTCTCCGTGAAACTTGAAGTTCAAATCTGTTTGAAAAATAAGGAGCTGAAAATTTAGTTTTCAGAAATAATCAAGGTATGAGATATATGTGATATCTAAGACCTTATTGCAAGATGATAGAATATAATTTGGTGAGACTACATAAACTCATAAGTTTTATGGGAATGTATGAAGGTTGAAGACGCCAGGCGTCACAATCCTCCAACTATTGGAGCACTAACGATATTCGCATATCCATGAAGTTATCATCCTTAGTATGCACCGTTGCTAAGACTCGTCGTATCGAAGCATCACGTGATGATCGGGTGTTATAGATTCTACGTGTGCTTACAATGGGTGCAAGCCAGATTTGCACATACAAATACTAAGGTTAAACTTTATGAGCCTAGCATGTACAGACATGGTCTCAAAAAGTTGTCATGAATTGATGGATAAAATTATGAGTGAAATTGTTCATCATAGTTACTAATAAGTGAAATCTAGAACACTTGTCATATGATGAACAACTTCAAAGTAAAAACCTCAAGGTTATTGGTATTTGACCAACAAACCTAGAAGTTATTGATGTTGAAGTGTTTTTCTGAATAATGAGGAAAGCTAAAAGAGAAACACAAAAGATATTCTGGCAGAAATAAAGAAAAGACTAGAAAGTCTAGCTCAGGTGTATATAAATGATATACATGTTATGGATGTATTCCTAGTTTAGTCACACAATGAAATTCTTGGGTATTAGTGCTTTATTGGTTGGTATGAAGTGTCATACAAAACAACACAATACAAGAATACAATGGCCTAAGTGACTGACAAGGAATATGATAGGTATGCACGTCTGGAACAAAAATAAAGTGTTATTATGTTCATCGTTGGCATTCTATCTAGCCCTTAGAATTTATAATAAAGAACTTAATAATTGTTATTTTGCTCTGGTCAAATAAAAACAATGAGTTGTTCAAATTATGACATTACTCCATGTATGATGGATAAGTTATTATAAATCTTAATGGTGAAACACACATACATAACACTGACGCTAAAATGCCATAAGGCAAATGATATGAATTCCACTTATTTGTGGAACCGCCATTTAGGTCATGTTAGAAAGGACGCATGAAGGAACTCCATGCAAATGGATTTTGGAGTCATTTGATTTTTGAATCGTTTGGCGCTTGCAAATCTTTTCTAAAGAGAATGACTAAAATACCGTTCATAGGCCAAGAGTTGAAACGGGCAACTAACTTAGTGGAAATATACATGATGATGTATGTAGTTCACTGGGCATAGTTGTGTGCGGGAGATTCTTCTACTTCATGAAAACTTCCAACAATGAATTGAGTATATATGTGGATATATTCAATAAGAAAGAAGTTTGAAACATTTGAATAGATTCAAATAAATTTCAGCATGAAGTGGAAATCATCGTAATAGAAAAGTCAAATATCTATGATTGGATCATGGTAGAAATATTTAAATTACGAGTTTTAGCGAACATCTAAGAGAGTTATGAATTTGTTCTACAACTCACATTTCTTGGAGTATCATAATGATGATATAGTATCCAAGATATGTATCCAAACCTTGTTGGATTAATGATGAGATAAAATATTATGACGCCATTATATTTTTGTGGATTATGCTTTAGTGACTACCGCTTTTACACTGAATAGAGCATCATCATGATCCGTTGAAATGACACCATACGAGTTATGGTATGGGTATAAACCCTAATAGTCTTTCTTTAAATTTTGGTCTAAGAGTTTACAACCAAAATCGGATGAATGTCTTTGTTGGTTATCCAAAGAATTAATTGGGAATTCTTCCCACGAGTCAAAGACAAAAGTGTTTGTCAATGTTTCTTATTTCCGAGAAATTGTTTCTAGTGAAGTATTTGAGTGGGAGGACAATATAATTTGATAAGGTTTATGAACTGAGCATAATGATCAGAGTAGCGCAGCATCGGAATTTGTTTCGAAGGCCACGACGATCATGGCTCCCATGACTACAAAGTGTTTTAGCCATGGAGATCGAAGTACATATTGAACCTTGTAGGTATGGTTTACTTTGTGATCAAATAAATGATTTGTGAACAAAGGATTGATTTTGAATAATGATAAACCAACTACAAACAAAGAAGTTATGATGGCCCTGACTCCGTTAAAATGGCTATACGCCATGAAATCCAAGATAGATAAATACTTTTTGAAAGTAAATGGATTTATAAAATTGATGGACTTGGATGGAATATCCTTAAAGAAGCTCGACTTGTCAAAAAATTGTTTACGACAAAGTTCAAAGAGTTGACTACGATAAGATTAGATCTTCCGTAGCAATGCTTATAGTCTATGTGGATTATTCTAGTAATCACTACATATTTCTTTTATGAGATATGCTAGTAGGATACATACAACAGAAGTGTATATTAAAGGTGTATACAAGATACAACCAAGAGTTTTGCTGGTCCGTGGAATACTAGATAGGTATACGAACTTCAATTGGATGAAGTAAGTATCACGGAGTTAGAATCTTCACCAGATGAAATAGTCAAAGAGTTTTTGATTTCATCAGAGACGATGAAGAGGCTTGCATTTGTAAGAAATTAAGTGGGAGCGCTAAGACACATTTATAATACTTTATGTAGGTGACATATAGTTGGTTATAAATGATGTAATTATATACTTGATTAAAAGGTTTCATTGAGAATTAACTTCAATGAAAGGATATGGACTGAAACAAATTTAGTGTCAAGATCTATGAAGATAGATTGAAACACATAAATAAGTTTAAGTCAAAGTACATATGATGGATATTGAAGTAGTTCAATATAGAAATATTAAGAAAATGTTCTTGTCATGTGAAGGTTTAACAAGACTTGAGTGTATGTGACACTCAATGAGTAAAAACACATGAGTGATTATAGATCACGAATAACATGTACACAATCAGATATCATGTGCTATAAAGTGTTATGAGCATATACCAGAATGATTCATATGATGATCATTGAACGACAGTAAGAATATCCTTAAGTACTTTAGAAGAACTAAGGATATATATATATATTTTTGTATGAAGAAATGACAAACAAATCGCTGTGTGTTACACCGATATTGGTTTTGTCACATATAAAATATAATTTCAAATCTCAAATTAGACTAAGTGTTGTTTAAAAGGTAGCACAATGAGCTAGAAGTTGTCTATGCTAGATTTAGAAGAGTTCTAAATATTGTGATGGATTCTACAAAAGAAGGCATATGTCATTGTTTTGACAATGACAAAGGATGTTAAAGTCAGGAGGTTCTTTGAGAATTTGGTGTAGTTCCGACAAAGTCAGAACTTTGAAGCTATATTGTGTGTGACAATATTAGTGACATATTTCAGACCGCGAAATTAACCAAGGAGGACTAAGCATATATGCCGAATCATTTGGAAAATGGGTGATGCTGAGACGCATATGAATTGCAAAATATTTCGAGCATGTCAAACGTTGACTAAAACCTCTCCCATGAGCAAAACATGATAAAGCACCAACAAGGTGTTATATCTTTACATATGTAAACTAGATTATTGACTCTAGTGCAAGTGGGAGACTGTTGGAGATATGCCCAAGAGGCAATAATAAATGGTTATTATATATCTTTGTATTTATGATAATGTTTACATACCATGCTATAATTGTATTAACCGAAACATTGATACATGTGTGATATGTAGACAAACAAGAAGTCCCTAGTATGCCTCTTAAACTAGCTTGTTGATTAATGGATGATTAGTTTCATAATCATGAACATTGGATGTTATTAATAACAAGGTTATGTCATTGTATGAATGATGTAATGGACACACCCAATTAAGCGTAGCATAAGATCTCGTCATTAAGTTATTTGCTATAAGCTTTATACATAGTTACCTAGTCCTTATGACCATGAGATCATGTAAATCACTTATACCGGAAAGGTACTTTGATTACACCAAACACCACTGCGTAAATGGGTGGCTATAAAGGTGGGATTAAGTATCCGGAAAGTATGAGTTGAGGCATATGGATCAACAGTGGGATTTGTCCATCCCGATGACGGATAGATATACTGGGCCCTCTCGGTGGAATGTCGTCTAATGTCTTGCAAGCATATGAATAAGTTCATAAGAGACCACATACCACGGTACGAGTAAAGAGTACTTGTCGAGACGAGGTTGAACAAGGTATAGAGTGATACCGAAGATCAAACCTCGGACAAGTAAAATATCGCGAGACAAAGGGAATTGGTATTGTATGTGAATGGTTCATTCGATCACTAAAGTCATCGTTGAATATGTGGGAGCCATTATGGATCTCCAGATCCCGCTATTGGTTATTGGTCGGAGTGAGTACTCAACCATGTCCGCATAGTTCACGAACCGTAGGGTGACACACTTAAAGTTGGATGTTGAAATGGTAGTACTTGAATATGGAATGGAGTTCGAATATTTGTTCGGAGTCCCGGATGAGATCCCGGACATCACAAGGAGTTCCGGAATGGTCCGGAGAATAAGATTCATATATAGGAAGTCATATTCCAAGTTTGGAATTGATCCGGTGCATTTATGGCAGGTTCTAGAAGGTTCTAGAAAAGTCCGGAAGAAATCACCATGGAAAGTAGAGTCCCGGAGGGACTCCACCTTGCATGACCAGCCAACCCTAAAGGGGAGGAGTCCATGGTGGACTCCCCTAGGGTGGCCGGCCAAACCCCCTCATGGAAAGGGGGAATCCCACCCCAAGTGGGATTCCCACCTTGGGTAGGTTTTCCCACATATGGGAGGTTTTAGTGTTGGGGTCTTATTCGAAGACTTGGACTAGAACTCTTGGTGCTTCCACCTATATAATGAGGAGGAGAGGGAGGGGGCAGCCACTCTTTGGCTCAGCCTTGGCCGCACCCCTTAGAGGGCCGGCGCCCAACCCCCCTCTCTCCCCAAACCCTAGCGGTCTCTCTCCTCCACCACATCCCGCACGCTTTAGCGAAGCTCCGCCGGATTTCTCCACCACCACCGACACCACGCCGTCGTGCTGTCGGATTCAAGAGGAGCTACTACTTCCGCTGCCCGCTGGAACGGGGAGGTGGACGTCGTCTACATCAACAACCGAACGTGTGACCGAGTACGGAGGTGCTGCCTTCGTGGCGCCGAACCGATCGTGATCAAGATCTTCTACGCGCTTTGCAAGCGGCAAGTGATCATCTACCGCAGCAATAAGAGCCTACTCTTATAGGCTTTGGAATCTCTTCAAGGGTTAGTCTTGATCATCCCCTCGTTGCTACCGTCTTCTAGATTGCATCTTGGCTTGGATTGCGTGTTTGCGGTAGGAAAATTTTTGTTTTCTATGCAACGTTATCCTACACAAATTAGGAAGTCAGAACATGCGGGAAATGTAGAGGAAGGAAGAAATTCGAGTTAAACATATAACGAACCACTCACTTGCTAAAAGAGCTAGTGCGTTTACAAACAAATCAGCAATAATGGAGACTGAAAATCTAGTAAGGCAAGCAATTGTTGCATAGATACCAAGTGCAAGGAGGCCGTGTAGAAACCGAACAAATGTCAAGAGGGATTGAAGAATTAATATGACAGAAACTTAAATGGGAGGACCAGAACAAGAAGTACAATCCATGAGCTGCCATATATCTGATGCCACTGCAAGGCATTACACAGAAGACTACAATTTTAAGAAAATATTTGATGTAAAGCAAAACCCAAACAAAAGCTTATAGGACCAAAAAGAGGCACTCATTGGGAAAACTTTATGCTTTTAATCCAAAAATCTGGAGATCCTCAGCTTAACATCACAAGGCATAAAACAGAATCTTATAGGACTCTCAGCAGCCCAAACACACACAAAAAGTTGACACCATCAGAAACAACTCCCAGAGAAAACCTCCGCCGCAAAAGAGAGAATGGCAGCCTAAATAGAAAGACTGAAGCTCTATTTTTGCCCATCACAAATGGAAGACACAATCCAACTGAAGAACAACATTCACATGGCCTAAGCAATAGCACTTCAAGAAAATGGTAAATCTTTCACCATTATCAACTCTACTAAATGCAACTCTAGAAGCAAAGCTAATTGCAACATAAATACAATAAAACTGAATCAACGAGTAATGGAACATCAAAAGACCCAAGTATTATGATGAAGGAATTTCAAAGATAGCAAGATATAGCTATTTTCACCTCTTTTGCATTAAAGTGTGATCTGGGGCCGCTAGTTTGGAAAAACAAAGAAAGAGGATATAGAAATACTTAACCAGTTGTTGTTTGTGAGTACTAGTACGACGAAATCAACTACTAGCCAAGTAGCAGTTATCTACCATGTCATTGTTCAGTGCTGAATTATCTTTGGATTGTAAGCATAATGTTTGCAAAGTGTATTACATTAGGAAAACCGTACACTTTTAATCCAAAAAGTTGGAGATCCCCAACTTATCATCAGGTAGCATACAAGAAAGCTTAAAGGACTCCCAACAGCACAACCACAAAAGAAACAAACTAGAAAGAATAAGAAACAGCTCCTAGAGAAAATCTCCACTAAAGAAGAGCAAAACGAAACAAGAATAGGAAGACTAAAGATCTATTTTTTGTCCATCACAAATGATAGAATCAATCCAGTTGAAAGAACACTCTCATGGCATAAGAATCAACGCTTCATATTAGAAAATGGTTTAGCTCTACTAAATGAAACTCGATCTAGAGGAAACATAAATATACACTAAAACTGAACCTAAAACAGCATTGTATTACATCCACATTCTATTGAATCAAAAAGGAGCATAAAGCTCCAGATTTCGTTCACCGATGTGGCTCCATCCGCAAATCCTCTTAGAGGCGACAATAGCCATGCAAAGTTCATCAAGGTATAGTATGACTTACATGAGCTGTGTTGGTATATTTCATTCCTCAAATCCTCTTGCACAGGCTCGGCATCGTTACTATCCATCAGCGCTGGATCTATGTCTTCTTGCACCAACTCTGTCGATGAAAGTTTGGTCCCTAGGACTTCCTGTGTTGCTCCATCTCCAACAAACAATCAACAATGAAACTGAAACAAACAGTAATGGAACGTCAAAAGATCTGTTATGATGAAGGAATTGCAAAGATACCAAGATAGAGCTATTTTCACCTATTTGAATTTAAGTGTGTGATGTGGGGGTGTTAGTTTGGAAAAAAGGAAAGAGGTTATACAAATACTTAACCAGTTGTTGTTTGTGAGTACTAGTAGGATGAAATCAACTACTAGCCAAGTACGAGTTATCTACCATGTCATTGTTCAATGCTGGATTATCTTTGGATTATAAGCATAATGTTTCCAAAGTGTACTACATTAGCAAAACCGTATGCTTTTAATAAAAAACGCTGGAGATCCCCAACTTAACATAAGGAAGCATAAAAGATAGCTTAAAGGACTCCTAGCCCAACCAGAAGAGAAACTAACTACAAAGAATAAGAAACCGTTCCTAAAGCAAATCTCCACTGTAGAAGAGCAAAAGGAAACAAGAATAGAAAGGCTGAAGTTCTATTTTTTGTCCATCGCAAATGCCAGAAACAATCCAGCTGAAAGAACACTCTCATGGCATAAGAATCAACACTTCATATTAGAAATGGTTCAGCTCTACTAAATGCAACTCCAAAGGCAACACAAATACACTAAAATTGAACCTAAACCAGCATCTTATTGCAGACACATTCTATTGAATCAAAAAGAGCATAAAGCTACAGATCTCGTTCAGCTATGCGGCTCCATGTGTGAATCCTCTTAGAGGCGACAATAGCTACGTAAAGTTCATCTCAGTATAGTATGACTCACATCAGCTGTGTTAGTATATTTCATTAAGCAAATCCTCTTGCATGGGATCTGCATCGCTACTACCCATCAGTGTTGGATCTATATCTTCATGCACCAACTCCGTAGATGAAGGTTCGGTCCCTAGGACTTACTGTGTGGCTCCATCTGCAACAAACAATGAGCAGTGCTATGATTAGCATGTTCGAAATGCAGCTTACGGAACCAGACAAGTGCACATCTAACCTAAACACCTAAGATTTGCATTTGTGTAAGCAAATACTCCCTCCGTTCTACAAATAATTGACTCAGCTTTTTCTAGATACAGAATCTAGACAAAATAGAGTCACATATTTATGGATACAGGGAATAATAACATGCTTGGTTCACCTCTGGTATGAATTCTTCCACTAGCTATTTATGCAGCTGTGTACGATCTTCTCATCTAGCAATCCTCTCCCTCAATTCAAAAATGCATCTCTGAGACAAGAAAGGGCAGTGTGTTAGTGATGAATACATAGGTACATGAAGACCAAATTCAATAGACATAACTGAAGTAACAATCTCTGTGATATACACAGCTAGGTGTCAAGACATGCCTAACTAAAAATGCAAAGAACCTACCGAACTAGGTGTCAAGACATGCCTAACTAAAAATCTATTGAAACTTGTGAAATCGCACAAGGACACATTAGTAATCATGCATCCAACAACCTACCGATGTATGATGCATCCTAAGATAACTCTACATGCAAAGAAAAATGATTCATCTACTACTAATGGCAGGAATAGCAAATTCGGTACGTATCACAGCTTGTGGAGGTCGTCATCATCTGGTTCCTACCCCAATTTTGCAAGGAGATCGACATCTTCGGTTCCTGCAATAAGCATTGTTTGGTGAAACTAGCTACAATTTTAAACTTAAGATGCAACAGAGAGAAACGACATAAAAATCAGGTGCAAGAATTGATTTTTTTGGGGAAAGGATTCACAAATAGCCATGTGGCAGTAATCAAAAACAAATTCATGACAAAAAATGAATACTAGGTCCTTGGCAATACCATGTAGCATTAAAAAAAAGTCACAAACATCATAAGAAAAGGATTCACAAATACCACAATAAGAACACATAGTTGCAATTAAATCACGTGCCACCATCCGGATGAAATCACAGCCAATAGTTGTTCAGCAAGAAAGTAATACTAAATTTAGGAGCATGAGTATAAACTCTAACACCCTTATTCATTTTAGACATTAGAGGCAAATACAAACATGTAGCATATACACAACATCACCGGCAGCATAATCCAGTACCAGAAAAGCTCTACTCATAATTAAATGTTCACTGACTTGATGGATAGACACAGGACATCGACTCACGAAATCACCTAAAAAAATGTAGCCGAAACTGAAACATGACAACCATGGTGTTGCGGCGCAGTGACCTCACCGTCATGGCCTATAAACTCCAATGCCTCTTGCCAGTGTCCTTGTACAACTCCAAATTACAGCCAAGCTTCCGGTGTCCTTGTACAACTCCAATGCCTCTTGCCATGTCACTTCCTGCATAAAGAGAGTATAGTTAAATTACTTATGCTTGTGAAATAATCATAAGAAATTTAAATGATCAGTACAGAAGAAAGGCATCAAACTAGCATATGAAGACAAACCGCAGCAGTTTTCTTTAACGCATTTCTTTAAAAAGAGGAAAAGAATCTGATTGCTGGCTTTTTTTTTTTGCATCTGACTGATATTTTATCGATGCCCTTGTATATTAAGTGGAGGCACATACTCTAGAATAGTATGATAATTCATAGCATGATTATCCAGCTAAATGCATTTCTTTTAAAAAACAAGACAGTACTACACAACCAATCTTGGTTCAACAATAATAATGCGAACAATAAAGTAAAATCAATGACCATTAAAAAGAGAACTTTCGATCCTAAATTTTCAGTCTTAAAAGCTACACTTTAAATAACAGTGCTCAGCCTCTATACAGATCAATCCTAAATCCTAAAATTCAGAATTCTAGACATGTACATTCCCTAAGTTGTTGAACACTAGACAATACAATCGATTTTTCACATCCGTGCCTAAAAGATTCAGATGCTAACTAAGGAAGACAGAACTCTAGAATGTACACCAAGAACAAACAGGAAAATTCATATACTAAAGTGAATTAAATAAAGAGAACTTCTAATCCTTGAGCAAGAAAATACTATTGTCAAACAGTTCTTATGTGATTCCATGCATTAAAATAGGGCTACACTTTCCTTATTGCAATGAAATAGCAATCGACAGAAATTGATATGAAATCATGATTCGGCAGATTCATGTAAACATGTAGTATTTTTTGAATTTGTTTTATCAATCTGCAATGAACAACAAGCAGGCAGCAACAATACCGTGTATTCATGCATCTTGATAGCTAGGACTAGCTAACTATGAACATCACAAGTTAACATTTAGACGAAGCCTAAACTAAAACGTATTTTGGGTGTGCATCTACCTCACATGGACATGGGTAGCTCAAAATCTGAAGTTTTCACCTAAAGCTCTGTACTGATGCGCTTGTTGTTAGCACACATCAAAACGCAAATTGTAAATACATCGTAGATACACATCGCACCAAACAAGGAATCACGACATCAGGTTTTAAAACAACATGAGACTACTAGACAAAAACCTTGGTTTAACAATTGAAGTGCTAGCGATAAAATAGAATCAATTATCATTGAAAATGGGACTTCATATCCATGTAACTGAAATAGATAGCCTATCACTATCAGTGTGTAAGAACTAACATTTATGTACATGAGTGAACATGTGAGTTAACTTCTTTACTAAGATACTTCATTTCTAAATTCCGGATTGACAGATCTTTTTGTTGGCACACTGCAAAAATAGATGGTTCATAAACCTGATGCATACAACCAGCGAACTCTCTATGCTACACATAGATACAAAACACACAAAACTGATGCATGCAAAAAACGCAATTATCATAAAATTCAGAACAAAAATATTTCATATAAATGTACCCAGATTTAAGTTGAGACTTGATCAAGAAGAAATCACATGCCACCATCCGGATGAAATCACATCGAATAGAGCAAGACTTGATCAAGAAGAAAGCAGTACCAAATTTAGGAACATGAGTATAATCTATAATACCCTTATTCATTTTAGACATTGGAGGCAAATACAAATAGGGAGAATATAAACAACATCACCGACAGCACAATCCAGTACCACAAAAGATCCACACATATTAAAACGTTGACGGACTTGTCGACCAGACACAGGACATCGAATTAGGCGATCACCTGAAAATATTGCAGACAAAAAACAAGATAGCACAACCACCGCGGTTGCGGAGCAGTGAACTCGCCATCACAGCCTGTACAACTCCAATGCCCCTTGCTAGTGTCCTTGTACAGCTCCAAATTACCAATCTTTTCGTGTCCTTGTACAATAATAATGCCTCTTGCCATGTCACTTCCTGCATAAGGAGAGTATAGTACAAATTACTTGTGCTTGTGAAATAATAAGAAATTTAAATGATCTAGTACAGAAGAGAGGCATCAAAGTAGCACATGAAGACAAATTGAAGCAATTTTCTTCACCGAATTCGTTTAATAAGAGAAAAAGAATCCGACGGTTGGCTTTTCTGCATGCAACTGTTTCATTTTGGAATCGGTGCCCTTGTATATAAAGTGGAGGCCCATACTCTATTATAGCATGACAATTCATAGGATGATTATCCAGCTAAATGCATTTCTTGTAAAACAAGAGGATAGTACTACACAACCAACATCTTGGTTCTACAATACTAATGCAAAAAATAAATAAAATCAATGACCATTAAAAAGAGAACTTTTAGATCCTAAAGTTTCAGTCTTAAAAGCTTCACTTTAAATAACAGTGCCCAACCTCCTCTGTACACATCAATCGTAAATCCTAAAATTCAGAATTTTACACATGTACATTCACTAAGTAGCTGGACACTAGATAATTCACTTGATTATTCACATCCATGCCTAAAAGATTCAGATGCTAACTAAGCAAGATAGAACTCTAGAACGTACACCAATTCATGCATCTTGATAGTCAGGACTAGCTAACCGTGGACACCATGAGTTATTGTTTAGAGGAAGCTTAAACTAAAACCGTATTTGGTCGTGCATCTACCTCACATGGTCGTGGGCAGCTAAAAATCTGAAGTCTTCACCTAAATCTCTCTACTGACCTGCTAGTTGTTAGCATGCATCGCAATGCAAATTGTGAATACAAATGCGAACTCTTGGAAGATACACATCACACCAAACTAAGGAACCAGAGCATCAGGTTTTAAAATAACAAGAGAGTACTAGAAATAGATGGCCTATCACTATCAGTGTATAAGCACGAACATTTATGCACATGAGTGAACATGTGAGTTAATTTCTTTAGTAAGATACTTCTTTTCTAAATTCTGGATGCACGGATAGAAATTTTTGTTGGCACTCTGCAATGGCTAATAAAACCTGATACATACAACTAGCCAACTCTCTATGATACACATGGATGCAAATCACACAAACTTGATGCATGCAAAAACACAATTATCATAAAAATTCAGAACCAACAGTTATCATATAAATGTGACCATATTTAAGTTGAGACTTGAGAGCATCAGGTTTTGTAATGCACATAAATTTCTGAAAGCTTCTCTTCCAAGTTTTGTGGCTCGTCAGGTTTTCTAATACACCCGAACAAATCCTACACACTTGTATACTATTCTCGCATGTTCACTAAAATAGAACAAATTCCACAAACATTTGTATCACACAAGTCAGTCGAGAAAAGAAATAGCCATCAACGGAAATAGATATCAAATTTTGATTCAGCACATGCATATAAACATGTAGTACGCGTATTTCGAATTTGGTTTATTATTCTCCAATGAAGAGAAAATGGGCAGCAGTAGCACCTTGACAGCTCATACTAGCTAATTCTGCACATCAACAGTCTATGTTTAGATCTAAACCAAAACGTATCAGGATGTATCTAGCACGCGCAGAAATAGTAGACACCTAGAAATCTGAACTTTTCACCGAAAGATCTGTACTGATGTGCTACCTGTTAGCACGTACACATCATACTGCAAGTTCTGAATAGGGATGCCAGCTCTTGGCAGATCCACATCCCAGTGATGTGGAAATTAAGTTGCCAAAAAGGGTTCATTGCAGGAGATATATCTTATCCCGTAACCTGAGATGTCGCATGTACATGCACGATCAAATACACGACTATCTTTAGGAGCTTAAATCAATTGATCAAGGAGTAGCACTAGTCCACGCGCTCGCTACATTGATCAGAAATCATACTAGGTAGCTTGTACAAGGAGATGAACTTCAAATAGATCAAGGAGAATAGGATTTTATACCTCAAGTCGTTCGAACACAGGTAGCAGCAGCCTGCGCCGTCCTGCAAGAGAAGCCCGGTTCGTGACGGCGGCTCTAGTCGTCGGCGCCGGGATGAAAGCACCGTTGTACGTGGCCACCGTCCGCCGGCGAGCCGAGCCTCTCCTCCCGCTCGATCTCTCCGTCTCCCACCACCACTCGGCTGCTGCCATAGGAGGCGAGGGTGAAGGTGGAGGCCGGCTTGGATAGGGAGCGACGACGAGGAGGGCCTGCCGGAACTGCAGCAACCCGCGGCGCCCTGACGCGCTCGCCAGCGGCCCCGAGGACGCCGAAGGCTGTGAGGACCGCGGCCTGCTGGCCGGCCGCATCTGCTCCGCGCCGTGCGGCCTCAGCCCCAACGGCTGCTGCGCCGCCGCCACCTCCACGGACGTCAAAGGCCGAGATTTTCTCCTCGGTAACGCCCGCTAGGGTTTGTGGTGGGGGCAGCAGATTCGTGGTGCTAGGTCCGGGATTTAGTGGAGGAGGACGAGATGGTGTTGTGCTGTGGTCTGCAGCGCCGGATCTGGCCGGAGCTGGCCGGGATCTGCCGGCAACGGAGCAGGCGGAATGGGGAAGGGGAGGAGAGGAGGAGGCGGTGCTGGGAGAGGAACGGGCGGTTCTGGTCGGACTCGGACTCGGACTCGATAGTGTTTGGTACGGGTACCCAATTTTCGCCTTCCCAAATATTCCCGCGCGTCCCAACTACTCGAATTTTCAGAATTCGAATTTTCCTGGCGGGCTAGAGAGGTGGGTTCTCAAATTTGGTTTGGCGCTCAATTTACTCGCGTACGGATATATACCACTTGTTATTCATAAATAAAGTATAGTAAATTCGTTAATACCCTGATGCCTACTACCTCTGGACTTAATTAATTGACGCCACCCTCTCCCTAATGACATGCATGGACAGGTCTCCCTCCGCGTCGATTAAATCTGACCGGAGGGAGTACTTCATAAATAAAGTAGTAAAAGAAACTTGTTATTCGTGTTTGAAGTGGTGGCAGGACGAGTTTGTGAATTTATGTTAACTATGGCACTTTTCGATAGTTTCGTTTAGACGCTTCTTTGATTAGAGGTTCTTGTGGTAAAAGTTGTAGGTTTGATCACAGCAATTCGTTCTCTCTTTTTTCTTTTCTTGTTTTGGTTTGTGACTAAGAATATATCCGTTCCTTTATCTCGAATAGCTGAACAGGGAGGCTTTTGCTCCGTATGGCAAAAAAAAAAGCTCTTTGATTAGAGGTTCTTGGGGTAAAAGTTATAGGGTTGATCACTGCAATTTTTTCTCCTTTTTTTTCTTTTCTTGTTTTGGTGACTAAGAATATATGTTCCGTTATCTCTGATAGCTGAACCGGGAGGCTTGTGCTCCGTATGTAAGAAATCTACATGACATATAATAGTACTGCACACAACCGTGTAAAAATCTAAGCACACTCTCTTGCACATTTCGTCGAATAAACTTTGTTGAGTCGTGCAAAAAAAACTAAGTGACGTGTAACATCTATGTCGCCTGCCAGTCGGCTATGCGGAGTCAGACCCATAGTTAGGCGATGCCAAGCTAGAGAAACCTCGAGCCAAAATGCTTGACTCTTTCTAGGCAAATCCTTCGTTGAAGACGGAAAGAGCACCTAATGAACTCAGGGGGTACGCAAACACAAGAACGTGAAGACATATATTGATTATTTTCAGTGAAGCCGAAAGACGGGACATGACCAAGACTATGGGGCACCGAGGTGTAATCTCCATGTTCAAAAACAAGCATCAAGCAAAGGCGGACCCATAATTGTTTTGAAATCTGAGCACACAACAAGCTCCAGACAAATTCTAAGAGAGCAAATAAAAGAGCCCATATTTTCTCAGGTCGTCCAGCACTGAAGCTCGGGCAACTGCCCAGTCAACAGGGATGTTGGTTCCGCCCATGGCATCAGCTGTATTATGCAAACCATTGCATTGTTTCATGTCACTGGAGATATATTTCAACTTAAGAAGATTGACACGAAAAGGTATGCCGAACAAACTATGTCGACTACCGAAAAGTGTCACGGGATGACATAGATTCTAGCGTAGATGTAAACACCTTGAGTGAACCGGTAGTGGCATCTCCAGCGGCGCGACGCAAACGAACGATGAGCGACCGTTTGTGTCCGCCGTGACCGGAAATGCGTTTGGCACCACCTCCAGCGGGGCGACGCAAAGTGACCGGGTCCGCGGAGACGCAAACCTGGCCCAAATATGCGCCAGGTTTGCGTCTCGGCGGACGCTGCGCGGACGCGCAAAGTGTCCGCTCGGTCCTCGCACGTGCCCGCCTGCAGCGGCACCTGTCTTCCGCCTTTTCGGGCGGCGCGCTGCAGCCTTTGCAGGGCCGTGTTAATGGCGTGCCTCGGCTCGCGAGCGTGCGCAGCTAGTAGGCGTTGCATTGGCAAGCCATTGAAGGCGAGATGGCATCGGAGCCTCTTAAAGGGATGCTGTCGGCGCCCATTTCCCGACCAAAACCATTGCCAAATCCCACAGTATCCACCACACCGACGCCATGGGGAAGAAATGTTGGCCGTTCCGGAAGACGAAGAACGACCAGGAGGCAAGCGGCTCGCGTTCCGGCAAGAAGGCACGGGTCGGCCGGTACGTCCGCGTTGACCTCGCGCGGCTATGGGAGGAAAACCGGCCGGTACCATGGCCGGACGCGAACTTGCCCGGAGGGGGCTGGTACCTGAACTCGCGGCGCGTGCCGGCCCCCCCCGTGCCGCGCGCGGGCCGAGCGGCGGGACGAGGTGCGCCGCCACCGAGCGATCTTGCCGCCGGATCTACGGGAGGATCCGGTGTACGCGCTAAACTCCTACAACTGGATTTCCTTCGGACGGGAGTTCGCGCGCGGCGCCGCGCTGCCTACCTCGCCGACGTAGACTACTTCGAGCGCGAGATCGCCGCCGAAGAAGAAGAGAACGACCAGGAGGATGCGGACGAGGACGAGGACAGCGACATGACCATGGCGCAGTACGACCACGACGACGGCGGGCCGGCGTGGGATCCGGAGACCCAGCCGCCGGACATTTCAGAGGAGGAGGTCATTGCCATGGCACTGGCTAACAGCGAGCAGGACGAGCTCAACGAGCTAGCTTTGTGGGACGGGCTCGCAATCCAGCTCCGCGAGCGCTGGAGAGGCCAGCGACTCCTCCGGCCACGCCGACGCGTTCCAACGTCCGCGCTCCGCCTGCTGCTCCAGCGTGGGATCCCTGGCCACAGCCTCCTGCCCCGTGCGGCGGTACCTCCTCCACCGCCGGCCTACGAGCTTCCATGGCTGACGCCGCAGCTGATTGACCTCGTCAGCGACGACGACCAGTAGATAGCGCGTATTAGCACGCCCTTCTGGCTTTTTTATGTCTTTTTTTCCATGTAAATTATGGCGTATGAATGAAAAAAAATTATGCGTCGTGCCGCTGGAGCCACCCCCGACGCAAACGGATGCCCGAACGGTTTCGACCATTTGACCCGACGCAAACGGACACGACGTGTCCGTTTGGACGTCCGAAATGCGTCGCGTCACTGGAGATGCCCTGAAGACGGCGGACAACCTATGGAGTCGATACCACACAACCTACATTATCGTGATGTTTGTGTCACACACCTGAAAGATGATGTGAAGTCAAACGCAAAATGAGAACACAGCTAGAGAAACCTCAAACCGAAAGGCTAGACTCTAGGTGTATGCTTCGCTGAGAAACTCACTGCCACCGAACGAACCAACGGAAAGTACATACACGAGCACGACCATGCAAGAGAGGATGGTTTACGACCATTTTTCTATTGATTCCAGGGAGAGGATGGTTTGCACTTTGGTAAGTGTTTTTTTCTTCTTTGAAGTGGGAATATATGATTTGATGCATGTGTTATCCGGATGCCCAAAAAAGAGAAAAAGATATCGACTTTTTGATGAACTTTTGATTATGTAGGCTAAGCAAATTAAGCCAGTTTGGAAGTCCATTTTGACATGCACATGCATATATATATATATATATATAGCGCGGGTTGAGCAAAACCAGAATCGATGTAGCGAGCTAGTTTGGTGATTATCTTAACTAATAATAATCCATGTTTAGTGGCTTTGCCTATGCATGCATACGTGTACTGAGAATGTCAAGGTGTTACGGGCTAGCTAGTTGTGGCCCGTATGTACGGAAGTACAGGCAGCAGCAACGTAACAAAATGGCTGTCTAGATGGCGTTGTTTCTTTTTTTTTCCTAACAAAATGGCTGTCTAGTAGTAGCTAGTCACGGCCGGATGGAGATGGAGTACGTAGTATTTCTTCGTTCCTACAAATATACTTTACGTACGTACTCATCTTGTACGTGTCACTAGTGGAAAAAGGGCTAACTGTGGCGCACCGAATCTTGATTCTGTGGCGCATATGGCCGTCGCCACAGTTGCCACGCGACTAGTATTAGAATTCTGTGGCGCACGAGCGGGTGCGCCACAGAAGTTTGGAATTCTGTACGAATCTGCGTGGCGCACCATTGATAGTGCGCCACAGAATTTGGCGCCGATTTTGTGGCGCACTACCTTTCCATGCGCCACAGAATATTTATAAGTTTTTGTGCGCATTCATGCGCCACAGAATGTTAATTTTTGGATTTTCGAATTTTTTCCATTTCTGCAGTATATAGTGAGAGAGAAAGAAAAATTAATTTTTTAGCTCATATATACATAAGTTTAGCTTGGTTGCCCCACCCTAAGAAATTGTTCTAGATCCGCCACTGGCGCCTAGGGTTTGGCAGAAGCTTCGAGAGGCGTTCGTGCCAGTGGACTGAGGTGACACGTTGGAAATTGATGGGGCCGAGGGAGAACGATGGGTCCCCATTAATAAGGATTGTATGCAAATGGACCGCATGGACCCTCCCATCTTCTTGCCTCCCTCGATGTCCGTGAAAACCGCAAACCCAACCCAAATTTGGGTTGGAAATGCGGGCTAGCCGGACACAAACGACGGTTCGTTTGCAGTTCGTCGCTGGGCCTTGTCTTTAGGCAAATCGAACAACAGCCTGCATGATATGTCCGTTTGCATTGGCCCGTTAGAGATATCCTAATGCCGGCGACTTGCTAGGATCTGATGGTTGTGTATGGTGCGGAAACTTGAGAAACTCCCTTGCTCTCAAAATTTGAAAAAAAAGTAGCTACCTACATTGCCAAATGAGCGAATCAAACAACAACGTCTCGACCAGTTTAAACTCAGTGATCAGAAAAACCAATGATCATCAACGGAATAAACAAAAAATCATACGTATCAGAACATCAGATTCAGAAAGCAAACACCACACAATTCAAACCACACTGTCACCAACGGAGCTTCCTTCCGAATCACCTGAGAGTTGGTTTCGATTTGGCGCCTGGCGTGGACACGCGAGGGCTGTCCATGACGGTCTCGAACGCACCCACCAGCGCGCCCACCTTGCTCTTCTTCTTCTCCAGCAGCTTGCTCTTGGCCTCCTCCAGCACGTCGTTGCTCCGCGCCACCTCCTTCTTCTTCGGCTGCTCCTCCTGTCTCTGCTCCTTGCGCTGCCGCCGCCGCTATCCTCTCCACGATCGAATGGGTTCAGCTTCAGGTACTCAATCGACCGCCCATCCAGCCATACGAAACGCGTTGTGCTGTACTCTACGGTTGATGCTTGACGGATGTGCGCCGGTCGAATTATGTGCTCGCAGATGACACCAGGGAGCATCTGCTGGACGTGGACGGCGGCCTCGCCGGCGGGCCGAAGATACGGGTGCGCGGGCTGCGGCGGCGGTCGGAGGCGACCGGCCAGGAGATCCTGCGCGGGGTGGGCCTGGACGTGCCGCGCGGGGTGGTCATGGGCGTCATCGGCCCCAGCGGCAGCGGTGCCGATGATGCAGCAGGGCAGGCTCGTCTCCTCTCCTCGCCGACGCCAAAGTCCAAAGTCACAAGTCACGCGATAGCCGACACGCGGCAGGGTGACCATGGACTTGTATAAATAGACGGTTGTTTGGAGGGAACGCTGCTGGGTGGGAAGTTTTCGATCCTCACTACTAGTTTCATTACTCGTTGTGATGTGCTTGTTGAGGAGTTGATCAACGGTGGAGATGCAAAATGCCACGGATCACGGTGATGGATCATCAGTTTACTTTGCATGCAGGAGTAATTGTCCACCAGAAGTAATTGTCCACAGAGCGGGAATCGAGGTCTCAAAATGGACAACCAACCATTTAATTCCGCCTCCTAAACTTCCTCCCTGATTACTTTAATCAACCATTTACTCCGCCTCATAAAATTCCTCCCTGATTACTTCATTTATTGGTTATTGCAAGTCTAGAATCAAATCCGGTGCATGGTGCGCGTATTTGTTTTGGAGATATGCTGGGGCATTGCTGGTGAGCAGTGTATTTCCTACTATTGTCCGTTCATTTGATACCGATATAATCTTGATGAATCCTTGCTAGCACGAAAATAATCTGGGTGGATGGACCAACTCAACTGGGAAATCAATATTGGCCTCCCTTCGTGTAACAAGTTTCGTTCCAAGATATGCAAAAAAAGAGTAAACATAATAATGATGTGTTGTGCCTGTGCGAGCGAGAGGAGGAAGACAAGTCGATCGGTGCTAATCAATGCCATATGGGCATACGAGTACGGGTACTGGTGTACGAACTCCATCTACTCCCTCTACTAGTACCTAGCTATCTACTCAATATTCTCCAGCTCTATCGGTTTTGCAGGGAACAAATAGCTTGTACCTTTCATGCGATGTTTGCTCCAGATCGGTTGCAAATTTCCAAACGCATATAGCCCCAGCTGAACATAGTCTGCCTGTGTACATACCAAGAGGTGGCCTCACTTGCTGCTACTGAAGCTAACTATCGTTCAGGTTTAGGCTAGATATAGACTATCTAACTTGTTTTTTTATAGCAACAACTTCATTTAAAAAAACATGGAAATTGTGAGAAATAACACTAGTCAACAGATACATTGCTAAGCTAGTTAAGGAATAAAATAGTTAAAACTCTGGCATGACCTTTGCCATTTTCTGACATTTAGATCACAACAAAATTATTGAACAATACTGTTAAAACTAGAATTGTAAAGACAAGAGAAAAAGAACAAATAATCTAAAGTGTGTTCTTTATTAATGGTAACCAAGCCTTATATACATGGGGAACAGTCACCTTCAAAGGAGGCAATGGTTCATAAGCATCGCTTCAGGAGCAACCAACTAAAGGAGCAGAGATTATCCCCTCATTAACTGCTAGGATTAGTTATTTTACAAATACACGTGCATAAAGTCTTAACTCAGACATCACAACGCCAAAAGCTAACAAGAGCCCCTTAATTGTATTTGCAGCACACGCATGAATCAGCCCAAATAGGACCAGGTTCTCAACTTGCAGACATAACGAAAACAAAGTAATACACTTTCTCTGTCCAAAAACAAAGTCACTGCAAGACACCGCCGCCCGCCACCACCACCTCCAACAGCGGACAGCCCCACAAAGGACAGTGAGGCTGCGGGCCATCTTCCAGTTGAAATGCCAGTAGGTCCTCTCCTTACTCAGTGTTGTCGCTTGGCCCTCCACTTGGCTGTGTATCTTCTGATGGTTGGTTCCTGGAACGCACAGAGCATATATAAGCAATAGAAATATCAATTTATTCACAGAGCAATACTAGTAGACTCAAGGCAACCAAAATGAGTGTCTTTATAAGAGATCATACAAACACACACACAGAGAGAGGGATACTGCATCATAATAGATTCTAAACATCAAGAGGTAACAACTTCATGATGTCACAAAACATACACAAGAGCATGAAATTGACCAAAGAAAAGTACCAGGGCAAATTCTAACCTCAGCAGCAGCATAACGAGATACCATCAGATGCAATTAGTGCACTAAGATCAGGACAGCAGCTAGCAACTAAATGGAACACTTTCTAATCCTAAATATCAGGAACCAGAGCAGTACTCGTCAGCCAAAACCCAGACTGCCAAGTATCATATCAACATCTTGATCCCCAGAACACAGAACAAGCACCTAGAGGAGATAAGCGGGGAAGCAGAAGCTCGCCAAAAACACGTAGACATAGAGGAAAACCATTGCTCGCTGATGTCACAGCAAGGTCTACAACTGCTCATGAGGGGCGGTAGGCTGCAATGAGCACAACATCAGCACCACAACTTGTACCAACGTTAAGACACAGGTTAACATCCATCAAAAAAGCAATTAAGATTGCAGACAGAAAATATAAGCAAACTAGAATCCTACTTTCAACTAGAATCCTACTTTGTTTAGGGGGGCAAGTATATACGTATGTGTTACTCTCCCATTGACATTATTTTAGGCCTACTGTACTAATTGAAATGACACCCAGAAATAAAAGATACATCCAAACAGAGATGGGTTGCACTCCAAAAGTTCACAGGAAACAAGTCAGTTGCACCCAGAAATGCATATACAGATATTTACATCATTATTAGTGGAGTAGACATCAACTCATGGCATCACACATACATGCTATATGTTGGCTCAGGGACAGCCAACAGCGGTGAAAGCATCAGCAAAATTTAAGTCTCAGAATCTCAACTAACTCAAGCACACAAAACAACTTCTTAACACATGACCTCGACCATCTAACCTATCACACATGATCAACAAAAGAATCATTCATGAACCTTACCTGAACACCATCATCCACACAAGGCAATGCAAAGCTCATGTATAGTTGCATATATAACACATTATACTGAAACTCGTCTACTGCTTCAAGCATGGAACCCAAGATGTTTCCTAGGGAATATACAAGGATTACACAAGTAAAATTTCAGTGCACAAATCAGGTTCCTAAGTTTCTTCAATAGTGATAACATGATTCAAAAAAGAAGTTCACTTACACAAAAAAAAAGCACCAAAGAAAAACAAGCCAGTGGCAACCAAGCAATTACCTGCTCATTTACATTTTTTCTTGTAAGTAGAGAATCATTGGAAGATTAGACAATCACAAGTTACCTAGCAACAACTACCTAACCACATTCATGTAAGTAAGCAATGAATCATAGGTAATAGCAGTTCCTAATATGCAGATTTACAGCTCAAGTTGAACTTAAGTTCCAAACTATTCACCAGAAACACACAATTATGCATCCATCCATTGTAAAAATGGAGGATCACAGTACATTTCTGATGCGAAAATATTGCAGCATCTCAACGCTTTTCCAAGGAAAATGTTGTCATTAGGAAACTAATCTCAACATGCATTCCATGTTATTCTCAAGCATGCTAGCACTGGTGGAGCAAGCCCCGACGCTACCTATGCAAACCATATCCCTAGAATGCCATGGCATGATGGGACATATATCGGAGCAGAGAAGAAGAGATCACTTGAGATCGAATGTAGCCTACGCCAATCTTAGTGCACCAGGGCACCAACCATGACCACTGGCAGTGAGTGGAGAGTTCATTCACAAACACATATGAGCAAATGAAAAAAAGCTTTGGTGTCCATACCTCGGGCGTCTAGATCTCCTTGTAGAGCAGAGGAAGACGTGAATGACGTTGCCATAGAAGACCACACTTTCGTGCGATGGCCAGCTACAATAAGACACAACAAATTAGGAAGTCAGAACATGCGGGAAATGTAGAGGAAGGAAGAAATTCGAGTTAAACATATAACGAACCACTCACTTGCTAAAAGAGCTAGTGCGTTTACAAACAAATCAGCAATAATGGAGACTGAAAATCTAGTAAGGCAAGCAATTGTTGCATAGATACCAAGTGCAAGGAGGCCGTGTAGAAACCGAACAAATGTCAAGAGGGATTGAAGAATTAATATGACAGAAACTTAAATGGGAGGGCCAGAACAAGAAGTACAATCCATGAGCTGCCATATATCTGATGCCACTGCAAGGCATTACACAGAAGACTACAATTTTAAGAAAATATTTGATGTAAAGCAAAACCCAAACAAAAGCTTATAGGACCAAAAAGAGGCACTCATTGGGAAAACTTTATGCTTTTAATCCAAAAATCTGGAGATCCTCAGCTTAACATCACAAGGCATAAAACAGAATCTTATAGGACTCTCAGCAGCCCAAACACACACAAAAAGTTGACACCATCAGAAACAACTCCCAGAGAAAACCTCCGCCGCAAAAGAGAGAATGGCAGCCTAAATAGAAAGACTGAAGCTCTATTTTTGCCCATCACAAATGGAAGACACAATCCAACTGAAGAACAACATTCACATGGCCTAAGCAATAGCACTTCAAGAAAATGGTAAATCTTTCACCATTATCAACTCTACTAAATGCAACTCTAGAAGCAAAGCTAATTGCAACATAAATACAATAAAACTGAATCAACGAGTAATGGAACATCAAAAGACCCAAGTATTATGATGAAGGAATTTCAAAGATAGCAAGATATAGCTATTTTCACCTCTTTTGCATTAAAGTGTGATCTGGGGCCGCTAGTTTGGAAAAACAAAGAAAGAGGATATAGAAATACTTAACCAGTTGTTGTTTGTGAGTACTAGTACGACGAAATCAACTACTAGCCAAGTAGCAGTTATCTACCATGTCATTGTTCAGTGCTGAATTATCTTTGGATTGTAAGCATAATGTTTGCAAAGTGTATTACATTAGGAAAACCGTACACTTTTAATCCAAAAAGTTGGAGATCCCCAACTTATCATCAGGTAGCATACAAGAAAGCTTAAAGGACTCCCAACAGCACAACCACAAAAGAAACAAACTAGAAAGAATAAGAAACAGCTCCTAGAGAAAATCTCCACTAAAGAAGAGCAAAACGAAACAAGAATAGGAAGACTAAAGATCTATTTTTTGTCCATCACAAATGATAGAATCAATCCAGTTGAAAGAACACTCTCATGGCATAAGAATCAACGCTTCATATTAGAAAATGGTTTAGCTCTACTAAATGAAACTCGATCTAGAGGAAACATAAATATACACTAAAACTGAACCTAAAACAGCATTGTATTACATCCACATTCTATTGAATCAAAAAGGAGCATAAAGCTCCAGATTTCGTTCACCGATGTGGCTCCATCCGCAAATCCTCTTAGAGGCGACAATAGCCATGCAAAGTTCATCAAGGTATAGTATGACTTACATGAGCTGTGTTGGTATATTTCATTCCTCAAATCCTCTTGCACAGGCTCGGCATCGTTACTATCCATCAGCGCTGGATCTATGTCTTCTTGCACCAACTCTGTCGATGAAAGTTTGGTCCCTAGGACTTCCTGTGTTGCTCCATCTCCAACAAACAATCAACAATGAAACTGAAACAAACAGTAATGGAACGTCAAAAGATCTGTTATGATGAAGGAATTGCAAAGATACCAAGACAGAGCTATTTTCACCTATTTGAATTTAAGTGTGTGATGTGGGGGTGTTAGTTTGGAAAAAAGGAAAGAGGTTATACAAATACTTAACCAGTTGTTGTTTGTGAGTACTAGTAGGATGAAATCAACTACTAGCCAAGTACGAGTTATCTACCATGTCATTGTTCAATGCTGGATTATCTTTGGATTATAAGCATAATGTTTCCAAAGTGTACTACATTAGCAAAACCGTATGCTTTTAATAAAAAACGCTGGAGATCCCCAACTTAACATAAGGAAGCATAAAAGATAGCTTAAAGGACTCCTAGCCCAACCAGAAGAGAAACTAACTACAAAGAATAAGAAACCGTTCCTAAAGCAAATCTCCACTGTAGAAGAGCAAAAGGAAACAAGAATAGAAAGGCTGAAGTTCTATTTTTTGTCCATCGCAAATGCCAGAAACAATCCAGCTGAAAGAACACTCTCATGGCATAAGAATCAACACTTCATATTAGAAATGGTTCAGCTCTACTAAATGCAACTCCAAAGGCAACACAAATACACTAAAATTGAACCTAAACCAGCATCTTATTGCAGACACATTCTATTGAATCAAAAAGAGCATAAAGCTACAGATCTCGTTCAGCTATGCGGCTCCATGTGTGAATCCTCTTAGAGGCGACAATAGCTACGTAAAGTTCATCTCAGTATAGTATGACTCACATCAGCTGTGTTAGTATATTTCATTAAGCAAATCCTCTTGCATGGGATCTGCATCGCTACTACCCATCAGTGTTGGATCTATATCTTCATGCACCAACTCCGTAGATGAAGGTTCGGTCCCTAGGACTTACTGTGTGGCTCCATCTGCAACAAACAATGAGCAGTGCTATGATTAGCATGTTCGAAATGCAGCTTACGGAACCAGACAAGTGCACATCTAACCTAAACACCTAAGATTTGCATTTGTGTAAGCAAATACTCCCTCCGTTCTACAAATAATTGACTCAGCTTTTTCTAGATACAGAATCTAGACAAAATAGAGTCACATATTTATGGATACAGGGAATAATAACATGCTTGGTTCACCTCTGGTATGAATTCTTCCACTAGCTATTTATGCAGCTGTGTACGATCTTCTCATCTAGCAATCCTCTCCCTCAATTCAAAAATGCATCTCTGAGACAAGAAAGGGCAGTGTGTTAGTGATGAATACATAGGTACATGAAGACCAAATTCAATAGACATAACTGAAGTAACAATCTCTGTGATATACACAGCTAGGTGTCAAGACATGCCTAACTAAAAATGCAAAGAACCTACCGAACTAGGTGTCAAGACATGCCTAACTAAAAATCTATTGAAACTTGTGAAATCGCACAAGGACACATTAGTAATCATGCATCCAACAACCTACCGATGTATGATGCATCCTAAGATAACTCTACATGCAAAGAAAAATGATTCATCTACTACTAATGGCAGGAATAGCAAATTCGGTACGTATCACAGCTTGTGGAGGTCGTCATCATCTGGTTCCTACCCCAATTTTGCAAGGAGATCGACATCTTCGGTTCCTGCAATAAGCATTGTTTGGTGAAACTAGCTACAATTTTAAACTTAAGATGCAACAGAGAGAAACGACATAAAAATCAGGTGCAAGAATTGATTTTTTTGGGGAAAGGATTCACAAATAGCCATGTGGCAGTAATCAAAAACAAATTCATGACAAAAAATGAATACTAGGTCCTTGGCAATACCATGTAGCATTAAAAAAAAGTCACAAACATCATAAGAAAAGGATTCACAAATACCACAATAAGAACACATAGTTGCAATTAAATCACATGCCACCATCCGGATGAAATCACAGCCAATAGTTGTTCAGCAAGAAAGTAATACTAAATTTAGGAGCATGAGTATAAACTCTAACACCCTTATTCATTTTAGACATTAGAGGCAAATACAAACATGTAGCATATACACAACATCACCGGCAGCATAATCCAGTACCAGAAAAGCTCTACTCATAATTAAATGTTCACTGACTTGATGGATAGACACAGGACATCGACTCACGAAATCACCTAAAAAAATGTAGCCGAAACTGAAACATGACAACCATGGTGTTGCGGCGCAGTGACCTCACCGTCATGGCCTATAAACTCCAATGCCTCTTGCCAGTGTCCTTGTACAACTCCAAATTACAGCCAAGCTTCCGGTGTCCTTGTACAACTCCAATGCCTCTTGCCATGTCACTTCCTGCATAAAGAGAGTATAGTTAAATTACTTATGCTTGTGAAATAATCATAAGAAATTTAAATGATCAGTACAGAAGAAAGGCATCAAACTAGCATATGAAGACAAACCGCAGCAGTTTTCTTTAACGCATTTCTTTAAAAAGAGGAAAAGAATCTGATTGCTGGCTTTTTTTTTTTGCATCTGACTGATATTTTATCGATGCCCTTGTATATTAAGTGGAGGCACATACTCTAGAATAGTATGATAATTCATAGCATGATTATCCAGCTAAATGCATTTCTTTTAAAAAACAAGACAGTACTACACAACCAATCTTGGTTCAACAATAATAATGCGAACAATAAAGTAAAATCAATGACCATTAAAAAGAGAACTTTCGATCCTAAATTTTCAGTCTTAAAAGCTACACTTTAAATAACAGTGCTCAGCCTCTATACAGATCAATCCTAAATCCTAAAATTCAGAATTCTAGACATGTACATTCCCTAAGTTGTTGAACACTAGACAATACAATCGATTTTTCACATCCGTGCCTAAAAGATTCAGATGCTAACTAAGGAAGACAGAACTCTAGAATGTACACCAAGAACAAACAGGAAAATTCATATACTAAAGTGAATTAAATAAAGAGAACTTCTAATCCTTGAGCAAGAAAATACTATTGTCAAACAGTTCTTATGTGATTCCATGCATTAAAATAGGGCTACACTTTCCTTATTGCAATGAAATAGCAATCGACAGAAATTGATATGAAATCATGATTCGGCAGATTCATGTAAACATGTAGTATTTTTTGAATTTGTTTTATCAATCTGCAATGAACAACAAGCAGGCAGCAACAATACCGTGTATTCATGCATCTTGATAGCTAGGACTAGCTAACTATGAACATCACAAGTTAACATTTAGACGAAGCCTAAACTAAAACGTATTTTGGGTGTGCATCTACCTCACATGGACATGGGTAGCTCAAAATCTGAAGTTTTCACCTAAAGCTCTGTACTGATGCGCTTGTTGTTAGCACACATCAAAACGCAAATTGTAAATACATCGTAGATACACATCGCACCAAACAAGGAATCACGACATCAGGTTTTAAAACAACATGAGACTACTAGACAAAAACCTTGGTTTAACAATTGAAGTGCTAGCGATAAAATAGAATCAATTATCATTGAAAATGGGACTTCATATCCATGTAACTGAAATAGATAGCCTATCACTATCAGTGTGTAAGAACTAACATTTATGTACATGAGTGAACATGTGAGTTAACTTCTTTACTAAGATACTTCATTTCTAAATTCCGGATTGACAGATCTTTTTGTTGGCACACTGCAAAAATAGATGGTTCATAAACCTGATGCATACAACCAGCGAACTCTCTATGCTACACATAGATACAAAACACACAAAACTGATGCATGCAAAAAACGCAATTATCATAAAATTCAGAACAAAAATATTTCATATAAATGTACCCAGATTTAAGTTGAGACTTGATCAAGAAGAAATCACATGCCACCATCCGGATGAAATCACATCGAATAGAGCAAGACTTGATCAAGAAGAAAGCAGTACCAAATTTAGGAACATGAGTATAATCTATAATACCCTTATTCATTTTAGACATTGGAGGCAAATACAAATAGGGAGAATATAAACAACATCACCGACAGCACAATCCAGTACCACAAAAGATCCACACATATTAAAACGTTGACGGACTTGTCGACCAGACACAGGACATCGAATTAGGCGATCACCTGAAAATATTGCAGACAAAAAACAAGATAGCACAACCACCGCGGTTGCGGAGCAGTGAACTCGCCATCACAGCCTGTACAACTCCAATGCCCCTTGCTAGTGTCCTTGTACAGCTCCAAATTACCAATCTTTTCGTGTCCTTGTACAATAATAATGCCTCTTGCCATGTCACTTCCTGCATAAGGAGAGTATAGTACAAATTCTTGTGCTTGTGAAATAATAAGAAATTTAAATGATCTAGTACAGAAGAGAGGCATCAAAGTAGCACATGAAGACAAATTGAAGCAATTTTCTTCACCGAATTCGTTTAATAAGAGAAAAAGAATCCGACGGTTGGCTTTTCTGCATGCAACTGTTTCATTTTGGAATCGGTGCCCTTGTATATAAAGTGGAGGCCCATACTCTATTATAGCATGACAGTTCATAGGATGATTATCCAGCTAAATGCATTTCTTGTAAAACAAGAGGATAGTACTACACAACCAACATCTTGGTTCTACAATACTAATGCAAAAAATAAATAAAATCAATGACCATTAAAAAGAGAACTTTTAGATCCTAAAGTTTCAGTCTTAAAAGCTTCACTTTAAATAACAGTGCCCAACCTCCTCTGTACACATCAATCGTAAATCCTAAAATTCAGAATTTTACACATGTACATTCACTAAGTAGCTGGACACTAGATAATTCACTTGATTATTCACATCCATGCCTAAAAGATTCAGATGCTAACTAAGCAAGATAGAACTCTAGAACGTACACCAATTCATGCATCTTGATAGTCAGGACTAGCTAACCGTGGACACCATGAGTTATTGTTTAGAGGAAGCTTAAACTAAAACCGTATTTGGTCGTGCATCTACCTCACATGGTCGTGGGCAGCTAAAAATCTGAAGTCTTCACCTAAATCTCTCTACTGACCTGCTAGTTGTTAGCATGCATCGCAATGCAAATTGTGAATACAAATGCGAACTCTTGGAAGATACACATCACACCAAACTAAGGAACCAGAGCATCAGGTTTTAAAATAACAAGAGAGTACTAGAAATAGATGGCCTATCACTATCAGTGTATAAGCACGAACATTTATGCACATGAGTGAACATGTGAGTTAATTTCTTTAGTAAGATACTTCTTTTCTAAATTCTGGATGCACGGATAGAAATTTTTGTTGGCACTCTGCAATGGCTAATAAAACCTGATACATACAACTAGCCAACTCTCTATGATACACATGGATGCAAATCACACAAACTTGATGCATGCAAAAACACAATTATCATAAAAATTCAGAACCAACAGTTATCATATAAATGTGACCATATTTAAGTTGAGACTTGAGAGCATCAGGTTTTGTAATGCACATAAATTTCTGAAAGCTTCTCTTCCAAGTTTTGTGGCTCGTCAGGTT
Organism: Lolium multiflorum; assembly: GCA_030979885.1. Taxonomy (NCBI): domain Eukaryota; kingdom Viridiplantae; phylum Streptophyta; class Magnoliopsida; order Poales; family Poaceae; genus Lolium; species Lolium multiflorum. The sequence continues at coordinate 291,341,594 of CM061753.1, forward strand.
TTCTAATACACCCGAACAAATCCTACACACTTGTATACTATTCTCGCATGTTCACTAAAATAGAACAAATTCCACAAACATTTGTATCACACAAGTCAGTCGAGAAAAGAAATAGCCATCAACGGAAATAGATATCAAATTTTGATTCAGCACATGCATATAAACATGTAGTACGCGTATTTCGAATTTGGTTTATTATTCTCCAATGAAGAGAAAATGGGCAGCAGTAGCACCTTGACAGCTCATACTAGCTAATTCTGCACATCAACAGTCTATGTTTAGATCTAAACCAAAACGTATCAGGATGTATCTAGCACGCGCAGAAATAGTAGACACCTAGAAATCTGAACTTTTCACCGAAAGATCTGTACTGATGTGCTACCTGTTAGCACGTACACATCATACTGCAAGTTCTGAATAGGGATGCCAGCTCTTGGCAGATCCACATCCCAGTGATGTGGAAATTAAGTTGCCAAAAAGGGTTCATTGCAGGAGATATATCTTATCCCGTAACCTGAGATGTCGCATGTACATGCACGATCAAATACACGACTATCTTTAGGAGCTTAAATCAATTGATCAAGGAGTAGCACTAGTCCACGCGCTCGCTACATTGATCAGAAATCATACTAGGTAGCTTGTACAAGGAGATGAACTTCAAATAGATCAAGGAGAATAGGATTTTATACCTCAAGTCGTTCGAACACAGGTAGCAGCAGCCTGCGCCGTCCTGCAAGAGAAGCCCGGTTCGTGACGGCGGCTCTAGTCGTCGGCGCCGGGATGAAAGCACCGTTGTACGTGGCCACCGTCCGCCGGCGAGCCGAGCCTCTCCTCCCGCTCGATCTCTCCGTCTCCCACCACCACTCGGCTGCTGCCATAGGAGGCGAGGGTGAAGGTGGAGGCCGGCTTGGATAGGGAGCGACGACGAGGAGGGCCTGCCGGAACTGCAGCAACCCGCGGCGCCCTGACGCGCTCGCCAGCGGCCCCGAGGACGCCGAAGGCTGTGAGGACCGCGGCCTGCTGGCCGGCCGCATCTGCTCCGCGCCGTGCGGCCTCAGCCCCAACGGCTGCTGCGCCGCCGCCACCTCCACGGACGTCAAAGGCCGAGATTTTCTCCTCGGTAACGCCCGCTAGGGTTTGTGGTGGGGGCAGCAGATTCGTGGTGCTAGGTCCGGGATTTAGTGGAGGAGGACGAGATGGTGTTGTGCTGTGGTCTGCAGCGCCGGATCTGGCCGGAGCTGGCCGGGATCTGCCGGCAACGGAGCAGGCGGAATGGGGAAGGGGAGGAGAGGAGGAGGCGGTGCTGGGAGAGGAACGGGCGGTTCTGGTCGGACTCGGACTCGGACTCGATAGTGTTTGGTACGGGTACCCAATTTTCGCCTTCCCAAATATTCCCGCGCGTCCCAACTACTCGAATTTTCAGAATTCGAATTTTCCTGGCGGGCTAGAGAGGTGGGTTCTCAAATTTGGTTTGGCGCTCAATTTACTCGCGTACGGATATATACCACTTGTTATTCATAAATAAAGTATAGTAAATTCGTTAATACCCTGATGCCTACTACCTCTGGACTTAATTAATTGACGCCACCCTCTCCCTAATGACATGCATGGACAGGTCTCCCTCCGCGTCGATTAAATCTGACCGGAGGGAGTACTTCATAAATAAAGTAGTAAAAGAAACTTGTTATTCGTGTTTGAAGTGGTGGCAGGACGAGTTTGTGAATTTATGTTAACTATGGCACTTTTCGATAGTTTCGTTTAGACGCTTCTTTGATTAGAGGTTCTTGTGGTAAAAGTTGTAGGTTTGATCACAGCAATTCGTTCTCTCTTTTTTCTTTTCTTGTTTTGGTTTGTGACTAAGAATATATCCGTTCCTTTATCTCGAATAGCTGAACAGGGAGGCTTTTGCTCCGTATGGCAAAAAAAAAAGCTCTTTGATTAGAGGTTCTTGGGGTAAAAGTTATAGGGTTGATCACTGCAATTTTTTCTCCTTTTTTTTCTTTTCTTGTTTTGGTGACTAAGAATATATGTTCCGTTATCTCTGATAGCTGAACCGGGAGGCTTGTGCTCCGTATGTAAGAAATCTACATGACATATAATAGTACTGCACACAACCGTGTAAAAATCTAAGCACACTCTCTTGCACATTTCGTCGAATAAACTTTGTTGAGTCGTGCAAAAAAAACTAAGTGACGTGTAACATCTATGTCGCCTGCCAGTCGGCTATGCGGAGTCAGACCCATAGTTAGGCGATGCCAAGCTAGAGAAACCTCGAGCCAAAATGCTTGACTCTTTCTAGGCAAATCCTTCGTTGAAGACGGAAAGAGCACCTAATGAACTCAGGGGGTACGCAAACACAAGAACGTGAAGACATATATTGATTATTTTCAGTGAAGCCGAAAGACGGGACATGACCAAGACTATGGGGCACCGAGGTGTAATCTCCATGTTCAAAAACAAGCATCAAGCAAAGGCGGGCCCATAATTGTTTTGAAATCTGGGCACACAACAAGCTTCAGACAAATTCTAAGAGAGCAAATAAAAGAGGCCATATTTTCTCAGGTCGTCCAGCACTGAAGCTCGCGCAACTGCCCAGTCAACATGGATGTTGGTTCCGCCCATGGCATCAGCTGTATTATGCAAACCATTGCATTGTTTCATGTCACTGGAGATATATTTCAACTTAAGAAGATTGACACGAAAAGGTATGCCGAACAAACTATGTCGACTACCGAAAAGTGTCAGGGGATGACATAGATTCTAGCAGCGTAGCTGTAAACACCTTGAGTGAATCGGTAGTGGCATCTCCAGCGGCGCGACGCAAACGGACGCTGAGTGACCGTTTGTGTCCGCCGTGACCGGAAATGCATTTGACACCACCTCCAGCGGGGCGACGCAAAGTGACCGGGCCGTCCGCGGAGACGCAAACCTGGCCCAAATATGCGCCGTTTTTGCTCACGACTGCGCGGACGCGCAAAGTGTCCGCTCGGTCCTCGCACGGCGCCTAGCGGCACATCCGCTTCGTCTTCCGCGTCATTACTTCTGGCGCGCCGCACCTTGCAGGGGCCACGTTAATGGCGTGCCTCGGCTTCCGCGAGCGTGCGCAGCTAGTAGGCGTTGCACCGGCAGCCATTGAAGGCGAGATGGCATCGGAGCCTCTTAAAGGGACGCTGCCGGCGCCCATTTCCCCGACCAAAACCATTGCCAAATCCCACAGTATCCACCACACCGACGCCATGGGGAAGAAATGTTGGCCGTTCCGAAGACAAAGAACGACCGGAGGCAAGCGGCTCGCGTTTCGGCAAGAAGGCTCGGGTCGGCCGGACGTCCGTGTTGACCTCGCCCTATGGGAGGAAAACCGGCCGGTACCATGGCCGGACGCGAACTTGCCCGAGGGGGCTGGTACCGAACGCGCGCGTGCCGGTCCCCCTCCCCTCCCCCCCGCCGCGCGTTGGCCGAGCGGCGGGACGAGGTGCGCCGCCACCGAGCGATCTTGCCGCCGGATCTACGGGAGGATCCGGCGACGCGCTAAACTCCTACAACGGATTTCCTTCGGAACATGGGAGTTCGACGCGCGGCGCCGCGCTGCCTACCTCGCCGACGTACTTCGAGCGCGAGATCGCCGCCGAAGAAGAAGAGAACGACCAGAGGACGCGGACGAGGACGGCGAGGACGAGGACGGCGACGACCATGGCGCGACGACCACGACGACGGCGGGGGCGTGGGATCCGAGACCCAGCCGCCGGACATTTCAGAGGAGGAGGCCATTGCCATGGCACTGGCCAACAGCGAGCAGGACGAGCTCAACGAGCTAGCTTTGTGGGACGGGCTCGCAATCCAGCTCCGCGAGTCAGCACTCGCGCAGGGAGGCCGGCGACTCCTCCGGCCACGCCGACGCGTTCCAACGTCCGCGCTCCGCCCGCTGCCCGCGTGGGATCCTGGCCACGCCTCCGCCCGTGCGGCGGTACTCTCCTCCACCGCCGGCGTACGAGCTTCCATGGCCGACGCCGCAGTGATTGACCTCATCAGCGACGACGATCAGTAGATAGCGCGTATTAGCACGCCTTTCTGGCTTTTTATGTCTTTTTTTCCATGTAAATTATGGCGTATGAATGAAAAAAAAATTATGCGTCGTGCCGCTGGAGCCACCCCGATGCAAACGGACGCCCCGACGGTTTCGACCATTTAACCCGACGGAAACGGACACGACGCATCCGTTTGGACGTCCGAAATGCGTCGCGTCGCTGGAGATGCCCTGAAGATGGCGGACGACCTATGGAGTCGATACCACACAACCTACATCATCGTGATGTTTGTGTCACACGCCTGAAAGATGATGTGGAGTCAAACGCAAAATGAGAACACAGCTAGAGAAACCTCAAACCGAAAGGCTAGACTCTAGGTGTATGCTTCGCTGAGAAACTCTCACCGACACCGAACGAACCAACGGAAAGTACATACACGAGCACGACCATGCAAGAGAGGATGGTTTACGACCATTTTTCTATTGATTCCAGGGAGAGGATGGTTTGCACTTTGGTAAGTGTTTTTTTTTCTTTGAAGTGGGAATATATGATTTTTGCATGTCTGATCCGGATGCCCAAAAAAGATAAAAAGATATCGACGTTTTGATGAACTTTTGATTATGTAGGCTAAGCAAATTAAGCCAGTTTGGAAGTCCATTTTGACATGCACATGCATATATAGCGCGGGTTGAGCAAAACCAGAATCGATGTAGCGAGCTAGTTTGGTGAAATCTTAACTAATAATAATCCATGCATGTTTAGTGGCAAAATAATGCTATTTAAAAAAAATGTGAAGTAAAATTTTGCATGTAGATACTATGTTGATACTCGTGTGTGTTCACGGAAAAATACCATTGTATGTGACCTACACAAAAATGACAAAATGCAAATTCCTATTCATGTGAATAGTACAAATTCCTGTTCACTATTCTCATTTGGGCATTTTGTCATTTTTATGCAGGCCACACACAATGGTATTTTTCGTGAAAACTTACACGAGTAAGTATCAACATAATATGTACATGCAAAAATTTACTTCACATTTTTTTGAAAATTTTTAAATAACATTTTTTGAATTTTTCGTAAACGGGTGCGCGCGCACCCAGGTTCCAAACGTCCGGGTCGGCTATTTTGGTGATTATCTTAACTAATAATAATCCATGCATGTTTAGTGGCTTTGCCTATGCATGCATACGTGTACTGAGAATGTGAAGGTGGAATGGGCTAGCTAGTTGTGGCCCGTATGTACGGAAGTACTGGCAGCAGCAACGTAACGAAATGGCTGTCTAGATGGCGTTGTTTCTTTTTTTTTCCGGCGAACAAAATGGCTGTCTAGTAGTAGCTAGTCACGGATGGAGATGGAGTACGTAGTATTTCTTCGTTCCTACAAATATACTTTACGTACGTACTACGTGTGGCAAAGAAGCGACGCGATCCAACATTGATTCTGTCGGTGTGGGCCAGCGCAGACCATGCGCGCCGCGACTTCCGTACGTGACGCAGCGAGATTAGTTTGGGCCTGAATTTTCCGATTGGGATGAATTGATTGTTTTTCCAATGGTGCGGCTGTTGACTTGTGTCGTGACCGCGCCGGCCGTGAAATCCATAAGCCAGTGATGGATACAGTACGTATCACATGATCGGCACATACTAGTATAGGATTTGCAGCACGTACTCCGAACTAGGATAGTACTCCCTCCTTTATAAAATTGGATGCGTAGATAGTCAAGCTTTAAATAGTTTGACTTTGATGGAAAGAAATATGATTCCTATTTTAGGAGGAGGATGGAGTTTTGGCTCCCGGGTGTACTTGCACCTGATATCTGGACCATTGTAAAGTTGTTGGAGATTGTTGGTCCCGGTTATTTCTCTGACATGCGAGCCGCAAGAAAGCATGTATACACTGTCAGATAATTGTACTTTCGTAGCCGTTCTCACGGCACAGTACCAAATGGGCGACGGATAGTTTGACGCTAGCCTGCTGGACCCGCTGGACAAGACGTGATTAATAATTGGACCGTTGTACAAGAAAAGGAGGGGGTAGGTATCAGCTGGCGTGTCATTTAGGGATCTCAAGGAACAGGTCCACAACACTCTAGAACACACGACGAGTACTCTCGGTGTTCTTGATTCCGGGGATTACCTGGCGGCAAGGCAAGGAGAGCGGCGTGGCCGGAGTTCTTCACTCCGGCGAGTTCTGAATCTTCACCATCGGCAATTAGCGGCAACCCAACTGGATACGCCTATGGACTTGGACTTCCCCCGAAACCAGTGAGCAGGTTAGTGACTGCGATTTCCCCCGATTCAAATTTGTGCTTTGTCAAATGAGTCGTGGACTGTGAGCACGGGTGTTTCTGCGTGTCTCTGCAGTGCGGCAATCTATGAGGGCACAAACGACGCGGCCGGAAACGATGATGCAGCAGCCGAAGACGGCGTCTGCAACCGTGTCGTGTCGGTAGAGCCGGATGCATACAAGCGGTGGCTGGTGCATGGTGACGGCCAGGCTGATTCAGAGGAATCAGAATGAAGAATTTACGGACTGAAGTAAGAGGTACGGAATGGCTCAAAATTGCTCTTACGTTTCATTGCATTGTGACACCTGAGAATCAAGAAATGCTAGACTGCTGCGAACTATTGTCTGTGGATTAGTATGATGTATTCGTGTGACTCGAATTTAGTAGAATGGAATTAGCAAACACAATGAGAAAAAACAGGTGTTAGTCCGGGACGTCAACCCACCATCTGTACCGGCATTGGTGAATCGACTGTCGTTTGCCACTTGCACTGGACAATACTCCCAATACTTAGGCCAATACAAGACTGTATATGCACATGGGCTTCCATTTGGCATGGCCCCGTTGGTTCAGGACGCATGTCAGCGACCCTGTACCTGCTAACGAGGAAGCACCGGAGGCAAGGCCCAGGAGGCGGGCCCTCCAGCCCGAATGGTTCAAGGACTACCAGTTGGGCCGTAAGAAGCCCATGTAATAGTTTAGCCTGGCTTGACCGATATATGCCATGTGTGTACCGGGTTTGAACCTTGGCTGGGATTTGGATGGAACGGCAGTGCCGTGTTGTAATGAACTCGCTCGGGGGAGGTTGGGAGGAGAGCTATGAACCCTAGATCTCTGTCTCCGCTGTGATTTGCTTGGAATTCCTGTAGAAATCCGTAGGAACCTCACATCTGGTATCAGAGCCCACAGATCCACCGCCCTGGAAATTCCCACCCACCATCACCACACCCGATTCGCCGGCAGACGCCGAGCGGAAGCCATGGAGAATCTCTCGCCGGAGGCCCGAGCGATCTACGAGATCCTCACGGCGGAGACGCGGGAGGCCTACGAGAACCGCTTCCTCGACTACAAGAAGGAATCCTTCGACGCCGTCCGCGCGTTCGTCGAGGATACCACCAGGCAGTTCGCGAACGTCAACGCGTCCATCGCCACCGTCCAGGCCTCCATGGGCGCCGAACTCGCGGCGGCACAAGAGGCTCTGGGCGCCGACCTGGCCAACATCAAGGCCGGGCTCAGCGCGGAGATCTCGCAGCTGGCCGCCACCGTTGGCCGCGCCCTCCAGGCCCCTCGACCAACTCCGGTGGAGGGGGCCCCCGGATCCACTCCACGGACGCCGGGAATGGGAGCCGCCGGCCCACAAGGGCACTGCGTCGCATTAAACCACCGGGGGATGGCCACAGCGCCTCCTCCGGGAGGAGGTAACAACCCATCCCCAAATTTGTCTCCATATTTCGCAAATTCCGTGAATTACTATGGAGAACCTTCTACACCTACTGACGCCAACGCATCTGCACCTCGGATTGAGCTGCCTCAATTCGATGGAGCCAATCCAAAACTCTGGCAGCGACGCTGTGAAGAGTATTTCAGGAGGTGGAGCACGCCGCAAACACTTTGGGTCTCATACGGAACGTCTCAGTTCACTGGAGCCGCAGCAACATGGTTGGAATCGTTCCTGACGAAGAACACTCAGGCTGGTTGGGAGGACCTGGTGCGCGGAGTGATGGCTCGTTTCATGCGCAACCAACACACAATTCTTCTCCGAAGGTTCTATCACATTTCCCAAACCAATACAGTGGAAGATTATGTCCAGCGATTTTCTGATTTAGTGGATCAGCTAGCTGCGTATGAGCCACACCCTGAGTCCATCAGAAATATGACACGGTTCCTGGATGGCCTGAAGCCAGCAGTCAGGGTCCTAGTAGCAATACAGCAGCCTGAGGATCTGGACACAGCGTTCACCTTGGCCTTACTGTATGAAGAACTGGGAGAAGGAACTAACCCCTTTGCAGCCACGACTCCACTACGACAAGGCACTGGAAGAAATACACCTCAACATTTTTCTCTGCCACCGCCACCACCGCCAGCTAAGTGGGTGTCGAAGTCAGTAGAAGAGAAGAAGCAGCTCGAAGCAACCAGGGGGAGTTCGGAGGATAAGTGGAGCAATCTCAAGGCATACCGCAGGGCTAAGGGATTATGTTTTGTCTGTGGAGAAAAATGGGGAAAGGATCATATGTGCAAAGGAGCTGTCCAATTACACATTGTACAAGAGATGCTGAATTGCATGCAAACGGAGCTCACGGATGAAGGACCTGACGAAGAATCAGATACAGAATCACAAAACCTCATGTGCCTATCAGCCGCAGCAACAGATTCCAGAGAACAATCACAGAAGACTTTACAGCTCAGGGTTACCGTGCAAGGACACTCCATGCTCTTCCTTGTAGACTCTGGCAGCTCGGCCTGTTTCATCGACAAGGATAAGGCCAAACTGCTCTCTGGCCAACAACAGTTGGACAAGGCTCTCAGGGTACAAGTGGCAGGAGGAGAGATTTTGCAAGCCACTGATCATTTCCCCAAACTCAATTGGGCAGTGGATGAAGCTGAATTCGAGGACTCCTTCCGCGTCCTACCCCTCAAGAGTTATGACGGCATAATTGGCCATGATTGGCTAGCCAAACATAGCCCTATGTTGACGCACTGGTCACAACATTGGCTGGCGATGATGAAGGAGGGACAACTGATTGTACTTCATGGAGAAGGAACTACTGGCGTCACGCACGCACTTATAGAATTGCATGTGATCCAGGACACGGCTGAACCGACTGCTGCACAACACAGCCCAGGAATACAAGCTTTGCTGGATAAATTCTCAGAAGTTTTTGATACACCAACTGGGCTTCCGCCCCGCAGGCAGTACGACCATCAAATTCCTCTTATTCCGGGAGCCAGACCTGTATCAATGAGGCCCTATCGAGTAGCTCCAGAGCTAAAAACAGAATTGGAAAAGCAGATACAGGAACTGTTGGAACAAGGTGTGATAACTCACAGCAGTAGTGCATTCGCCTCACCAGTCATACTTGTGAAGAAAGGATACAATACTTGGCGACTAGTGGTCGACTACCGACATCTGAACGCTCTCACTGTAAAAGGAAAGTACCCATTGCCGGTGATTGATGAACTGCTGGATGAATTGGCTGGCTCACATTGGTTCTCCAAGTTGGACCTGAGGGCGGGATACCACCAAATTCGCCTAGCCCCTGGGGAGGAATACAAAACGGCTTTCCAAACTCACAACGGACATTATGAGTTCCGTGTCATGGCCTTTGGCCTCACAGGAGCTCCAGCTACTTTCCAATTCGCTATGAATGCTTCTCTGGCACCAGTGCTCCGCAAGTTTGCTCTCGTATTCTTCGACGACATCTTAATCTACAGTCAGACTTATGAGCAACATCTCGACCATGTCAACCAGGTTCTGACAATCTTACAGAGAGACAAATGGCAGGTTAAGCTGAGCAAGTGTGCCTTTGCACAACAAAAAATTGCTTACCTGGGGCACGTTATCTCTGCTGAAGGGGTGGCAACAGACACAACCAAGATCGAAACTGTCAAGTCATGGCCTCGACCAATTAACCAGAAGGAAGTGAGAGGTTTTTTGGGGCTCAGTGGATACTACCGCAAATTTATTCGCCACTATGCTATTATTTGCCAGCCACTCACAGCATTGCTGAAAAAAGGGTCGTTGTTTGTGTGGACAGAGGCACATGAAGCTGCTTTCCAGGTGTTGAAGGAAGCTCTGACCTCAGCCCCGGTTCTCGCTTTGCCGGATTACACCTCGCCATTTGTTGTTGAAACGGATGCCTGTGATGTTGGGATTGGAGCTGTGCTATCTCAGAAAGGACATCCTCTGGCATTTGTGAGCCGTGCCCTTGGACCAAAGAATAGGGGCCTTTCTGTATACGAGAAGGAGTACATGGCTATCCTGCTGGCAGTGCAGCAATGGCGATCATACCTTCAGGTTGGGGAGTTTGTAATCAAGACAGATCACAAGAGCCTAGTTCACTTGACTGATCAGAGGCTCCATACCGAGTGGCAACGCCGTGCACTGACAAAACTTATGGGGCTTCAGTACACTGTGCAGTACAAGAAAGGAATTCTTAATGGCGCCGCAGATGCTTTGTCCAGGAAGCCAATGGAAGAGCCTTCCCTGATGGCAGCTACTGTGATTCAACCCTTGTGGCTTGATAAGGTCCTGGATACTTACAAGGATGATTCTTATGCTCAGCAGCTCTTGGCAAGACTAGCAATTGATTCACAGGCCGATCCACAATTCACTCTGTCTAAAGGGATACTCAGGTACAAAGGAAGGATCTGGATTGGCCCAAATAAGCAACTGCAGCAATCTATTATATCAGCTTTTCATGACAGCCCAGTGGGTGGACACTCTGGATTTCCTGTGACTTACAGAAGGTTATTATCTCTCTTCAAGTGGACTGGAATGAAGGCTGCAGTCAAGGAATTCGTCACTAACTGTCACATTTGCCAACAAGCTAAGCCTGAGAGAACCCTGCCAGCTGGACTTCTACAACCCTTGCCAGTCCCTTCAGGGCCTTGGGAGATGGCGACCATGGACTTCATCGACGGATTGCCACCATCTCGTCAATACAATTGCATCTTGGTAGTGGTGGACAAACTCTCTAAATATGCCCATTTCATTCCGCTCCGACATCCTTACACCGCAGCAAAAGTGGCGGAGCTTTTCGTGGACAACATCTATAAGCTCCATGGTATGCCCCTGTCCCTTGTTTCTGATCGAGACCCAGTTTTTACAAGCAATTTCTGGCAAGCGGTTTTCAAGGCTACGGGCACGCAGCTGCGTTTGAGCACAGCGAACCACCCGGAAACTGATGGGCAAACGGAGAGAGTCAACCAGTCGATTGAGTGCTACCTACGTTGCTTCATTAGCGCCCATCCTCATCACTGGTCCAAATGGCTTTCTCTGTGCGAGTTTTGGTATAACAACAATTGGCATTCGTCGTTGGGCAAGACGCCATTCCAGGTAATCTATGGCAGGGAACCTCGCTACTTCGGCATTACTGCTACCGATCAGGTTGCTTCAGGGGACATTCAGGAGTGGCTGCGTGAGCGAGCCTTGGTGCTTGCCTCAGTCAAGCAACATCTTCTGCGGATGCAACAGCGTATGAAAAAGCAAGCTGATAAGAAGAGGTCAGAACGTGTTTTCTCAGTGGGTGATCGGATTTTCCTGAAGCTTCAGCCATACTTGCAATCATCAGTTGCTCGTCGCGCCAACCATAAGCTTGCTTTCAAGTTCTTCGGGCCATTCCAAGTGTTGGAGCGCATTGGGGAAGTGGCTTATAAACTGGACCTTCCTGCTTCAAGCCGTGTGCATCCAGTTTTTCACGTCTCACAGCTCAAACCTTGCTTGGGCCCTGGACAGCAAGTTCTTCCAAAGCTTCCTTCTGCTGACGATGTGTTTCAGGTACCAGTTCAAGTTCTCCAGCGCAGAGTTCGTCAGAAAGGCCTTCGTACGATCGTCCAAGGCTTGGTGCAATGGAGTGGCAGCCCTGAGTCCATGGCCACGTGGGAAGATCTCGAGGCGCTTCGTCAGCGATTTCCTCTCGCTTCTGCTTGGGGACAAGCAGAATTCCAAGGAAGGGGGAATGTCAGCGACCCTGTACCTGCTAACGAGGAAGCACCGGAGGCAAGGCCCAGGAGGCGGGCCCTCCAGCCCGAATGGTTCAAGGACTACCAGTTGGGCCGTAAGAAGCCCATGTAATAGTTTAGCCTGGCTTGACCGATATATGCCATGTGTGTACCGGGTTTGAACCTTGGCTGGGATTTGGATGGAACGGCAGTGCCGTGTTGTAATGAACTCGCTCGGGGGAGGTTGGGAGGAGAGCTATGAACCCTAGATCTCTGTCTCCGCTGTGATTTGCTTGGAATTCCTGTAGAAATCCGTAGGAACCTCACAACGCAGGTGCAGATGCTCCCGGGAGCCAAGAGGCATTTTCGTTTTAGGAGGAGGAAGTATGTTTTAGTTCAGCATAGGTACATACAACGCGCGACCAGAAAAGCAACCATTCACACAGTCACGCGCAATTAATGTTCACATGTTGAGCGTGCACGTACGTCAAAACACTACAGGAATCTGGGGATATGCCGACGGCCCTCGGCGTAGCACAGCGTCGCCCTCGGCACACGGTACGCCGACGGTGCCCCTCGGCGTAGCTCCTCGGGGAAGGTCGGCCTCGGCAGAGCACAGGTGGCCATCGGCGTAGCCGCAGAGGGCCGACGGCTGGCCCCACCCGTCGGCGTAGCGGCGCTCGGCGTAGCACAGTGACCGGAGCCGTCCGTCTAACGGCCGTTTGAGCTACGCCGAGGGGCACACCGTCGGCATAGCGCACCACGTGGCGTGCTCGTGGCTTCCCTGGTGGCATCTACGCCGGGTCTACGCCGAGCGCCGCCCCGTCGGCATAGCGCGCCACGTGGCATGATCTGGCGCAATCTACCCAGCGGCTACGCCGAGCGCCTCCCCGTCGGCATATCACGCCACGCGGCGTCTCCTGGCTCGCCTGGCGCAAGCTACCCCGAGGGGTAAACCGTCGGCGTAGCCAGGACCATTTGGTCCATGTCGACGCTACCCCGAGGGGGAAGCCGTCGGAGTAGCTTGGACCATTTGGTCAATTTTTTGGGTTTTTTTTTGCTGTTTTCCAGATTTGGCAGATAATAAAAGCACAAAAAATAGGTTGGTTTATTTAGGACATATGTACATGGAAACCATAGGTTGGGCATACTTTACCATAAAATAGGCTCCATTTGAGCCGTGGCGGGAGTTTCCACATACAGATCCTGGATTTTACCAAGTGTTAGCCCATGTATGCGAAAATCGTCAACAACGGGTACATCCAAGGTTAGCCAAACCTTACATCACACTTGTACACATATGTTATGGGCATATGCAAGTTTCCAGCGATTCCGACGATCCGATGGTCTGTATCTTGAAAAACCCTAGGGCGGGGACCCCGCAATCTACCCCTATAGCTTTCTCCGTGTGAGGGTTTACCAATGGACTTTTTTACTTGCTTTGGTTTGTTTAGGACATATGTACATGGAAACCATAGGTTGGGCATACTTTACCATAAAATAGGCTCTGTTTGAGCCGTGGCGGGAGTTTCCATATACATATCCTGGATTTTACCAAGTGATAGCCCATGTATGCGGAAATCGTCAACGTCGGGTACATGCAAGGTTAGCCAAACCTTACATCACACTTGTACATATATGTTCGGGGCAGATGCAAGTTTTCCAACAATTCTGACGCTCCGGTGATCTGTATCTTGGGAAACCCTAGGGCGGGGACCCCACAGATCTACCCCTAGGGTTAGGGTTAGAGTTAGGGTTAGGTGGAAACCCTAGGGTTAGGGTTAGTTAGAGTTAGGGTTAGGGTTAGAGCTAGGGTTAGAGTTAGGTGGAAACCGTAGCGGGGACCCCGCACATCTACCCATATGTACATCGATAGCAAATGTTGGGCCTAGTGGCTCCGGTTGACCCGTATGCGAAGAGCGTCACTCGTGGGACCTACATATGCCATCTACCAATTCTTAAAAAATAGAACCATTTTTTACATAATTCATACTAGTAAATAAATAACACAAACATAATATAAAGTAATATAAGAGAGGAAAAAATAAAAAATAAACCCTACGGCGGGGACCATGCAAATCTACCCCTAGGGTTAGGGTTAGGGTTAGCAATGGACTTTTTTCCTTTTTGGAGGACATATGTACATCGATAGAAGATGTTGAGCCTACTGGCTCCAGTCGACCCGTCTGCGAAATGCGTCACTCGTGAGACCTAGCTACATATGGCATCTACCATTTTTCCCATTAAAAAGAACCATTTTTACATAACTCATACTACTACATATATAAATACAAACATAATATAAAGTAAAGGAGAGAGAAGAAAATAGAAAAAAAACCTAAGCCGAGGGTAGCCGTCGGCATAGGTAGGTCATGCACTAGGGGCACCATCGGCGCCTCGCTGACGCTGTAACTGGGCCGTCACACGCGGAGCAGCTGTGCAGTAGACGCAGGCACTACGCCGACGGCCGTTTGTACGCCGGGGGTGGCCGTCGGCGTATGATGCTCTACGCCGAGGGTACAACTACGCGAGGGGCTCGTTGGGCCGCTGCCTTGGACCGGACGTACGCCGACGACCCCGACATTTGTCCGTCGGCGTACGCCACGGCCGTCGGCGCAGCGCGCCATTCCCGTAGTGAAAGACTCTCCCGGCTTGATGCACCAACTAGCATGTTCGCGGGGTGACGCCAACCGGCAACCGGGAGCGGTGATCCCATGTGAAACCCTGTTTCATGGGCTGTCCTACCTCCTATTTTTCTATCGAGATTCGAGAGTGGTGATTCCATGTAAATTTATTATTCGTCTATGTTAAAGAAAATCATAAAAACTCGAACAAGCCAAAAAGAGGCAAGAGTTCCTAATAGTGGCGGACGTAGAATTTTATTGAAGGGTGTGTTGCACCAAAATTTTGATGTGCATTTCGATAAGTGAGCGTCAAATCCATCAGGGCAGCATGTAATATTAATTCCACCTCCTGCAAGACGGGCAACTGGTAAGTGGAATGGAGCTGATGGTCGATAGTAGTAGAAGCATAGGTTGTGTGACTTTGTGAGAAAAGAAAGAAAAAGAAAAAGGAGAGACTCGATTAATTTATGGACCCCGCATGCATGCAAGAAAATGAAAGGAAGAGAATAAAGGAAGGAAGCAATTAACTGCTTGGCTCGCTAGGTAGGTGGAGCCAGCCTGGCGTACGCACGTGAGGGAGGGAGGGAGGGAGAAAAGAAAACCGCTAGGTAGGCGCGCCAAAGAAGCGTCGACCCGTACAACTCGCGATTTGCATGCGCCGGCGCGCGTGTCTTCGCCAAAGAAGACCGCAGGATGCCATCTTCTCCTCGCTCTCCCCGCTGGGATGGACGACCATTAATTGCTGGCTGTGTGTGATCCCCGCCGTCCGTGATGGATGTGACACGGAGCTGCTCGTCCTTCTGCCACTACTGTATCCGTTTTATCAGGCAGGAGTTTCTTATTCGTTTCTTGCGGCAACTTTGTCACGATTCGGGCTTGCACAGTGCCTCTTCCTCGTGACAAAGCTCTCATCATCGCCGGTCCATACGGGTGTCCGGAGCTGCAGAGCCTGGCTGCTGCTGCTGCTGCCGGCGTGGTACGTACCCTGGGTACACTGCCTCAGAGTCAGAGGTGTTGTGGGCTTGCACTAGAGCCGACATGGTTCTACGAACGCACCCTATACATGGAAAACAAATTAGTTATTATTCTAAAAAAGTAAAATAAATCAATTCTTTTCTGAAATCAAATTAGGTGATCATGTAATATACACTAGTATAAGTAGACATGCCATGGAATGGGTTTTTTCCAATTTTTTGACCCTCATATAGGGTGCACTGGCACCCTGAGAGGCATAAATTTCCTTCCATGTCGTTCTCGACTTCTCGTTGACGAGCAAAATCAATGACTGTCACATATACAATTAACATGTCATGCATTCAAACCAACACAGCTATGATTTTTCAGAAGATAGAAGTAACTAAGCTCTAGAGATCCTTTGAAGAAGGTTGGTGAACTAATAATGGTGTCGAATCATGGGCTAGAATACGTGACATACTTTACCTGGTGGCGCACAACAAATATATCCAGCTAAGCAACCACGAAGAGTGAAGAACACATTTCTCACCACCACTATAAAAAAAGAGGTTGCAACATACGGCAATGAAAGCATTAAGCTGTATGAACAACATGGATGTTCAGTCTAGTAGAAATGGGAGATATCAGAAACTTGTTTTCTCGCATGTCAATTGGTTCAGGCTGCGGCGGGGGACCTCATAAGGCTCTGTAGAACAGTCCTACTACCTTACACGAGTGAACTCCTACTGTTGTGCTCCCGTGCCTTGGCGACAAGTTATATTGAGCTTTGGATGCGTAATTTATGCCATTAGGTTCAGGTCGTATTCGTTAGGATGGAGGAACAAGGAGGGCTACCATGGACTAGAGACAAAGCGCTTCGCGTATATCTTGTATTGGGTAGGGCAGGAGGTCGAGTTGGGCGACCATGGAGCTGGGCCAAGAGTTATGTCCCAGGCTCCTGCTCTTCGCCTATTGCCAATACCTCTGCCCGGGACTTCAGTTCTCAATCACTTGACAGTTGTAGACCTTCTAAAGCAGCAGATTAATAAACAGTTCTATATGAAAGTCATTATCTTTACTGTCTGATCCATTTGGAGAACAAGAAATGCTAAAACATTTCAAGGCGTGGAAACTAATCTTTACAGATGCATGGCGATTTTTAAAGAGGAGATTGGATGGTTCAAGTTGAGGGCAGAAACAAAAGGATTAACTCCTCTGCTTGAGTTGCTAGTTTTATTTGATCTGGCTTTTGTATAGTTTTTCTTTCTTTTTTGTACAAAACTCTTGTATTGCCTACCTGTACTTTTTGTCAAAAGGGGAATTTGCTCCTTTTCTCTCCACTTAACCGAGTATTATTCGTATATATTCCTTTTTCTCATGTTCTACCCCCTCAGGTCCATAATAAGTGTTAGAAATTTAGTACTATATAAATTAGTAAGTGTCGGCCTGTTGGCAATACCTCTGCTTTGGTTAATTTAGTACTAAGTACTAAATTTCCGTCACTTACTATGGATCAAATGGAGTATTATACAGCAGTTCTTCCGTTGTCATTTTCTTCTTAATATCCTCATCTGGAGTTTCAAACCAGAAACAGGGCAGCTCATTTTGGGATATCATATTCATTCACCTAGGAGTACTTAAACCATCATGATCATATCACGTGCATTGTTTCCTTTCAACGACCAGCTAGGCAGCCAGTTGGATATACATGCATGCGTGGCCTTCTTGTTCGACCTGGCGATGTGATAGTTGAGAGGTTTGCTGATGGAGACTTAAGAGGACCACCGACGACGATGTTCAGAAGCAGGCATCTTGACTGAGGTGGATATATAGCCTGAAATCATGAGCTCTCCTGTTTCGTTCTTCGAAGACCGTCTCTATGTGGCACACTATTTGAGTGATTGGTGAGATTCTTGAGTTGATTGATTCTACTGTGTTGAGCGAGATAGGTGCACGTTACATCACCTTTGCGGTGCTCAGATAAGGGGCTAGCCATTAGGCATTGACCGTTCGGTGGCACCTATCAGTTTCGTCCAATGATTCCGAGCTGGCCGGATTGAAGCCTGATGTGATGACCGAACCGTAATCTCAGATAAGGACCTAGGATAATCCTGTTTCGTATATATTTTTTCAGAGGAAAGAGATGTACGCATGTGCAGTGTCGTGCTATGAGTTCATGACGATTACTGCAGAAACCGGTGTGGCAGCTTTAGATCGGAACCTCAGCGGTAGATGGTGTTTACAATTTTCAGTGGACGATGCATATCACTTGCCTGAAAAGAAGAATATCTCGGTAATGTCCTACCGTCGAACTATGCAATATACAAGTGAGTCATCAACATTCAGTTCTTACCAGATATTCCCCCCTTCCCCTCTCTCCCTTGAGGGTCGACCTCCGTCGGCCGGGCCGATCTGCGGCCTCTCCGCCGGAATAGCCGGCCGGAGTTGGTCAAAGATGGGTGCCGGAGTAGATATGATTCGGTTTAGCCTCAGATCTCGTCTTGTTTTAGCTATTACCCTTGTGGAGTTTGGCGCTATGCCCTTGGGGGCTTGGCCATGGTGGAGCTCGAGCTGCTCCCGATGGCCTTTGGTGGTGTGGTGGCTGGGCGCGATGCTCCGATGGTAGGAGCCGGAGGCGAACGGCGGCGGGGCTTCAACGACCCCCCCCTACTAAAGCTCTTCTTCCTCTCTCTCGATCTGGGCGGTGCGGGCCTAGATCTTCTTCTTCTTGGTCACCGTGGTGGTGGATAAGTTGAAGATATCCTCCTCGACGCCGTGGTTGACAGATCGACGGATTGGAGCCCTAGAGCATGGTTTCTACCCCGAGCGCAACACACGGCGACCAAGCTCGTCGCCGTGGTTCTCGGCCAGCAAGGTGGCCTAGCCTCAACCTCCGGTTCGGAGGCCCTCCGATTCTTCTGCTGGTGCTCGACGCTTCCAGAAGGCCAAGTGGTGCGTCCCCGGTCTCCTGGTGGTTGCCAGCGGCTGAATCTTCACGCCGGTGAAGAGTATTCGAGCTTGCAGCTCTCTGAGCTCGGCGGAGACGCCTGGAGCTCGCCGGCGGCTGGTGGCATAGGCACAATCGTTGATTGAGTTTTCTTCTGTAATTTTAGGGTGCTTTGTGTAAAGTGTGAGGCTCTTACTTTAAATAGTTGGTTTGTTAAGGCAAGGGATGACAAAGGGTATTATTGCAAATTATACCTGCCACGTGTGCTTCAATAAAAAGCTCCTCTGGGGTCGTAGACCCCGCCTTGTGTGCAAAAAAAAAAAGTGAGTCATCAAAGTGACATGAGTCACATCACAATTGTTTTTTACGGGAGTCTAATGACAGCTACAGTCACCGATCAGCTATCTCCCTGGATCCATGATAATAAGTTTGCAGTTTGGGCCGGTGCCCTGATCGTTCTCTTCATGATAGAGCGAAACAGCCTACTGTTTCTAGTTGAGTTGGACTAGATTGCTTTGGTGATAAGGCCTACATGCAGGCCCAATTAGGGTGAACAGGACACCCCTCGGACATTTTCATGCAGTTTTTGTTTCTGCTTTTATTTTTCTTTTTTACTTGAAAATTTTCAGATTTGAAAAACCAGAGTTTGAAAAATGTTCAGTTCTAAAAAACGTATAGATTATGAAAAATGTTCATATTTTAAAATTATTTACATTTAAACCTGTTACGATTTTGAAAATCGTTTATATTTGAAAAATCTTCATATTTGATTTTTCTAAATACGAAAATGTTCACAGCTGGAAAAAATTTAATATTGAAAAATTTAATTCTGAAAATTTCAAATTTTATTATTTCAATTTTTAATAACAAAACAGTAGAATAGAAAAAGAAAAACAAAACTGGAAAACCACATGAAACTAGAATAAATAGGGAAAACTAAGTGGTAAGGGAAGTTGATGTACAACCCAACTACCGAACTTCAAGGAATTTTTAAGACACAATTTTCCAAAAAAAAAATTATTGTCAAAAAGGACCAAAAGTGGCGGCACGCGTGCCAGGCGACACGTGTCGCCTGCCGCCACAGCCGGAGGCGGCAGGGCCTGCCGCCACGGCCAACGGCGGCATGTCCACAGTATTGATCAATGAACAGTACCCTGTTTTGAATTTTTTTTAAAACATCTCAAAAAATTTGAAAAAAATACCTACATGTAGCTAACTCTATGCACTACAATCGTGCAAAAATTCACTGCAAAATACGTTGTATTTTGGGCTCGGCGAAAAAGACAAATTCAACAATTTTTGTAGCTAACGTGTATTGTTCATTCGATCAATTGATCACTGTGGACATGCCGCCACTGGCAATGGTGGCAGGCCCTGCCGCCTCCGGCTGTGGCGACAGGTGACACGTGTCGCCTGGCACGCGTGCCGCCACGGCGCAAGTGGTCCTTTTTGACAATAATTTTCGGAGGTGGTTCTTTTTGACAATTCACTCAGTTCAGGTGATCTCTTTTGTCAAAAATTCAACTTCAAGTCCCTAGATACGTAGATTTGCATTCAAAGAGATGGAAAGCTAAACAAGAAAATTCTAGAACCTTTTCGAAAAAAGACACAAGGTTCCAATGGGTTGGCACCCTTAGAAATCTTAGCGATGGAGGGGGCGTACGTGTTGCATCTGGCATGCGTCAACTGGGGTTTACTAAGCCAAGGGAAGCCTAGAGCATATGAACCCATTGTTTAAAAATATATTTTAAAAATCAAAAAATCAGATTTTATTTATGCATGTACAACCGAATATTCTACTTTTGCACCCATATTTTTAGGAAAACGTATCATTTTTGTGTCCCGTGTGAAAAGATAAATTTTGATGCTACAATTTGATTATGAAACTTTTATTTTGTATTTTACCACTTTCCACATAAAATGCTCTCTTTTCCCAAAAACTTGCGTGTATGCGTTTTTTTATGATTCTTTTGACATTTTTAAATTTACTTCTATGCATTTTCATAATAGGTTCATATGATCATGGGAGCAAAAACACCACCTCCCAAAGTATATCAATTTAGACCATGATATGCAATTTTTTCGTCTTGTTTGGGTTGGATAAAAAGGGTGACACTACGATGCGAGTCTGATGCTTAAATGTGTGATCTAGATCATCCAACCATTGAAGCATATTGCCTTTTCCTGTACCTTTTTATATGCTTGCAGCATCGGAACAAAATTTGTTTTGTGGTATGTCAAAATACATGCAACAAAGCATCCCAACATTTGAAATACATCCATGTAGCTACTTTTTGTATGTACGCAATAAACTCCCATTGGTCATAACAAAACAACAAGAAAAATCCTCGCATGTATATAGGTCAGGCCAGGGGCTTGCAGCACTACATAAAAAAACACTTGCACTTTGAACACAATAGTTGCAGCAAACACCCAAAGTAATTGTAACGCGTCGCACGCCCATGTGTTTCCAGCAAAACACCCATAAGCTTGCAACATGTCGAACAATTTTTTTGACATAATGCAACATGTCAAAATAGCATATATCCAATATAAAAATGCAATTCACTAACTTTCGCTTTGTATCATTGACCTCACCAATCGGATGCTTCAGCGACAAATCAGGCTCGCACAAGTCTCACTATCATCAGATTTGGTGAGAATATTAGCTTATATTTTTGTAATGCCAACGCGAGCTTCACATGGGTCCATGGCAATAAAATATTATATGAGCTTCATGTGGGATGAAGAAGCATCCAAGAAGGATCAGCTGAGAAGGAGGAGCATACTCTTTAGGAGGCATCTGCCCTAGATAAGCTACCCACCACGCAATGCCCCCTCCCAAATGATTGGTGAGGCGGTTAGGCATCCGTAAACGAAAGAGTGGTCATTCAAGATTCGTCGTTGTGTGTCTCCTACCTATCTACGCGTAATAGGTAGGGCCATTACAATGGAAAGCGAGATCGGAGGAGGATCATAGTTTGAAGAGGGGACTCCGTGAAGGAGATAGAACGAAGCATGCAACTGATTTAACGACTGATCTATCGATCAAGTCTACTTGTTTTCAAATTTTGGGCAGCTTCTTTGCAGGAGGCACATGCATGAATGTCGAGATATAAAGGTGTAGTGGAAAAGATTCTCAATATACATTGAGTAGACAAAACAACTTTGAAATATGTTGATGCAAGTTTCAGTTAACCAAAGATCCTCACAATTCACTTTTATTTTCATTCATTGTATTTGATATATGCTGTTTTTGTATAATCAATAAAGTTGGATTCTTATTTTGGAAACTTTGAAATAAGTTGATTTATGTTTTTATTAATGATGTTTTCTTATTAAATAAAGCCGAAGTGTTATTTAGAATATTATGTGACTTATTGGTAAATGTTTCATGTTATTTGCTACATGTAATTCAATTATTTATCTTCCTAGTACTAGTTCAAAGATACAAACATATGGTTGGAAATGCTGTACAAAATTTAGTGGATGTTGTACAAAGGACGGCATAAAAAATGTGCAATATAAATTATGTAGTGCAGAAATTCCGTACAAAAATGCATATGTAGACATAGTAAAATAGGGTATGACTAGCTCCAAAACCTCTTTTGTAGCCTGATACGTCTCCAACGTATCGATAATTTCTTATGTTCCATCCCACTTTATTGATGATACCTACATGTTTTATGCACATTATATGTCATATTTATGCATTTTCTGGAACTAACCTATTAACAAGATGCCGAAGAGCCATTCTGTTTTCTGCTGTTTTTGGTTTCAGAAATCCTAGTAAAGAAATATTCTCGGAATTGGACGAAACTTTCGCCCGGGGTCCTATTTTTGCACTAAGCTTCCGAAGACCGAAGAGATAATGAAGTGGGGCCACGAGGCAGCCGGGGCGCGGCGCGGCCGGCCCCGGCCGCGCGGCCCTACCCCTGGGCACCTCGTGTGGCCCCCGCGTTGCCTTTCCGCCTACTTAAAGTCTCCGTCGCGAAACCCCGATCGAGAGCCACGATACGGAAAACCTTCCGAGACGCCGCCGCCGCGAATCCCATCTCGGGGATTCGGAGATCGCCGGCACCGCCGGTGAGGGGATTCATCTCCGGAGGACTCTTCATCGCCATGATCGCTCCGGAGTGATGAGTGAGTAGTTCACCCCTGGACCATGGGTCCATAGCGTAGCTAGATGGTCGTCTTCTCCTTGTTGTGCTTCATTGTTGGATCTTGTGAGCTGCCTAACATGATCAAGATCATCTATCCGTAATACTATATGTTGTGTTTGTCGGGATCCGATGGATAGAGAGTACTATGATTATGGTGATTATCAATCTATTGTTTATGTGTTGTTTATGATCTTGCATGCTCTCCGTTACTAGTAGAGGCTCTGGCCAAGTTTTTCTCTTAACTCCAAGAGGGAGTATTTATGCTCGATAGTGGGTTCATGCCTCCATTGAATGGGACAGTGACAGAAAGTTCTAAGGTTGTGGATGTGTTGTTGCCACTAGGGATAAAACATTGATTCTATGTCTAATGATGTAGTTGTTGATTACATTACGCACCATACTTAATGCAATTGTCTGTTGCTTTGCAACTTAATAGGAGGGGTTCGGATGATAACCTGAAGGTGGACTTTTTAGGCATAGATGCAGTTGGATGGCGGTCTATGTACTTTGTCGTAATGCCCAATTAAATCTCACTATATTTATCATATCATGTATATACATTGTTATGCCTTTCTCTATTTGTCAATTGCCCGACCGTAATTTGTTCACCCAACATGCTTTATCTTATGGGAGAGACACCTCTAGTGAATGTGGACCCCGGTCCTATTCTTTACATAGCATACAATCTACTTGTTTTCTTGTTTTTTTTGCAAACATCTTTCACTCGATACGTTTAATCCTTTGTTACAAAGCCGGTGAGATTGACAACCTCACTGTTTCGTTGGGGCAAAGTACTTGGGTTGTGTTGTGCAGGTTCCGCGTTGGCGCCATCCCTGGTGTTGCGCCGCATCACATTTCGCGACCATCAACCTTCAACGTGCTTCTTGGCTCCTCCTGGTTCGATTAAACCTTGGTTTCATCTGAGGAAACTTGCTTCTATACGCATCATACCTTCCACTTGGGGTTCCCAACGGACGTGTGCATCTACGCGTATCAAATTTCTGGCGCCGTTGGGGAGATCAAGACACGGCAAGGGGAGTCTCCACTTCTCAATCTCTTTACTTTGTTTTTGTCTTGCTTTATTTTATTTACTACTTTGTTTGCTGCACTAAATCAAAACACAAAAAAATTAGTTGCTAGTTTTACTTTATTTATTGTCTTGCTCTCTATATCAAAAACACAAAAAAATTAGTTACTTGTCTTTACTCTGTTTGCCTAGTTTACTTTTTGCTTATTGCATCATGTTTCCTTTTAATTTCACCACAAAAGACATACCGGTAGGACGTGGGTCCATAGTTGGGAGAAATAATATAGAAGAATTTTTCAATCATGTTAGTATCACTGAAGATTTTGAAGATAGACACTTGGTAGAACTTGCACCTACCTATGAAATTGCTGCTGCCTTAGTTCGCATGTTGGAAACTAAATTTGTTAATCTCAACCCTATAATCCAACACATGTTTCTTACACTTGGTGATATGGAAGAAGGGGAAAAGAAAGATTTTGTTTTAGAAACCCTTCTTAGAGAATTTGGTGGTCTAGCAAGAGAGGCTAGAAAGGTTTTTGCTAAATTTAATATGCTAGGTTCTCATACCAATTTTATTGGTCTCCTTGAAAAAATGGACATGGATAGAATAATGTACACTAATAACATTAATGATGGTGGGAAATCAAAGCACCAATACCATGTAAACTCCTAGCTATGAATGATGCACTAGAAAATAACTATGCTTGGCTTGTTCTGAAAATTTGTTCGATGAGAGTAGCAAGCCTAAGACTAATGAAAAGGGAGACGCTAAAACTTATATATCAAATATACTATGCTTGGTTGAGAAAACTCCCAACACCCCTGGTAAAGATGTTGGTGCTTCGTCTCTTGATGTTACTTGATTTGCACTTTCTGCGCCTAGCTGAAAGGCGTTAAAGAAAAGCGCTTATGGGAGACAACCCATGTTTTTACCTACAGCAATTTTTTGTTTTGTTGAGTCTTGGAAGTTGTTTACTACTGTAGCAACCTCTCCTTATCATGTTTTTGTGCCAAGTAAAGTTTCTATGTCAAAGTTGATGTTATATTTGGGATCGCTGCGCAGAAACAGCATTGCTGTCTGTCACGAATCTGGGCACAGTTCTCTGTAGAAAATTCGAAAAAATCTGCCAATTTACGAGCGTGATCCTCAGATATGTACGCAACTTTCATTAGTTTTGAGTTTTTCCATTTGAGCAAGTCTAGTGCCAGCTTTAAATTCGTCTTTACGGACTGTTCTGTTTTTGACAGATTCTGCCTTTTATTTCGCATTGCCTCTTTTGCTATGTTGGATTTATTTCTTTGATCCATTAATGTCCAGTAGCATTATGTAATGTCCAGAAGTGAAAATAATGATTGTGTCACCTCTGAATGTGTGAATTATTAATGATGCACTAACCCTCTAATGAGTTTGCTTGAAGTTTGGTGTGAAGGAAGTTTTCAAGGGTCAAGAGAGGAGAATGATATACTATGATCAAGAGGAGTGAAAAAGCTTGGGGATGCCCCGTGGTTCACCCCTGCATATTTTAAGAAGACTCAAGCGTCTAAGCTTGGGGATGCCCAAGGCATCCCTTCTTCATCGACAACATCATCGTTCCTCCCCTGAAACTATATTTTTATTCAATCACATCTTGTGTTCTTTGCTTGGAGCGTCGGTTTGTTTTTGTTTTTGTTTTTGTTTGAATAAAATGGATCCTAGCATTCACTTTGTGGGAGAGAGACACGCTCCGCTGTTGCATATGGACACATGTGTCCTTAGGCTTTACTCATAATGTTCAAGGCGAAGTTTCTTCTTCGTTAAATTGTTATATGGTTGGAATTGGAAAATGCTACATGTAGTAATTCTAAAATGTCTTGGATAATCTGATACTTGGCAATTGTTGTGCTCATGTTTAAGCTCTTGCATCATATGCTTTGCACCCATTAATGAAGAAATACATAGAGCTTGCTAAAATTTGATTTGCATATTTGGTTTCTCTAAGGTCTAGATAATATCTAGTATTGAGTTTTGAACAACAAGGAAGACGGTGTAGAGTCTTATAATGTTTACAATATGTCTTTTATGTGAGTTTTGCTGCACTGTTCATCCTTGAGTTTGCTTCAAATAACCTTGCTAGCCTAAACCTTGTATCGAGAGGGAATACTTCTCATGCATCCAAAATCCTTGAGCCAACTACTATGCCATTTGTGTCCACCATACCTACCTACTACATGGTATTTCTCCGCCATTCCAAAGTAAATTGCTTGAGTGCTACCTTTAAAATTCCATCATTCACCTTTGCAATATATAGCTCATGGGACAAAGTAGCCTTAAAAACTATCGTAGTATTGAATATGTACTTATGCACTTTATATTTTATTAAGTTGCTTGTTGTGCGATAACCATGCTTCTGGGGAACGCCATCAACTATTGTTGAATATCATGTGAGTTGCTATGCATGTCCGTCTTGTCTGAAGGATCTATCATTTTAGTGGTTGGAGCATGCAAAATTGTTAGAGAAGAACATTGGGCCGCTAACTAAAGCCATGAATCATGGTTGAAGTTTCAGTTTTGGATATATATCCTCAATCTCATATGAGAATAATAACATCGCTACATGCTTATGCATTTAAGAGGAGTCCATTATCTTGTCCATGTTGTCCCGGTATGGATGTCTAAGTTGAGAATAATCAAAAGCGAGAAATCCAAAATGCGAGCTTTCTCCTTAGACCTTTGTACATGCGGCATGGAGGTACCCCTTTGTGACACTTGGTTGAAACATGGCATGCGAAGATCCGGTAGTCCAAGCTAAGTAGGACGAGGTGCGGACACTATTAGTATACTATGCATGAGGCTTGCAACTTATAAGATATAATTTTCATAACTCATATGCTCTACTACTACCGTTGACAAAATTGTTTCATGTTTTCAAAATAAAAGCTCTAGCACAAATACAGCAATCGATGCTTTCCTCTTTGAAGGACCATTCTTTTACTTTTATTGTTGAGTCAGTTTACCTATCTCCTTCCACCCTAAGAAGCAAACACTTGTGTGAACTGTGCATTGATTCCTACATACTTGCATATTGCACTTGTTATATTACTTTATGTTGACAATATCCATGAGATATACATGTTATAAGTTGAAAGCAACCGCTGAAACTTAATCTTCCTATGTGTTGCTTCAACACCTTTACTTTGATTTATTGCTTTATGAGTTAACTCTTATGCAAGACTTATTGATGCTTGTCTTGAAGTACTATTCATGAAAAGTCTTTGCTTTATGATTCAGTTGTTTACTCATGTCATTACCTTTGCTTTGATCGCTGCATTCATTACATATGTTTACAAATAGTATGATCAAGATTATGATGGCATGTCACTTCAGAAATTATCTTTGTTATCGTTTTACCTCGGGACGAGCAGAACTAAGCTTGGATGCTGATACGTCTCCAACGTATCGATAATTTCTTATGTTCCATGCCACTTTATTGATGATACCTACATGTTTTATGCACATTATATGTCATATTTATGCATTTTCGGAACTAACCTATTAACAAGATGCCGAAGAGCCGCTTTTCTGCTGTTTTTGGTTTCGAAATCCTAGTAAAGAAATATTCTCGGAATTGGACGAAACTTTCGCCCAGGGTCCTATTTTTGCACGCTTCCAAGACCGAAGAGATAACGAAGTGGGGCCACGAGATAGCCAGAGGCGGCGCTGGCCCCGCCGCGCGGCCCTACCCTGGGCACCTCGTGTGGCCCCCGCGTTGCCTTTCCGCCTACTTAAAGTCTCCGTCGCGAAAACCCCAGTCAGAGCCACGATGAAAACCTTCCGGAGACGCCGCCGCGAATCCCATCTCGGGGATTCAGGAGATCGCCGGCACCCTGCCGGAGGGGATTCATCTCCCGGAGGACTCTTCATCGCCATGATCGCCTCCGGAGTGATGAGTGAGTAGTTCCCCCTGGACCATGGGTCCATAGCAGTAGCTAGATGGTCATCTTCTCCTTGTTGTGCTTCATTGTTGGATCTTGTGAGCTGCCTAAGATGATCAAGATCATCTATCTGTAATACTATATGTTGTGTTTGTCGGGATCCGATGGATAGAGAGTACTATGATTATGGTGATTATCAATCTATTGTTTATGTGTTGTTTATGATCTTGCATGCTCTCCGTTACTAGTAGAGGCTCTGGCCAAGTTTTTACTCTTAACTCCAAGAGGGAGTATTTATGCTCGATAGTGGGTTCATGCCTCCATTGAATCTGGGACAGTGAGAAAGTTCTAAGGTTGTGGATGTGCTTGTTGCCACTAGGGATAAAACATTGATTCTATGTCTAAGGATGTAGTTGTTGATTACATTACGCACCATACTTAATGCAATTGTCTGTTGCTTTGCAACTTAATACTGAGGGGGTTCGGATGATAACCTGAAGGTGGACTTTTTAGGCATAGATGCAGTTGGATGGCGGTCTATGTACTTTGTCGTAATGCCCAATTAAATCTCACTATATTTATCATATCATGTATATACATTGTTATGCCTTTCTCTATTTGTCAATTGCCCGACTATAATTTGTTCACCCAACATGCTTTATCTTATGGGAGAGACACCTCTAGTGAACTGTGGACCCCGGTCCTATTCTTTACATAGCATACAATCTACTTGTTTTACTGTTTTCTTTGCAAACATCTTCCACTCGATACGTTTAATCCTTTGTTACAGCAAGCCGGTGAGATTGACAACCTCACTGTTTCGTTGGGGCAAAGTACTTGGGTTGTGTTGTGCGGGTTCCGCGTTGGCGGAATCCCCGGTGTTGCGCCGCATCACATTTCGCGACCATCAACCTTCAACGTGCTTCTTGGCTCCTACTGGTTCGATTAAACCTTGGTTTCATACTGAGGGAAACTTGCTTCTATACGCATCATACCTTCCACTTGGGGTTCCCAACGGACGTGTGCATCTACGCGTATCATAGTTCCTTTTTTTCTCAAAAACTTCAAATTTTTTGATTTTATAGTTTCAGAAAAAATTGATCAAAAATACATAGACATAGAGAATGTTGGAATCTGTCATTGTGTAAATTTTCAGATTAAAATACATTGTATTTTGCCCTCAATAAAATGACAAAAAAATCTCACAAAATGACAAAATCTAGATTATAGTGTACTGTTTATTACTATTCACCAATGCTAAAATTGAGATTTGATATTTTTGCTGAGACTAAAATACAACGAATTTAGGACTGATTTTTCACACACTAGTAGACTTTATTATTATCTACATCAAGAATTCTTGTTCCGATTTTTTTAAAACT
This sequence comes from Lolium multiflorum, assembly GCA_030979885.1. Lineage (NCBI taxonomy): Eukaryota > Viridiplantae > Streptophyta > Magnoliopsida > Poales > Poaceae > Lolium > Lolium multiflorum. The sequence continues at coordinate 291,370,583 of CM061753.1, forward strand.
TTAAAAAGCCTTTTTTTTTGAATTTCTCCAAAAACAAGCTACATGTAGCTGGGGAGCCATTTGGCCACTCTCATGTCTAGCTCACACAAGACTATTTTGCAATTGGGTTCCAACCAATTTTTTTTGGACCACATGGTCTGTGTCTCCGTTCTATCTACTCCCCCCGGGAGAGACTTGTATATGATCTCTCCATTAGGTAGGATCATAGGATCAATCCAATAAAAACATACTTGAACATGAGAAAAAATCTGAAAATAATAAACAACATGCATACTACAACTCCAAGGAATTTCAGGTCAAAATCTGATCTACACTTGGAGAAACAAAAAATACAAATTCTATTGTGAATAGTGTCAGATCTGGTTGAGTAGTATTTCACACTATTCACACTCGGATTTATCTTTTTTTTGTCTCTCTAAATGTATGTCGAATTTGAAGTTGCAAATTTTTGGCGTTACATATATAACATAGATGTGTGTTGTGATTTTTTTAAAGAATTTTTGAACATGTTTTGTCTTTGCAAAAAAAAATGTTCTCATAGATCCTATCTAAGACCTATCCTACCTAAGTCTTCCCCTCCCCTCTCCCTTGCCCATATCTTGGCCCATATTTCATTCCCTCTCCCAGATTTGGCCACTCCAAGGCATGATGGTGGCAACACTCAATGCCATTGCTTCTTGCTTTTTGTAAAACCCTCCTCTTCTTCCACGACACCAAGAAGCCCTAAATATCTCTTGTAAGTTGTAGCCATTGGTGGCTCCTCTATTTCCTCTTGATCATGCTCTCTAGTGGACATGAATAAGGGAGATGAAGAAATTATTTCCATAATCTTTTGGCATTTACAAGTTGCAAAACAATCAGCTGCATGTGTTGTAGGAGTGTACATATGGTGCTTTCATCTTTTATGGTGATCCTAAGAACGAAAAAACAACACGAGTTTTTCAGAAACTTCGACAAATTAACAACCCTAATACAAGATGCAGCTATTAGGCCACAAAATTTCAAGACAAAATATGGTTCACACCTAGATAAATAAATAAATAAATATGACAAAGCTAACCACGAACAATAGGCATTTCATATATGATGTGAATCATAGTTTGGTTTATCTTTTTTTTTTCTCGAGCTATCTATGGTGTTTTGATGTTTAAATTATGTGTATAGTAAATACATATTGTGTAGTTGTTGTTGAAAATTAATGGTTTATTTTATGATTTGTTTGTTGTAATTTCATGTTTAGATGGTACGTTCTCACTCCGTCCGTACCTCATAGTCTCCTGAAAATGATACCTCAAATTTGTCTAAATATATAAGTATTCATATACTATGTACCGTATAAATATCCGAACTTAGACAAATCAATATGTATTGGATTTATAGGCATCCTATTGTGAGAAATGAGGAGTAGTGCATAGAAGATGTGTTCGTAAGAGGATTGCAGCGTTGGTACAAGTATTGAATACAAATTCAACAGTATATAGTTTGCCGACGTTTTGTTGTAAAATGTATTCCTCGATGTGCGTTGTGCACTATAGAAATGAGGACCATTGGCGTAGCAGAAATAAAATACACGAGTGTGCGGGTGGGCGGGAGTTGGTGCGGGCGTCACCCCGTCGCGTCGCCAACTGGCAGAAGAAGGTGGGGTGCGGTGCGTTTCTTGCCTGTCCCGGATGAAGCACGCGCGCGCAAAAAGATCGTACGATGATAATTGGCCACGGTCGACACGCACGTCGTCTGTGCCGATATAACCGCTCTGCGCTTTCATCACAAGTGGTTACCGCTTATCTGCTCCTTTACGTACTGGAGTGAAATGGGACGTGGTGACCGTGACTCCGTGAGTAAGGGCATCTCCAGCGGCGCGGCGCATTTCGAACGTCGAAACGGACGCGTCGTGTTCGTTTGCGTCGGTCGAAATGGTCGAAATCGTCCGGGTGTCCGTTTGCATCGGGGGTGGCTCCAGCGACGCGACGCATAATTTTTTTTTCATTCATGCAACCATAATTTGCATTAATAAAAAAACATAAAAAATCCATAAAGGCGGCTAAAAGTTGCTGCTGCCTACTGGTCGTCGTCGCTGATACGTCTCAAACGTATCTATAATTTCTTATGTTCCATGCTACTTTATTGATGATACCTACATATTTTATACACATTATATGTCATTATTATGCGTTTGAACTAACCTATTGACGAGATGCCGAAGGACCAGTTCTTTTTTTGTTTCGTAAATCCTAGTAAGGAAATATTCTCGAATCGGACGAAATCAACGCCCACATCTTAGGATCCCGCGAAGCTTCCGAACACCCGAGAGGGACCGAGGGGGCCACCGGGCCACCGGACACCACCCGGCGCGCCGGGGGCGTGCCCCCTAGTGTGTCGTCGCCTCGTTGACCTTCCGACGCCGCCTCTTCGCCTATATAAAGGTCCCCGACCTAAAACACGAGACGAATAAGCCACGGTACGAGAAAAGTTCCGAGCCGCCGCCATCGCGAAGCCAAGATCGGGGGACAGAGTCTCGTTCCGCACGCCGCCGGACGGGGAAGTGCCCCCGAAGGCTTCTCCATCCACACCGCTGCCATCTCCACCGCCATCTTCATCACCGGCTGCTCCTATGAGGGGAGTAGTTCTCCATCGAGGCTCGGGGCTGTACCGGTAGCTATGTGGTTAATCTCTCTCTGTACTCCAATACAATGATCTCATGAGCTGCTTTACATGATTGAGATCCATATGATGAGCTTTGTATCGCTACTAGTTATGTGCTACTCGTGTGATGTTATTAAAGTAATCTATTCCTCCTGCATGGTGTAAAGGTGACTAGTGTGTGCACCGTGTGGTTCTTGTCGTAGGCTATGATCATGATCTCTTGTAGATTGTGGAGTTAATTGTCATTATGATAGTATTGATGTGATCTATTCCTCCTTCATAGTGTAATGTGGACAGTGTGTGCGCTATGTTAGTTCTTGGTTTATTTTGCAATGATCTATTATGCTCTAAGGTTACTTAAACATGAATATCGAATGTTGTGGAGCTTGTTAACTCCGGCATTGAGGGTTCGTGTAATCCTACGCAACGAATGGTGTTCATTATCAAACAAGAGTATATGTAGCACATATGAGAAAGAGTTATTTATTATGCGATCAATGTTGAGAGTGTCCACTAGTGAAAGTATGATCCTAGGCCTTGTTTCCACCACAAAGAATTGTTTCCTACGCCAGCAAGCTATTTTCTGGCGCCGCTTGTTTATTGTTTTACTGCATCTTTACTTTCTGCAATATTACCACCATCTATACCACCTGTGTTTTACTATCTCTTCGCCGAACTAGTGCACCTATACATCTCGACAAGTGTATTAGGTGTGTTGGGGACACAAGAGACTTCTTGTATCGTGATTGGGTTGCTTGAGAGGGATATCTTTGACCTCTTCCTCCTTGAGTTCGATAAACCTTGGGTGATCCACTTAAGGGAAAACTGCTGCCGTTCTACAAACCTCTGCTCTTGGAGGCCCAACACGTCTACAAGAATAGAAGCACCCGTAGACATCAAGCTTTTGGCGCCGTTGCCGGGGAGGAAAGGTAAAAGGTACTCACACTGGATCTCGGCTACTAAGCTATTTTCCGTTGTAAGTACTCAAGCTATTTCCTTTAGATCCTGCAATTGCATCTTTTGGTTTCTTGTTTACACTAGTTAGGCATAATGGAGAGTAACAATGAGCTTCTTATTCTATTTCCTGAGTTAAGACATGGATTGTTTGCTGCGAAAATTAAAAAACCTATGGAATCTTATTTGCATGCTGGTAGCAATGATATTAGTATGAACGCTTTGAACACCATTGTTGTTAATGATATGGAAAATTCTAAGCTTGGGGAAGCTGGTTTTGATGAGCATCATATTTTTAGTCCCCCAAGCATTGAGGAGAAAATTTTCTTTGATGATACTTTGCCTCCTATTTATGATGATTATAATGATAGTGGTCTTTTGGTGCCGCCTACTATGGAGAGTAAATTTTATTATGATTATACTATGCCTCCTACACTTGATGAGAATAATAATGATAGCTACTTTGTTGAATTTGCTCCCACTACAACTAATAAAATTGATTATGCTTATGTGGAGAGTCATAATTTTATGCATGTGGCTCATGACAAGAATGCTTTATGTGATACTTATATTGTTGGGTTTGTTCATGATGCTACTGAAAGTTATTATGAGAGAGGGAAACATGGTTATATTCATCTAAATAATATTAAGTTTCCCCTCTTTATGTTGAGAATCTTGAAATTGCGCTTGTGTTGCTTTTCTATGCTTACCACTTTGTTCTTAATGAATTTATTTGTGTACAAGATTCCTTTTCATAGGAAGTGGGTTAGGCTTAAATGTGCTTTGAATTTGCTTCTTGATGCTCTCTTTTGCTTCAACGCTTATTTCTTGCGAGAGTATCTTTGAAATTACTGAGCCCATCTTAATGGCTATAAAGAAAGAACTTCTTGGGAGATAACCCATGTGTTTATTTTACTACAGCAATTTTTGTATTGTTGAGTTTTGGAAGTTGTTTACTACTGTAGCAACCTCTCCTTATCATGTTTTTGTGCCAAGTAAAGTCTCTATGGTAATGTTGATGCTAGATTTGGATTGCTGCGCAGAAACAGATTTGCTGTCTGTCACGAATTTGAGCAGAAGTCTCTGTAAAAAAATCAAAAAAATCTGAAAATTTACGTGTGTGATCCTCAGATATGTACGCAACTTTCATTAGTTTTCAATTTTTCCGTTTGAGCAAGTTAAGTGCCCCTTTCAGATTCATCTTTACGGACTGTTCTGTTTTTGACAGATTCTGCCTTTTATTTCGCATTGCCGCTTTTGCTTTGTTGAATGGGTTTCTTTGTTCCATTAACTTTCAGAAGTTTTGTGCAATGTCCAGAAGTGTTAAGAATGTTTGTGTCACCTCTGAACATGTGAATTTTGATTATGCACTAACCCTCTAATGAGTTTTCTTGAAGTTTGGTGTGGAAGTTTTCAAGGGTCAATAGAAGAGGGTGATATAATGTGATCAAGAAGAGTGAAAGGTCTAAGCTTGGGGATGCCCCGGTGGTTCATCCCTGCATATTTTAAGAAGACTCAAGCATCTAAGCTTGGGGATGCCCAAGGCATCCCCTTCTTCATCGACAACTTATCAGGTCATTTCTAGTGAAACTATATTTTTATTCGGTCACATCTTATGTAATTTACTTGGAGCGTCTCTTTGTTTTTTATTTTTGTTTTGTTTGAATAAGTTCATCCTTGTGTGGGAGAGAGACACTCTCCGCTGATTCATATGAACACATGTGTTCTTAGCTTTTAATGTTCATGGCGAATGTTGAAACTGCTTCGTTAATTGTTATATGGTTGGAAACAGAAAATGCTACATGTAGTAATTGGTAAAATGTCTTGGATAATGTGATACTTGGCAATTGTTGTGCTCATGTTTAAGCTCTTGCATCATATACTTTGCACCCATTAATGAAGAAATACATAGAGCTTGCTAAAATTTGGTTTGCATAATTGGTCTCTCTAAGGTCTAGATAATTTCTAGTAAAGAGTTTGAACAACAAGGAAAACGGTGTAGAGTCTTATAATGTTTACAATATGTCTTTTATGTGAGTTTTGCTGCACCGCTTCATACTTGTGTTTGTTTCAAATAACTTTGCTAGCCTAAGCCTTGTATCGAGAGGGAATACTTCTCATGCATCCAAAATCCTTGAGCCAACCACTATGCCATTTGTGTCCACCATACCTACCTACTACATGGTATTTCTCCGCCATTCCAAAGTAAATTGCTTGAGTGCTACCTTTAAACAATTCAAAATTTATCACCTCGATTTGTGTCAATGTTTTATAGCTCATGAGGAAGTATGTGGTGTTTATCTTTCAATCTTGTTGGGCAACTTTCACCAATGGAGTAGTGGCTTCATCCGCTTATCCAATAATTTTGCAAAAAGAGCTGGCAATGGGATTCCCAGTCCCAAATTAATTAACAAAAATAGACACTCCTCCATGGTATGTGATTGTTGGACGGCACCCGAAGGATTCGGTTAGCCATGGCTTGAGAAAGCAAAGGTGGGGAGGAGTGTCATCATAATAAAACTAAAATAAAAAAGCACTCCTTCATGGTATGAGATTGTTGGCAGGCACCCGAGGATTCGGTTAGCCATGGTTTGTGAAAGAAAGGTTGGAAGGAGTGCCATCCAAAAATAAAATAAAATGGAAGCCGCTCTTTGAAGGTTTCTTTGGCAAGGGGGTTAGAGTACCCGCTACCATTCGTTGACAACAACAAACATCTCTCAAAACTTTATTTTTATGCTCTCTTTATGTTTTCAAAATAAAAGCTCTAGCACAAATATAGCAATCGATGCTTCCCCTGCGAAGGGCCTTTCTTTTACTTTTATGTTGAGTCACCACCTATCTCTCTCCACCTCAAAGAGCAAACACTTGTGTGAACTGTGCATTGATTCCTACATACTTGCATATTGCACTTGTTATATTACTTTACATTGACACTATCCATGAGATATACATGTTATAAGTTGAAAGCAACCGCTGAAACTTAATCTTCCTTTGTGTTGCTTCAATACCTCTACTTTGAATTATTGCTTTACGAGCTAACTCTTATCTAAGACTTATTGATGCTTGTCTTGAAAGTACTATTCATGAAAAGTCTTTGCTTTATGATTCATTTGTTTACTCATGTCATTACCATTGTTTTTGATCGCTGCATTCATTACATATGCTTACAATAGTATGATCAAGGTTATGATGGCATGTCACTTAAGAAATTATCATTGTTATCGTTTACCTACTCGAGGACGAGTAGGAACAAAGCTTGGGGATGCTGATACGTCTCAAACGTATCTATAATTTCTTATGTTCCATGCTACTTTATTGATGATACCTACATGTTTTATACACATTATATGTCATTATTATGCGTTTTTGGAACTAACCTATTGACGAGATGCCGAAGGGCTAATTGTCTGCTGTTTTTGGTTTCGTAAATCCTAGTAAGGAAATATTCTCGAATCGGACGAAATCAACGCCCAGCATCTTAGGATCACGCGAAGCTTCCAACACCCGAGAGGGACCGAGGGGCCATGGGCCACCGGACACCACCCCGGCGCGGCCCAGGGGCGCACCCTAGTGTGTCGTCGCCTCGTTGACCTTCCGACGCCGCCTCTTCGCCTATAAAGGTCCCGACCTAAAACACGACGAATAAGCCACGGTACGAGAAAAGTTCCAGAGCCGCCGCCATCGCGAAGCCAAGATCCGGGGACAGGAGTCTCCGTTCGGCACGCCGCCGGGACGGGGAAGTGCCCCCGAAGGCTTCTCCATCGACACCGCTGCCATCTCCACCGCCATCTTCATCACCGCTGCTGCTCCCATGAGGAGGGAGTAGTTCTCCATCGAGGCTCGGGGCTGTGGTTAATCTCTCTCTCTGTACTCCAATACAATGATCTCATGAGCTGCTTTACATGATTGAGATCCATATGATGAGCTTTGTATCGCTACTAGTTATGTGCTACTCATGTGATGTTATTAAAGTAGTCTATTCCTCCTGCATGGTGTAAAGGTGACTAGTGTGTGCACCGTGTGGTTCTTGTCGTAGGCTATGATCATGATCTCTTGTAGATTGTGGAGTTAATTGTCATTATGATAGTATTGATGTGATCTATTCCTCCTTCATAGTGTAATGTGGACAAGTGTGTGCGCTATGTTAGTTCTTGGTTTATTTTGCAATGATCTATTATGCTCTAAGGTTACTTAAACATGAATATCGAATGTTGTGGAGCTTGTTAACTCCGGCATTGAGGGTTCGTGTAATCCTACGCAACGAATGGTGTTCATTATCAAACAAGAGTATATGTAGCACATATGAGAAAGAGTTATTTATTATGCGATCAATGTTGAGAGTGTCCACTAGTGAAAGTATGATCCCTAGGCCTTGTTTCCACCACAAAGAATTGCTTCCTACGCCTGCAAGCTATTTTCTGGTGCCGCTTGTTTATGTTTACTGCATCTTTACTTTCTGCAATATTACCACCATCTATACCACCTGTGTTTTACTATCTCTTCGCCGAACTAGTGCACCTATACATCCGACAAGTGTATTAGGTGTGTTGGGGACACAAGAGACTTCTTGTATCGTGATTGCAGGGTTGCTTGAGAGGGATATCTTTGACCTCTTCCTCCTTGAGTTCGATAAACCTTGGGTGATCCACTTAAGGGAAAACTTGCTGCTGTTCTACAAACCTCTGCTCTTGGAGGCCCAACACTGTCTACAAGAATAGAAGCACCCGTAGACATCAGTCGCTGACGAGGTTAATGAACTCCGACGTCGGCCATGGAAGCTCGTACGCCGGCGGTGGAGGAGGTACCGCCGCATGGGCAGGAGGCTGTGGCCAGGGATCCCACGCCGGAGCAGCAGGCGGAGCGCGGTCGTTGGAACGCGTCGGCGTTGCCGGAGGAGTCGCCGGCCCGCGCGAGCGCTGACTCGCGCAGCTGGATTGCGAGCCCCTCCCACAAAACGAGCTCATTGAGCTCGTCCTGCGCGCTATTGGCCAGTGCCATGGCAATGGCCTCATCCTCGGAAAGGTCCGGCGGCTGGGTGTCCGGATCCCATGCCGGCCCGCCGTCGTCGTGGTCGTAGTCGACCATGTCGACGTCCTCGTCCGCGTCCTCGTCCTCGTCCTCGTCCGCATCCTCCTGGTCGTTCTCTTCTTCTTCTGCGGCGATCTCTCGGTCGAAGAAGTCCACGTCGCCGAGGTAGCGAGCGCGGCGGCGCGCGTCGAACTCCCACGTTCCGAATGAAATCCGGTTAGGAGTTCAGCGCGTACGCCCCCGAGCCTCCCGCCGGCGAGCTCGGCGGCGCACCTCGTCCCGCCGCTCTCGGCCCTCGCGCGGCACGGGGGGGACCGGCACACGCCGCGAGTTCAGGTACCAGCCCCTCCCGCAAGTTCGCGTCCGGCCATGGCACCGCCGTTTTCCTCCCATAGCTGCCGCGCGAGGTCAACGCGGACGTACCGGCCGACCCGTGCCTTCTTGCCGGAACGCGAGCCGCTAGCCTCCTGGTCGTTCTTCGTCTTGCGGAACGGCCATCATTTCTTTCCCATGGCGTCGGTGGGGTGGATACTGTGGGATTTGGCAATGGTTTGGTCGTGGAAATGGCCGCCGACAGCGTCCATTTAAAAGGCTCCGACGCCATATCGCCTTCAATGGCCTGCCAGGTAACGTCTACTAGTTGCGCACGCTCGCGGAAGACGAGGCACGCCATTAACGGCCCTGCAAAGGCTGCGCGCGCCGCCTTAATGCGCGAAAGACGAAGCGATTGTGCGCTGCCAGGCGGGGCCCGTGCGAGGACCGGGACACTTTGCGTCCGCGCGCGTCCGCAGAGACACAAACCTGGCGCATATTTGGGCCAGGTTTGCGTCTCGCGAACGGCCCGATCACTTTGCGTCGCGCCGCTGGAGGTGGTGCACGACGCATTTTCGGTCACGGCGGACACAAACGGACGCTCAGCGTCCATTTGCGTCGCGCCGCTGGAGATGCCCTAACTCTTCCAGCAGCACCAATGCCATAAGAGCATCTCCACTGACGGCCCCCAAATAGTCGCGCGGCGGCAATGTTGTATGGGACGCAGGCATCCTCCATGGGGATTCCCACACCGCTGTCTTCTAAATGGTGGTCTCATTTTTTTTCTTTTTACAATATTTTGAAACAACATATCAATCACATTTTATTCATACAATCACACAAATAGAATTAATTTATTCATACAATCAATCAAACAAATAGTACTTAAATTATTCATACAATCAATCAAACAAAGAGTACTTACATTATTCATATAACCTAACAAACAAATAGTACTTAAATTATTCATACATGCAAACAAATAGAAATAAAATCATGCATTGTTGGTGGCTCCTCTCCTCGCCCATAAATGTGCAGCAAGATCCGCCTTCAGTTGTGCATGGACACCTGCATCTCGAATTTCATTGCGTATATGAAGAAAAGCGGCAAATTCTTGGGGTACATGATCTACCTCAGCGAGTGGTCCTTGATAATCAAATGGTTGATCATCCTGCACATGTGCGTCGCGCTCGCTCTCAATGATCATGTTGTGCATCATCACACAGGCGTTCATCACCTCTCACATCTGAGACTTAGACCAAGTGAGAGCAGGGTACCTGACAATGGCAAAACGCTGCTGAAGCACCCCAAAAGCACGCTTAACATCCTTGCGTGTTGCTTCCTGGCATGTTGCAAAATAAGTTTCCATCTCGTTTGCCGGAGAGCGAATTGTCTTCATAAATGTAGCATACGTCGGGTAGATACCATCAGCTAGATAGTACCCCTTGTTGTATGTGTCGTTTACCTCAAAGTTCACGGTAGGAGCTTGTCCCTCAGCTAGCCTGGCAAACATCGGATAGCGCTGCAACACGTTGATATCCTTGTTTGTTCCTGCCATGTCAAAAAATGCATGCCAAATCCAAAGCTCATGGTCTGCCACCGTCTCAAGAATGGCACTGCACTCACCAGTATGCCCCTTGTAGATCCCCTGTCAAGCAAAATGTCGATTCTTCCAGCCCCAATGCATAAAGTCAATGCTTCCGAGCATCCTAGGAAATCCTCTTGCATTTTTTGCAGGATCCGAGCTGTATCATCTTCTCTTAGTGCTCTCAAATAGTTTTTAGCAAACACCGCTATGACGGCTCGGCAAAACCCGTAGAGAGTCTCTGTACATGTCGACTCTGCCATCCGTAGGTAGTCATTGGCTGTATCTGGAGGAGCTCGATATGCAAGACAACGCATTGCAGCAGTGCACTTGTGAATTGAGGTGAAGCCCCACAAACCTGTGCAATCTTGCTTGGCCATGAAGTACTTGTCGTACTCCCTTATGCCGTGGACAATCTTCAAGAACAGCTCCTTGTTCATCCTAAACCAGCGCCGAAATTCTTTTGGTGAATGAGTCGCGTCATCGTTGAAGTAGTCGGCGTCAAGCAGCATTGCACCGGCTTGACGATGTCGGTTGATGTTCCTCCTCTTGCCTGGCTTTGAGGCGCCGCGCCGAGGCACGACGAAGAAAGGCTGACGAACACGCAGCATGCTCGTCATAATCATCTGCTGTTGTTGCCGCCGAACATCCTAAGCGTTCTGCTCCTCCGTGAACAGCTGCACCATCATCTCGTCGTCGCTGTCCATTGCAGCAATCGGGCGAACACCTTGCGGGTGGGGCAGTTGTGCCGTGGTGGCGGCAAGTTCTGTTCCGGGCGAAACAGGGGCCGCCGGGTCGAGGGGGTGGCGGCCGTGTCGATGGACAAAGTTTCCTAGACAGGCGGCGGTGTCTATTGCAAGCAGGGGGCGCGGCGGCGACGGCGACAGTGGCGATCTAGAGGGGTGGGAGTTGGCTCGGGCGTGGGTAGAAGGTGGGAAAAGGTGCAGGCGGAGCCCACGCTCGTTTTCTGACGTGCGATGTCTCGGGTGCTTCTATTCTTGTAGACGTTGGGCCTCCAAGTTGTAAGTTTCAGCAAGTTTCCCTTAAGTGAATCACCCAAGGTTTATCGAACTCGGGAGGTAGAGGTCAAAGATAGTCCTCTCAAGCAACCCTGCAATTAAGATACAAGAAGTCTCTTGTGTCCCCAACACACCTAATACACTTGTCAGATGTATAGGTGCACTAGTTCGGCGAAGAGATAGTAAAACACGGGTGGTATAGATGAATATGAGTGGTAATAACAATCTGAAATAAATTTGGCAGCGAGTAAACATGCAGTAGAACAGTAAGTAAGCGGTGTTTGCAGTATTGGAAACAAGGCCTAGGGATCATACTTTCACTAGTGGACACTCTCAACATATATTGATCACATAATAAATAAATAACCTCTCCTCACTTGTGCTACATATGCTCTTGTTTGATAACAAACACCATTCATTGTGTAGGGCTACAAGAGCTCCCTCAAGCCGGACTTAACAAGCGCCACAACATTCGGCATTCATATTTAAGTAACCTTTAGAGCATAATAGATCTTTGCAATTTAGACCGAGTACTAACATAGCATACACACTATCACCATTACACTATGAAAGGGGGAATAGATCACATCAATACTATCGTAGTAATAGTTAACTCCATAATCTACAAGAGATTACAATCATAACCTATGCCAAGTACTACATGATGCACACACTGTCACCATTACATCATGAAGGAGGAATAGACTACTTTAATAACATCACAAGAGTAGCACATAGACTAATAGTGATACAAAGCTCATCATATGGATCTCAATCATGCAAACTAAATCATGAGATCATTGTATTGAGGTACATGAGAGAGAGATTAACCACATAGCTACCGGTAGAGCCCTCAGCCTAGAACTACTCCTCCTCATCATGGGAGACAGCAGCGTCGATGGAGATGGCGGTGGTGTCGATGGAGATGCCTTCGGGGCAATTCCCGCGGCGTGCAACAGAGACTTCTGTCCCCGAATCTTGGCTTCGCGATGGCGGCGGCTCGGAACTTTCTCGTATCGTGGCTTTTTCGTGTCGAGGATTTAGGTCGGGGAGCTTCTTAAGCGCGGAGTCGGAAAGGCTACGGAGCCGCCACACAGGCGCCGGGCCGCGTCGGCCGCATGTGTGGGGCCCACCTGGCTCTCCTCTGGCCCCTCTCCGGTGATCTGGAGGCTTCGTGGAATTATAAGATGTTGGGCGTTGATTTCGTCCAATTCCGAGAATATTTCCTTACTAGGATTTCTGAAACAAAAACAACGAAAACAAGCACTTCAGCATCTCGTCAATAGGTTAGTTCCAGAAAATGCATCAAAACGATATAAAGTGTGAACAAAACATGTAGGTATTGTTATAAAACTAGCATGGAACATCATAAATTATGGATACGTTTGAGACGTATCAGCCGCGAGGCGCCGACGCGCTCGATTCGCGCCCTTGGCCAAGGGATCGGCAAGGCGATGCCGGTGATTCTATTGGGCTCGAAAACTAGCCGGCGTCGTTTGGGGCGCACCGGTGCGAGCCTATTTTCGCTTCCAACCCCCAATCACTATCGAGGCCGCTATGGGGGACGCCGGTGAAGATGCTCTACAAGTAGGAACATTGCCGATGTCCATGCCGATCGATACGCATGGACAAAGTCTCATAGAGGTGGTGGCCGTCACTGAATGGCGCCCGTTCTCGTAAAAGCCGGGCACCTACTTTATTGTTGGAGCCTAGGCATAACACACTATTATAACAGTTTTGCTAAGTCTCAGTCAACTGAGAATTACTTAAGTCTTAGTCATCTACAAAAATGCACTTGAGTTGCACTTTTCTATCAAAATAGTGCAATTGCACTTTTCTACCAGAAAAGTGCAACTGATTTGAACTGCAGTTGCATTTTTCTGAGTTGAATGAGACTTAAGAAAATCTGAGTCAACTGAGACATAGGCACACCCCTATTATAATATGTTTTATTATTTTTTGCAAATGCATTAGAATGTTTCGCTGTGTAGGTTTACTTATTTCGGTTCATATCTTGTTTCTATTAAAATATCTAGATGAAAACACAATTCGGTTCAAGTCAGATTTCCTCCCACCCCATTCAATCCCACGCTCAGTTTGTCATTCCCGTCAGTCCAATGTCCTCCCGAAAAAACAGCTGGCAACGATCAGTCCCACCCCCTCCTTTATCAGTCCGGTTTTTTCTGGCTTTTTTCTCCTGGGCCACTAGGCTTTTTTTCCTGGGCCTCTAGGCTTTTACACCAGCAGAGGAGAAACCAGGCCTCCCAGGCCTGTTCCAACCACTACAGCCACGTCCCCACATCTGTCTTCTTCTTCCTCACGCAAACCCCTGGCACACCAGCGACGGCAAGAAAAGAACGAGAACGGAGATCAGAAAAAAGGAAGAGGGGGAAGAGATCTAGACTAGAGATCCACAAAACCGATGGAGGGGAATGAGAAAACTTACAGCAACATGAATGCCGATGCAGCTGGGCAAGGATTTGCCCCTCCTTCCTCGTCAGCAGAGGCATGTGACCCCCTCCTCATCCTGCTACTTTTCAGTTCTCCACTATCTTCAGAACCAGCCTCTCACTAGATCTCACTTTCTTGACGAAAATCATGTACCTCTCCACCACATTGTCTTGATCTGCATAATTCTTGATGGTTCACGAGTAGAATAGCATGTTTCAGAGAAATTCAAAAAAGTAGAATAACTCATGGATATGAATACACAGTGACAGACATGCATGCCCATTTAACTAAATTCAAACTTAGAATTTCTCCATTTGCTATAACATACTGAGAGAATAAGTCAAGTAGAATTACTGACATAAACCAGCAGGTAGACATTTACTATACATTAACATGCAATTTTATGTTATATGCAAAATCTTCTAGTGTCCAGTGTAACAATAGCGAGAAACATAGTGACATGCCAAATTCCTACACAAGGAACTAATTAACATGGAGGTCTTGCATAAGAGACTAAACTGAGTAATAAAATTAGAGACTAAGAGTCGAAGAGAAAAACTCACACGTCGAGGCACGTGTGTCCATGGTCTCTGAATACTGCCGTTTGATCCTCAGGCCAATCCTTGTTGGGGAATAAACAAGGATGGTAAAAAAGACTAATATCTGAAGAATACATAAAACTGAAGATAAGACTGATAGCCGAAAACAATGACTTGTTCTTGGGGAAGCGGAAGACATCACCATGAATACTTAGCGGAAGACATCGCTGGATTGGGAGCGGGTGCTGGGACTTCCTCCTTCTTCTTATTTGAATACAAGGAGGAATGAGAAATGATTGAGAGGCCTAGGCTGATAAACAATGACTGAGAGACTAAAAACTGGACGATATTTTGTGCAATGGCAACGGCCATAACTAGCTGGACTATGAGCGGGGCACTGGGACTTCTTCTTTCTTCTTATTTGACTGGGAGTACTCCTTCTGCCACTGCAAAGAAGAAAGTAGTCAGAATATTTACAGATAAAATTTCTCAGTCAATCATATTTGTCCCTGGTAATGAAACACATAGACTAAAAAAAGGGAAAGCTTGTTATTGCTATTTTGGGCCTTACATAGCAACAGCAAAAAGGCCTCATGTTTATCGGCTTGTTCTAACAACTACCACCATCACCATGTCAGCACTCTTCTTCCTCCACACCCAAACACAAACTGCATTCACCGCCGACTGCCACCAAAACAGAAAAACAAGACAAGGATAAATCAGAAGTTAAAAAGGAGAGAAAGATCCACAGAAAAACACGTGATGCACGATGGAGTGGAATGAGAGAACCTGCATCAAACTGAAGAAGGTAGATCAAGAATTCAAGACGCCGTCAAACTTCTGGACCACTCTCTACACATTTTCTTCACACTAGCCAGGCATCTTAGCACTCATGAGTACAAACATAGAAGGCTGCAGTCATTTCCGAAAATTGGCCTGGGTAATTAGCAAAATGCAGGTAGCCACGTACTGAAAAGAAACTGGGTAGAAATCAGAGGCAATAAATCATCCTGTCAATAAGAAGAAGCTAGGGCGGCGCGACTGCTCTCGGCGACGTAAACCTGCAAAAAATGAACAATCAGTATGCTAAAAGATAAGCTGCAGACACGAAATCGTATTCAAACTTCAAAGACTCCAAAAGTCAGAGTTCTAAAAAATAGCATCTTAGCAATCTTTGTTCGTGTGTAGAAAGTTCACAGTTTTGAGTAAGGAAAAGAAATGATTCATCCAAATAATTTGCACTTTTCAAACGGAAGATAATCAATGTAGTTAACTATCCTCTATACTTGCACAGTGGGATTGAAGAGAGGACAATGTATAGTGAAGCACCAACAATGTATTTGATGTTGACATTTCTGTACAAATTTGCAGGATTCATGGCAATGCACAGAAGGCTTTCAACAAGCAATCGGTATACAAGATGACTTGTTCAAAAAGGTATGAGCTAACTAAAAAAATAGAGGAGTAATAACATATTTGTTTCGAGACTAACTGTTAACATTTCTCTAGACAATGAAAGACTCAGGGCTAAGCATGCAAGACATTCAACAAACAATTGATGTCCAAGATGAGTTCTTCACAAAGGTAAGCACAGAAAATATTTAAAAAATGTCAGAATATTCTTGATATGCATAGGATTTATAGATAATCATCTTATTGCAGGAAGGATTTACATATACCGGCTTGCTTCTTAGTGGTCTCACAGAGAGTGAAACATATCAAACACAGTATGCTAATGCTCAGGTATTTAAAAATACAAAATATCTGAAAGAAAAATAGCTAACAACTTTTAGAAAACATGAAAATATTAAAAATGTCCAAAAAATATGCAGGTACCAGCTCATGGTTCAAACAGAGAAAATGAGGGTGCAACCAACAAAAGTTTACTTAAGAGACAGGGGCCACCACAGGACAGCAATCATGGCTCATCGGATGCATCGCTCGAACAAGATAATGAAAACCCATGGGATCTAAGCATGTTTAATGATATGGAACTAGACCAGGTAATTATCAAACATCATCCAAAAAATCTGCAAGTAATAAATGTTATTGTGTAAAAATACTTATTAATTACAAAATGCATGCAGGTGACTGATGGTGGTGATGGACAAGAACAAAACAGTCAGGAAAATGGAACAATGCAACCTGACAATGTCGATGCTGATGATGAAAATGAAGAACAGCGGAAGGACATTACAGAGGATGATATAAATATCTTTCTATCAAATGAGAAACTAGCTGCTGAGGGTGTTCAACAGGAGGAACATTCAGAAAATGAAAGAGACGCAGAGTTCGAACCTCATGTAGGAATGGAGTTTGCGACAAGAGACGAAGCTCAGAAGTTTTTCAACATGTATGCTTACAATGTTGGGTTCTCGGTCACCTGTGTTTCATCTTACCGTACTACAAGTAAGAAAAGAAACAATGAGGTCATAAGGTTTACAATGAAATGTAACAAGTATGGCAAAAACACTGAAGAGGAAAATGAGCAGATTGTTGCGCAACGACAAAGCACAGTAATAGCTAAGACTGATTGCAAAGTAGAAATGGTATTCAGTGACAGACAAGGAATGTGGAGAATCACAGGAATGCATCTCTTGCACAACCATGAACTATGCCCACAGAGCAGGTTCTACAGGTCACATATATACATGTCAGATGCTGAAAAGGAGATGATTCGAACAATGAAACATTGCAACATGCCAACCAGGGACATGGTTGCAGTGTTGGCATTTATAAGAGGAGGCATGTCACTTCTACCATACAACAAAAGAAAAGTCAGCAACTACAGCACTACCATAAACAGAGAGGTGACAAACAATGATATGATGGAGGTCTTGGATTGGTTTCACAAGAAAAAGACAGAGAACCCAAGATTCTATCACTCAATGGATTTGGATAAATGCAATAAAGTGAGGAGTGTATTTTGGGCAGATGCTAGAGCAATACAGTACTATGACATCTGTGGTGACTGTGTGAGCTTCGACACTACATTCCTAACAAATAAATATAATCTCCCATTTGCACCATTTGTTGGAGTGTCGCCACACGGAAAAACCTACCTATTTGCATGTGCATTCATTATAAATGAAACAACCGACAGTTTTGAGTGGTGTTTCCGAGAGTTCAAGAAAGCAATGGGTGGCAAGTGCCCAAAATCAATTATAACTGACCAAGATAGAGGAATGGCGAGTGCAATACCCACTATTTTCAGAGATTCAATACACAGATGTTGCTTGTTTCATGTTAAGAAAAATATTGATGATAAAGGAGGGCCAGTGTTCCAAGCAAATGAAGGGTTGTACGAGGAAATGCAGGACATAATAGATAAATCATTGACAGTCCATGAATTTGAAACACTATGGCAGGCAATGATAACTGAGTATAAAGTGGGGCACATAAAGATATTTCAGGATATCTGGAAAAGCAGACAGAAGTGGGTTCCGGTTTACTTCAAGAATAAGTTCTTCCCCTTCATCCAAACAACAGCTAGAAGTGAGGGCACCAATGCATTGTTTAAAAAGGGGGTAGGACCACAGTTCAGCATGACAAGCTTCCTGCGGGAGTACCAGCGGATAATGGACACAATGCATGCAACTGAGGATGAATTAGATCATAATGTAGTAAACAAAAGAGTTAAAGAAAAGAAGTTCCTAACTGAATACTACATCGAAAGACAGGCCCATGAGCTCTACAATATTTCTATCTTTAGGAAATTCCAGAAAATCCTAAATGATGTTACAAGACTACAAATCAGAGAAGATGAGAAGGGCAAGATATATTGGGTATTTCAGGCAACAAATTACCCAATAAAAGAGCACAGACACAGAGATTACCTAGTCCAAGTGAATCTACAAAACCAGGACTACTCATGCATATGCTGCAAGTTTGATAAGGATGGTTTGCTTTGCTCTCACATCTTGAAAGTAATGCTGCAACTACAAATAGACAAGATCCCGGAAAAGTATATAATAGATAGGTGGCGGAAAAGACAGAAAAAACTATTCAATCTTCCAGTACCACCACAAAATGAGGACAGCATTGTTCTGAGATTTAATGTTCTATCTAGATTGTTGGGATACACAGCTTCGACTGGTTCAAAAACCAAAAGAAATTACCAGTACTTGCTGCAAGAGATACCAAGGATAGAAGCAGAAATGGCAAGAATGAACAATGAAGATGAACAGGTCTCAGAAATGGGACAAAACAGTTCAGCGCGGACAGTTGTCAATTTAGACCCTACTGCTGAAAGTGCATCGAACATACACCTACTTGACCCAGATGTTGTTGATACAAAGGGCCGTCCTAGGTTGCTGACTATAAAAGAAAGAATTAAGCAGAATAAATTCTATAGTTGCAGCCACTGTGGTTCTAATAAGCATACAAAGAAAAATTGTGACAAACTGCATTTGGTCTTCAATTTACCAAAAAAGCCAAGAAAACAAAAGAAAAGGGACAATGGTGAGATTTATTTTCTTACTGTGCATATAGAAAAAATCTATAAACTACTGATGACTAACATTTCTTTGATGACAGGTTCACAAACTGAGGGACATGGAACAAAAACGAAGAAGTCCAAGAAAGCCACAGAACCTAATGATGAACATCAACCCCTATGTCAGCCAAGTGTATCTTCCTCGGTGAACCCAAACCAAGATGGAAACTAGGGAGATCAAATAAAAACATAGTTGTGTCAATGATGTAATCATGGGTGGCAGAATTAAAAACTAAATTTGTTGGTTCTTACTGTAATATTTATGTTACTGCTGAAATATTCATATGTTTATGGTGTGGCATAAGCAAGAACATAGAAGTGTGCATTCTGATTGAGTGTTGCAGTTGGTAACACTACTACTATTGTACATGTTGTAAATTATGCTCATCACAAAATTTCATCATCAACTTGATACTATAGATGAGCTAGTGACTTGGAAACATCCAGCTACTGCAGAGAGAGAGACAGAGAGGAAGCACCAGATAGAGAGGTACCTTGAGGAGGAGCGCAGCGGTTGCTGATGGCGCTTGTGCAGCAGCTACTGTTGGCACCTGATTCATGCCGGACGGAGATGAGCCACTAGGGCCGTAAGTTGGAATGAAGAGTCTGACAAATGAGAATACTTAAAACTGAAGTTACATCCAAAAAATCATAGTAACTAAACAACCATTGTGTCACGTCACCTACCCAAAATTTCACTACCATCAGCGATGTTGTTCATCATCATTTAAGCAGCCAAACATTGTAGTAGCAAAACATTTTATCAACACACACTTAAAGTTCAAGTTCTCAGCATGTTTATGTGTTGATCAAAATGAACTTGGATCCAGTTGATAGCAATGGCACCCCGGGTGACCTTGCTTTGAGAGACTCCAACAGAGCTCAGCAAGGTTCTTGTCGTGAACACACCCAAAGAAATGCTGAGCAGTGAAGAAAAATGTTAGCACGATACTACATCTGAATCAACAAAATGAACAATGAAAATTGAGAGACTTAAGAAATCATCTGAGGCAATAATATACTGAGAAACAAACTAATGATACAGGTATAGCTTAAAGAATGAAGTAGGCAGAATTCCTCATGTTAAGATACAGGTAAGACTCAAAAATCAGAAAATTCATAGAATTTTCATATCAACTGAGAAAATCGGAGGAATGAAAATGAAAAAAGGAGGACTGAGATACCAAGGAATAAAAGACTGAGAAAATAAATTTGAGCAAATTAAACTTAGATACAAGTTAAACGCCCTATTTAGTCCCTCTTGTCTCTGTTAGGACAAGTTGTTGTTTGTCAATATTCAACCATTCAGTCTGGCGCTCCAATAATCAGGTATCTCGCTTGGGTGGAAATTGTTAATAATATACAACATCATGCTACAAATGAATTGTTCTCAACCACCTGTAATTTGTTATCATGTCATCTCATTCGTTGTTAAAGAATGACGTAGGCAGAATTCCCCATGTTAAGATACAGGTAAGAATGCAAGACTAAAAAATCAGAAAATTCATAGAATTTTCATATCAACTGAGAAAATCGGAGGAATAAAAATGAAAAGAGGAGCACTGAGAGAATAAGACTGAGAGACCAAGGAATAAAAGACTGAGCAAATAAATATGAGAAGAGACTGAAATAAAGACTGAGTAAATAAATTAAAATAAGAAAATTAAACTGAGAGACTGAAGAAGGAAAGACTGAAGAATGAAAATGAAAAAAGGAGGACTGAGAGACCAAGGAATAAAAGACTGAGAAAATAAATTTGAGCAAATTAAACTGAGAGACTGAAGAAGGAAAGACTGAAGAATGAAAATGAAAAAAGGAGCACTGAGAGACCAAGGAATAAAAGACTGAGCAAATAAATTTGAGCAAATAAAACTGAGAGACTGAAGAAGGAAAGACTGAACTAATAAAACTGAGAAGAGACAGAGAAGGAGAAACTGAGCAAGAATGATGAAATAAGACTGGGACTGAGAGAAGAAGAGACAGCGAAGGAGAGACTGAGCAAGAATGAAGAAATACGGCTGCGACTGAGTTAAAATGGTGAATCCTCCTCCTTTACCCGGGCTTGGAACCGGCTAGCCAACTTATAAAAATAATTAGCATAGGCGGAGTTACCCCACCCAACCCACAAAAAAGACAAATGCAAAAAAGACACAATGCAAAAAGGTGCGAACGCAAAAAACATATGGATCCCAGATAAAAAGTGACAAACAATAGTGTTTCAATTAAAACGAACACTATTCGGTCCTCGCAAGTAATGTCCAAGCATGCACAAAAAGATATTACTAGAATTTAAATCTCATGCTATTCACAGAACGCTTGACCATCCGCAACTGCCTTGCTATTCACCAAACGCTTGACCATCCGCGACTGCGTGCACTCGACACCTCCGATAGACTCATGGATGAAGCTGCCGAACAAAATCATCCTACACACAAAGCAAACACAAAAACCTATTTTATTCATATCAAAGACAAAGAATGGCTAACTAAAATCACATAAAAAATGAAGAGAACACAAAAAACAATGTACCTTGACATAGAAATTCGTAACTAAGCTACGATCAGCTTTATTGCCTACGTGGAAGAAAAGACGATTCGCATACTGAATGCGAAGATGAACAATATCATCACTACTGAATTCCTTCCGTAGATCCTTGGCGGGGTCAAAAACCTCCAGGGCTTTCATGATAAACACTCCACAGTCATGTCTGGTAAAAAAGGGGATAGGTGGAAATGCAATGAAAATATATCCAACAGATCTTACAAAAGAAAAAATTTAATTCTATCAATATGAAAATGAGAATACTTACGCATTAGCCTGACGTGGCATGTTAGGAGTCATGACTTGGAACTTCTTGAAATTAGGTTCATCGGTTTTAAAAATCCTCTTCCAGAGAATGATGAAATTTTCAATCTATAACAACACACAAGGAGTACATAAACAATAAATATCAGAAGCTACCAACAAAAAGCACATGCTGAAAAGTAGAGAAAAAAAATCAAAGAAAGTTGAGAACATACTAAAGGGCCACGGACAGAACGTTGATAATCAGAATTTGGTCCATAAAATGAATCAATGAAGGCAAAAAGCTTATACTTGAAATCAACAACAAAAGAAAACCAATGATCCTCATGACATATTGGGAAGAATAGCTGCAGACATTATAAATTAACGTTAATTCAGCAATACCAAAACCATAAAAACTACATACAAACTGAAAAAGGAACAAGATTGAAACATACTCTATCCGAGAAATCAAGTCTCTTCCCTTTACTAGCACTAGCAGCACCAAGGAAAGAAGTGCGAACAAGGCTCTCGTGCATTGGCTGTGACAACTCTAAAATGCTTTCCTGCCAACAAATTGAAAAAGTTAATCATATTTTCATACCCTGGAAAAAAATGAAGAAGATACAAATTGCTTAAACGATAGAGGAACAATAAATAGACCATATTTTCATACCCCAATGTACGAAAAGAAATAATGCCTCCCAGATTTGCTAGGATGCTTATCTTCAAACAGTTTTCGGCAGAAACATGGAATTAGAAAATTGTCGATGTGACCATCACGCATAAGCGTCTGACCAAGAGAGATGTAGCTACAGTGGACACCATGATATATAAGGGCATAGTTCCTATAATCATAAATTAAAAGAAGATATGAATTAGGAACAAGAAAATGATATCAAAAAAGATATACAAAAAGAAAATCAAATAAAAACAAAAAGAAAAAGAAAAAACATACTTCTGAATTCGGTCTGTGTATGCTAATTCAACAATTGCTGAGAAGTGCATAATGTCATCATCAGATACGGGGAAGCGCGAATTAGGTGCCAAAGGGAATACTAAAGTATTCTTTGGCTGAAGAGTGATGAAACCATTGACTGTAGTTGTTTGTTTCTGAATGACATGATCAAGATCTACAAATTCAACGGGTTCCGACAGATCTTGCAACTTGGCTCCTACCTTTGCATTTGAGTTCCTAACAAAAGTGGGTTTCGGATGCACCACCTTGTTGTAGATTGTATCAGTATCCATAGCAAAGTTACTTTGTCGTTCCTTGAAGTTTGATGTACCGGTCACCACAACTTCAGGTGAATTATCAGGCTTTCGCTGCACGAATGCAAATAAGAAAAATAAAAAAAAATAGTAAAACCATCTATTTAGTTCCATGCACATTACGGGTACAGATTTGTGGTTCATGGGGTGCATGCTACCACACATATCAGACCCAATTAATAACGAATCAGACATGACAGACACTCGGAGAACTCACTGGACAGAGCCATATGCATGATGAAAAATGAAAACCGAAGAACTAATAATAAATAAATAACGGACACCACACGTCTCCCGTCCTCCACTTCGCTTGTACGCCACACGTCCTTCTTGTGGCGGGAAGAAACGGACGTTGCAAGGTGCTGGGACCACATCGACCTTATCTCTCACAGAAAATAAGGCAAGACTGAGAAACACATGCTCATGGTAAAACTAAGAACACAAACATGCAGACGAAACTCAGTGGTACGCTGGCAACAACAGCCACCTTCTGAATCTGTTTTCCTTCCGTCCAGTCAATTCACTATACACTAACAGCCCAACAACTAACAGTGGCAAAAAAACTGAAACTATACAGACTGTTCACGACTGCATGAAATTCAGTTCAGAAATGACAAAATGGGAGGCCTAAACCCCCATATGATATCTAGACACAATAAATTACCACTCTAGTGAATCAACGAAAAAATATTTGGTAATCCTAGTTTTGCAGATTGTCTAATGCTACGATTGAGACAAAAAAAATCCTATAAAAAGGGTAGTTCACTGAATTAAGATCCTGAGCATGATGCTTAACTAGTGGTACTCTATGTTTACAGAATGAATCAAAAAAGGATTTAATATGAATTTTAGCAAATGAATGAAAAGAGTACCAAAATGGCTTCGGGTGTGGTATCTCCAATTAGGATGTATGATTGTTTCTTGCATTTCGATGTATTTGGTAACAAATTGTTCTTTCCAATTGTGGATGTTGCCTTCTGAGCTTCCTAAATATCAACAACAGAGGAACCAAATTAACCCTAAAACAAATTAAGAAAACAAAAGTAAAATGCGTACTACATTTGAACATGAAAAAAGACTAACCTTGCCACCAGGTGGAGGTGACAGATTCATACGACCAATGGGAGAGATAAGTTCAGTTTGGCCAAATCCAGGCGAACGTATTTCAGGCAAATGTAAGGCTAATCTGGACTTGACCTTAGCTACTGGAACCATTTCAGGTGCTGCTTTCATACCACAAAAAAACCCAAAGACATATACATGATCAGACAGAAGTGTCTAAAAATCTCAAAGGGAGCTACAAAATGAAAATAAAAATATGAGCAAGAAAGTTAATAAATGAGAATATTACCTGTGATATTGGAGCTTCTAACTGCAGGGTTGTTTGCAAGGGCTACTGGTGTATCTGTATATGAAAATGAGAAACACAAGAATTAGAAGATATTGCAGCGTCTTATTACTGCTATTCTACCAATAATAAAATACAAAAAAGATAAAAATGACAAAAAGAACAAAGAAGGCATTATTACCCAAAAGACCAAAATCTTTCTGCATGGTATTACTGCTCTTGTACAAAGGCAGTGAATTGGATAGAAACAGAAGAACATTATGTGCTAAAGCTTCTAACATCTTGCTATTGCCAGACTGCGAAGAACTAGTTGACTGAATAGTGTCAAATACACCATCTATTATCTGCAGAAAATAGAAAATGCCGCTTCATGTGCAGAAAGAAAAAAGGATATCATAATATAGGATACAAAACTTCATGTGTGAAAAATGAACTGACAGACAAACAAAGCAAATACCTTCCCAGACAAAGTCATGCCAAATTTCTCATGGAAAAAAGTCTTCTGTTGCGCTGCCATAGGCTCACAGTGAGCACCATAATTAATGCCACTTGTGTTGCTCACATCCGTTCTCTAATCATGAATTAAGTATACAAAAATATAATCAGATATGAGAAGAAAAACATGAAGTAAAACAGAAAAACAATAATACAATATACATAAAGAAGAAAAATGAAGCAAAAAGAAGTACATTTAAGTAGAATCCAGGGAGATCTACTCTCATCCGTCTCCTCCCAAAACTTCTTTTGCTTTTACGATCCAACTCGGAGAATTCTCTAATCAAGTCGCCATGCCATGAAACTGACCTAGGATGACCTTTACCAACAGTATGAACACCGAAATCAAGGCAATCTAGATAATATACCTACATACCAAGAAAAAGCTTCAATGCACAAATACACACAAAATAACAAATAAAAGAAAACGAATGACATGAAGTTTACAAATGAAACGGTCATGCTTACTGCAAGTGCATATGAACAGAAGTCAAATGACTTAGGCTTCCTTCCTTTCGTTTTTATAAACTTCAAGGTTTTAGAAATTCCAAGGATGAAATGCTTGTAAACTAACTGGCAGACATCAAAACTCCTAGCTCGTTCAAAATCACCCAGTTGCTGTATGTACTTGGTATCCAAAGAGACATTGGCAGTTGGACAGAGGAAACAAGATGTAGCAATTTGCATAAAACACACAAAGATCTCTTGATCAGATAGGGGTTCCGTAGACTTTAGCTTTTCTCCAAAGAACGTGATATGAGGAACTTCAGACAAGTGAAATAGGGACATGATAAAATCAATTCCACCATGCCTGTCTTCGACCAATTCATCACCACAATTTGGCAAGCCCAAAACAAAATGAAAAGAATCTTTGGAGATATTCATTATCTTGTCATCAACAATGATTTGTGAAGAATCAGGATCAACACAAGAAACAAGCCACCGGATGAAAGAAGATGGAATGTCAGTCTTGGCGAAAGCAAGTAAACAGTTGAAACCAAATTTCTGAATAACAGATTTCTGATGGTCAGTAAGGCGATGCAACACTTCGAAAAAGTACTTGACTGAGTACACAGTGAAGCAGGACTTGTCAATTCCAGAACCCTTTGGCCTTTTATTCTGGAAAAAGAAACAACAAATAAACAAAAAAGAAGAACTACAAAAATAACTAAGATAAAATAAACACAACCAAAAATATTAGACCTCTGTCCACACATCAGATCCACTACAAAAATTTGAAAAACCTCTCTTCAAAGATTTTATAGCCTGTAAAGAAGAAAGAAAGAAAAATATGTTCACACAAAAAGAAGCAAAAGAGAAGTAACTAGAAAAATCACCATGACAAAGAAAAAATCGAAATAAAAAGAGAAGATACATATGAATAATGTACCTCCTTGCTGAAAAATTCAAACAATGCATCATCCAAATGTCTCTTCCTCTTTGAACTGACGATGCCCTGTATATTCGAGAACATACTTCATTTTAAAAAGGAAAACAATATTCTAAGAAACAAATTGCAATACAATGAATGCATTGAGCAGAATCGTAATAACTGGGTGCTTAAGGAATCAACATCAGGCATGCTACTCCTCTAGTGATGCTTTAATCTTCAGCCAGATTTTACTCTACTTTACAAAGAGCAGTGATGAGTGAAGAGATATCCATCATTTTTTTGCAGCCAAAGGAATGCATCCCTGTATCTATAATACACAGTCCAAAACGTCACCCCCCAACAACAGCAGCACAAGTAGAATGAACAAAGTAAGTGAGGAAATCTGCAAAGTAGTAGACAGCAACCACATCAATTCGACGGATCTCGGCAGTTAGAATCGCATAACACCATCCCAAATGTAACCCCCAACAATAACAGCACAAGTAGAATGAAGAATGACAATATTCTAAGAAACACACCAAAATGAAAAGGGCAGCAGAAAAGAAGAAGGAAATAAAGGGGTAATAACTGATATATCATCACAAGATGAACTGATTTCATCAGGGCTATCAGCAAATGATGACCCATATTCAGAAACATCGTCCATGTGAGCAAAAGCACGTTTCCCCCTTCCATGGAGCATGCGATTGTCATTCGTGTGGTACCTACACAAAAAAAACATGAGTAATAAGAATATACAGGGCATAAAAATGAATGGAGGTCATGCTATATTATCTGAATTCAAAACTGTATACAACTTTTAACAACATTGATATTCAAGTATTAATAGTTGACATAGAATAAAAATAGACTAAAATAAAGAGATTCAGGGGTCCAATAGTATTATAAATGAACATAACTCGAAGCATTATTGACAAAAAAGCATGCCCCTGCTACTGAACTATACATCCAGGTTTGCCATGTTACCGTAAGCTACTGGATTTTTACATAGGTAAAAGGAAAAGAGATGTCTCAAATTATAAACAAGACTTCACGAGTAATTGAAAGAACTGAAAAACAGTATGCAGCAGCAGCACTCATTTAAAAACAAAACAAGGGCGAAAGGGATCTTGCAGATCGCTTCTAGTACTACATCCGAACAAAATAGAGAAACGCAAACCACATCACATATGCGCAGGGCTTCCTGCCTGCAGATCAGACAGACAGACTCGAACGTGCTAGCGAAATACTCCAAGTTTGCCAACGAAAAAGAAGAACAGAACGAACGATTTCTACAGGGACGTGTGTGCCGACTAGCCCATGATCCATTCGCAAGTTGAAAACAAACGGGGAAACTAAGAGGGCTACGCTAGCAACGTTCAAATCCATCAAAACATTTCGCAGCACCACGAGCGAGGCAGATCTAACCGCTAGGAACAAGACGCGCACCCAAAATCCACCTTCCTATACGAGCAGTACTATTCATACAGCACATGGGAAATTTCGGAACAAAGCAAAAAAAACTGAGAGAAGCATACCAATCTCGCCGCCGACGCATCCTCCTACATCCTCCTCGAAACAGTGGCAACTCGCTAGAAGCTTCGCCATGGACGACGGGAGCTCCTCTGCCTCCGCGCAAGCCCATAGAACTCCGGCCTCCTGCTCGGCGGCGACAACTCCAGCAACCGCCCCTCCGTGGAAGGAAGCCCCGCCGCCCCGCCGCCCCGCAGCCCCGCCGCCCCGCCACGCCCGACGCCGTGGACGGAAACAGAGCCACAGCGCAGCTCCGCTCCCGCAGCCCCGCCGCCCCCGTCGCCCCGCCGCCCCCGTCGCCCCGCCGCCCCCGTCGCCCCGTCGCCCCGCGACCTCTCCGCTCCTTTCGTTCTCCACGGTGAGAAGAAACCGAAGGGAAGAATGGGGAAAGTGAGAGATGTCTCAGGACAAAAGGGCACGGACCCCGAAATTCAAAAAAAAACGAAAAAACCGGTAGAAAACCAAACCAGCTGAAAATAATCAGAAATGAACCAGACCACGTGAAGCATAGGCGGGACACAACCAAGAAATGAGAAACGTGCGCCAAGATTGGTGCAAAAAGGAAATGAACGGTAGAAAATCTGACTTAGACCGAATTGCGATTTCATCTAGCTGAAAATTAGGAGCGGTGAATATCTAATACCCACTCCGTTCTAAACATACCACATTTTATTATAATTCGTGAAATGAGGGAGTAACACGTTACTATAATCAATCTCGCCACCGTATGAAACATTATCCGGCAAACTCTCTAAACTCTCTTTTCGTGTTCCGGTTAAAGGGTTTGAAATATCAATAATTTAATGGTATTGCTAACTCTGAGTTAACTAAGTTAATTGAGCTCTCATTGAGTCATATACCATCAAATTTGCATCAAGATTCACACGCTTATGAGTTACAAGTTGATTTGCAACTAACTTTTTCAATTCAACTAGAAAAATATAAATCTCAGACCATTATATAATCTTTATGATTCGTTCTAATCTGAGCTGCAACTAAGATTCAGTAACATCCCTTGACTGAAAACTAAGTTAGTTCTTATTTGATTGTAGTCAACACCCATTATTTTCATTTATACATGTCGCAATTAGGTTTACCTTTCATTCATTTTTTCTTATTTCATGAATAAATTTAGTCAAGCTTACTAAACTTTGACTTCCTATAAAACCTTCAAGTTTTATATCATCTTAGAGTATCTACTACACCTTCTGATCCATGATACTTATAAGAGTTTAATCACATATATTTAGACACATACTCCGTCGACCAAATATACCTAAGTATCAGTATTCACTCGTTTATAATATGGGTTGGAGTTCTGGTCTAGTTTTTAGGGCTAGCATTTTCATGTTGTAATGTGTTGTTGGGGTGGTGGGAGCGGCCACCGGGAGAATAAACCTGCATCAAGTTTACTTCCACATCGACCTTCACGGTGGCGTCTTAGAGCTGATGTCATCGTGTGCATGTCGATCATTCAGACCGACGGCCTATTCTTCTCGCATTTGTTCATATCTGACGACATTTGTTTCTCAGTGTGTCGCTGGAGTTCGTCGTTATCCACGATGGCGCTCGTAGCTGAAACAAGGTGGATGCTCTGGAGCGAGGATGTTGGTACAAAGGTGGTGAATTTGCCGTTATTCATTGATTTCGTCGATGAGATGCGACGGATCTTGGTCCATTGTAGCACGAGGATGTTCCCTTGTCGATGTGGCACAACGACACGTGCATCGTTGCTTGCATCGGGCCTATTCATCGACTCACAAAACGTCATGGTCGCTAGCGATGATGCTTTTTTAATCTAGTAATGGTGGATGCTCGATATCTTCAACCCGTATCTAGACGGCGTTGGAGTTTGGCGACATCCACTATTTTCAGCGTGTTAAAAAACGCTAGGAATAGTTTTGGGCATTTTTTTCCGGACAACCGTTTTCTTCTGATCTATCTATAGTATAAGTTTTTAGGTTTATTTATTACTCATTTAGTTGATACTAGCACGATGCCCGCGCGTTGCGGCGGAAAAAAAATAGGCAACATACTCAAATAGTGTGTGTTGTTGTATAGAGGTAGAGGGACATGCACAAGAGAATAAAAATTCCTGGCGAAAACCAAATTCTAGAACAATGATAAAAAAAATCAGGGTATACTTTAAGCCTATATTGTTTGATTTATTTTAGACCCGAAAAATATGTACTACAAATCATAATGAAAAGCTTATGCAAAGTACATCAATTTCTACAGATACTCGGGCGTCAGCTTCAAGAGAGAAGACCATTGCTATTAGCAGCATAATGTTCCCAAATCAACCTAGTGTGCATGTTCTCTGATAAATGCAATTCAGAACCAAGTAGGATCTGATAAGGGAACCACAAATTCGATGTACGCTTCTCCCTACCAATTAATTTAGCCGGCCTCCATCTTCCTCCCGCACAAAAAGCGCAAACACGCTGTATGCAAAAATCAATTGATCTTTTTTTCCGAGATGGACCCATGAACTCCATTACCAGGTCAGGGCAACAAAATCTATGGCTACCAAATAGTCCTGCACCATGTGCCGCCATAGGGTCCACAACCTTATCACCAGCCCTTAGGCAATACGGAAAAAAAAAGTTCAAACGAGCCTGATAATTAATCTCTCTGAAGATAAAGATGTCTCCACTGATGGCCAAATCTTGATCACTTCCATTGAACGCCTGGACAAGGAGCTGTGAGTCTGTTTCAACATGTATTTCACGGTACGTATGGACTGCAGTCTGCAGGCATGCTTCTGCTTCAGCGTCCAACACGTCGGCAAGTTCTGCACATATCCCATGTAACCTACTCCAGCACAAACGAAAAACAAGCACCAGTAGCTAGCTCCCCCAGTTTAGACTGCCATCAATGTTCAGTTTTAGCAGGTCGTCTTCAGGCTTGAATGAACCAACGTTTCGTGGCAGAGTCAGTGTATGCAGATGGAACTCCTTCGGGACACAGGAGTACCTGTTGCTGAATATGGCCGGCAAAAGCGCGCACGGGGCGCTGTTCATTTGTGGGCCGGAACGTCCATCCGGGAGGTGAGCCCCGACGACTCACAGGCTGGTGCTGCGGGGTGCGTCGCCTCGTCCACGTACGACGTCTAGCACGGCGACGTGGAGAGCTGTGTCCGTCCCCGTGTGTCCCGATTTATGGCGGGGAAGGAGATCTAGTGATGGAGGGCGGGAGGAGCACGGCAGCCTAGCTCGCAGGAGGAGAAGGGCGCGCAGCCATCTAAGATCTGCGCTGCCGCCGGAGGAGGAGGGCGCGACGGCCAGCGAAGATCTGCGCCGCCGCCGGAGGATTTGTGGCCGTCGCGGGGCGTGCGAGGGCTGCTCGCCTGATTGGTCGTGGAGCGCGGGTGCAGAGGAGGGGATAAGGACGGAAGGGAACCAAGTTGGTCTGCACGGAGACGAAACGTTTTTTTACTTGGCGGTGGCACATCCTGTAATTTCCGCGAAAAATAGGGGTAATTTCTGACGGACGACGGAAACCCTTTTTGCTTTATTATTAGGGAGAGATTTTTATTTGTAAAATACGTGGTTGCTTTAAAAAAAATGGATTTCCGTCGCGATGGGGTACTAGTTCCTATGCCTTATCTGCATGCCGATCGATAAGCTATACGCCAATCGATATAGGGCCTAATTAGACACTTGTAGACCAGCCGACCGAAGCATATGGTCCTCCGCACCGTCGACGCGTGCCCAGGTTCCAGCTGAGTGGCGGCCGTCACCGAATGCCACCGTTGTCGTGAGTCATGCACGCACGCTGCACCAAAAGCCGCCCGTCTCAGTTGGCGCCCACGAAAAAAGCTACTACTCCGAAAAGCTATCAAAAGAGACCCGTCGTCGATCGAATCCGACGCTACGCTCCACTTCCGCCCTCCTGTCCCTGCTTCCTCTATTGCCCTGCGCGCCTGGTCTATCTTCTCCACGATCGAATGGGATCGGCTTCAGGTAATTATCCACCAGACCAAACTCTCGATACGGTTCCTACACCCAACCGCATGAAAAGGCGCTGTTTTGATCATGGATGCTGTGCGTGTCGATCGAGCTCCTCGCAGATGACACCAGGGAGCATCTGCTGGACGTGGACGGCGGCCTCGCCGGCGGGCCCAAGATACGGGTGCGCGGGCTGCGGCGGCGGTCGGAGGCGACCGGCCAGGAGATCCTGCGCGGGGTGGACCTGGACGTGCCGCGCGGGGTGGTGATGGGCGTCATCGGCCCCAGCGGCAGCGGCAAGTCCACGCTGCTCCGCGCGCTCAACCGCCTCTGGGAGCCCGCGCCGGGGGCCGTCACGCTCGACGGCGCCGACATCTGCGGCATCGACGTCCTCACGCTCCGCCGCAAGGTCGGCATGCTCTTCCAGCTCCCCGCCATGTTCGACGGTACGCCTTGTTTTACACCACCACCAGGCGCCTGCCTTTTCAATCCTCCTGCAGTTCTGGGAATCGATTTGCCACAAAACCATGAACTGGTTCGGTTCACTCGGACGTTTGACATTGGTATATAGTGCAACATCTCCATATTAAATCAGCTAGTTAGACGATGGATTGCTTGAAACTAGGGGACGATGATAACGTGGTAGTGGGCAATATCACTTTTTTTGACATGGTAATGGGGAGTATCACTACCAAGACCTGACATATCTCAAGCTGCTTTTGCCAGAAAAAATCTTGGGATCGTTCTGATATATCATCGTGCACGGGTGTCATTGGCACGAATTCCATATTCGAAAAAAAAATTATGTACGAGGGTTGAGGATAAAGAGGCGGACAAATAGCGGGAACTTTCAGAACCTGGGTTGAAAGAACCCGATATTACTTATTTCAGCCTTGAGTTACATAGTGTACCAACCACTAAGTTACAGAAAAGTCAAGAGGGGGAGTTTTATTCGAAAATTATCATTTTTTCCTAATCTACATACTTTTAATTTTGATTATAAAAAATGTAACGCACATACATACATGCCAAAAAAATCGTAATTTTTGGAGAGCTGGAAATACGATTTTTTTTGCATTTATGAGTACCTAGGTTCCATAACGTATTTTCGGGTGGACCAACGGAAATTTTTGAGAGCATGATTCGTGCCGGAATTCTGATGTTATAATGTGCCCGCTATTGAATTCTTTAGAATTTCAGCAATGCTTGAACCGGTGGCACCTTTTAACATGATGAAACAATCTTGCTTCTGCCACTTCAAAAACAGTCTTGCTTCTGAGATGCTATTGGAGTAAAATGCTGATGATAGCAATAGTATGGCCTACTGACTATATTAACAAGACATACTTTACGTTGGGGGAGATCTGACATGGTACTTAGATCTCAAGTCATGCTAGTTGCTTCGGCTATTATAATCTTCTTCCCAGTTACCTTATGACCGTCATTAAGTACAGTACCATGCAAGCAGATGAACAATCAACGAGGCTTAGTTAAACCAGGGCCTTTCAGCCAGTCTGCTTTCTGAAATTAGTTCTTCTACACGTTGAGCAAATTTAGCTCACTGAAATTGTTACGGGGATTTTGTAATTTAGCTCACCTACATTAGTAAACATACACAGAACATTTATCCATTTTAATTATACTCAATCAGGTTTGTGTTAAATCCCTTCAATACATTTTCCATGACGCCATACAAGGCAAAGGGAACATTGACTTCCTGAAGTCTAAATGCCATGTGCATCTTTAAATGGATCGTTATTTTACCATGCCGTCTTGCGTGATTGCATTCTTTGCTAATGCCATCTGAAAGTATTGGCATATGTCAACTGACAACGTGGTGGCGAGCAACGATGTGCTAGACTTGTTATAAGCTAAATAAAAAGGTAAGTGTGATAGTATAATATTTCCGACTAAAAAGTCAAAAAACTGCCTCTTAACTATATGACACAACAATTTTAGGAATGAATTAATAAAAAAATAGATGGTGATATAGAATTTCTGGCAGATTCCATCCAAAAAATTTGGTAACAGAAATAAAACAGACCTCACTGAAATATGTGGAATGTCAGAAACTTCTTTGGATTTTGATATATCAAAATTTTAGAAAATTAAAGAATTTGGGCCTAATTGAAATCTGGTTTCAAAATTGTTTGAATATTGCCTGAAACTTCGAGTTACA
The DNA here is from genome assembly GCA_030979885.1 of Lolium multiflorum. Taxonomy (NCBI): domain Eukaryota; kingdom Viridiplantae; phylum Streptophyta; class Magnoliopsida; order Poales; family Poaceae; genus Lolium; species Lolium multiflorum. Next base: position 291,404,542 of record CM061753.1, read on the forward strand.
AATATTTCAGTACCCAACGAGTTATTGAAAATTTAGAAATTTCCTTGAAATCATGGGATCTGTCTGATATATCATCTTGCACAGGCGTCATAGGCATGAATTCCATATTCAAAAATTAAAGTTGTGTAGAGGGGTCGAGGACCAATGAGTGGAAAAGCATGATTCTTGCCAGAATGCTGAAGTTATAATGCGTCCCCTACTAATGGAGCATTGCCGCAATTGTTGTTTATTCTTTAGCGGGCAAATGCTAAAGCTACTCTGTTTTAAAATAACAGGAAACAATCTTGCTTCCGACACTTAAAAAAACAGTCTTCTGTCTGAGATGTCATTGGAGTACAATAGTGATAGAAATAGTAGGGCAATCATATTGACAAGATTCATGCCTGTCATTAAGTATAGCAACATGCAAGCAGATGAACAAACAGCTAGGCTCAGAAAAAACTGTGTTTTTATGCTATTATGCTTTCTGAAATTAGTTTTTTTACGTGCTGAGCAAATTTAACTTACTGAAATTGATACGAAAATTTTGTAATCAAGGTGCAAGCCAGATGGATCACCGTGAATAGTAACCATACGCATAACAGTTTTCCTTGATTAATTTCTCAATCAAGAGTTAAATCCCTTGAGTACATGTTCCATGACACCATACTAGGCAAAGGGAACATTGACTTTTTGAATTCTACATGCCATGTGCATGTTTAAGTGGATAGTCATTTAACTATGTGCTCTTGCGTAATAACATGGTTTGCTAATGCCATTTGAAAGTATTAGCATAATGTCAACTTCAACGTGGCAACGAGCAACGGGGTACTAGATCGACTTGTTCTAAGCTTACAATAGAAAAGATAATTATGGTGGTATAAAATTCCAACAAGAAGTCAAATACAACCGCCTCTTAACTAAATGACGCCACAGTTTGGAAGGAAGAGTTAAAGACAGTAACAGTAAGATATAGAATGCGTGGGAGGGAAACAGAGGCTCTTTTGATAGCATGCACGCCCATCTTGCTTTTAAAGATGCCAATTCTTCTCAAGATATGTGCCAATTCAGAGGTGTGCTGCATCGGGTGCGGCTGGTGTCGCCCTCCCTGGGGAGTACAGCATATTGTGGTAGTTGTGGTTTTTGTTTGTTTGTCTTGTTTCACTTGAAAAACGCCCTTCGCTAGTAAGTACGTTTTCTATATCATCTTCTTAGCAAACATGTAGGGCTAGTTTGGTTTGAGACCTCGCGTTGGTGCCTGGGAACAAGTGGAGCCTGACCTAGGCCTGAGAAACTTAAGAAAGTTGCCTGGCCAGGCAAGCCTGAGACTGTTGTGTTTGGTTTGTGCCCTCATCCAGCTAGCTTTTATTGCCTCTAATGGCCAGTAAAATATTGTTGCCCACTATTCTACCCGATAGCTGACAAGAGAAAGTGTAATTAGCCTCCCAGGCAGGACGCGAGGCAACCGATTTCAAGCGCCTGGTTCAGGCTAACGAATCTGCCACATGCTCTAGCCAGGCAAATGGTCGGTCAGTTGTTCATGGCCAGGCTAGCGTTTGAATATTCAGCACAAAAACCAAACAACTTCTAGGCAAGTCTCAGGGAGGCTCCAGGCCAGGCAATTTTTTTCCAGGTCACAATCCAAACACGCTCGTAGTGCTCTTGCCAGATTTCCCCCAAAAGGATAGAAGAATAATGGGAAATGTTTTAAAGTTGCACTAGGGAATGTGTGCTCCCATGTTCCTTTTTGTTTTCAAATCTGCGAACAATTCGAAAATATTTAGACAACATGTTTGTGTCATTTGGGTGTCTAAGAGCAAAACCTAAGCATGTACAATGTCAGGGTCCTTTGGACGCCGGAACAAAATATGGTGAAAACCAAGTATTGTTGTCTGTGTTGAAAAAAACAGGCTTACAGCTAACAACGTTGTTGAAACACTGAAGTTCCTTTTTGCACGAACAGAAAGGGTGTGAACATTGAATAAGCCTTTTAACAGTTAAATATGTAATTAGTATGATTTTTACTGTTTATTCCGGGAAGCATTTTTGCTGCTGCTACATTATTTCATAGCTTAGTTCAGTGGCAAAGATAAAAAGCTAGCCGTTCAATGCCGATAACAGAATCAAAGTTCCAGCTGCTCTGTGATTACATGAAAAGAAAAGAATGGTGGATTGGTTTGCCACCCCTTCAAAAAAAAATACTACCTCTGTACATTTATTAATGTCGAAAGTTTTATCTAAATTTGAATGTATCTAGATACTTTTTAGTGCATAGATACATCTAAATTTAGACGAGCCTTCCGACGTCAATTAATGGACGGAGGGTAAAGAACTGTCTGATTTTCTCTTCCTTTTATGCTCCTCCAGGAACCGTGGCTGACAACGTGCGATACGGGCCACAGCTGCGTGGCAAAAAGCTCACCGACGCAGAGGTGAAGAACCTGCTGAGCCAGTCCGACCTCGACCCGGCCCTGTGCTCTAGGCCGGCGTCGGAGCTGTCCGTCGGCCAGGCACAGCGCGTTGCTTTGGCCCGCACCCTCGCCAACGACCCGGAGGTAGGCATGAGCATAATCTTCGACTGCCGAATTGCCCTTTCTCGTGTCTCACATGGCATCTCATTCCATTCCGAGATCTTGCTGCATTTCATTGGTACTGATACATTTTTTTGCCGGTCTCTAATGTGGCATGCAGGTGCTCCTGCTGGATGAGCCAACAAGCGCATTGGACCCGATATCGACGCAGAACATCGAGGAGGCGATCGTTCGGCTGAAGAAGACGAGGGCGCTCACCACGGTGATCGTCTCCCACAGCGTGAAGCAGATCCAGCGGATCGCGGATCTGGTGTGCCTCGTTGTCGACGGCGAGGTTGTGGAGGTGCTCGCCCCATCGGAGCTGTCTGAAGCCAAGCATCCCATGGCCCGGCGCTTCCTGGAGCTTAGCTAGCTGAATGTTGATCGTCCAGTGTACTGTGGAGTTTTCGACCTTTGCTTAGTTCGCATACGCAGCTGTAATCATGACCAATGACGACATGGCCATGATGAAAAGAGAACCAGCAAATCCCAGTAAACCATATAGGAATAAGATTCGCATAACAAATGAGCAACTTAATTCTGTAGATAAGTATATGGTCTAAACTAATCGAGGTGGTGCTACCATCTCACGTACTAGCATTTTGTGAAGTTGACTATGGTCCAAGCAAGTTAGACTGTCAGGCAAGGCAGAATGGCAAGATTCAGGTACACAAGATAGTTAAGACTAGCATATGAACAACGATAGCAAATGCAGGTTGGTCTGGGATAGTGTGATACTGAAACTGAAGAGTGTGTAGAGCAGTATGGGCTTGAAGTTGTTGAGGCCGAAGAGGCCGTCGGGGGTGAATGAGAGGGCCTTCTTCTGTACTTCAACATGGATGGATAAATGTAGAGCAGGTGGGTGTCGTGCCTTGTAAAAAAAAGAGGGCAAGATAGCTGGTTTCCTGGTGCTGGTGTGGATCTCGGGGTGCGTGATTAGGGCCAGCAGAGGAGATTAATAAGATGGAACAATATTTCGTACACTCCTTTCCATCCTTTCATCTTTCAGCGGGAGTAATATTTCAGAGATAACACTATAATAAAGATATTTCTCTAGAATGTCTACAAACTGAATAAAGCTGATAAATCACTAGTCAGTAGCAGATCAGTCCAGCTGTGCAAAAACGAGTAAAAGATGCAAGCACTCTCCTTGGTCCAGTAGCAGTATTTCAGATCATATTCTCGAATTTGTCAACTGCTTTGGAAACATTCTTCATCTCATTTAAAACTGCTATGTACATAAAAACAGATAAGTAGCTGAGCATAGTAGTAATTACATGTATGTAACAAATAGCATTTAGCATGACCTAGTTATGCTTCCTTCATCCTTCACTTCATGACAAAATAACTTCCAGCTCAAACAAACAGGTGCATCTAGGAAACCATGAGTACTGCTCCAATCGACCTTATAATACACAAATCAATAGATGGTTGAGAAAGGTGTGCGGTGCAATAACGTGAATTCAGTGTAGCATATTCCCATTCTACATCTTATCTAATAGCACGAAAAAAAAACAAAATTACCGAACATCATCCCGATTCCTATCATGCATGTTAAGAGGCAATCACCTCAATAACAGTGATAGAAAAAAAAATACTCAACAGCTATCAGATCAAACCAACCAAAAAAAAAAACTTCAGCAATTCAAAATACCAATAGCACAAAACATGAAACCAAACCACAAACAAATCAACCTACAGTTGCGCAATCAGCAGCAAAATGGTATAAAAAATAGAAAAGCGCGCACCAGGAGAAGGTCCCCACCAAAATCACTCCCCCTAAATGCAGGTTCACAATACCCCTTCCATAAACATCTGCATGGTTCTTGATAACCACTAGAAAAGGTTTTTTTTTACATGGCAGGGAAGGCACAATGCAACAGAGAAACAACTAGCTAGGGAACTTGCACAGGTCAATGTCGACGCTTGCACCTAAAACTACAGACCATCCAATTCCATTTTTGCCCATATGTTGGATCTTTCTGGTTCAGAAAATAGGCAAACGACATTATTATGAAACAAAAGCAAGATGAGCAGACTACCATTAGAGGATCGCATCACATCTATGCATAATAGTGTTACTTCAGGTCTTGCATTACATACTCTCGTGCTTCCTCTTCTTCTCCTTCTGATTGGATGCAAGCTTGGAAATGAGCTCCTTCAAAACAGAGGGATAGGTCGTAGTTATATGCTCCCAGTCATCACTCGCCATAATTTTATCCAAACACTTGGGAGATTGGACTTGGATAAACTTCAAGCATGCCTCCTTCAATCCAGGGCAGTGGTGCTGCTCTGCTAGAGCAAGAGTGGACAACACACAGCTCACACCTATGTTGTTGGACAACTGGTCTTCACATAAGAACTTGAGCCGTTGGATATCATATCTATCTGCGGCTACAAACAAGTGTTGCACCCATTGCACACACCTGAGAAAAATTACCTGCTCTATTGCATCCTCTTCTTGTCCTTCTTCCACATCTTCTGACATCTTATCCTGTACTGATTCCTCCTCATCCTGTCCTTCTTCCTCCTCCACCTTAGGGAATGAATCTGTGTAGATGAACCTAAGCAAAGCTGCAAACACTTTTGCTTCCATGTCTTTGATCTCTATGGCACTGGATGTAGTATCCTCTGCCATGGGGCCAAAGAGTTGTGCCATGAAGACTGTAGATCGGGCTGCAAGAACACACCGGTGTGCAAGGAACGTCTCACCGCTGACCTCAAATGTCACATCAGCACCCACATTACTCTGAAAGAGATTGTTAAAATGGTGGCTTATGTCAGGCATGGTCCCACCGGCATACTGTGTGGTATCCTTGCAAATCATGATGTCACACCGGATGGTGAAACAATCATCCTTCAGATTAGCTGATTGTTCAAGTTCATCTCTGCTCACAAACTCAGAGAAGCCCCTGGAAGGAGTTTCGCTAGAGAAGTTGCTTGTTTCAGTTGCGCGGAAGCGTACTGGCTTTTGATACTCAACCTCGTCAACGAAGCTAAACTCAAACTTCGCACCCACAGCCTCTTCCATAATGTCATCGTCACGGCGAAGATAGAGAGAAATGAAGTCAGCACAACTCGGGCGATCACTGTTAGGACAGTAGTCAATGTGCCATTTATGGCCTCCTACCACGAATGGCCCAGAGCTGATGTCCTCTCCGATGGGTATCTCTTGTACGGTGCGCGAGTATTCTTTGACCATGAGCAGGTGGTACCCACAGTCCGTAGTGCCGACGACATCTGACGTGGTGCAGTGCTTTCCGTCGGTGACCACAGATACACCGGTGAACGATGACATGACGAAATCTGCAATTCGATCCAAAATCTACTCAATCAGTCAGCATTTTTGTTTATAAATCAAAACATACGCAGCTTGCATTGGCATTTCACAGAGTTAGGGTTCGGTTGTCATTTTCGTTCGTATTATTTATTTTTGACATTGTATTTTCGTCTGTACTGGCACAACTTGTGTGCTGTGCTCCCGTAGCATAATTAGATCCACATTTATAAAATCACATAGTACTAGGGGGCATACAAATCAGTGGGATCAGTGGGATACATCAGCGCTAAGCAGCTCACCGGGGGAGAGAGAGCAGCGAGCTCGGTGGAGCTCCTGCCTGGACGGCGTGCTCGGGCTACAGTGGCGCTCGGGGTGGAGAAGCTTGTCCTGCGGGAGGAGTTGCTCGGGCTGGAGGCGACGGCGGACTCGGTGCAGAGACGCGGCGGCCGAGCTCTGTGCAGGGGCGGCGGGAGGCAGCACGGGCGGGGTCCTGAGACGGGAGAGGCGGCGGCGGCGGGTTGCTGCAGCTAGGGTTCGATGGGAGAGACAGACAATGGGGAGAATATGGGCACACGAATTCTTTGTGACAAGTGATGTACTCCGTGGATGATATGTGAGTGTATGTGTGTGCCTGCCTGCTTTTTTTTAGAGCAATCACATATTTTGTTAATAGAAAATTAAGTTACATGAGTAAACAAACGCGAAAACAACCAAACCAGGAGAAAACAATTGTCCTGAAAACTTTGTAGAGAAAACCCAAAAGGATAAATATACAAAACTATCCTTAAGTTTCCTGCACTCGCCCAAGCCAGCGACCGCCGCCAAAATCCAACGCCACCTAGACTTCGTTGGAAGAGACGTTGAGGCTCCACCATTGATAGATCCAAAAGAACATCATCGCCAACGAAGCTTTGTGAGTCGATGAACAGGCCTGCTGCAAGCAACGAGGCACATGCATGTCTATGTAGCATGTCGACCGGGATGTCCCCGTGCTATCTTTGACCAAGATCCGCCATATTCCATCAACGAAGTCGAGGAATAACGGTACATCCACCACCTCCGGACCAGTATCCTTGCTCCAGAGCATCCACCTAATCTAAATTAGAGAAGTTTTTATAATTTTTTAACCTAATCTAAATATGGTTTGTAATTAATTAATTTTAAATTGGACTAAAATGTTGAGGTTACAAATTTCTGGGTACCCACCGAAATTTCTGAAATCGTCAGAAGTTTATGTCGCGAGTCTCAAAGATGTGGAGGTAGCCCGCGTTGCTTTCCAAGATATTTGCTAGTCCGAGAATTCATGCATCCGGGTGTGGGTAGTCTTGCCCTCCCTGGGTAGTAGTGGTTTTTGCCGGTGTGCTACACTTCAAAATGTGTCATTAGATCATAATTGTGTTTTTGGGTCCGGCTAAGTCTCAATTGGCCATAGAATTCTTATGACCCAGTCAGTGTCATTCATAATAATGCAGTTAAAGGCAACGACACTCGCCCCCGCGTCGTCCAGCACCGGGCGACTCGGGCGGCTAACCCTAGCCGCCGGTCCCGGCCCCCCCCACCTTGCCGCCTCCCTTCCCCTCGCCGCCGCCAGCGCGCGGCGCCGGGCAAAGCTCGTGTGGTAAGCGGCTGTAACATCCCAAGTTTTCATCAATAAATAAAGAGAAGAACATTGTTCAAATACTCAATTTTTGCAACAAACAAAAACTTTTATTACTCATATAAGTGCTACATATAGTTACATGCATAGTGTGTGCATTTTGTGTGCTTTTGCCATGATGAGTGTACTAGTGTTGATCAATGATGATTAAACCCTAAACTAAGATCCCCTAACCCTAATTTGAGAAGAAGAAAAGAAATAGCAAATAACTCAATTCTCACTCACATATAACTTTGGCCAATTATTCAAATCATCACCAAAGGCCACCATTGCTTGATCTAATGCTTGTAAAACTCTTAAATAACAAAAACCAACACAAATGCATAGAAGAAACCAGATTCAAATCAAATTTAACATACATATGATAATGGTCATATGACCCATTTATAAAATCTTCACCTCTTTGCACCCCTGTATTTGAATTTTCTTAAACCAAATTTGGTCAACCCTTGACACCTCATCCAAGACCAAGTCAAAGTGAACACCTTTCCTGTTGACCACCACTGCTGAAGTTGACCAGAATAGTATTGACAAGTTGAGACTTTGAAACAAAGTGTAGATGACCCCCCATTTTGAAATGTTGCAAAACCTAATTAAAATGAACACCACCACCACCATTCTCTCACACTAATTATATGTTTGAGACTCACCAAAAATATTTCCAAAATTCCACCAAAATGTTCTTGCGGCCATACTGTCGAACACATGGCAGGCATAAACTCAATTTGATCAAACTTTGAAATATCCAACAGTTTATAAGATGAACCCTTGGTGAATCTTGATGATCATTGCACCTTGAGTACTCCTACATCATTGCAAGTACTTGCTTGCTTGTGCAAGTGGAGGAGTGGAGGAACCCTAATCCACCCCATGTCGAACCCATGCCGACCACCATGCCCTTCCTCTCTCTGGTTCGTTTCTCTCACCCCACACCATGTCTTGGAGCTAGCCTAGTACACGACGATCATGATCCAGCACGGCCGAAGCTCGCCAAGCCACGGCATTGGCCGCACCAAGCGCGCCCATGCACGCCCAGTACATGCCATGGCATGCCAGTGCACGCGGTGAGCGCGCACTGGACGCGCCAGAGCATGGCACGGTACCGTCGCCATCGTCCATGACTCTCGCCCATTCCCTGCGCCAAGCATCGCCGCCAGTACCCCTACCTGCTAGCCGCACTCGAGCATCGCCGGAGGCCCTGCCGCCGTCGCCATCGTCGGAGCCATGCCGCGGCCGCGGCATGATCACCAAGCTCCTGAGCTATCCAATCGACCCCTGGACGCGTCAGCTGTACCAAAAGCATCGCCATGCCATCGCCAATCGAGTGTTGTCCTCCATTTGCCCCTTCGCGCGCCGGAGCAGCCACGCCGTCGACGACATCCTTCGGCACCCGCAGCACCTCACCTCCCCTATAAATAGAGGCGCCCCGAGAACATCTCCTTCACACCAACTCATTCTCCTCCCATCCTTGCTTCCTCCAGACCACTCAATTTGACACCACCTCGCCGGAGTAGCTCCAATTCGAAGACGAAGGCCGCCGAAGCCCGCAGATCACCGTCGACGACTGACGCTTCCCCGAGCCTCGCCACCGCTACCAGGAGCCTCAGCACCATCGACAACGTCGCCTCGCACCTAGCAGAGCCCCGCGGGAACTCTGGTACGCCCTCCGACCCCCTAGTCTCGCCGCCAGTTCGTCGGATTCTCGCCGGAGAAGACGACCCCTGTGCACCGTTGATCTCCCTTCTGATCCAACGGATCCTATCACGCGTACCGATTCGCTCGTTTAAGAGCCACTGACGGGTGGCCCCCACCTCGTCAGGCAGCCCACTCGCGCTGGCCGCGTTGCTGGGCTGAGTTTCGTGTTTTCGTTTCGGCCCATTAGGTTTTCCCGCGCGCCAGAAATTCAAACTTGGTTTAATTCATTTAGCTCAAATTCAATACTGGTGCCCACTTCAAATTTGAATAACTTTCAAACTACTGCACCAAATTTAGCAAACTTCATATCTCTGGAAAGCCCCTAAAATTATCTAAACAATGCCACTGGCCTCACTTGCAAATTATTTGTAGATTTTAAATGATAAAAATAACAAGGCAGAACCTTTTCTAACTTCATATAAATATTAAAAATTATCTATAAATGATTTTAAGTTGATTCCAACTCTCATAAATCACATTTGATATACTCTAATTGTTTCTGCAAAATATAGCATAGTGTTTTGTATGATCATGAACTAGAGCAATATAATGGCTATGTAGCCATTTCTAGTTCATTTAAATCACTCCAAATTAATTAGTAAATGGTATGAGAGCTACTCTCTCATTTAAATTGTGATCCTAGGTAATCCAAATAGAGGTACTGACCCTGGTCTAATAAACCTCATGCTTGGTTACTTAGAGACATTAAATCATAATCATGCTAGTATTAAAATGCATGAGGTGTAGCACCTCGTTTAAATGATACTCTCAAATAATAGATATGAAGTGTTGACTTTGGTCAACTAATATTCATACCTTATTATTATTTGAAGAGATTAAAGCTTAATAAGATTCAATGAGAGGAAATTATTTCCTCCAAAACATTAAAAAGCTATAATAACAAATAACTATAATGAGAAGAAATTATTTTTCTTTAACATAAATGAAGAAAATCACCAAGTTGATAAATATGTGATGCTAGCTTAGACTTGTGTGAATCTTTGGTGTGTTTAGCTTAGCACTTAAGTTTGTGTAGTGATCGTTATACCTTGTATTCGTATATAGACGCTAGTCTCGAGGAATACCCGGAGGAGGAAGACTACAACCAAGAGGAGGAGGAAAACTTTGACTCCTATCCCAACCAAGGCAAGCTAATACTCTTGCAAGCCACCTTAATGCAATTCTCTTCATGAGCAAGGCACCCTTACATATTACTTATGCTTAAGGATCCTATCCCATGTTTTACTTTGTTATTATTTCAAGTATTGTATTTCAAAGTTATTTTTTGATTCATGATTCACTTGGTTTAGAATAGAACAAGAGTGTCATGGTTAGCATAAGCAAATAAAGCTAGATAGCACCCCCTCATGACTAGATGCTATTGCTAAATAAATAAAATTGACTACTCTAGATGGGAACAAGGTGAAATGAAATGACTTTGAAAGAATTTGAAAGTGGAAGAGAATCGAATGACTTGGTGAAAGTTTGTGAAAACTGATGATTGGGTTCGGATGTGATACCCTTCCAATTATACAAGTACCCCCACAATACCTGATTATGGGTAGGGCTTAACTAGAAGCTTATGTAGTTTAGTATGGGTTCCCTCTAAACAAGCATCATAGGGGTTATATCGAGGCTACCTCCGTTGAAAGTTACATGATGTGAATATGAGGTGAATGTACGACCCAAGCCCTGTGCAGTTCCCGGGTTGACGGTTTGTCTTCACCGGGAGGCCAAGCTCATGGGGAGAGGTGCATGTACTAGGTTATCTAAGTGAAAGGTTATGGTTGATGATCCGCGCACTGAGTTACAATGATTCAGGGTTATCCTGACGGATGTAATCAAAAGTTGTGGCACAAGAGTACAATCTCTCTAGAGTGTTAAACCTATTCGAATAGCCGTGTCCACGGTTAGGACGATTGGAAAGGCCATACTGTTCCGTTGTCAGAACTTGTCTTAAAAAGGAATGGTGAATTTGAACGGTGACTTGAATTTTGAAAACACCACTGAGGTGGTGGGAATGACACTAATGTTCCCACTTGAGTTAGTCTAGAGATTCAAGCATCTTTACTAAATGTTTATGAAATAAACTTGGCTTTATGCAAATAAACTTAGAGCTTAGCAACCCCTAAAATGTGATAATTACTTACATTAGTATTAGTTTGCGAGTACTTAAGTACTCATGGCGTGTCCCTGGCTATTCCAATGCCAGACTATGAAGAGGAGCAACACTATGAGGATGACGGTCAACAAGACGTCTACCAGAACTAGGATGCTTCTAACGTCAAGCGTTGGCCTGTGGATAGATAGTTCCACCTACTACGACGCTTCCGCTACTTATTTGTGTTCGTTGATCGTTTAGATCAACTATTTGTGTAATATTGAATAATGTGATCTATGGTTGTAAGACATTATGTGTTGTAATAAATGATGACTCTATGGTATTCAACTGTTATGTCTCGCTGATGACCCACAAGTATAGGGGATCGCAACAGTCTTCGAGGGAAGTATTACCCAATTTATTGATTCGACACAAGGGGAGACAAAGAATACTTGTAAGCCTTAACATGAGTTGTCAATTCAGCTGCACTGGAAATGACTTGCTCGCAAGAGTTTATCGAGTAACAGTTTATATAGTGGAAATAGTGAAATAACAAGGTGAAATAAAGACAGCAGAGTGATTATAGTAAATGAGGATTAAAATAATGTAGGCACGTGGACGGATTTAACGGCGTTGCATGGATGAGAGAAACTCATATAACAATCAAAGCATGGGCATTTGCAGATAATAATAATACGGTATCCAAGTACTAATCAATCAATAGGCATGTGTTCCATATATAGTCGTACGTGCTCGCAATGAGAAACTTGCACAACATCTTCTCTCCTACCAAGTGGCAGCCTCTAGGGAAACTATGGATATTAAGGTACTCCTTTAATAGAGTACCAGCAAAGCATTAACACTCCGTGAACACATGTGATCCTCACATCACTATCATCCCCTCCGTTGTCCCGATTGGTCACTTCGGGCCATCGGTCTTACACATGTGTATACAACTTGCGTAAGATCATAAACAACGAATATCTTCATGAATCAATAACATGTTCAGATCTGAGATCATGGCACTCGGGCCCTAGTGACAAGCATTAAGCATAACAAGTTGCAACAATATCATAAAAGTGACATCTACGGATACTAGGCACTATGCCCTAACAATCTTATGACTATTACATGACCAATCTCATCCAATCCCTACCATCCCCTTCAGCCTACAGCGGGGGAATTACTCACACATGGATGGGGGAAACATTGCTGGTTGATGGAGAGGCGTTGGCTGTGATGGCGGTGAAGATCTCCTCCAATTCCCCGTCCCGGCGGAACGGAGACTTCCCGGCTCCCGCGACGGAGTTTCACGATGTGGCGACTCTCTGAGGGTTTCCGCGACTTCGACTCTCCCCGTGCGTTTCAGGTCGAAACCAATAAGTAGTCCGAGGGCCGGAGGCCGGCGAGGGGGCCACACCACAAGGCCGCAAGGCCCCCCGGCCGCGCCGCCATGTGGTGTGAGGCCCGGGCCTCCACCTCCTTGCCCTTCGGGCCCGTCAATATTTTGGTAAATAGGGCCTTCGCAAGAATTCCGAGGATTTTCCGAAGTTGGATTTCTGCACAAAAACGAGACACCAGAGCAGTTCTGCTGAAAACAGCGTTAGTCCGTGTTAGTTGTATCCAAAATACACAAATTAGAGGCAAAACAATAGCAAAAGTGTTCGGGAAAGTAGATACGTTTTGGACGTATCAACTCCCCTTAGCTGCTTGTCCTCAAGCAATTCAGTTAACAACGAGCGATAAAAGAACTTTCACAAACACATTTGCTCATATGATGTATATATTCTCATACTATGGCTAATACTTAAGCAGTTCATAATGAGATACATGCAAATAAGATCATCCAACAGCTAAGTCAATCATGGAGAAGTACCAACAATTAATAATAAGCATCATGAATCATGTATGTAAACAAGATTGCAATGTTCATAAGAGAATATGGTAAAGTGGTATCTCGCTTGCCTGTATTTGATCGGCAAAACATAAATGCCGAGGCACCTCTCGAGTTCATAGAAAGACTAGAAGTAGTGATTGTCAAAGATAAAAGCATCAAAGTTATACCACAATCAATCATATTTTGAGACAAGCATATTATACTAAGAATGACAATTGTGCTCTCAAGATAGTGCTCAAAGAAAGAATGGAGACACAACATAAAAGTAAAAGATTGACCCTTCGCAGAGGGAAGCAGGGATTAACATGCGCTAGAGCTTTTCATTTGTAAAACAGGAGTAAAATTATTTTGAGAGGTGTTTGTTGTTGTCAACGAATGGTAATAGGTACACTAACTACCTCATCAACCGGACTCACAAGAGCGGCTCCCATTTTATTTATTTTTGGGTGGCACTCCTTCCAACCTTTCTTTCACAAACCATGGCTAACCGAATCCTCGGTGCCTGCCAACAATCACATACCATGAAGGAGTGCCTTTTTATTTAAGTTTTATTATGATGATGACACTCCCCCAACCTTTGCTTACACAAGCCATGGCTAACCGAATCCTTCCGGTGCCGTCCAACAATCACAAACCATGGAGGAGTGTCTATTTAAGTTAATTAATTTGGGACTGGGAATCCCATTGCCAGCTCTTTTTGCAAAATTATTGGATAAGCGGATGTGCCACTAGTCCATATGAGAGTCCGTCAAAAGTAAATGACAAGGTTGAAAGCTAAACACCACATACTTCCTCATGAGCTATGAAACATTAACACAAATTGAGAAGCATTTTTGAAAGTTTTAAAGGTAGCGCATGAGAATTTACTTGGAATGGTTTGAAATGCCATGCATAGGTATTTATGGTGGACACTTTTGGAACAACTTGGTTTTCAGGTGTTTGGAAGCACGAGCAGTGATCCCGCTCAGTACAAGTGAAGGCTAGCAAAAGACTAGGGAGCGACAAATCAAGAGAGCAGTAACTGTCATAATCATGCTTGTGGCAAAATAAATTAACTGAGGCATAAAAGTGATACAAGAACTCTGAAGCAATATAAATCATCGAGGCTTAATTGACTTTTTGTTCAGTCATATGCATGCGTGAGCATGTGCCAAGTCGATATAAATGAATTATTCAGAGGAGGATACCACAATGCCATACTTACTTATGAATAAAACAATGCAAGTAAACATCCATGACATGCTACTCATATTAATAGATTGGAACTAAACATGAGAGATCATGAACTACTAGACTTTCTCAAATAACATATACCTCACATGAACCAACTAAGCATGATCATATGGATGAGTATATGTACAAAAATGAAAGCAAATAGAGTTCATACCAGCCTCTCACCACAATCAGATTGTCGTAGATCGTCATTATTGCCTTTTCACTTGTATAGCTTGGATAATATGAAATGAAAACCACGCTCCAGCCACCGAAGACCATTGAACTCATGATGAACTTTACAAACCAAAGAAGAACAGCAAATATTTTTGGTGTTTTCGAATTAGAAACAAGAACGAAAGAAAACAAGCAAACAAAGCAAAATCTTTTTGGGTTTTCTTATAGCAAACTAACGATAGCAAATAAAGTAAACTAAGAGCAAGGAACCAAATAAACAAATGGTAAAGAGAAACAACAGAAATATTTTTGGTCTTTTGTGTTTTAGGAAAGAAACAAAGTGAAAACAAAAGAATGCAAACTAACAGAAACACAGAAAAGCAGGATGACAGAAATCTGCCACAGCAGTACAGAAATCGAAATTAATAAAAATCTTCCATTGCTCAGACCAAAAGTGTTCAACTAATGAAAGTTAGATAACAACCTGGGGAACATGCTCAAAAATTTCAACTCAAAATAACGTTCTGGCTGTGCGTACGAATTTTTTTGGTAACAGCCAGAATCTGTTTTTGGACAGCACTTCCCAAATATCATCTCCTCTCATTAGAAAACCACTCTAAGAGACTAAACAAGTATGTACAAGTATCCAGCAACTATAATATGCAAAGAATGAGTGATGCCGGTATACCTCCCCCCAAGCTTAGGCTTTTGGCCTAAGTGGAGTTCATTCCCAACGAGGGTCGGAGTTCCACGCCGGTGGATCATACATTGAGTGCTAATAGGGCCCCTGTACATAAGAATATCGTGGAGGCTCCACATGACCATGATGTTGATATGAGGAGCTTGCTGCATCGGATGAAGAGTCGGGATGCTCCTCGGCCTCCTCCACATCTTCCCTTGCACGACGGCTTTCCCTTTCTATATATGCATTTAGCTCATTTTCTGTGATCGACCACCCGTCCCTGGCATCAAGGTTAAACAAAGCAGGTGCAGGCAAACGTACTAATTTTTCAATTTTCTTAGTTATACTCCAACTTTTCTTGTGCAAAGTTATCCTATAATGCAGGTTGTTCAAACTAGATGCATCTGAAATAAACTCATGCCTGATCATGGAGAAAACATCAAGTTTCTCTAAAGAAAGCGGAATATCTAAATGGTGAGGACCTACACCATGCATAGCTAATAAGCGAGAGGCAATAAGACCTCCACAAATTCCTCCTTTCTCACGGTTAGTAGCAAGTCTACAAGCTATTAAAGCACCCAAATTATAAGTCCTATCCCATTGCAAAGCAGGCTAAGAAAGCCAAGTCTGGGACGATAATTTACCCGCTCTTCTCGCAAGAACGACTTTGTAATGAAATAGGCAAAATAGCGGATGGCTGGATGTTGAATGCTACTAATCTTACCACCATCATTGGAGAAACTCCTCCCATTACAAATCCTTGTATAAAGATTCAAGAGCTCCCGCGGTGTTCCCCTGATCTTCTCGCAAGATCCCCATCGCGGCACTCTATCGCTGTACAAAAATCACCGAAAGGCAAGTCGATAGTTTTGTTATAAATCTTATACCGGACCATGGGGTCAGTTTGAGACCGGTGAAACTCGAAATCCTGCACAACCGACACCGTTAGTTTAGCATATTGGTGAGGTTCACCAACAGCAAAATCTCCCAATCCCGCATTGGAAATTAGTGTTTGAACGTCTTGCAGGATTCCCGCATTCCGCATAAAGTCCGTGCATTGGTAATAAGAGGGGTATACTCCCCTCTTCACGATGAACTCTCATGACTTGTCTTACCTTCCAACTCTTCTTGGTTCAATTGGGGCACACCTTCTTCCATTTTCTCAAGATTTTCAACAATCACTATAAAATTTGATTTCAAGGTATGTAATTGAAGGGAACTACTATAGGAACTTTGGAGTACTACACATGCATCAAAACTAATTTCTACCACTTAGAACAAGCATGCAAGCTCACTAAACATGTTATCCTACAGCAGCAAAATATTCAAGATATACTTAACCAAATGAAATTCTAATTGGACAATCAAAGGAGTCACATACCAAGGGGTAAATGTGCCAGACAGAAATCCGGGCTGAGCAAGGAGATCGAAAAATCGCGAGTTCTTAAGCATAAACACGAGTGAGAGAAACTTGGTACAAGTTTTTTCGGGAGAAGATGCGGGGAGGAAGAGATGATGTAGTGGGGGCAAGGGGTGGCCCACACCACAAGGTGGCGTTGCCCTTGTCGTGTCAAAGGGCCGTTCATGGTGTGGCACCTCCTGTGCCCCACAGGTCATCCCTCTCGGTGCTCCCAAAATTCGTCGAAAAATAGGACCAACGTGTAATTTTGTAATCTTTAGAGAACTTCGAAAAATGCACATTTCTCGGTATTAAATTAATGACAGCGCAGGAAAATGATTTCAAAATCTTAAATGACCAAAGCATATTGCAAAACAAAAGTGCTACAGCAAGTAAAATAGGTGGAGGGAGAAAGAGAGAAAGAAATGTTGTTTAGCTCTTTTATGCAATAAAATATACTTGTTAACAAGTGTTGATCAAGTCTTGCTACCAAATAAATTTTATATGACATAATAGAAGAAATAAACCTCAAATCAATCATGTTACCTTATATTGAATTGATATATATCCAATCACAAGAGTTTGATATTCCTCTTTAGGCTCATATATAGGGACAATCAATGGATCCTACTTTGATAGTTTACATTAAAAATTGTATTAACTCCACATACTTTATCAATCCTCTTTGGGAAAATAAACGGTATGTTCCTATCAACATTGAAAGCAACCATGCCTTTATTGCAATCAATAACAGCCCCCGCAAAGTATTAAGAAAGGGTCTTCCAAGAATAATGGACATATTATCATCTTCAGGCATTTCCAACACAACAAAATCGGTAATATCAAGCAATGCCGAGTAACTTGAAACTGGAACATTTTCACATAAACCAACAGGAATAGCAAGATTTATCACCCATTTGCAAAGATATATCATGTGGGTATCAATTTATCTAAATCAAGTCTCTGGCAAAGAGAAAAAGGCATCGTTCTCACACCTGCTCCCAACCACATAGAGCAAGCTTCTAACATAATTATTCTTGATGGAACAAGGAATAGCCGGTATACCTGGGTCGCCCAACTTCTTTTGAATCTTACCATTGAAGGAGTAATTAGCAAGCATAGTTGAAATTTCCTCATTGGGGACTTTCCTTTTGTTAGTAACAATATCTTTCATATACTTTGAATAAGGGGGCAATTTAATAGCATCAGTCAAAGGATTTGCAAAAATAAAGGTTTCATCCAATCACAAAATTTATTATAATGTTCCTCCTCCTTTGATTTTAGTTTCTTAGCTGTGAAAAGGCATTTGCTTTTGAACCCAAGGTTCTCTTTCATTACCATGTTTCTCAGTAATAAAATCTTCTTTAGTGTACTTTTTATTTTTAGCAGTCTTTTCAGGTTCTTCTTTTTTATCAGAAGTATATCATTCTTATCATTATCTTCCTCATGTTCATTACCACTTTGAGAGATCTAAATAGAAATACTATTAGGATCATTAACAGGTTCAGAGGATTCTGCAACATTCTTATTCTTTTTCTTTTCTTAGATGGAGCACTAGTTTTAATTAGTTGATAATCTTGTTCAACTCTTTTGGGATGCCCTTCAGGATATAGAGGATCCTGGGTAGAAGCACCACCTCTAGTTGTTACTTCATAAGCATGTTTTTCTTTAGAATTATTTCAACAAGTCATTTTTGCACTTTAGTAAGTTGATCAATTTGAGCTTGAACCATATTTGAAAATGTTTAACAAGTATCTTAACATCATTGAATCTTTCCACAATACCATGCAATTCACTAATAGCTCGGAATTTTCCATTAAATGATTCTCTTACCCTCATATTAAAGTTTTCGTTTAACAATATAATTATCAAATTCATCTAAGCATTGAGCAGAGATTTTGAATATATGGAATATCTTCCTAGTAAAGTGTTGAAGCGAGTGGTACCTCAATCATGGATGAATGGGGAATTGTCTCACATATATCTTCTATAGTGAGGTAAATTCTTCTACATCTTCAAAGTTTAATACCCTTCTTAAGAGACCTCTTTGGTTTCCCCATATCTTCATCATTTAATTTAATCATACCCCTTTCTTCACTTCATTTGCTCTGGTTATCTGTAAAGATCAATCATCATGATTCCTGCATTTATTTTAGCTAATAATTCTTCAAATAAGGCCTTCCTGAGTTCTTTCCTGAAAACACAACCAGGACAACTATCCAGGTATGCCCTAGACTCAATAGTTAGTCCACTAT